>CM030369.1:196972411-197678430 GCA_003604175.2 Clonorchis sinensis | reverse complement strand
CTCCATAAGAAAATGTGTTGTGATGAAGTTCGCTGAACAATATTATCTCGTCTGTTAAATCTGGGGAGTATAAAACAAACCTTGTTTTCATTGATTTTCCTGAGTGGAACTTGATTTGGTATTCTGTAGATGTTATTTTTTTCTTAAACAACGCCAAAATATGGTAAATTGGGATTTCGTGTTTTAACTCTCGTAAACCGGTAGCAAAATGCGAAACGGCGATGATCTGTGACCTTGAAATTTCGCTCACTTAAACAAAATAAGCAACATATCACCTACAAGTGTAAATGGATTATACTAACTCCCCGTAAAATCACAACCTCCAATACCCCATAGTTCCGGCGAAAATAATTTGGGTGTGCTTCTAGTGAGCGGCCGCGAAGCCGTCGGCGGCCATTAAAATTTAACTTCCTCGCCCATGGTGGACTTGGATTACGTTTAAACAACTTTCAACAAAACTGCGCTCGCATGGAAAGCTCCTAAGGGATCGAGTAAACGCCATCAAATGCTGAAACTTTGTGTTAAATTTTCCTCCTCCGAACTATGGTTTGAGAGAAATTTTGGGTGTGCATCTAAGGCTCGGCAAAGTTGTTGAGTGCATGATTGTATCACTAATTTAATTAAGCGTCATGTCGGCACGAGACCGTGCAGGGGCGATTGTGCTTAAGGTTGCAATGTAGCTGGAGTGTTTGCAAACCCTGCCAACATGGTCTCAGAATGGTACCGTCAAATAGGCGCTACAATGCCGTCTTGGTTTAGACGCTTGGTCATGCCTGACAAATGACACTATCCTGGTGCGATGCCTGAATTATGGAATCGAGGTGCTCTCTGGTGGGAGTGTATCCGTGAAAGAATCATGGTTGGTTATTGGATTGAGCTAACGACAATGGGCAGACAAACATAGGGTGTCACTCTTGGTGATCACCAATGTGATGCTCAGATCTCAACGCGATGTTGACGGCCATATAATATTTTTCACAGGGGTGTCCGCGAGCAAAATATCGTGGCTAGGCTGGTAACAGACATCAGTCGCCTCGGCTTACGTTGGGGTTGGCAGCAATGTCTCATGACAGCTCACGGTGTAACCCGTTGGTTCTGTCGGGTGGGAAACTCAACGTTTAAAAGTTGTCATTGGTCATTTGTCATTTTGGTCCTGAAGGTCTCTTCAGTTAGACATAGGGGCATAGGGGCATCAGGGTGAGGTGACGTGTTTGGCTGATAGGGTAATTTACTCGGCCGTGAGGAGTGGACAATAAAATCGGGGATCAAATTCGTCTTAAGTGGAGTGTGCGTGTCCTTACATTTACTATCACTCTGCTTTCGGTCGAGAAGTTTACTCCTTAGATGGTAGATCAATCCGATGGTAGATTAGCGGTGGTGATAAAATGTTGACTCATTTTGATAGATGCCCTTTTAATGCGAACAATCATTACGGAACCAGTATGCAATCGGGGGCCGTTGGTCGCCAAGATCAGCTGGTGTTTGGCGGGTTTTGACGTTTCTGACCCGATACCGTGAGGCGGCCACATTTGTGGGAGGGAGCTTGGCGTGCATTCAACGGCCAGATCTAAATTCACGCTGCTGACGCGGTCAGAAGTGTTACGATTAAAACATGATGAACCACCGCTTAACGACGTTCCCACTGTAAAATTAAGCCCATCCAATAGACTCTAAATTTCACATCAGTTCCATGTCACCGGGGCCGCCAGCAGTTAGTCTGATCATACAAACACGTACTGCCGGCGGTCAGTGGATTGCGCCGATTCGGTTTTGCAACGCATGTCAGATTGGTTGCCATCAACTGGTGGTTCACTTGTTTAACAGCAGTGATGTTCAGCGCTGCTCAGCTGCCGTTAGGACCCTCGGCTAGGTGTTGCTTGACCTTTTGTGGATAAGCACTCTTGATCATGACTACATTGGCCTTATATTTGTCCGCCTTTGTGATCAATATTTCTTCACCTGTCTTAGGATGTTCATCGATTTTCGTTCTGCTGGTGTGATATTGAGCTCTCCTGGCTGCCGGGGCTCGGGAACTGCGACCAGCTGTGCCTATAACTTCTCCGCCTTCACAAGCGGAAAATTTTCAAACACACATTCAACGCTAGAGACTAGTTCCTCCACTCTCATCACCATTTTACTTACTGCAAAATTCACACCAAAATCGGAGAGCATAGGAGGAAAATAAACAGGCTGCGGAGAAACGTAGGTGAATATCGAGCGTTACTAAAAGATTCGGTAATGGCAAAACGTGCACTAGACACGGAACACAAACCAGAGTTAGAAAATGATGAGGTTTTGAGGCAAGGACTACGGTCCACGTCACAGAGACTGATGACCGAGGCAGTAGAAATTGCTAAGCACCCTAGCGCTAACGGAGTAGATGGCTTGGAACAGGCGAGCGTGTGGCGATCGGTTTTGGATCAGTCGAGCTGACACATGTTGGTGTGCGGTTATTAGATCTCAAGCCCGCGCACACATGCCCACAAGCCCACAAAGACCAACAAACTCTACCGGCGACACCCGCGGTGAATCATCAACTGAAACCACCCTGAAGTGGAAAATTACGGAAACGAGCCCAATCAGAGCTAAGTAGAAACTCCCCCAGCCCGTTAACACAAGATTTTGGCAACCATACTAACCGACAAGAGCCGTTATTTCACACTCAACACTGATCTAGTGCGCTAATATGAAGTCGTCTTGCCGATTGGTTCTCCGTCTGTCTCAAAACCTGGTCAACTTGGTGACCTGCTCATTTGGCCTGATGAGGCTTTTTGTCAAAAGCGAAAAGTTGCCCAAATAAAAACTATCGGTTGTTTACCAAGCCTTTTTGAAACGAACCAGAAGTGTTTTTTGCATCCGTTCGGCACTGGATTCCTTTTTAGAGGTTAATTCACACAGCACCTTGTATTGGGAAGTTCGTTCGGGGCAGGGTGCTGGTTGCACCTGTGACACCAGGGCTACGAGGGAGCTCGGAAAACTATGAACTATGTGAACCGATCGTGCTCACCTGCCTTTGCAACCACTGCGAAATGTACGCGCGCCACCAAACCGAGCAATTCTGGTTTGAAACACGCCCACGTAGTTCCTGAACCATCTTTTGAATGTTCACCCAGGTTCAGCGTCGAAATCGAGCTGGTAAAGGCACCTATGGGAGACATACTGCATTGAGGTATTCCTTAACCTTCATTAGAGGTTTTTCCAACTGATTGTGGTGCTGGTGTAAAGGTAATCATGGCCGATTTGTCGAATATGATATTGCCGAATCGGGTTATCATCAGTTACTGTGGTCTGCAAGCGGTATTGTATTGTATTGTATTGTTCTTGGCTTCCAGCTCGGTGCAACGTCGCATATCAGAGGGCATGATAGCTTGAGGCGGCAGTTAATGGTGAAAGGAAAACTATTACAGCTGCTCATATGGTTGTCAAAGGATTCTCCACAAGGCCGAGCGTGAGTCTTCGTAATGCAGCGAGGAGCGTTGTGCAAAAGTGCTCGATGCTGGTTGGCTTATATTCTGACCAATCAGAGCATGCCTTCGTTCGGTCCGTAGTCGCCTCTCGATATATCCCTGTCGCTGACGTTACATTTGTGGCACACGGTGTCTGCCAGTTTGATTGGTTTATGTGTAAGTATCAGGCTTCGGCTTATGAGCTTTGTTTCTGTTTCCTATCCACAGAAATTGTCGTGGACACCTGCCTTCGGAGAATCACTGTCCCCTTGTGCATCCATAGCGGTTCTTTGGGGGCGTTTGCCTCCGGACAGATATTCTTTGCCGGAATTATTCCATTGTCCAAGAAGTCTGTCAGCAGCAAACGTCTAAACGATTTGTGAGCGAAAAGCAAACCACCCGGCTAAATGAAAGTTGAAATCCGAAGCACATGAATTCGACGTTCGGCTGTGTACGTTCCAAAACAAGCGCATGGTCCACTTCTGGTTGGGTTTTACAGCGATCCATGTTCCTCAGTTGAGCGGGGAAGATGATGCCAGCTGAACGAAAGTGCGGCTCAGGGAGATCTCTGAAAGAGAGCCTACTCACTGTCTTAAGACTGAATACGAGAAATGCCGGCTAAAGAATGCAAAAAAATGAAAAAAATGTGTGGCAAGTGTCTGTCAGGGTGAAACGATAATTACGGGTGAATTAAACTGATTTCAGTTCGGACTAAATCACGGTTTGTCCAAATGCTTCGAAACGCCCCAATAAATGGCAAAAGAACTTTGAGGAGAATGTGTCTACAATAAACGCTTTGCGGAGGCTGATTTTTTCTTTCGGCAATGAGAGTTAGGTTGAACAGTCTTGGGGGCTTCCCTGCTTAATCACAAGCCGAATTAAGCGTCAAAGTATACCGGAAGTTTTCACGCGATAAAACTCATCGTATTGTGAGTCATCTTGGACCGCAGTTCTTTCCAGTGAATATCAGTCGTTTCAAGACAGAAGTCTGAGAATTCTAGGTTGTTGTGTATAGCCAAGACTTAAATTAAAACAGAATCGTTGAATTCAAAACAGTCTGGTCTGGAAGAACTACCTCTGAGCCCACAGAAAACACGAACTAATTTAGCAGTAATTTCTGCTCACATACATGCCGGAGGCAAAAATCCTGGGGTTATGCAAGTATGACCAGAACTTGAAAGGAAGTGGTGCAAAATACCGAGCTTTAATGCGCGCCTCCACAAACTTACAAGCACAGGAGAATGCAGACATTTCTCAAACGACCAAGACAAGAAGACGAAGTAAGAAAGTAAGAATAAGAAGCTTCTCAGGAACTCGAAACTCTGCGCCCTCAATCACCTTACCACATTTTAGCACATGGAATGCCGTTTAGTCCAACTTTTATAAACAGTCACGTCAAAATCTACTTTGAGGTATTCCGGGCAGACGTCTTGTCGTCAATGGAAGACATACCATCAGTGCACGCCCCATATTTGCTCCACCAGATGCTAGAGGGACTGGCGGACAAGGGAACAAAGTAATGTTCACAAGTGCCATTCCTCACCACGACCTATAATCGATTGCTTAGATTCATCGTAACACCTCCTTGCTACGGGGATAATTTGGGCCGTAGTCTAAAGTGAACTGTAATGTTCGGTCTCCCTGCCAAACGGGATTTCACCTACACCGGTAGCCCTACTGCAGACGCCAGTTTTGTGTGTGTTTGTGGGGAAGAGGGGGGCGGGGGTCCGAGGTCGGGACACTGTGGAGATCAGTTCACTTGGTCTGAGGTGCCAAACATGACGATCAGCATACCGACAGCTTCACAGCCGGACGTGAACCTCTCGGCCACAATCGCGACGAAGTCAGAAACGAAATCAAACGTGAAGCTAAACAAATTACCCGGTCATGTTTCTCTTCCTGCCGCATTTAATAATGGAGGAAAAAGACTCGTTCTCAGTCTGGTAAAACTGACACAAAGAAGACGAATGCAGTGTCAGGAGAATGATAGATATGTGATGCCCTTCCCGTCTCCAAAAACGAGCGGTAAATCTGAATGTGCTAATCACCGGGTTGTCAGTTTAATCAGCATCGCTTCTAAGTTGCTTACAAGTATCATCCCACACAAGCTTACTTGCGATCGCGGTGGGCATAGTTGTGACAACCAAGCAAGGGTCCATCTGGATTGTGGATGCGTTGGGCACATCTTTACCTCATGACCACTGCTCGAAAGTCGCCACATCATCAGTGTTCGACACTGGTGCCTCGCTGCTGCCACACGCATGAGAGGTCGACAAGTGTTATGTTGGTCTAAAAGCAACGTTCAATTCAATTGATTGCACTTCTGCGGCAAACTCGCTCCTCCTAGTATGTACGAAAATCCTTGACACTTCTCCAACTCTTGTACTTGAACACCTTTTTGGGATTGAAAGTCTTCAGAAATTGCTCTCCCGTCCGTCGGGACTGCCCCTTCCAAACTGATGGAGTGCGTTTGTGTTGAGGGAAATCAGCGTCGATCTGAGCATCTGCTTAGACAAGTCAAAACACCGCACAATTGTACCTCGAGGACCAACACGAAGAACTGGTGCCAAGTTTGAACAGACACCAACATACAAAAGGAGCAACGAGAAAAACATATAACGTGAAATTTCTGACTGCTGCGGCAATTTTGTTTGACCGCTAAAGTGTCTACAACAAGGTGGTGCATCCAATGTTGCTTTACGGTTGTTAGGCATCGCCACTGCGTTGAAGACAATAGAAGGTTGCTTGTCTTTGACCCCAGTTCTCTCGAAACATCACAAGTACATCATAGAAACATCGGCTTGCAATATTGAAGTGCAGCGAATGATTTTTGGCAACAAATTAGCTGTCTATCTCATTGGTGAGTTGATTCAGCTGCAACAACTGCGGCTGCTCGGATATTTCTTCCAGCTGATCGATTGCCTCACCTTGCTTTGCTTGCTCAGGCAGGTTCCGATTGGAAGATACAAGGAGATGAAGTATGAAAACGTCAAAGGGTCTTGAGTGCACTGGTGCATTTCCTCTGCGAGGTTGGGTGTCGAAGACCCACTTCACCTCACCTACATGGTGATGTCACGCAACCAGCGGCGGTTCATATCCCTCCGCTTTCTCGTAATCAGCAGTATGTTCTCTTTGGTTTGTTTGAAAAGCCTCTTTGTGTACCGCCTCTGTCTTATACTACCAGCCTTCATATACTTCTGCAACCCGAAAGTAGCGCACAGTTCATCTTCGTTACTTGGTGATGTATAGTTCGCATCAAGAGTTGAAATTCTGTATCACTGAAGGCCCACGTTATCTTATAAGCCAGACGATTGATGAATAAAACTCCAGCTAGGAACACTTCGACCTGTACATGGTTTTTAGTTGATGCTCATGGTGATACACCAAAGTTACTGTGCCACTGGCGACGGGTATGCCTATTGCCTCTACCTAAACCGCGAAGGCAATAAATATGTTACTAAGGAATCTTCCTCATCATCATCATCATCGCTGTTGACAGCAAATTCGGGGTTGAATCATCGAGGTTTCGCTGTCGTACGATGGGGATGAAAATGGTAGGCGTCATTCCGTTTACCAACCTAGACGAAAAAAAACCACTCACATACCTTGAGATTTCCGAGCTTCCCTCGAGGAAAATGATAGAAAGAAGCAGCCTAGCACCAGTTTACCACAAGCGTACTATATACCCACGCCTTCAACGTCCACTTGGAATTCTTTACAGAATTCTTCACTGCTTGATAACTGTCATCGTAATCTTGATCAACAAGTGCATGTTTCGGTATAAGAATCAATAGGGATTTCATTTCTATTGTGACTGCCTCATAAAAAGGAACACGAACATCATAGGAGTGAACCATACGTTGAATATGGATGGTATAACTAATTTGGGCTCATCCTTATCATAATCATTGGCAGCAACATCAGATGAAAAACCGGTGCTTCACTACAATAAAATCGTGTCAATTTATTTCAGTAAAGCCTTATATCGTCATGATCATCAGAGACAGCAGCATCAGCGTTGACACAGATGTTTCCTGCCGTACTACCATGAAGTTCGTCTATCTTCAAAACCTTACAGTAAGAAGAAAAGAAAAAGAATGGGTGAGGTAGGGGATCTGGTGCTGGTCTATCGCAGGCATTCTGAGATGCCTACACCTCCAAACGTTCAGTTAGACAATCAATGGCCGAACCTCCGTAGTTAGTGGCGCTGGATATTTTCTGTGATGGAAGTAACCGCTGCATAACCAAATACCCGTTCCTAATTACCTCGTCACGAATCCTTTGACACCGTCCGGCATCAGTAACACTTCTTAGGCACCGGTGGTCGAAAACCTGAAGAAGCCTAACATTATCTGTCAACAGAGGCCGCACCTCACAACCACATAACAATACAGCCCTTAGTATAACCCGGTACACGCGACCCTTGAGGCCCAGTGATACGCCTTTTTGACGCCATAAGTGACGCAGATTAGAAAACGTGATGTGGGCCTTTGACTTTCTTACGTTGACTTCATCGAGTACACTTCCATCACAGCTAAAACAACTGTCGACGTATGTAAAGTTTTCCACAAACTCCAGTGAATCTCCTTGAATTGTACGGGTATCTTCAAAGCATGTACGTCCTGAAGCGCGACGTTTCACTTTGAAGGTGCAAGGCTCATGCCGAACGATGATATGAGAGTGGACAGTTCATTCAACAGGGATTGTGCCACGCCTTGGTCTTCAAAGATGACGACGATGTCGTCTGCCTACTCCAGATCGACAAGGTTCTCATCAGCAACAAGTTGAACAGCGGGGTTTTGAAGACCTTATAGGGTTTGCCTCTTTATTTCATCGGTGACGAAGTTGAACAAGAACGGAGAGAAAGGGCCATCCTTGTCGTAAACCACTTTTACAGGGAAGCTTCTGGAGAACTCACCATACACGCCAGGAATTATGTGAATACGGGGATCGGAATATTTTTCATCATGTTTACAAACTTCTGGGACATGCCCTGCTTAGCAAGTGTGATTAACGGCACCGGCCGATCGACAGAATCGAACGCACAATTGAAGTCAAGGAACATCAAGACTGCCGGTCATGTGCACATGTTGCGTTGCTAACACCGGACAGGGTGTGAAGATGTCGGCGCAGTCGCTACCCGGTCGAAATCCTGTGTGATACTCACGGGTCAAGGTTTCGAGTGCCTCCGTAAGACGACGAAGTGTCAGTGATACCAGGAGCCTTCACAAAGCGGGAGTCATACTAACTCTGTGGTTACTACGTCTACTGCATGTACCTTTTTTTAAACCGGGTACTGTTGTTGACTCAGCCCGATTGTCTTCCAGGTAGTAGGATAGATAGGCACTGCTCGAGGAATTCACCACCATCCTTGAACAGAAAGGTGGAAGGTCATCAGTACCAGCAGCAGGATTGTGCCTGAGTAGAGGTTTACATTCGGACGCTTCTGGGATTGGAGGTTCCTTATTTACAGTTCATCTTTCTGTTAAAGGTCAGGATTCCGTATTGGAGGTAGCAGGTGGCCCACTGAATTGCTGTTCGAAGTAATGTGTCTGCCGTTTCAGCAATTCTGCCATGCTGAATGTCAGCGAACCACTCTGGTTCTTGGTAATTTCGCTGACGAAAGGATTCCGAGGACAAGTCGAACGTATCAAGTGCGACAGCTTGCGGATGTTTCCAGCATTTTTTGTACCTTCCATTTCTTCGGTCTTCTAGGTTCACCAGGCTTCTCGGCATCGGACGAATTTCTCGGATGGAGTTGTGGTTGCGGCCAGCAGGAATCTGTCACTTGACCTTCAGCAAAGACATGGTCCTACCAGAGGTCCAATGTTTAGGTGAGGTTGGCCTGGGTTGTGCCGCAAACGGAAGTTCCGGCTTTGGATATATTTTCCCAGTGGCCTTTTATGTCCGACACCGGACTGTCTGACATGCGTTTAAGGAGCCGACTCGGATGGTTTCTTTTGATTTGTGGGTCCACTAGCTTCTCAATGACTAAGAGAGGTGCGAGCATTTTGTGTAGACCTGAAAAGCAGCTGCGTGCAAGTACATGGTCGGAGTCCACACTGGCGTTCCAGAAGGAGCGGCAGGCGGTGACCGATCCTCACCACCGACAACTGAAGCGATTTGGTGTATTGGGATTCGGTACTAGTTCGTTGGTGGGCACCGCGTCCTCAAGCGATTTTAACTGAAATTCGTACTGCAAAAGAACACTCTGTGACCGACACACATTTGAAGCAGGCGATCTCCTTTGTCCATGCCTCTCGTGTTCAATCCAAGGCGACTACCAAATCGGTCCTCGGCCGCGCATAGTCTACCTTCTGAGCGTCCATGTCACCAGCAATCACAACGATTTCTGAGCTTCTAATCGGTTGTAAAAGAGCGCCTAGAGTGCCATAGAAATTGTCTTCGGAAGATTCAGAGCTACATTTAGTTGAGGGATACTCAGACACTAAACTACATGCAACGGACCAAACTTTCGAGATTCGCTCACAGATCTTGCCAAATAAACCGCACAGAGACAACTATCAACGGATATCCAGTCCAGTAGAGACGCGTCCGCTCGATCGTTTAACACAGTCTCCACCCCTGCATATCCAGCTGCGGCACGCTTTGCATCACCAGAGGTGCGCAGCCGGAAGCTGGTAGTGAGTGAGGGGCAGTCATTTCAATTGCAGTACTTGCGTCCTGTGTCCTCATTTCTGACAGACAGCGTACATCGGTGCAGAAGGAATCCAGCGTACCAGCAGGAGCCACTTGTTACCCTACTTGCTTCAGCATGCGAACAATAAAGGCGGCTAGATAGACAGGTTTTTGGGGTTTGAAAACAGATTTCGAAGTGTTTTGGGGTTACTGGGATCGGACACACAGAAGCTACAGCTGAGTGGGATGCACGGTGAACAAAGATATCATTTCTAGTGCTGGGACCTGCGGAGGGAGTATTCAAACTCTGGTAGGGTAGGGTAAAAGTGTGAAAACTTGAAAGTGTAAGAAGGGAGGTGTCAACGGCAGCATGATTTCGCTTACCCACCCTTCTGTGGACAGCAAGTAAGGTGACCGGGTTGTCACTACGCAACAGCCGATGTGGTATCATTGTCAGTTGTGATTATCATTGTTGTGCGTGGGCTGGGATACTGCCAGGGCGCCCAGAACTAGACAGGTGGACGAGGAGGGTCTTCGACTAAAGCCTCTGGCTCAGGAGCCTAACCTGAAGGCAGTGGTATTTGGCAGTGAAGGCAAGCACATTACCATTCTTGTGGAAGAAGTCGCCACGAAGAGACTGGACCTTACCGTGGTGTGGCGGTTTGCGCACCTCAGCGACCCATTGAGCTATACTGGGGAGTGTCCATGCGACACTCACAGAGTCTCTCATACCAGGTTGGTCAATGGCTAGAGGTCTGACGAACACAGTCTCCTGGTCCTCCAGGTTGGGGGTTGGAACATGTGGCGAATTGTTCCGTAGAAACAGTAATGCATTTGCATTTCCCGCCAAACACCGCTGCCTTGCGGTTAGGCTTTTGAGCCAAAGGCTTTGGTTGAGGACCCTAATCGTCCTCCTGTCTAGGTGTGGGCGCCCTGACAGTATCCTAGCCCACGTACAACCATGAACTGCACACATACAAAAAAACTCATGCCACATCGGCCGTCGCGTGGTGCCATCAGCCGGGTCGCCTTACTTGCTGCATACAGCAGGGCGGGTAAGCGAAAACAGGCTACTGCTGACGCCTCCCTTCTTTCTCTTTCACATACTTTTTCTTCCCCCTCTCCCCGCCCCATTAATAACTCTCCTCTTGTAGGCCCAGCACTTAGGACTGATGACTCCGTTCGTCTTGCATCGGTTTTGCGTGCAGCATCTGCTCGTCACATGGCGCCGACATCCTCAGGTATCTCCAAATCACTCTTCAAGCCTCGACACTCAGTCTATCTGGCCGCCTTCAATGTGCGCACTCTGAAGCAAGCAGGACAACAAGCTGCTCTTGCTCTCACACTGGACTCGCTTGGCATTGATGTGTGCTGTGTCTCGGAAACAAGAATTCAAGATGCAAGCACAGTGATTGAGCTAACCGCCCCATCAGTCTCCACTCGCTTCCGACTGCGCACCTCTGGTGATCCAGAGGCTGCTGCAGCTGGATGTGCAGGGGTTGGTATCGTCCTAAGTCACCGGGCGGAAGTATCCTTGCTTGACTGGATACCTGTTGATAGTCGCCTCTGTGCGGTTCGTCTGGCAACGTCTGTGAAGGGGTCTCACAAGCGGGATGTTGATCGATGTTTGTTTATCGTGTCTGCGTACGCCCCAACTGACTGTAGCTCCGACACCGTCAAAGACAGGTTTTATGACGCCCTGAATGCCCTGCTGCGGCGAGCTAAAAGCTCAGACATCGTGGTGGTTGCCGGAGATTTGAATGCACAAGTGGGCAGGCTTAGCGTATCTGAGACTCAATTAGGAGGTCGACATGGATTGGACTCGGTACGTACGGACAATGGGGAACGATTGCTTCAGCTGTGTGCTGATCGCAGGCTGTTTCTATGCAGTACTAACTTCCGGAATAGCCGAAGTCGTCTGGCCACATGGTGTCCTCCAACGACACGCCGACCACAAACTCAAATCGACCACATCGCCATCAGTTACCGATGGCGCGGATCAGTAACTGACTGTCGGTCGTTTTGGAACACATTTGTGGATTCCGACCACGCGCTCGTCCGGAGTCGCTTCTCCCTACGTTTTCCAGGACCGCGTAAGGTGCGGACAAATCGCTTGGCAACTGAGAGACTGGCAGATCCGGATGTTAGACGAACTTACCAGAATCGTCTTCTAGGGTCTCTTCCAAATGCTCCACCATCAGATGTGAACGCATACTGGGACGAGATTGCCACCTCTTTGCATAGTGCTGGGAATTTCGCCTGTGGCACGGCACCACCAGGCGCACTCAAGCACTGGATATCAGACCGAACGGTGGCACTGCTTAAATCTCGGAGAAATATCCCAGCCGGCCCGGAACATAACTTGGTGCGACGAATTATCAGACGTCAAGTGAAGGCGAGTGTGAAAGCCGACCGCGAAGTGTGGTGGACACAGAAAGCCAAGGAAATGGAAGAGGCCCAGAAATCCGGTAATGCCCGAAGATTATTTCAGTTGATCCGTGCGACCGGTCCCCGGAAACCACCTGTGAGCGAAACTATCAAGGATCGGAATGGAGTGACCATCTCGAATAAAGAAGAACGTCTCGACCGATGGGCCGAATACTTCGAACAACAATTGTCATGGCCACCAGCTGGCGCCCATCTGGAACCCACAGGTGACGTAGAACCCTGGACGGTGAACGTGGAACCACCTACGGCCTCGGAGGTTTATGACTGCATATGTTCTCTCAAGCGCCACCGAGCCTCTGGTCCGGATGACCTCCCACCCGCATTGTTCAAAGATGGGGGTGAAATCCTCAGTCAACGCCTGTCTGATCTGTTTGCCTGCATCTGGGAAAAGGAGTCTGTCCCAGACAACTGGGGAGAGTCGGTGATAGTGCCCATTTTCAAAAAAGGGGCTCGTAGTGAGTGTGGCAACCACAGGGGGATCAGCTTGACCCCGGTCGTAACGAGACTGTTGGCGTCACTTGTGCTTCGTCGCCTTACGGTGGCTCGTGAGACACTGTCTCGAGAGCAGCAAGCGGGATTCCGGCCTGGTAGGGGTTGCGTTGACCAAATCTTCACACTTCGTCAGGTGCTAGAACAACGCCATACGTATAAGCGACCCACAATTCTAGTATTCTTGGATTTCCAAGGCGCATTTGACTCGGTTGACCGGTCTGTTCTGCTTGACACGCTTGCCCACCAAGGAATGCCCCGGAAGTTCGTGAACATAATAAGCTCTTTGTATTCCAAGACTTCCGGACGTGTGAGAGTATACGGCGAGCTCTCCAAAAGCTTCCGTACACAAAGTGGCGTCCGTCAGGGATGCCCACTCTCCCCATTCCTGTTTAACTTCGTGATCGATGAAATAATGAGACGAACGCTGGAAGGTCTCCAAAACCCCGGTGTTCAAATAGCCTCTGACGAAAACCTTGTCGATCTGGAATATGCAGATGACATCGTTCTTATCTTTGAAGAGGAGGAGAAGGCGCAGGTGTTTTTAGATGAACTGACCAAAGTCATCCCGTCCTTTGGTATGCACTTTGCACCCAAAAAGTGTAAGGTCATGCTCCTGGACATGCAGTCACTGAACACGCCACTTACAATCCAGGGAGAGGCACTGGAAGTTGTGGAGCGTTTTACATATCTTGGAAGTTGTATTAGTTCTGATTGTAGTGTGACAGATGAGGTAAATGCACGAATCTGCAAGGCTCGGGTCGCGTTTGCTAATTTGAGACACCTATGGCGTCAAAGTGGTGTGTCCCTGAATCTCAAGGGACGTGTGTATCAAGCTACAGTGCGGGCTGTTTTGTTGTATGGCTGTGAGACTTGGCCTGTTCGAGCAGCGGAACTGAGACGTCTTCAGGTGTTCGACAATCGTTGTCTCAGAACCATAGCTCGTGTGGGATGGTGTCGGCGAATCCGTAACGAGGCAGTTAGAAAGCGAGTTTTGGGTTGTGCAACGGGTACTTCCATTGAAGAATGTGTCCAGCACCAGAAGCTGCGTTGGTTGGGACATGTGTTGCGCATGCCTAATCATCGTTTGCCGAAGAGAGTGCTATTTTCCGTGCCCAATTCAGAGTGGCGTAAGCAGAGAGGTGGCCAACCCTTGACCTGGCAGAAGGGTATGAAAGAAATCACGAAACGCTTGGGTGCTGTCGGTGCTACTCGCCTTCCAGGATGGGGACCGCGTGATCCCCACTGCGCCTGGTTGGAGACGTTGCAAGATATGGCTGCCAACCGATGTCAGTGGCGATCTTGTTGTCAGTTTCTATCCAGATTGCCTGAATGAGTGTTTGGAGGTGTAGGCACCTCGGAATGATTGTAGTAAGGCAGCAATAAGTCCCCTCCCCGTCCATCTTTATTCTTTTCCTTCACAATAAGGCTTTCAAATAAATCATGGTTGTACGGCAGCGAAGCATCGGTGTTCAACACTGATGTCATGCTGTCGATGATGATGATGATGAAGAAGTCGCCACACATGTTCCAACCCCCAACCTGGAGGGCCAGAAGACTGTGTTGGTTAGACTCTAACCATTGACCTGTGGGTGTCGCACAGACACTACCCAGTAAAGCTCAGTGGGTAAAGCTCACGGAGGCATACAAACTGTCACACCACTGTAAGGTCCGGTCTTTTCGTGACTGAATAAAGCCTCGTATTTGAAAGAAGTAACATGTGGAAAGGAGGGTGACTTTAAAAAAAAAATAAAAATTGTTCAGCTGTAACACCCTTTCGGTGTCTAGCTGCCATGCTACCTGAAGGAAGCACGAGGGCTGAGATACTGCCAGGTTGCCCAAGCCTAGATAGGGGAAGTCGAGAGGCTGAGGTGGGGTTCGAACCGCGGTCCTTGCGGTCAGTAAATTCTCGCTCTAACCACTTAGGCCATCTCGCCCTACAGGAGGGTGACTTAGGGCAAGCTTACCAGAAACATTCGAGGTGCCTACCCCTCCAGCACTTATCATCATCATTGTCAGCTGTAAGAACCGTTTACTTGTACAGTGTCGAACGCCACCGATATCAGTTAGTCGCAACATCGTTCAGTGTTTCCAGCCAAGCACGGAGAGGATCACGTGGAAGGCGGACAGAACGGATGGCACTCAAACCTTTCATAACATCCTTCCTTCCCTTTTGACATGTCAAATTCTGTTCATCTCTAAGTTTCCGCCACTCCGAATCAGGCACGGAAAACAGCGCATATCTCTGTAGGTGGTAAACTGGCATGCGTAACGCGTCGCCCAGCCACATGATCTTGCAGTGCTGGATGCAATCTTTGAGTAAAGTGCCGTCTGCTTCACCCAAAATCCATCTCCCACCTCCTCATTGCGAACTCGGTGGTTCCAGCTGATTCCAGACATATTTCTGAGACATCTGTGTCCAGATACCTGAATTCGGCTCAGAACCTCTGGCCGAGTTGGCCAAGTCTCTCAGCTGTACAGAAATAAGGCTCGTACTGTAGTCTGATATGCGTGTCCTTTTAGGCAAAGCAACATGCCTATTTGACGCCATAAGTGGCGCAAATTTGCAAGAGCGATTCTGTTATTCGTGTGTTCGCTTCGTCTGTTACACTACCGTTTGAGTTAATTCAAATTCCAAGATATGTGTAGTGCTCCACAATCTCCGCTCCTTGAATTGTTAGATGTATGTTCGAAGACTATACTTCCTTCAGCATGACTTCGCACTTTGTGAGCGCGAAGCACATGCTGAAGGGCTGGATGGTCTCGGTTAACTTTTCTAGTAATACCGGAGCTTCCTGCTCTTTTCTGCACACTCTAGGTCTAAAGGCCTTTGATCGGAGAGATCTGAGCACTGGGGCTGCTGAGACCTTCCACAGTTCTCATTGCCTCATCAATGATGAAATGAAATATCGAGAAAATGGACATCCCTTCCGAGCACCACTCCTCGTAGGAAAGCTTTTGGGGAGCTCCTCATACACGCACCAGAAGTATGTGAATACAAACAGCGCTTGATATTTACGAACTTATGGGACATTCCCTGTCGCTCGGACCCAATTTCAGCATCTCAGCTGCTCCTGTCTAGGCAGTATCTCAGCCCTCGACTGACCTAGCAGCTAGGCACCGAAAGCGTGCTACAGACGAACGACTATACCCTGTCGCGCAAGCGTGTCGAGATGGCTCAGTGGGTAAAGCGCGAATTTATCCACCGGAAGGTCCGTGGCTCGAATCCGACCTCTGCCTCTCAACTTCCCCCGTCTAGGCTTGGGCAACCTGGCAGTATCCCAGCTCCCGTGCTTCCTCCGGGTTGCATGGCAGCTTGGCACCGAAAGGTTGTTACAGCTGAACGAAGCGTGTCGAAAAGAACCAACTGGTCAGCAGAATCAGACACACTCTTGAGGTCAGGGAACACGAAGTTTGTAGGGTGAATGTTCGCATGCCATTGCTCCAACGCTTGAGGGGGTTTGAAGATGTGGTCCACGAAGTCCCTTCCAGACCGATATGCGCTTGCTGTTTTTTGGTTTCCTCTACACCCGCCTTCGTAAGAAGACACGAAATATGCGACGCAGTCTGGTTACAACAGGGGTCAAGCTGATTCCTATTTGACTGCCACACTCACTGCGAGCACCCTCTTTGAAAACGAGCACCACCAATTAAGTGGGGCAATTTCTTCCTCCCAGATAGAGGCAAGCACCGACTAAGACTTCCACCTCCATCTCCGAACAGAGCGGATGGAAGTTCTTCAGGACCAGCAGCCTGGTGACGTTTGCGGGAAAAGAGGCACTTGGTGGTTCCAAGTTCACTGTCCAGGATTGTGTTGACGATCGGGAATTCGGCTGGGCGGTTGCAGGTGACCAGGTGAATTGGTTTCGAAAGTGCTCAGCCCAGCGATTCGGGTGTTCCTCTTTTCCATAGATAAGTGAGCCGTTGTCAGTTGTTGTTTGACTGACCGGAGGCTTCTTTGGGTCCGCTGCGCGTATCAACTTCATCATCATCATCATCAGCTGTAAGAAACCGTGTACTTGTCGTACAGTGGTTGTAGCTGCCACAAGTTTCGTCCGCCGATGATTTGGGGAGGTGAGGTAGGTAGCTGCGCATTGAGGCGCGAGCTGCGTAAATGCACCACTGTCAATGGGCTGTTACGTCGGGGAATTGGGAAGGGGGCTATGCATTGAAGGCAATAGCTTGGATGCACATGAGCGCCTTGGGGGCGCGATTGGGCCATGTCTGACAATGTCTCTAACCATTGATGTGGCCCGTCTCGGGGTCCCCATCCAGGAAGACGGCAGTGACCAGCGCAGCTGAGTTTTCTGGTAGTGGCTTTTACACTTCGCTGCCAAGTCATTGTTTGACCGCCTCTGGCTCGTTTCCACCCTTCACGTGGTTGTGCGAAAAGAACCCTTCGAGGAAGTCGGTCGACTGGCATGCGTAGCACGTGGCCAAGCCAGCGCAACCTATGCAGTGTGATCAGTTCATCTATCGAGGGTGAGTTATTCCTCCGAATACCATTCGACGTACTTCAGCATTGCTGATCCGGTGTTCCCACCAGATTCGGGCAATGCTCCGGAGACATCGGTGGTCAAACACTGAAAGTCGTTTGACATCCTCGGCGCGCAGCGGCCAGGTTTCTGATCCGTATAGTAATACGGAGCGCACAGCAGCATTATAAACTCGACCCTTGACGGATAAGCTGATGTCACGCCTACGCCACAGGTGACGCAGGTTCACAAAAGCTGCTCGGGCCTTCCCAATTCGGATGGAAAGATCATCTTTCGCGAGACCACCGGGACTAATACAGCTACCCAGGTAGACAAATTTGTCTACTACCTCAATCGGTTCACCCGCAAGCACTAGGCTAGGGTTCGGGCCCACCAGTCTTGCAATAGCACTTTACACTTTGCAGGTGTGAAGCGCATGCCGAACCGTGAGGCAGAATTAGTTAGATTATTTAATATCTTTGCATTACCACGGCGTCAGATCCAAGAAGAGCTATGTCGTCTGCATACTCCATATCTGTAAGCGGAGGCCCCGGGAGCGCTTCGACCCCACAGGCAGTAGAGGCTGATAATGAGTCTTCCATGATTGTATCAATGACGAAATTGAAAAGGAAAGGTGAGAGAGGACAGCCCTGTCTGACACCACTTGATGTGGTGAACTCAGGTGAGAGCTTCCCGTAGACCTTCACACGGCCGCGGGAGTTGGCGTACAGCGCCTTAAGAAGAGTCAAATTTAAGGGGGACACCTTTGCTCCACAGACACTGCCATAGTGCCTGGCGGTCTACAGAGTCAAAGGCAGCCTTCAGATCGAGAAACACAACCATTGTTGGTTGCTGGAAGCAGTGTCGCTGTTCAAGAATCTGTCGGAGGGTGAAGATATGATCGATGCATCCTCTTGCAGGACGGAACCCAGCTTGGTTTTCACGGATTTGTCTCTCCCTGTGTTCAGTTAACCTTCGAAGGATAAGACCAGAGAGTACCTTCGACGCCACAGCTAACAGGCTGATGCCACGGTGGTTTTCGCACAGCGTCCGCGTACCCTTTTGAAAATAGGATAAGGACAAGTCGACATGCCCCATTCTGCAGGCACCTTCTCTTCGTTCCATATAGCACCAGCAAGCTTTGTCAGATGGGTCACCAGGGATTCTCCGCCTTCTTTGAAGAGGGCTGGATAGAGACCGTCCGGTCCTGGTGCCTTCTCACGTTTTAGTACGGATAGTTCGTACTTTATTTCTTCTTCCGAAGGACGATCAAGGTTTACATTCCACTGGCCTGTATGCATTATCTCCACAGGCTGTGTTGCAGGAGGCCAGCTGAACTGCTCTTCGAAGTGTTCGGCCCATCTTTCCAGTCGACGTTTTTGGGAGTGAATTAATGAGCCGTCTTTTTCACTTATCGTTTCGCTGACCATTGTTTTCCTGGGACCAGTCGATCGTATCAGTTGATATAGGGCACGGCTGTTTCCCAAAAGCCTTCTCCATCTCTCGAGCTTTCGACTTCCACCAGAGCTCTCGGTCTTTCCTTAGGCTCTTCACTATTTGGCGTTTAAGGGATCTGCGTGCGCCGTCGTACGCGTTGCCTGCTGGTATGGATTTCCGGGCATCAATCATGGATAGCGACCTCGCCGATATCCAGTGGTTTTGTGGTCGAATCGGGGAGGTTGGACAGACAGCACTGAACGCCGCTAACATGGCTTCTTTCACATTTTGCCATGCTTCATCTACACTCGCACTGCCAGTACATGTGGAGAGTTGTTGGGCTAGCTCAGATCGGTACTGTTGAGCTATGGTCGATCTTCGAAGATACTGGATTGGCATGCTTCTTTCTAGTTTGCGAGGGCCTGAAGCGAACTGTCAGGCGTGTGCGCACCATGGCGTGATCGGAATCAAGTGTGAAAAGGAACGGCAGTCTTGAATTGTGGCTCTCCACCGGTAGCTGATGGCCACGTGGTCCAACTGGGTCCACGGTTGATTTGCAGTTGGTGGCCGCCAGGTCACGCGATGCGAACGCTTATGTTGAAAGTTCGTACTTGCCAGAAACAGTTCATGGTCAGCACACAACTGAAGGAGTCGATCTCCGTTGTCTGTGCGGCGAGCATCGACTCCAAATCGACCGCCTAAATGTGATTCCAAGGAGCTCAGACGACCCACTTGAGCATTCAGATCGCCTGCAATGATCACAATATCAGTGCTTTTTGCCTGCCGAATGAGCCCGGATAGTTCTCGATAAAAGGTATCCTTCTCAACATCAGAACTGCAGTCCGCTGAGGCATAAGCCGACACTACAAACAAGCACCGCTTTTTATGCTGAGGCATTGAGCTTGATTGAACTGGATAATCGAACGGCGCAAAGGCGACTGTTCACTGGGATCCAATCCAGCAAAGCGCGTTCAGCTCTGAGGCTGAGTGCAACTCCCACGCCATAGTCCACGAGTCATCGCTTCTGGGTCACCGGATACACGGAGGGAGAAATGTGAAAGAGCTGAGTTCATCCTTGGCGTTCTGAGATGCATAACCACGCTTGGGTCTTGTATGCGTGTTTCGGAGACACAGCATACATCAATTTTAAGGGAGTATAAAGTTTCAGCAAGCTCTGCCTGTTTGCCAATTTGACATAGAGTACGGACGTTGAAAGCTCCTATATAGAAAGGATCTCGTGGATTTAGAAGGGTGTTATTTTGTTTACTGTTAATAGGCAGCAAGGGGCATAGGGCCTTTCGGTCAGATAACTGACAGTCAAGTGACCCAGTGACATTTGCTTGTGTGGTGGGAAGGGGTTGGGGAGGGACATCGGTGGACACAGAACTGCGCGGGCAAATGATACTTCCCGGTTGCCCAGGCCGAAGAAGGGGTTTGGTTGAGGTACCCCACCTTGAGCCTTTGACTCAAAAGTCTGACCCACAAGGCAGTGGGGTGATCTAGGGTTTTGTTCAGGGACCCTGCCCCTAGCCTCTGACTTAAAAGTCTGACCCACGAGGCAGTGGACAGTAGGGTTTTCTTTGGGGACCCTGCCTGGAGCCGATGACTCAATAGTCTGATCTGCTCGGCTGCAGGGGTTGGCTAACCCGAGGGCGCAGGGAATAAGGCATTACTGCCTCATTCCTGATGCGGCTGCGCACAGCAGGTGCCTTTTGAGCAGCACCGGACTCTTTGTTTTCAAAACTATTTCGACCGTAGTGGATAATGCGCCGGCGGTCACGGTCAACCGTTGGGCGATCGGGTGTGCGCTTTTAGGGCCGACCTTTTCTAACCCGTCCTTCCTCGGGGAAGGCAGCATCGCTGCTTCCGTAAATACGGACATGCTGGTCGCCTGGGGGAAACACCTTACTGCCTTACACTCCTGTCGCAGAGGACAGTACGACTTTACCCCCAGACCGCCTCGTAGCACGATTACTCGTAGTACGGGGTCTCGCTGCTCTTGGTCTGACTGCTCCCCTTTGGCCTTCCTGGCATGGTTGCACCTTGTGGAACGACGTTCCAGCCAGTGTAGCCCGCGGGATCATTGCAGCACTCAAGCCCGACCACCACGTCAAGGTGGCAGCTTTAGGTCGGATCTTTAGGCGTATCAACTTAAGCAACTTACGCGCATTCCCGCAGTTCCTCGTCTCCTACATTTCCTCAGCTTTCTGTATCCACCAAGCGCAGATATTCTTTTTCATCTGAAGTCCGACGGTTCGTGTAGCAGTATTTCACTCCCGACCAGGAGGACTGCGTTTCCCAGCTTCGAGCAGTTTTAGGGTGTAAGCAGGGTGGCGTAAGAAGATAAACTGAACAGACAGGAATTATCAGCTGTTATACGGGATACTCTTGTAGACATTGCCAAAGAACTGTACAGACGTGATTATCAACGGCAAGCATTCAACCGGAAACCCTTTAGCTCGGTGGCTTAGAACAACAACGGCTTATGGATCATCAGAGGTTCGCAACTAGAACCGAGCGGCAACCGATGGGGAGGTCAGTTGAATAACCGTACTTGGGTCTTGAATCCTCGTTTCATATAGACAGCACACCAATGGAGAGTAAGTCCAGTGTGCATCCAAGAGGAGTCTGTTGTCCAGCTTATTTTAGAGTACGAGTTTGAAGTGAGTGACGGGGTTTGAAGAATGATTTCGAATTTCTGTAGTCTTGGCGGCGGAGTCAACCGTAGATACTGCAGGTAGCGGCAATGGGTGGTGAACGGATCTGTTAGCCCTTAATAATGGGTCTGCGGAGATTTTGCTAGAAACGGGATGAGGAGAAGGAAGGGAACGAATATGTGAAGTAGAAGGGGGAGACGTCAACGGTAGCCTGTTTTCGTTTACCCACCCCACTGTATGCAGCAAATAAGGCGACCCGGCTGGTGGCACCACACGACAGCCGATATGGCATAAGAGCATTGTTGGTTGTAAGCATCATGGTTGTAGGTGCGCCGGGGTACTGTGAAGACGCTCAGGCCTAGATAGGAGGTCGATTAGGGTTTCAAGCGGAAGTCTTTGGCCCAAAGGCCTAACCGCAAGGCAACGGTGGTTGGCATAAGACGGTCGGAGTAGCCTATATTTTCAAGGATCATGTCGCGTCACGTGTCCTAACCCCCAACCTGGAGGTCCAGAAGACTGTAGTCGTCAGAGCTCTTTCCACTGAGCAACCTGGTATAAGAGGCTCTGTGAGTGTCGCACATACGCTCCCAAGTATAGCTCGATGAACTATGGAGGTGCACAAGCTGTCAAACCTCGCTAAGTTCTGGTCTGTCCGCGACAGAAGTTGGGCTCATTTATACTGAACTTACTAAGAACGGCCGCTTGTGGTAGTTGTGCTATCGGATCTGCTGGATGGAACAGTTAACAACAAAACGATAAGGGAAGAGGAACTGACGCAGCCAGTTTCGATGTTTGTCTTGTGTCTACTTTTGAACATCCTTTATGGAATCGTAGTCAAGCCCAACTATTCCCTGTTCAGCTTAGGGTCTTTTGAACTTTTCTTACAATAATTCCGTTTGTTCGTGTGATGGTCCTCGGAATCACTTTATGTAGGGACCATTGGGGGCTGTATGAAAAAATCATTCAGCTCTAGCACCCTTTCGGCGCCTAACTGCTATGCCACCCGAAGGAAGCACGAGAGCTGCCAGGCTGCTCAAGTCTAAAGGGGGAAGTCGAGAGGCGGAGATCGGATTCGAACTACAGACCTTCCGGTCAGTAAATTCGCGCCCTAACCACTGACCCATCTCATTTTGAGGCTGTATGTTTGTCTGAGAAACCGGGAGTGATTGAATTTTATGCCTCTTATCTTTACTTACTCTACGGTGGATGATTTGTGATAGGATGGGTCGAACTTACTGATACCTTTTGCTGCCGCTGCTCACGGACAGTGGTCGTACGATAGGTTCGCATAGATTGATGTTCATTTCTGACCACAGCAACGGATACAATTTGCCAGCTTGAGACCAAACCCTTCTAAATCTGATGGTGCCAGCCCAAGTTCATGGCTGCCCTCCAATTAGCTCCAGCCAGAGCTAATGCATTTTTTTTCAAAGTTTATCCATCGCTTGGTGGACCGCCGACTCCTGAGAGGCTCATTTTTCTTGGTGGAAACCAACAACTATCTTTTTAGGAAAAAAATGAAATACGTTTGCTAGACCTCTTTGAATAAACGTGCGCTTAACCCCGTGACACCGACTTCTGCTTTCATTTCGTTTTGCCTCGAACTGGAGCAGCTAATTTAAAATTTTCGGCGCATTTGTTTATGACCAGTATAACCAGGTGTATGATGGATTTACTCAGCGGCAGACTCCTGCTTGAAGTTACTTTCCTTTCTAGAGTGTCTCTTTCACGTCTGTTTCCGCTTCCAACCTAGCTGATCCTCGTCTATTTTTCCCATCCGTCCACGGTTGAAAAGCCTTGATGGTACATCGTGGTATTGGCGAGTTCTTTCCTCATCACTGTATACAATACCTATTCAACATTCCACTGTGAAAGCTAAAATGGCAGATGTTGCAGCACATACGAGCGAAATGCCGGGTGCGAGTGCCGCCGGCGAAGGATCTCAAGCCTCCAAAAAGAAAGATAAGAAGAAGCCAGTGAAGAAGGAAGTAAAACAAACTAAAGAGGAAGCTAAGGAGAAAAAGGTTTCCAAACAGCTGGCTAAGATTAAAGAAGAAATTGCCAGGCGGCGCGAGGAGGAGGAACGAATCCGTCGTGAACAAGAAGAGGAAGAACGCCGTTTGGAAGAGGAACAGCGTAAAAGAGAGGAACAAGAAGCGAAAGAGCGCGAGCTGCGTGAACGTAGGAAGCAGAAAGAGAAAGAGAGAAAACAAAGACTAAAAGAGGAAGGAAAACTCCTTACTGATAAACAGAAAGTCGATAGGCGCAAAGTTTTGGAACTACTTCAAGCTCGTGGAATCGATGTTCCGGACGACAAGAACGCGGATGATAGGAAGAAACCACAGTATGCAAAGCTGAAGAAAAAATCCAATCTACCAAAAGACTCAAAAATAGAGGACACCACACCTGTGGAAACAAAACAGACGGAAGAGGAATCGCAAGAGAATCAAATTTTATCGAGTTGGGAGTTAATGGCCGATGCCTTGAACGGAACTACTGACGGCCCAGTTCGGCTGACAAGCGGTTCCAGTGCTGAGACCCCTGAGGACGATGTTCGTCGTGAACCGGGTGAAGCTTTCAGTCATAGTGAGGTTGTATTAAGTGAGGAGGAGAAGGAGAAGTTGATTGAAGCTGCGAAAAAACGTATACTTGTAAGTTATAAATTTTTCTAATGGAACTGGCTACTTTAGGAGCGGCATCTCACATACGAAGCGAACCGAAGTGAACAAAAGCTACGCGCTGGAGTTATATGTGTTTTGGGACATGTTGACACGGGGAAAACCAAGATTCTTGACAAACTTCGGAACACAAACGTTCAGGATCGAGAAGCCGGTGGGATAACACAACAGATTGGTGCGACGAATGTCCCACTGGAAAACATCAAGATTGCCACTAAGATGTGCCCTTATTTTCACATAGACCAATTGCGTGTACCAGGTTTGCTCATCATCGATACGCCCGGACACGAATCTTTCAGGTATGCTCCTTTTCATTTTTCATCTAATCACTATTATATCGCAGTAACCTCCGTGTACGTGGCTCATCTTTGTGTGATCTGGCAATTTTGGTAGTCGATCTGATGCATGGCCTAGAGGAACAAACTAAAGAATCGATTCGTATTTTGCGTTCGCGCAAAACGCCGTTCGTCGTAGCGTTGAACAAAATTGATCGTCTGTATGGATGGAACTCGAATCCCACCCAAGATGTTCAAACAACCCTGAAAAATCAAGAGCAGATGACAAAGAATGATTTTGATGATCACTTCAAGAAGGTAAGCTGTAACTGTAATGTGGATTGAGACAATTTTTGGACCATGTTGAATAGACAGTAATAGTAAGCCGTTCAGCTGTAACACCCTTTCGGTGCCTAGCTGCCATGCCACCCAAAGGAAACACGAGGGCTGGTATACTGCCAGGTTGTCCAAGCCTAGAAGTCGAGATGCAGAGGTCGGGTTCTAGCTATGGAGCTTCCGATCAGTAAATTCGCGCCCTAATCACTGAGCCATCTCGGCAGATAGGCAGCTAGTTAGCTTAATTAGCGCACCGTTTTTTTGATCATCAGGCTCCGGCTATTGTTAATGGTTAATATGATTACAAAATTCAGTGAGCGTAGATGTGTGGTATGTGTCGATTCTGTTTTGGACTTTTTCCTATCATGGCTGAAGTAGGACCGCACTGCTGTAAATTCGACTTCGACTCACTTCATAGGCCTTGGTTGTGGGTATTGCAAAGTGGTAAAAGGAAAGTAATTTTTCATGAAGAGACCCTTCGGAGAAGTGGCAACTTTCATCCACGACAGTATCCAGACACTATTCGTTGTCTGCTGCGAATTAATGGACCTTGGATACATATATTCCGACAACTTAAAGAGAAGGGAGTGGCAGCGATAACGTCCTCGACGCGCGTAGGCAGTCATACCAGCACGCTGCAACTGAAACCGATTGTTCAGGGGGCATACAGTAATATTTAGGGTTTGCTGCTTCTTTGATGATTATATTCCCCACCGGTTAGTTGGTGTATTACGGAAGAGCTAGCGGTTCTATAGCGTATCCTTTCTAATACGGTAGTCTCGTTCCACAAAAGAAAACAAGCAAATTGAAATGGTTGTATTCTATTGCGTTCGGTACCAAGATGATTGTATTGTCGTATACGGGTAGTGATATATCTTAGTATGTGTTAGTGACGTTAGATTCCAAGCTAACCAATAAGTGACCGGCAGATGGATGAGGCTACAACTGTGAACTCTAAATGAACTCAAATAAGTAGATTAAGTTACCAATCGTAGTGTTACTTTCTGAGCGCAGCTGCTACACTTGATTATCTTAGTACCCAGAGATACTCACATACATGCTATATTAGTAAAAGCGGTTGCTGCGTAATTCCCCCAAGGGGGAAGGCAAGCAACCCCGATTGTTGAAAGTCGACAGGGTTTGGAAGTGTGATATTTTTCACTGGTTTCCACGAGTTCTGTTGCTGTGTACTCCCTCGTGCCTTTTATTTCATAAGGTCATACAAGATTTCGCGTTAATGGAGCTCAACGTCAAACTGTTTTACGAGAACGATAATCCAGACGAGTTCATAAGCATGGTACCCACTTCTGCGCACACCGGAGATGGAATGGGCGATTTGTTGTCCGCGTTGTGCATGCATTTGCAAGATCGATTGGCAAAACGCCTGGCCTTCTCAGAAGAGCTTCATGCTTCAGTCATGGAAGTAAGTTACTTGTTGCGGCCTACTTCTCCTCGATCCACTGTTCAGGGTTATTATTTTCTGTTTGCGTTTATAGTCGATACTCCTTCGTTGTTCTTTTCTAACAGGTGAACAAGGAATCCCACGGTTGAATAGCTTGGTTCTGTCAGTTGCGCTTTCGTTTTTTTTAACTGCATAAATGAGGCTTGCAAAGCGGGCTCAAATAGGCCTAGACTGATAGTGTTTTAGAGGTATAAAGCTAAGCATATGCTTCAGGATGATCTTTTGGATTGCCTTATTGGTGCACGTTTTTATAAAAGGGTTTTTAGTCATCAGTTTCCACATGTTTGACGCTTTCAGTGGGCCACTTGCTTGCAATTTCTTGTTGTTTGCTATTGTTGGATCTCATTAGACTGCTCCCTTAGATTTCACGGAGTTCACTTTTGCTCTTCCAGGTCAAGGAATTACACGGTCTTGGTACAACGATCGACGTAATTGTTGTCAACGGATACCTACACGAAGGAGATACTATCGTTCTTGCTGGTCAAGAGGGTCCTATTGCCACTCAGGTGCGTGGTTTGCTACAACCCGCGCCAATGGCGGAGCTGCGCGTGAAGGGTACATATCAGCACATGAAAGAGATCAAGGGTGCTCAGGGCGTAAAACTAATAGCAAAGGATCTTGACAAAGCCCTCGCAGGACTTCCACTGTATGTGGCTACGGACATGGGAGAGGAGCTTTACTTCAAAGTGAGTCACAATTTACTACCGTTTTTTTTCACAACCCCGCAGAGATGAGTTATGTAAACTTTTACCCAGCAACGAGATCTGCATGTTGTTTCCCGCCGATAATGTTTATGGATGAGGATTTCCTCATTGGGAGCACAACAATCTTTTTGTTAATCGCGGAGTTTTGCTGCTCCATTTTGTGAGGCCCATTTATTTCATCTGTTTTTATAACGCCTTCATAAGGCAAGTGTGGGGCTGTGCCTCGGACGACGATGTTTTCTGCCCATGTTAAGAGCCGTGTGCATCCCAAGAGCTAGGACATGAGCTCCTTATCGAGAGTTCCTTGCTTCAGTGCTGCTCACTCAAGCTTGGTCATACTTTCAGCCGCATACTTTCTTTGGGTTGTATGGCGTCCAGACGCTGATATCACGTCTATTATTCACGGGGACTAATTTAAGTTTCCTTCAGGTGGATGACAACTTCCAGAAGTCTGCTGCATCCTCATTACGTTATGATTTTTTGTACCTCAGGAGGAAGTATGCCGTGGTTTGAAAGAAGCCCTGAAGGCTATTGCCGTCGCTCCTGTCGGTGTCTACGTGGTGGCCAGTACACTTGGTTCCTTGGAGTCGCTGTTGGTTTACCTGAAGTCCGTCGAGATTCCAGTAAGTTCTTTCCACTAAGCCTCAATATTTCCCACTGATTACAAAGAATCACGTTTTAAAAGGTTATAGTTTTAGGCAATCCGGGTAAATCATTTATTCTTCGACTGGTACTTATCACCAAAGTCTGTTCATGCATTCTAGTCAGCTGCCTTCCGTCTACTGCCATTGAACGCATGTACTGGTCTGTTATGTTTATCTCCGTTCTCTGAATTTAGGCCGAACCTTAACAGAACCATCAATGTGCCCTTGCTCAGGTACTTCTAGTAGTTTGGTTCTTCGTGACTACTTTGCTCAGTCCCACTCTAGCCTCTGAATATTCCTTCTTGTCATCCTGGATGTAATTTTCAGGGGATTTTTCTCGACAACGCGGAATCGCATGTTGTCCAACATTTGGTCACTGATTACAGATCACCTATGTACCAGCTATTTACTATTCTACACACCCCAGCATCATCTGCATAGACGTCAATACGTCGGGAGTAAATACTGGTGCTTAACTCTGAGAACCACGAGACGAGAACGCCCTAGTAAATGCGGAAATGGGGTGAAATTTTGGGACTCAGTGTACTAAAGTCCTGTGTACCTAGAAAAGATGATTAAGAACAAGTTGTCCACACACTTGCACAGTAATGAAATAAACATCTGAGGATTGTTTTCGAGTCTCAGTCTCGATGAACTTAACTCAAAGTGGTTTGGATGCTAAGCATTCCGGAAGTGGCTCTTGCTTGCTCTTTTGCACTGTTACACACAATTATCTAATGTTTTCTCTCATTTTAGTACGCTGGTATCAACATTGGTACGGTCCATAAAAAGGACGTCATGAAAGCTTCGGTCATGGTCGAACGAGAGCCAAAGTGGGCAGTAATTTTGGCCTTTGACGTGAAGATCGACAGAGATGCGCAAAAGCTGGCAGCCGATTTGAATGTGCGCATATTCACTTCAGAGATTATCTACAGGCTCCAGACGCAAATGGAAGAATATATGTGAGTGGATTAATGTTATACACTCATGTTAGTGTTGTGTCCCGTGGCCCATGAACCTAAAATTTAATTGCTTTCGAAAACCATCCTTTAAAATTGTATTCGCGATTCCACATGGCTGACTTTTACTCCGATTGATTTGCCGGTTATTGTTTCAATGTGTCGTTTAGTCTCCCCCTTCGCAATGCTTGTCGCCTTACTTATTTAGACCCCAAAACACGGTATTTTGTTTATATTATTAACAAATGTGATACCAGATATGTTCTGGTGTTTCATTTGTGTCCCACCTTACTTATCATTGTGCTGTGTGCTCTTACCGTCACGTACACTTAAACAGTAATACTATCCAAGGGTAATCAGGCCTTGCTCTTTGGGAAGTGATTGCGGCGAATGGACTGCCAAGCTCGGTGAACGGACTAAAGACCGGAAAATTGCCACACCCGGGTTACTAATATGTGGACAAACTGCTAGCGGACCGTAGTCGTGTACTGAAAAAACCATACGATATTTTTGCCCTTGATTGGAAGTATCATGTACATCTTCTGGGCTGCTTTTTGAAAAAACGGCCGAGGTGCACCGCCCCCACAAGTCATCTCCACAAAACGCTGAACACTTCGTTTGGGTGCTCCGAAACCTGTGCGCTATTGCATGCAAACTCGGATGCTTATGAAACCGAGGGTTAGGATGTTTTATTCAGCTGTGGGTCGTGGTGGCGGCCACAGTAGGACATCAGTAAACCAGATCGTCCCCAAAAGCCGTGATAGGCGGAAACAGACTGAACAGGAAAGTTCACTTCTAGTTCACTGGGCATGGTACAATAGTGCAGTAAAGGCACGTTAGTCCCTGAGGTTACGGTTTTTCACCAATAATGAAGAGATTTTAACCGCCGTGGTATCGATCACCTATCTAGTTCATTGAAGGTCATTGATGGGTTCTGAACTGAACCTGAAGTTAATGCCATTCGAATAAAGGTGTCAATAACTGCTCGTGGCAGCCACTCTCTATTACGACTCTACAAACGCCGAGTAAATCCGATCATTTTGGAGGGGTTTTCGCTCCGTGAGAAGAACAAAGAACGATAACCTTGCGCAGCCACATGGTCGTATTTGAGAGGGAGTCGTCACATGTGCCTTTAGATAGCGGAGCTACCGTACATTTTTAACGTTTGTTGTCCGTAACCATTGCTGCATGCTGTGTAAGCTCGAGGTAGCCCAGTTGTTGGGGCGTGAGGTACTGCGTTTCGAGTCCGGTCCCTGTTTTCAGATATATCTGTGCGATCTAGCAGGATCTCAGCTTTCACGTATCATTTGTCTCGTATGGCAGGTATGCAGCGAAAAAGCGTTAAAGCTGAACGATTTAGTTTTTTTTATTGTTTTTCATCCCAGGATTTTTATGCAGGAAATGTGGCTGCATTTGGATAGCTTGGGTGTTTGCTCGTTTGAGGATTGAGGTCGCTGCAGCGGCGAGGCAGAAAATAGTGCTCAAACCCACAACCGTTCTATGTGAACTTTTTTCCACACCGTTAAGGCCTGTTGAACTCTTCACTGGATGCCGTTGGATTGGTCTTCCAATCCCGTTTGCTGGATTTATAGACTCCGTAGTTGTAGTGAATCAGTTAGTAAATCGGAAGCGCTGGGTTGATATTTCCTAATGTTTTATTAGACTTCGCTGTACCTCAACACTCATTATCCCAACCTTTTTCGCGTTCTGTTTACAGTGAAGACTTGAAGCGAGGAAATCGTCGTAAGCACCGTGATCTGGCCGTCTACCCATGCAAGCTTCGCATACTTCCTGACATGGTATTCAATAAGCGAGCTCCAATTGTTGTCGGTGTGCACATCGAAGCTGGAGTTTTGCGAGAGAATACACCCATTTGTGTACCGAGCCGCGAATGTGTACATCTAGGTCGTGTATTCTCAATCGAGTTTAATCACAAACCTCTACAAGAAGCACGCACTGGTCAGGAAGTGTGTATTCGTATTGATCCCTTAGATGGTGAAACTCCGAAGCTTTACGGTCGTCACTTTGACCATAACGATTTGCTCGTTTCAAAGGTATGTGATACTTTTGAATGCCTTCCTGCTTTGTGCTCTACACAAAATCGCTTGATGTTCCAACCTAGAACTGCAGCCCCACATTCGTTCGGGAGTTGGGTTCCCAAGACCATTGGGTGTATTGATCCATCTATGTGGAAACCTAGCTCACCTAAACCCCTAGTCACCTCAACAAGTCTCCAAGTTGCTCAGTCCGGGTATCTACAGAGTTAGAATTCAGTGCACTGCGTTGCGTCACCGGAAGACATTTATGACTGTCACACCTAGCAGCTGATAAAGTTGTCGGGCAGAGCAACTTGCTGTTCTTTGCGGCAACTGGAGTTTCAAATTGTTGGCTTTCGGCAATTTTACCTTTTTGTTGACTGGTTGTCATGCTACTTGGGCTGAGATTCTGGTAGGGATACCGGAGACAAGACGTGGGCAGCATACGGAGCTGAGAATAGGCAGAAGCGCGAACCTCTCAGTAACGAGCTGTATCGAGCGTACTAGTATCTAAAAGATACCAGTTCATATGACACTTGGAGAATTTGTCCAATTAGGCAACCATCTTGTACTTCTTCTTCTTCCCGTCAATCAAAAATTCGACAGGGAAGTATGTTACGTGATCCACTAAGCTTGTCTCGTTGATTTTATGCTCCACTGGTTCCATATCACCACTCGACGAGGCTTTGGAGTCCCGCTTTATATACGGAAGTTAAAAAAAGTGTTTTTCTTTAAATTGAATGTTCAACCACGGCGAGTGTGGTCAAGTGGGAAAAGTTCTGTGTTAATACGTAGAATTTTCGAAGTTCTAGGGCTGCCACGTTCGTTCAAGGGAACAGGATTTTGCAGCCTTTATTCATTTTTTCCTGTCTGACGGTTGATAAAATCATTCCTATCTTTTTTTGGTCAATCACTATTACAGGGGGCGGGATGGCTCAAGTGGTGAGAGCGCGAATTTACTGACCGGAAGGTCCGTGGTTCGAATCCCACCTCTGCCTCTCGACTTCCCCTGTCTAGGCTTGGGCAACCTGGCAGTATCTCAGCCTTCGTGCTTCCTTCGGGTGGCATGGCAGCTAGGCACCAGAAGGGTGTTACAGCTGAACGATTTAATCGCTATTACAACGGAACAGAATTTTGAATCTTGTAGACGTTGACAAGAACAGGGTGACTTTATTAGGATGATTTCATGCTTTACAGCTTTCACTGTCGTGCGCATGTCACACTCGGTGGTCCTCCTTGCATGTCTGTCGCAACACTACACAGAACACGAAAACTCTGGAACGTAAAATCACATCGATCATTCCTAAGTCAGTCGCCAAAATTTTCTTCTACAAAATCCTTCGTTCGACCGTCTTTATTTGGAAACTGGACATGTGAATACCGAGATGATTGATTCTACTCCTCTCCTAAGTCCGTACGGATACAGGATTGGTTTTTATTTGAGCAGAGCTTGAGCCCACTGTTTCCGTCCTTTCTTGTGGACTAGGCAGAATAATTGTACCAGGCAGAAGGACTGTTTAGAACGACAGCGATATGGATACATTCCACAAATCCCACCAAACCACGTACAGATAATCGGTCGTCTGAACCATAGCGTACCGGTTGAATGCCATCCCTTGTCTGTTTTCATTTTCCAGATAAGCCGTGAGAGTATCGATGTTATGAAGGAGCACTTCCGCTCCGATCTAACGAAGGAGGATTGGAGACTAATGGTTGAATTGAAGAAGTTGTTGGACATATTCTAGTGCTCACTATTCCACCTTTCCCGATCCCGTGACCGCGTGTAAATTCTCCTCAGACCTGTTCGCCTCTTCGTTGATTTGTGATTGTTCTCCCTTATTACCATCACGTTTCCGAGTGCAGTTCATTTATTTTTGCACATTGCACATGTGCTTCTACCGGGGACGATTTTTCTCGTGGGATAGATTCTTTTGGTAACCAGTTCGTGTTTTACAAGCTTTCTACTTGAGTGAATAATACTGAATCGTATTTCGCTTCGGCAGTTCCAACTCACGAGCAAATACGCTCGAATGAGAAAGAGTGAACAGTGTTCAACTTTGAGGAAGGCACCGTAACCTAACCGCATCCTAACTCTGGGGAGAAATGCGTGGAAATGCCCCCACAATCCAGTGTTCATTTGTCTGAAATAGTGCACAATTGTTATTTCATGGCTCGAAATACCCATTGCAATATGGATAAACTGACAACAAACAGAAGCGATTCAGGAGAACTTGCTAAGATAATATCGAATGCAGAAGCTGGACCACAATCAGGACTGGAAACTGTAAAATACTTCCCACCACTTGAAAGTTTGATCCGGTTAAGCAGATTGTCACGTTTCGTCAGTAGGTTCTGCATCGAGCAGCTATAGTTGATGCCTTCGTCCATCATCAGTATCCTCGGTGCAGTTTTACTATCGCAGAATCGCATGAGTTGTTGTATGTGCTACGTTCATTTGGTCGCTAAAGAGCTACCAACAGTCTTACTACTAAGCCATCATTTTCTTTTAAAGAACCTTAACACTACGCAAGCACTTCTTAAAGTACGTGAATAGCCTAGCCTACCTGTTTGCTTATGTGAGTGATAGTCAGATTCCGGATTCCGACGGGTCATTCATGAAGGACCTGATAAAACCAAGCGATTGGCTTGGAATTTGACCGGGTGTTCTGAAGAAATATACGGTTTTTATCCAGGATACCTCAGCTTCATCAGAACTCGCCCTCATTGGACGCACGGGGGATAGCTGGATTCTGACTCGTGGTTACACGTCCGGTAAATAGGAATTTCATAGATAATTAGGGGGCCCTTGCCGTCATTCTCCCTGATCGCAACACCTGAGGAAGCAATCGTGACTAGATTTTAGCATGAACGACCTTAGCATTTCCTGTAAAACGTAATAGAGCAACCCCCAGGTGTGCCCTTCACGAAGAGGCGTGTCCCTCTGAGAGAGTAGTGAACACTCCAGGCCGGAGTTCGACTGAATTTTTTTCATCTGAGAAAATTGTCACCGCTCCCTTAAGGAGCAGTTATTTGTTTTCGAGGAGTTATTTCACCTCCACATATGATCATGGATCTTTACGCATCATAAAAAATACAGAAAAACCCTGAACACCTCAACGGTCAAGTTGATATTCTGAACGACGTGGGCTATGAGACCCAAAGCAACCAACGCAAACCTAACCGTTCGAAATCTAATCAGCTCAGCTAATCTAGATGAGCAAAAGTGTAAAAATTGAAGACTAGGAAGATAGTTTAACTACTCGACGGTCCTCATAATGCAATGATTGAGGACAAGCCTCACTTTTCCATTCCAATACCACTCCCAACGCCATTCGTCATGTGCTAGCACGTTCACACGCCGGGCGCTGCTTTTAGAGACTACTGCGCTACAGAATGTGTTCTCAAGATGACAGGGAAACTGTTCGGTGCCAGATTTGTTTGGACTGCGAAGGGCAGACCACGTCTCAAGAAGGATGCTTCCAAGTACAAGGCAATCTGGTCACCCAGGTTGAGAAACATCTTTTGTCATTCCATACTCCAACCGACGACTTTCACCGTTGAGGTTGAGTGATAGTCATGGATGACATTCGTGGTGTTCTTCAAGTGACACGATATTCGAGCTATCGTTTTTAACAAAACAGGAGAAAGACTATTTTCTTTGATGGAACACCACAGTTCACATCCGCGTTTCGTGATCGAAAACTTGGAATGAACTGTATTTGACCTATCAATTGGAAAAAGTTTGGAACCGATTGAGAAGTCGTCGTTTCAGAAGAGCTTGGTAAACAATCGGTAGTTTTTATTTGGGCAACGTTTCGCTTTTGACACAAAAGCTTCATCAGGCCAAGTGAACAGGTCACCAAGTTGGCCAGGTTATAAGGCAGACGGGGCACCAATAAGGAAGTCCTCTTCAGATTATCACAATCGGTCAGTGATGAGTGTCAATTAATGGCTCTTGTCGGCTATTGTGGTTGCCAAAATCTTGAATTGATGGGTTGGAGGAGTTTAAAATTAGTTCCGATCAGTTCTTGTTCCTTAATCTTCCACTTCAGGGTGCTTCAGTTGATTATTCACCTCGGGCGCAACTGGTAGATTTTCTTGGTCTTCGTGGGCTTGTGATTCCTGTGACAATTTAGTTGGGGGGTGTGTGAGGTCAAGTGGAATTTAGATGATGACTACTCCTCCTTCTGATGACCGCACACCAACACGTGTCAGCTCGACTGATCCAAGACCGTTCTCCACACTCTTGCCAGTTCCACGCCTTCTATTCTGTTAACACTAGGATGCTTGGCGATTTCTACCGCCTCAGCCATCAGTCTCTGTGATGTGGACCGTAGTCCTCGCCTCAAAACCTCAACATTTTCTAAATCTATTTTGTGCCCCGTATCCAGTGCATGTTCTGCAATTGCCGAGTCTTTTAATAACGCTCGATATTCATCTGCGTTTCTCGGCGGCTTGTTTATTTTCCTCTTATGCTCCACGATTCTGGTGTGAAGCTCCCTGGCCGTCTGTCCTATATAGACCTTAATGCAGTCGCTACACTTGATTTTGTAGACACAGTCCCTAGTTCTGTTTGCCGGGAGGCGATCCTTCAATTGCACCAGTGCAGAGCGCAGAGTGTTTCCTCTGGAAACCTACTCTTATGTTGGCCGTGTTTAGAATCCTTCGAATGGTCTCCGATGTCCCTGGTTTATATGGGATAACAGCTGTCCCGAGCCATTCTCGTTTGGGTTTCTCCACCGGTACCAGCACCCTTCGCAATTGACGCCTAATCAAGCTGGCTGGATATCCACTACCCCGAAGTTTGTTGATTACTTCAATTTGGGCCGCTGTCCGATCAACTTCTCTGTGCACAGGGCCCTTACACGCCTAAACATTGATGAGGCAATACTAGCGAATACCGACTTTGGATGGGCAGACGAGTAGTTCAAAACTGCCCCAGTGTCAGTTGGCTTCTCGTATACTGTGGTCTTTAGTTTCCCACCGACCTTGTGTGTCATGCAGTCTAAAAATGCCAGTGTACCCGAGGTTGACTCTATCTCCATACTGAATTTGATCTGTGGACTCAGTTCATTCAGATAGTTGTAAAACTCATTAACCTTGTCTCGTTTCATCACGACAAAAGTATCATCTACATAACGCCAGAATATCTTGGGTGGGTATGGGAATCCGCCTAGAGCCTTTTGTTCAAATTCTTCCATAAATATATTTGCCAAAACCGGGGATCCCATTGCTAGACCTTGTTCTTGAGTGTAAACCACGGAGTCGAAAACGAAGTGTGTGAGATTCAGGCATGCTTTTATGCCTTCCATTATTTCATCCACCGTAAGCTGTGTCCGTTCTGAAAGGGAGGTGTCTGCTAGTAGCAGTCGCCTAGCTATTTCTAAAGAGTCCCCTTTTGGCACATTTGTATATAACGAATTGACATCGAAACTTACAAGGATGTCATCTGGTTCAACGGTGACCCCGCTACTTTGTTGGCAAAGTCATACGAATTTTTAATGTAAGTACTAGATTTCCCGGTGAGGGGTTTTAAAATACCGGCCAAGAATCACTGACCGATTGTGATAATCTGAAGAGGACTTCCTTATTGGTGCCCCGTCTGCCTTATAACCTGGCCAACTTGGTGACCTGTTCACTTGGCCTGATGAAGCTTTTGTGTCAAAAGCGAAACGTTGCCCAAATAAAAACTACCGATTGTTTACCAAGCTCTTCTGAAACGATGTATTTGACCTACTTTAGTGTTCACGTCGCCTTGAGACCCCTCCTGACTGGAATTCAGATTGGTGTGAAAATTACGGCTTCAAGGTTAGGGTGCAAAGCAGGTATGACCTGACCGCCTGACCGGGGGAGGTTGACTTTTTAAAGGATATGAGATTCGAAATGCCTTCTGACCGACAGACGTGCAAAATGGTGCTAAAATTGAGTAGAAGTCAACGAATAACTAGAATATTTTCCTGGGGTCGAAAGCTGTATTGGGAACCACAACCAACCGACCGGAAGAGTACGTTGAAGGCCTTGCATATTTCCTTTCTTAGAAGGGTCAGGTGTATCTATCGCAAAATTCATCCAACAGCTGACCGATGTTACTGTAGCTCCACAGTTAGCAGGAAACTCCACAATACACTTTCCCATACGTGAGTGGAGCTCGGATCGTGTGCCCATCTTTCAAGAGAGAGTGTTCCTTTGGGGGTAGCGGGTACTTCCGGCGAAGACAACGTAAGTGGTCTCCGAAATCATGGCATCTTTTAATGTATGCTTAGTGTGCTGGTGCATGTCCAAGTACCTGCGTTGCTGTTCCTAGATGGTGGGGCTACTGTTCCACCGTTGTCCACCCCCCCCAAAAGGACCGCTTCATCCCGGTCCTGTAAACTTTATCCTTTCGTCGACGGGCAAAGCGCCAGCCTCTCCAAAAGGGACCAGAAAATTTCGGTGCATTTGACCAACAGGGACCAAGTTTTCCAGTATTCCAGAAACGAGAACAATATCTGCCATGACGATTGATTTCTCTTTGGCTATGTTGAGCCGGAATGCAAGAAAGCCAGGTTTAGTTCAACTGATGACCCCGAGTGCGCATTCCTGATACTGCCTAATGAGATTGACAACTGGACTTCCTGCACAAAGGGTTAATCTTATGCCTCGTGTGTAAAGCAGCTAATCCTGAGAACTACCATACGGTTCGAGATTGACTGTGATTGGGCTAGTTTTTCTAGTTGACTTATGGCTAATAATCCAGCTAACTGGCTCATTTCTTCAGACGATCAAATCAAGAGAAATAAAATCTCCCTGCAGCTTAGGTGTGACGACAAGGTGAAAGTTGGCCTTTCTGTTGTTGAGTTGTTTCCAAATACGGAGGTGACAGTTGACCAGTGTGCCGATAGCGATTAATAGAAAATTACTTTATCGTACATAATGTTATCTACATTTACATCTGAGGTCGACTAGTCAAATAGCACGAAGGTGGAGCGGTGGATGGCAAATAAAAGGAGGTCGCGTGAATAGTGTCAAAGTACGTACTCCAGATAATGAAATTCCATGACTTTAGTATGAGAACAGGACCCAATAGAGAGAACTATATGTGGTACACCATACTATGCTACATGGTATACGTAAAATAGAAAAATTGAATTTGAATGATCTCCCTGAGTAGGGACTCCCCAGAAGGAATCCCTTTGACCATGCTTCGCAGGCGGTACTCACTGGGAGAACAATACGTAAGTGTGAGCTTGGAACCATATTAGCCGGTGATGGAAACAAGTGTCACAGTAGCGACTAATTTTTGAATGACTGCGAAAGCTTTTATGAGTTTCTGTTACAAGCTGGTAACAAGTTTGGACTTTGCTTGCGCCCAGATAAACGTAAAGGCGAATTAAGATTTCGATGGGTCCGCGAAATAAGAAGCTTCCCAGCCCATGTAACTGAACAATTTTGAAGAAATAGCCATAAAGTCAGACAGAACATTACGTTGACGGAAACCAAGAGGTCTGGGTAAATCCAGTGACCATCATCGATACAACTGGACAAAATCGAAGAACATTGGCTAGTTTGTCTGAAAGACATTCCTGCAGGTTCCTAAATATTTTTGCAATTCTCAGCGACCTGGTGCACAGATTCTAGGTCAGAGATCTGACCCCCTGAAGGGAGCACACCTTTCGACAGGAACCTGAATGGCATCGCGGTGGCCTCTACTTTGGGAGATTACTGTGTTGACAAGCTTTGATGCATTCATTGCTAAAACTTAATCAAAGGCTTTCGAAATGGGACGAAAGCTCAGGCATTGACTCGCACGACATTCTCGGCAGAATTCGCAAACTAATCAGGAGTGAATTTGGATTGTCCTTGCCCAATCCCGGTCAATTTATGCTTAACAAGCGTATGCGCAGTGTTTCGCCATAATCAAGGTGACTTACCAATTCAGTACCTAATGTATGACCACTTAGTCAACCCAAAGCGCTTGTCGGTCGAAACAATGCTGCTTGAGTCAAAAGCCCATAGGCCGCTGTTTGTGGATGCTTGTAATTCATGTTCGCATTTCGAAGCGGAGGTAACGCAGCCAACTTTAGCCTTTATTCGGCTTTGGCTTGAACATGAGTTTCTAAATCACTATTCATGCCTGTACAATGGGTTCGAGAGGACATACCAGTGTTGATTCGAATGGTTGATGCGTGGATTTCTGTTAACTCCGCACTGCGAACTGAACTCACGAGTTGCGAAGTGTGGACATCCTACGGGCGATGTGTTCCGGGATGTGGCCGAATTCAGCTACAATGCCTGCACCAACTTTTTAGGACCGAGTCCTGGAGGCTGAAGGTCTCTGAACAGCAAATACTCATAGAACCGACTGCAGTCTGACGCAAAACTAGCTCCGCTAGTCAAGCTATCTTCAGCGACTCGCGAAACTCGTCTAACAGAGCAACTTACGCGCGATTAGCACATGAAGGAACTTCGAGCTCGAGGATATAACAAAATCCGTTGCTTGGATAGTCTTCAGGTAAGTGGATGTAATTTTTGATCACGGGAGGATCGGGCACTCAACGGAAGTCTGAAATGAGGCTATCTCCACAGGTGCGTGAACCTCTGAAACATGACGCTTGTTACTGCTGCAAAACAGGCGAGGAGTTCACAAGGGGCTAAATCTCTCCAGTGCAGTCCCGACCACTTAGACTCGCGTAGCATGCGAACACACGCGTCTTAACACGGTCGGTCTATTGAAGGTCATCAGCGTAATTAACCACATCGCTACTGGATTGCTGTTTGGCTTTGCACTACTGCCTTGATGGTTAACTGATGGACAGTCTGGGAAGCACTTGTAGAATATAACGATAAGGAAAGTGGGGCGTTAAGCCGAAGTCTAAACTGACAAACGACACCGGTACCTAAAAAGAAACTGCTGTCGGTCCTTATTTTTTGCTCACAATCACCGATTTGTCTGTGTACAGTTCTGGAATTGGCTTTTGTTAGTAAGTGACTCAATCCTACCAAAAGTTCACTGTCCAGGTAGAGTCACCGAGAGGAGGATACTGACGTCTCATCGATCATGTGGTTCGTTACACAAACTTTCGAATTCATTAAAACACGTAGCGATTAAGCCTGGCTTCGACTATGCCCGTCAAGTTAAATACCACACTGATTGTCAAGATAAACAAGTGGGACTGGAAAAACAAAAACATGCAAGCACAAATCAAAAATATGTAAAGGCGACTGTATTTATCCTGTCCGACGGAGGGGTATCAAAAAGATTCTGTCTGTCTAGGTTATCCATCATGCTTAATATGCCACCAGCGATTGTTTCGCGCGGTGGACGGTTTTCCGGAGTATCATCCGAACCCTTGAACAATTTCGTCTGCAATACCTGTGGAAGATCATAGTCTGGCCGGACATCAAATACTCAGCTCCTTCGGAGGGTAAAAATGCACAGAGTCGAACGCATCTTGATACACAACCAGGCACTGTGATACGCACGGTACCAAGTAACTACTTTATGGGTAATTGGGAAATGGCCTACAAGACTGAAAGTACATTAAGGAAAATGTGGTGAAAGGTCACACGCAGAAGCATGGAGCAATTTGAGTTCCGTGTCTCAGTTCTGGAACATAAACGATCCATTCGTAAGCCACTGGTAGCGAACGCACGAGGGCTAACATCAGGAAACTTCTGGAGCACCTCCACCTGTGGATACATTTGCATGAGCAAAGTCGGACTTATGGGACATTAGTGCTCCTATGCTGTGTCAGTGGCGGAACATCTGGGGGTAAGTCTGCTCTAAGTTCTGAGTGAAACTATGCTCCCCCCCATGGGCCCGCACCATCGACGTGGTTTGTCTTAAACAGCCCCTGGGAGACGATTGTTGTGCGTCATTGGATTGGAACGTAAAGGAATTTACGGATGACACCGGAACCGCACCGGTTAATGCGGTGATAGTACTAATTACAATGCTACCATGCTTGAGCTGACTGATGGTTGTCAACAGGCTTCCGTAAGTTTGTTCGCCAAGCCTATTTCTTCGGGTTTAAATGAGATTCACGGGCTCACCCACAGCCGCACATGAGACTCCATGCTGACACAAGTATGTAAAGGCGTCCAACGACTGTTGAGACAAATCCACATTAGGCATCAGCCGAGCACAATTAGTATTTGCTTAGGTGAGAATTTGAAAAGAGAATAACCTCTCGGGTTATACTGAAATGCATGTTTCATGGTGCGACATAATTTACATCTGGTGTATACTGTCTACCGAGATGATAAGTTAAAGACCAGTGGTGCTTTTGTGATCCCCCAATCACTTGCATCGTATTTTCACTTTTTCGTTTGTCGTTAATCCGAACCACCGTATTCAAGTACAAAGCCGAACCGATCCTGGCCATCGGCAATTTGAATCCGGTCTTTGTGGAAAACACAATGGCCCGTACTCAATTATTTCTACGAGGTCTATCCACAACAGACACCAAGGTACTTAACACTGAACTTGTCATTCAGAGGAATGTCAATAACTTCAGTTATTGGGACGACAGTTGATGTGTTCAGTTATTTTGCCAAGTTGGCTGCGAACGACTTGCCATCAGGCCAGGCAAATCACCCATGTACAAAAGACAACCGTAGACCCGCTTCAGACCACTTGGATAGTCGGGCACTGAGTAGAAAGCATAACCGATATCAGTAAGACTACTAACCCAAGGTGATTCCAGGTGAAAGGGAGCGTAGATAAGCTTGCGTACAGAACAATTAGCAACATCCCACTGATGGTGACAGCTTGCCTGGCAATGGAGAGTATACGATTCCAGTGCCAAGCTTGCCGGATGAATCAACTGCCACGTATTTTGATCTGGTTCAAACCCACGCACCAAGTGCATCAATAAAATGGGTGGTTCAGAAACATGCGCTATTGAGATACAAAAATACAAAAAGACATCAACAGGAGATGAAGGAGAATTGGGAAACCAAATCAAGTGCCGGAATGCACAGATTGTGATAGCATTCGTTCCAGAAGATTCTGAAACGTAGGTGAAGCCGGTTGGATGCAGGAAACCGCATGGATCTTTCGTGCACAGTTGAGGAAGGAGGGAATTCGGCGGATCTAAAGAAAGGTACAGAGTGACAAAATGAGGGTATACAACAGAAAAAAACACTGAATGAGGATATGGGGTTGGGTGGCAAGAAGAAAACCGATCCTCAGGTACAACGGTGAGTTAAATGTGGAGATGGAATGTTCGACAACAAAGGCGGCGAAGAACAGATGTGATGTGCTGGGAAACACAAGGAGCAAGAGAACGTTAGTGTTCCATAACAGGAATTTCTGAAAAACCCAGTTATACCAATATGACATTGAAAAGCCAAAGAGAGTAAAGTGTTGCTGTTGGAAAAACCAAAAGTACGCGCGGAATTAAGAGATGGACTTTCACCGGCACTCGCAATACTAATAGGTTATACTGTTCGGGTTGCTTGATTTAATTAGGACACGATCAATGCCTCAGAAAAGTGAAACTCTAGGGCACAGACTGTTGTTCCGCTTCCTTTTGGCTGTCTCCTATAGGAGGTTGGGTTGGTTTGATCGGTGCCACATAGTGTGGTGGCCCATAACGAGGTCTGCACACACGGGTATATGACACGTCCACACACGCCCATAAACAAAACAAAAGTCGGGGAAACATGAGACAAGGGAGGGCAGCACCTATCACAACTACATACAGGGTATGCAAACAGAGATTCCAGATGTGAACTAAGGCTCAACGCTCAAACCGGTTGGAGAAAGAGACCTAGTTACACCAAGAGTGGTAGTGCAAACCTACCAATGAAAAGGGGATCGCTGGTGACGACCTGCTGTTGGACGATCGTTCCGTGGAGCAAAACACCTCACTGACCAGGCTTCGAACGAGAATACTCGTAGCTTCCTCTGCATTATCCGAAGGCAGGCAGGTCAGGAGGTGTGAGGAACGCGCACACGGTGAGCCAATGCTCGATTTTGGATGCGTTGAACACAACTCACTCGAAGATGGTGGCTGTAGGCAAGATAACCAGTACAGAATTGCATTAACTGGGTATAACAGTAGTGTGGTGTAATAAATGGGACATGAAGTAACAAAGACGTGATAACCTTCTTTCGCAGAGCAATACGAGTACGTACGAAAAGGAGATGTTTAAGTTGCCGTTCGCAAACAACCTTAAACCAGCATGCTTATTTGATTACAGCGCTGTGCAAAGCACATGTGGATCACGTGTGTAAGTTCTTCCGGTAAATTGGAGTGTCAGCTGCTAACACAAAAGCAGTTACGTGGACACAAAGAACACAATCTTCGCTACATAGTCCCCTTAACACAGAAAGGACGGAAAACCGAAAACAGCGAACACAAAATGTGTCACTTAACGCCAATAGGACTAACAGCAAATTCTTCAGTCTGTGTTTCTTGATGCGAATTGAAAATATATCTGAAAGCTTGTTGATGAAACTTCCGATATGTTTCCACCTGTTGACAATGTCCCAATGCAAAGAGGGTCTCAATAAATGGAGCACCTCCCTACGAATGACAATGTCTGAGTTAGAAACAACTATAAATGAAAATACACTAACTGGTTCGTTCCAGAAAATCACCCAGTGAAGTTGGGTCAACACGGCCATTCTTTTGTTTAGTTGAATGTGAGGAAAACTCTTGAATATCTTTCCCAATGAAATACGAGACAGTCTTTATGGAACACAGTCGAAAATTACTATGAACTCCTTTTCAAGATAGCTTTCGATTATGGATTTTTCATTCTCCCGTAATCCGACATCTGAGTAATAAATCTAAAAAAGGTAATCCAGGTATGTTTAACAACATACGCGAGATTTCGCTTTCTTTCAGTAAGGTCGAGTAATGGAAGTACCCGTTACTTTTGTCACCCAATTTGTCCAAACGTGAACAGTATCGTATAATTATAGTAAGACAGCGTGACTGTTCGACCGGGTGATAGGATTGATAATGATAGCGAATCTGCGACGAATTTCACCGAGTAACTAACGTTGAATGAGGGAGACATTTGTAACTGACCAAGCAGTCACAAACCGGTCGACAGTAAACTGTCAATAACACCCCATGAGATTAGACAACGACCCAATAAAATGATAACTAGACTTGATCTCGCGTCACTCGGATGCCAACATTGAGTGATCAGCTTCGCTTTCCAACAGCTACGGTTTTGTTCAGTCATAAAGACCACCGTAGCCTAGTAAACGATGATGAGCAAACGGTGCAATATCAGATACCAGTATTCTTCTGGTACCATGTGTTCAATGAAACCGTAATAACAGCAGGGAGACCTCTAAAAGACCACTCGAAGCTCTTAGTACAGACTGCAAAAAAAATAAATCGTTCAGCTGCAGCACCCTTTGGGTGCCTAGCTGCCATGCCACCCGAAGGGAGCACGAGGGCTGGGATACTGCCAGGTTGCCCAAGCCTAGACAGGGGAAGTCGAGAGACAGAGGCAGGGTTCGAACCACGGACCTTCCGGTCAGTACGCTCGCGCTCTAACCGCTGAGCTATCTCGCCCCCCTTACAGACTGCAAACGAGAAATTCAATGGTGGAAACGACAAGGACCGAGACAACAACAACGACAACAAGCTACGACAGCAGATAAGTGAAAATGTTTGTAACCAATTCGTTTTGGCGAATTAAGTTTGCTATGGACAGGTAAAACATGGTCGAAAGGGTCCGACTACGACTGAGCGTATCACGCTTATTCAGGGGGATTCCGAGCACAAGAACGATTATGGTTTGTCCCGTGAGTGTTCTGTTCAAAAGAAAATCACTCTACTCGAAACGGAAAAGTCCACAGGCTTAACAACTATCGTTTGCTAGTCGGGAAAGAAACAACATTACTGGTGTCCGCAGGGGAAAAAGAGGAAGTGACGCATGTGCAGTTGGGTAAGACCGGATAGTAACGTTCGATACCTGTGAACAAGTTGTCGGATTGAAATTGGATGCTGGAGATGCACTTGAATCCTGTGTTTCCAAACTGCTTTCACACTCTGCCACCGTCACTGCCGCCTCGTTGCTCTTCCGAAGGGACCATTCGAGAGCGCTAGTACTGTGCTAAAATGATGAGGGTATTAGATGTTGGTTACTTATGGGTCACAGAGCACGAAACTATCGCTTATTCACCATTAGCCATATTTCGAACTAACAGAATGCGCCGATGAACATCCCACATAATCCACTTCCGCCAAACACTATACTATGTACAGAAAGTGGCTGAATATGGCAAATCATCACTATACGGTAGAAGGGAAGACTTTTGGTCGGTTTGGTCAATTTTATGTTGTAACTCTCGTTCGACTAGCAACAGCGTTTTTGAAATGAGGAAGTAAAGTACATGTGGCGTGAACGAAAACACACCTGGGAAGGACACGAACCGTCAACCTTCCGCTTACTGGGCGAGTACTTTACCGACTGAGCTGCTGAGATGGCTCGTCTTCCGTCACCCTTGTGCATGTGACCTTCACGGCTGATTCGCCAAACACCTACCTAATAGAATAGCAGTTGATATCTGCTAGTGCCACTGCTCACGGAACGAATGTTTTAGTAGCTGAGGTGCCAAAAACACTCGTATACACCTAGCTACCCGATGGTGCTCGCGTGTTCATCGACCGAAGAGTTCACATAGTAATTCTGTTGTGATCAACCTTGTAGGGTAAAATGAAATGAAAAGTCCACCGCAGAGTAAGCAAAAAGGCGCCCGTGGGAACAGTCCTGAGCCGTGGACCTTCCGGCTTACTGGACGCGTGTTCTACTAAATTAGCTACCGAGAACGATCACATTCCATCATGCTTATGCGCCTGGAATTCACAAGTGATGGTGAGTGTTCTACACCTCCCTATTGCACGATGACGTGAAAGAACTGCACCACTGCAATGAAAATTCTACTTTCTCACTCCTTCGCTCACTCAGTAGCATCATCAGCCTGGAACACCCTGTGCTCGCAGTCCGTCATAAGAGGAACGTGGATGTCACTAAACCAACAGAAAACTTAACTGCTTACAATTAGGAGACGAATAAATCAAGAAAAACGTGATACACCGAATTGAGCGTGAGATAAACCGAGGGACTTCTAGAGGTGCATAACAGTCAGAAAAATTCAACGATAGAATCAAGTGAAAAGTAAGACCAGAACGCATCCCAGATTCCAAACGGGTGAATCAAATCACGTGAAACCCACCGCTCACTAAACCAATTCCGGCAGAGCTGTTAGATACGCTTTTGAAACTACACAAACACAAGTACGAGGAAACGCCCACACACACAATCGCGCATTGACAGGGTCTCCCGTACTGGTGTAACGGTGGATACTACTGATGCGGCATGTGAGTAGCACGTCTTCTCGTACATCCGCTTTGCGTCTCTTGAAAAGTGAGATCTCTTATGGAATTTGTGGAGTCTCTTTGTAGCATTTGCTTGCAGTTGAGTAGCAGTCAATGAATATCCAGAGAAAGTTCAGGAAGACGCGTTCAAGGAGAAGGGGGATATTCAGTTTTGTAAACGAGATGCAAATGAGAGTTTTGCTTCCCTGTTCAATAGTCTGTAACTGTTCAGTTGGCGTTCTCAAATAGATAACTCCGCAGCGAAGGCCTTCTTCCTTTCACTGGCAACGAAATGTTTGCAGCGTAACTGCCAGTCTCGGAGAGCAGGCTCACAACCAGTGTTCAGGTCATTTTGTTATCCAGTGTTTGTTTCGAGGTTATCTGGGGCAGCGGCAGTAAGTGAGCTAAGTGCACCGCTATCATATGCAGCAGAAAGCGCCAAAAACGGATCGTATGAACAAAAAGTTCCATCGGTTATCAGGGCATTTGGGTTTCTTTAGGCCCCAGCAATCTGGCCGAGGCCATTGCTTCATAGTCAAACGAGGGACTTTGTGGCACATTCCCGCGTAACGGATGAATGGTATTGATGGATGCAGTCAGTCCGAAGTTGGATCTTGCGCCTGCATGCATGAAATCAGTGATCCAGTTGCATGGGTCAGGCTAATTAGAAATCGTTTTGTCTCCGAGGCATTGAACTGCCACCGAAGTACGTGATATTTACTGGAAAATCTGATAACGATGCGGCGTCTCATCCGTACTCTGTCAAATTGGGCAACAGGTTGAAACTTCGCTTTCAGTTTCCACCTATGTACTCTGTGGCTCTGAAACAGACATATAGGATCTCACTTCGGTCATGCATCTCAAACCCCTTAAGATGAGCTCAGATGTTTCACATTTAAATCCTTGAGATCTGCTGATTCTAATGTACTGGCTCGCGGTATCTGTGATGTGGGAGTTGTGTGCTAAACATCATCTGTTCCTGGCCAGTGAGCTTTCAGCACAAACCCTCATGTCCAGTTACGCGGAGGCCATTGACAGCAAACCAGTCATGGACTCAGATCACATGGCTATCAGTTACCGATGTAGAGCCTCAATTATGGATTGCCGTTCCTTCTGAGGTGCGCAACTTGACTCCGATCATGCCATTGTACGGGCCCGGTTATCACTTTGCTTTCCGTCAACACTACGCGCGGTTAAGCAGAGAGAGAACGCTGGTGAACTATCAAGGCTAAACAGATGGATGAGGCTTTTACTGCAGGAGACAGCCGCTGATTCAGTCAGTCGGCCAAAAGAGGATAGGTGTCAAAGAAACAATGTACGAAAAAGACAGAACGGCAATTGATTCGCAAAATCGTCATCTTGAGAGATAGGCTGAATACTTTAAAGATCAGCCCAGCTGGCCTCCTTCAACACAATCTCTAAGGGAACTCAACGAGCCTAATGGAACATCCACATTAGCCAGCAATGAGCAACAGAAATCCAGTGCGAGACATCATTTTTATAACATCACAAGGCACCTGGTCCGGAAGGTCCACACATTTCAAGATGGAGAAGGCTTGGTAAGATGTGGGCTAGCCCTAATATGGAATGAAGCGCTCCGACCATGATCCCAATCTTCAGAAAGGAATCAAGAACATCATGCGAAAACCATCCTGGTAGCAACCTGGCACTCGTGACACTCAGAGTTTTCTCTGGTATCATTTTGCACAAGTTCATCGATTATCCAGAGAGACAGATTCGCGCGAATCAAGTTAGATTTTTCAACGGCCTTTGACTACATCTCTACCTTGAGAAAGGTTTCCGAATTACGCTTCCAGTTGTTGGTCATTTTTCTTGACCTGAAGACTGCCTTTGACTATACAGACCGTCAGAAACTATGACAGTGTCTGCTGACAAAAGGTGTCCCAGTTAGACTTTTATTCCTCATGAGGGAACTGTATACGAACTCCTGTGGACGCTTATGGGTATATGGTAAGCATCCATCTGATTTCATAATGTTCGGTGCAATAAAGAAAAACTGCCATCATTTACCACTCCTTTTCGACTTTGTTACTGACATGTTGCTTGAAAGTCCCCTGTCTGTCTCTGAAATCTCGGGGATGGAAATACTCCCGGGACATTCGCTCACAGAAGCTCAGTACTCAGACCATATAGCCTTCCTTGGATCAGATCGTTCAAAGATGCAAGTCATCTGAAACAGCCTAAATAATTCCGACAAATGGTATGGTATGTGTTTCAAACCTGTAAAATGTACACTCCTGCTACGAAAACCGCTCACCTGTAGCACTGTTTCGGTGCCTAACTACTATGCCACCAAAAGGAAGCACGAGGGCTGGGATACTGTCAGGTTACCCAAGCCTAGACAGAGGAAGTCGAGAGGCAGAGGTTGGGTTCGAACCACGGACCTTCAGGTCAGTAAATCCGCGCTCAAACCACTGAGCAATCTGCTATGAGATTGGTTGGGATCAAATCCAAAATTCATGCTCGCAGATCGATCAATTCATTCACCTCGGTAGCTGTATAGGTTCTTGTGGACTGGTTGCAGCCCAAATAACTTCTCGATTCGAGAAGGCCAGGGAATTTTTTGCCAACTGCGGGCACCTACGGCACCGGAGTGACGTTTGTTCGCTTGTCAAGGGCAGGGACTACACTGCAATGGTGCTATCTATACTGCTTCATGATTGAGGAACGTGGCATCTATGCGCAGCGAATGTACGAAAACTCTCTGCGACTGAGCATCCATGTCTCCTGCGAATTGCTCGGGTCTGATGGGAACATAGGGGGTACTCCACGTGGTTTTAGGAAAAAGGAATTCCCCGGCGATGGATGAGCTACTTGTGCTCCACAGGTTTGCGACATGTACTTCGCATACCAGGGGATCATCTGCCTCGCCGAGATCTTTTTGTCCAGCCTTATATTGAATGGAAGCAACCTAGATGTGGGCAGTCTATGACCTGGTAACGCAGTCGGCTCAACAACTGTGGCTTCCCTATATGGGGACCCAACTCACCGGTGGTTAGTGACACTGGCAGAAATGGCTGAGTTACGCAGTCAGTGGTGCTCGTGTATCAAGGCTATCGTCTTCAATATGCAGCTTCTAAGTTTCACGTTCTTTTAAATAACTAGACCGATTCAACACAAACTAACTGATTACGCAATCGCCTGCAATGGTTGGCTATATCTTCCCCACTTTCCCATTTTCCGTTCACGAGACTGAAGAAGCTGGACCCAACGTATTAGCAAGGCAGTGTTTAGAGCTGACAGACTGAACTGAATTCCCGAGGTCATGGAACCCAGTTACTTGAATCATTTCTAAAAATGTGGACTGATTTATGGTTAATTACTCTCATTTAATGCACGCGTGCCTGGTTCAGATACATTGGCAACATTCAGAGAGTTGTGCATCAGCAGTAATACCTGCAAACGTATTATTGGATTGTGGTTGGATGTGAATGACGGAGTGAGATCCAAAGTTTCCACACTGTTGTTACATTCTTCCGCAGTCCGGTTGCGTTTCCGAGGTGACCGCCTGAGGAGACTGGTTCCATGCTAAAACAGCAAAAATAGCCTGGACTGAATTGGATACAGTGCCGCTTGATTAGACTCGGACAGAGTTAGAATACTAAGCATTGCCAATGATGTCATCAATATCGAGAAGCGAAGTCATACTGAAATTTGTCTAGAACAACCGTGAATGCTACACGCACAAGTGTGTTGAATCTCTTGTTTACCATGTTTAAATTTATTTATTCAACTTGTTTTTTAAGTAAGATAGGGTGCTACCAAGTACGCAATGTCTTGCCTGTAACAAGGCATCTCTAGAAGCACGAATTGGCGATTCCAAGGCGAAATGCCGTATGAATATGGGTCACACCCGTTTTATGCCTAATTTAAATGCCCCAGCTGTGCCCATCGGTCGGCACGCGCGTGGTACTGCGTTCAGCAGCAGGAATTCTTAGCCTAAACATCACGTGTCTGAGCCCCCTACGATCACCTGGTGATCCCCAATAAGGAGGGCATCCTGTGGCTACGGTTTTCGGGATAAAACATGATCCTGACCATGAAGCCCAATAAATACAAAAGTCCCCGAACGAATGTAGGTTATGTTGGAAAGTTAGATGAATAAGGTTCTGTTGGTATGCAAGTATGCGTTAGGTTTCATTAATCGGTTCCATTATGATGAGCAGTGGATTGGCAGCAAAAGCAAAAATCTGTAAAGTAACGATGCGCAGTCCACTTTACGGTCATTGATGCACTGCTTATATCAGTCGAATAATTCAGAGGGTTCGATGGTTCGTTGAACAAGCAAAAACCAAGGCTTAAATGACTTCTTTGTGAAGTGATGAAATCTTTCTCCTAAACGGAATATTAAGTCATCGGCAGGAAATTTGAATGCATCGAACGGAGTACGTCTTCTTTCGGCACCCTTTGTTACCCCCAGAGAAAATTGCAAAAACATTCTACACAACGCCTTGCGTAATTTCCTCTCACCCCAACGTCATCCTCCCGTTGAGGTGATCTAGAGTTTTATTACGCTGTGCACTTTCTTGCATGCTGATGGCATCTCAGTACATGGTACAATCCGCGCAAGTCTGAGGTGCACCAGCGTTTCCATACAACCAACCGAAGTGTTAGACACCGGAAAATTACACTCGTTGCACTTGATTTCACACTCTGTTATTAATAAACCGTTAGGGTAGGCTACTAGGGTCACTAGCATGAGATGAGACTGGCTGTGCAGTACCTCGTCCGTAGGCGAATACACAACCAACCAATCATTCTCATGTTGACTTGGTTGAGGTCACACCCTACGCCATACCCAGTTAAAACTTAAACGGCATGAGGCCGATACCGCTTCACGCAACGTTCACACTGTGTAACAAGTTGAGATGAAATTCGGAAAGCACACTCACAACTAGATGTGGTGCTAGGTCACAGAAAATCAAGTACTCAACTTCAAGCGGAAAATTTTTAAAAACAATCAACCCTTAGATGAAAAAAATAACCTTCCAACTGCAACACTTTCCGGCACATAGCTACCACGCCACCGGAAAAAAGCATGAGGGCTAAGACACTACCAGATTGCCTGGGACCAGACAGGAGCAGTCTAGATGTTGAGGTTGGGTTCAAACCAAAGGCTTTCTCGTCAGTAAGTTAGTGCCTAAACGACTAAGTTGTCTCGAGTCCTTAAAAGATGCTTGGTTCATTCTAAACCCGTTTGGGAGTTTGATGTTTGGAAATCCACGAAGTTCCGGAAAACTCGTAGGCAAACATGTAAAATGGAAATGGAGTAAATTGGTTACTTGAGGATGTATATTGAGAAACCGATAACTTTTGCAGAGAAATAACAACGACACGATAGCTATTACAGCCTGGATAAAATTGTAATGATTTGTGAAAAACCGCAGATATACGCAAATCCATGGAAAACAACCCAGATAGTTATTTTGACGACTCATACGAAACGTTTGTCTGTCCACTTGTTATTTACAACATTTTACGCTGAATGAAATCGAACAATAAACCAACTCGGACGACCCTAAACGTCTACTCCTATTCCCAAAAGAACAAAGGCACTGAGTCGTTACATAAAGAACACAGTGCTTGTTATCTGACCATTTACGACCCTGAGCAGATTCCGATCAGTGTGATCACGCCTGGTTTGTGGTAACTACTGGTTTCCCCAGACAACTTGGCTAAGGACTTCACCAAAATCTTCGACTAAATCAATTCTGTTAAACAAACCCGGGCTCTTAGTTCAGCATCCATGCAACCGCGTGCAATAGCTCATTTCACGGATGGTAACGAAAAATCAGGTGTTATTCAACTGACTAGGTCGAAAAATTATGTCGCTAACGTTGACAATACGACCCAACAACGGGCGCTGGTTATGGTGAAAGATACTGATGATGTACCCTTAAAGCATCGCTAGCTAATCCATGAGCATCGCGCATGTACACTGCAGCTCAGAGACCATAACGGCGCTTCGTGCCTCCTCAACTGGAACGGGTACCTGCCTGTCCAACCTACATGAGCCAACGATACTGTCTGTTTGTGTGAATCAGATGAACTATGAGGGCTGTTTGGCAACAATCACGGGCAAGTCAAATGAAGTAATGAGTGAAGTTGAGTGTTGATGTATGTATCCGGCCAAATTTAGGTGAAACTTACAGCTACACTCACCGAGGTTTCGGAACAAATATTCAAGGAATCCTGTGTTGCTTGGTAACCGATTGTAGAGTGGCTCGAGGTTAAACAAACCCTTCGCGCACGACCACCTCTGGGAGAGGGAGGGGTTGACGGGCTCGGGGTTTCTCGCGGGGTCGTTGAAATAGGAGCAAGCGATGTGCGGGGAACAGTCCTGAAGGAATGGTCGTCATAGGGGAAAAATTCTTCGATTCTAGTGACGCACTCCGAAAAAGATGACATCGGAGCTACATCTGAGGAAGCTCGTAGAGAAAATAACAACAACCCCTGGGATGGGTCTGCGCGCGGAACATTGGCCCTCATTGCACTTCACCTAAAACAAAAACGTTAAGATAGAGGAAGAAGTGCTTGAAACATTGTTGCGTTGAATGAGCAAATTCTGTTGTGGAAACTATGGATCATTAACAGTATCCGTTTTGTACCCGAAGTGTACTTTACAAAGGAGGTATCTGGGAGATGAATTCCTAATCAGCCTCAAAAAGACTACGCTCTGGACAGGGGAATTTGCTGAAATTCGTAGGCAGTCAGCTGTAGATGTTGATCCAGATTCAATTCATTTCAGTCGTTAAGGTACCAAGGAATTTAATTAACTTGCGGCGATTTCACCCTCGAAACGGATGAGTCAGTTCCAAGTGTATTGTGAATCGTTGCTGCCCAAAAAGCATGACTAGCAAAAAAATCCCAGCACAGCATCATCTAGTTGCTGTTTCACAGTTTATGAGCTCGAGATGGCTGTGGTTAAGGCTCAAACTTACTGAAGGGAAGGTCCACGTTTCGAAACTAACCCTGTCATGTTGATTGCTCTTGTATATGCTTGGGAAACTTGACAGACCTCGTGCTTCCTTCGAGTGGCATGGCAGCTAGGGTGTCACAGCTGAAGGAGTATTTATTTTGCATAGACGTAACACACCACTCGGAAGGTTGCTGAAAACTCTCCGACAGTCCACGATCAGTTTCGCCCTCTTTCGGGCTCACCAAGTAGACGCAGTCCGCGAGTTTCCTCGAGTTTTCATTTACATACCAAATTCATATGCAAATTAGTGTCTTCCGCTGATTTTTCAATTTTATTATTATTCACTGCTTATGACCGTAGACCATACGGAGATCCACTATTCAGACATCAGTCCCAGGTTTGCAGTTTTCCTCTTGTGAGGCAGGCTGCTCTGGCAACAGGGCCGGTTCGGACAACTGGGAATCTGACCTACAGAGGACGTATTTAGACCGTTGCACCCGACGTTGCTTGATTAATTGGGAATCACACGTAATACCATAAAGACGTCATCTGACACAGGCATTGGACACTCGGTCGACCCGTGTTTCTGATATTGGTCATGAGCACTAAAAGAGACATGCCTCGAGTGTGAGGACAGTCCAGAGCTTCAGTCATTGTTTGTCAGTATGGATCCAACATCTGCATCATAAATATGGCCAACACGACCCATCCCTGGATGGAAGCCTTTCTGATTTGTTCTAATACGAGATGCTTCTTCGCGGCTGTACGGCAATGAAACAATAATTCCAACATTGATGTTGCGGAATATAGGTAAGTCGGGTGCGCCGTTCGTTTGTTGGTCTGTTCGCCGAGCCTGGTAGTTAGACTGCAAACGTCTCGTCATCAATCGGAGTGACATCGTCAGTGGGGGGCTGAGTGGGCAAATATCTCTCCTGTCTGCGCTTAACTAGTTTCCAAACAGTACCTAGTAACTCCAATAAAAAACACCAATTTGGCCATACTGGATTAAAAATTGCCACCAATACAACACAAGCTTGCAAGCAGAAAAATGACCCATTGTCATTTGTTTCACTTAAGGGAGACAGAAAAGGACGTTGGTTCAACTGGGATAACGTCAAAATACTTGCTCACGCAAGAACACGTGGGCGGGAGTTCGCCGAGGTGCGGTACACCACAAAAAACTGATCAATAAACACAGACATCGACCTAGTCTGTCGACCGATAGGAACAAAAGAATTGCGGGACTCTAAATCCCATGGGGAATCAAATAGCAGGATGGCGACCAATGGACCAATCGGGCTGAAGATAGGAAGCTGCCAAAAATAGAAGGTTATCCGATCAACCAATCAAGCTGAACGAAATCAGACCGCAACTAAAGGAGGAAACGGCCCAATCACAACAGGGGAACAGAAATGCCTAATTGAGGGAGCCAAACGAACTAACCAGACACAAGTGAACGAGATCATGACGCATCTCTGATCCGAAGCTGACCAACCAAATTACACGAAAGTCAATTTGGGACTAATCAATCACTTTGGTTATTAGATGCTGTTTAGGAACTATCTAGGCACATTCAGAAAAGGAGGGATTTACCAACTCAACTGCGCACTGACGATGTCAACCCGATTGGTGATGGAGCGTTTGCGACGCAACTACCAAGCTCGGCGAACAGAACAACGGCCAAACTGATGTTGCTGTTTGTGATGATGCTTCTCAGCGGTGACGTCGTAATAGTTTGGCTATGATGCCTATCAGAGTGATACTCAAACAGTTCTCATAGTGGCTAAGAAATATAGAGCTCAGTCACCTTGAAAGCTGACCCGAACGCACAGATAATTAAATAACGAGGATCACCAGGAGGATGAATGGAAATGGCGCACGGTAAGCTCTCAGGTCCGGAAGCCGCTGGCATTATTATCACCTGTGGAACGCGCATACGGTGCAAAGTGGTCTTAGATGTTAGTATGGCTGGCTAATGACCTGGGAAATAGAAACGGATAGCCGTGCACTGAGAACAGAAGTCGATATTGTCGACATAGGGGGAGCAGTCGAATTTTCACCGAAGAGATCGAGAGAGGAGTCTATGAATTAAAGACGATAGCCTTGATGTACGCGCAACATTTAGCAACTAGAGTCCCGTCCAGGGAGACGGCAACGAGCAGCGCGGCTGATAGGATTGATCAAGCTCTCAAACATCGCTGTCAAGTAATTGTTTGATACTCCTGACTCGTTTTCACTCTCATGGTAATGCGCATGGCTGTACTAAAACATAGGAAGGCATCAGCATCGGATGGTCTGTATCCAGTCCTCCTCAAAGGCGGAGAATCCGTGGTTAGCCATTTGGCAAAACTTGTTGGTGCTATGTAGAATGAAGAGCTGCCTGCAAAATGAGGTGTATTGACAGTCATCTCCATCTTCAAAAAGAGTACGCGGACACTGTGTCATAAGTGGAGTCAGCCTGGTGGCCGAGGCATCGAAGGTGCCCCTTGGTCTTATCCTTCGGTGGTTGGTTGTTTACAAGCAACCAACAAACTGGGTTCCGCCCTGTAAAAGCATGTGTCGATCACATTTCCCCCTCCTACAGATTCTGAGGCAGCGACACTACTTCTACCTGCCAAAATTGGTAGTCCCCCTTGGTTTGAAGGTTGTCTTCGACTCTGCGGACCGTCAAATATTTTGGCAGCGTCTATGAAGAAAGGGTATCACTCATTAATTCTTGGCCCTCCTTAAAGTGCTGTACGCTGACTCCCGTGGGCGGATGAACGTCCACAGGAAGCTCTCACCTGAGTTCACTATATCAAATGGTGTTAAGCAATGCTATGCTCTTTCACTTTTCCTCTTAAATGTTGCCACTGACATGATTGTGGAATACTCACTTTCAGCATTTAATGCTTGTGGAGTTGTCCGCCCACATATCGTGTATGCAGACGACATTGCTGTTTTTGGATCTGAAGCTATCATAATGAATAGGATATTAAGCAGTCTAAATAATTCTGCCTCACGGTTTGGCGTGCTCTTCAAACCCGTAAAATGGAGACTGGGTGGGCGCGAGCGGGATGAAGCTTTTGAGGTAGTAGACAAATTTGTTTACCTGGACACCTGAATCGGTCCCGGTCTAGCCGAAGGTAATATTCACATCACGAATGGGAAAGCCATAGCAGCTTTCGTGAACCTAGCCGCTGAGAGTCAGGAAGTTAGAGGGACTTTCAGTGTTTGACTATCGGTGTCTTCGGAACATTGCTCGGGTCAGTAATACTGAAGTACAACCAGTGGTCTTCAAAGGAAATAACTCGCCCATGATAGATGAACCGATTACACTCCACAGGCTTGGTGATGTACTAAATACGCCAGTCGACCGGCTTCCTCGGCCTGGACAAGCTGGAATTCGTTCAGCTGTAGCACCATTTCGGTGCCTAACTGCCATGCCACCCGAGGGAAGCACGAGGGCTGAGATGCTGCCAGGTTGCCCAAGCCTAGACAGGGGAAGTCTAGAGGCAGAGATCGGGTTCGAACCGCGGACCTTCCGGTCAGTAAATTCGCGCTCTAAGAACTGAGCCATCTCGGTCCACGGAAGTATCATTTGCCAGCACAGTTCTTTGTCCGGTTCAGTTCAATGTCCGATTGACTTCCTCAGAAAACCCTTTTCACAGAACCACATGGAGGGAGGAAACAAGCCAGGGGAGGTAAAGCAATGACTTGGTAGATAAGTATGCAAGTCATTATTAACAAACTCAGTTATGCTGGTATTGCCGTCTCGAAGGGTGGGGACCCCTGGACGGGTTACATGAAGTACATGGTCCCGTCACGCCCTGAATGGCGCTCATGCATCCAAGCTGTTGTCCTCAGTGCATGGCTCTCCTCCGGATGATTCAGTGGTTAAGGCCGGAAGGTCTGTGGTTCGAGCCAAACCTTTGCATCTCGATTACTCCTGTCTAGGTCTGGGCAACCTGGCAGTATCTCAACCCTCGTGCTTCCTTCGGGTGGCACGACAGCCACGCATTATTAGAATTTTACAGCTGAATGACTGGTACTTTTATTCCCCCCCGCAGACCTCCCCAATGAAAAGTCCACTGAGACCCCCGTATTCACGCATCACTAATATCGACTGGCGTCTCGAAAACCATCCATCCTTATCTCTTCAGATCATCGACTAACGAAACTGTGAGAGCATTGAACGACATTTACGTGGTTTGTGTTATATCCTCTTTGATAATATATCAGTCAAACACAGATCATCGGAATGGAGAAGACAAACAACTTCGAGGAAGTTATACTGCAAACAAGTGGATCGTTCCGTGGTATGGAATTCAGCTGAACCAGAATATAAAAAGAGCTAACAGTCCAACAGAATGTCAGTGAGGCTGAAATGTAGAAACAAGGTTTCATTATACAAGACAAGTCGTTAGTAACATGGATTTGTTCGTTTGGAGGTAGTCCTCCTAACACCTCCCCTTTGAAGTGCTCGATCGTAAGACTGCTGCTGAGGGTTGAGTTGGATTGGTATGATGGGCCTTCGTATTCGATCGGTCCATCTTCTTTTTGAAAATTGCTGGTTCATTGATCAGCTCTGGAAATTCTGGCATTTGAGCTAACTAAAATGTGTCGAGAAGAATCTCCAGTGGAAGAACAGGGTCGAGTGTAGCTGCCGCTGGAAAGATAGGAAGCGCGTAGCTGATTGGCATGACGGACCCAGATAGAGGAGCCTACATTTACCTCAGACAACTCTTCCAGCACGGCGCACAATTATGCCTTGTGTCCACTTTTCCGCACCACCACGATAGTCTTTCGCTAGCACAGATTGGCCGGGTATAAATATGTTACTTACAGCACCGTGATGTCGGTTGAACTGAACTTCCATATGTTTCTACCGGTTGGCGAATGTGGTGTTGGACGGATGACGTCAACGGGTAAGCGGATCTTCCGGTTCATAAGTACCTCCGCCGGGGACTTACCATGTGGAGCGTTAACATTTGGTGTCGCCCTGTAACTCAGCAGAAATGTCTCGATGATTTCCGGTGTGGTCCCCTCCCCTTTGAGTTTTAGGAGTGCGCGTTTGAAAGTGTCCACAAATCTTTCCACTTGGCCATTTGATTGTGGATGGAACGGTGGTGATCGCACATGTTGTATGCTATTTTCTTGACAGAAATCGGAAAATTTAGCGGAAGTGAATGCACTGCCATTGTCAGAAACAATGATATTTGGAACTCCAAAGTGGCTAAAAACATGTAGTTTTTGAAATGGTAGCACAAGCAGTAATATGGTTCATGTTAAACACTTCTGGCCATTTGCTATAAGCATCTACTAGGATGAGATATTGTTGGCCGTTGATTGGTCCCGCAAAATCAACATGAAGTCGTGACCATGGAGTTTCTGGAACAGGCCATGAACATAATTCTGTTTTCCGAGGGGATTTTGCAGATAATTGGCATTTTGAGCACTTGCGTACAAGTTCTTCTAACTGCTTATCCATGTTCGGCCAGTAGACATAACTACGTGTTAGCGCCTTCATGCGGTTAATACCGGGATGTCCAAAATGAAATTGTTTAAGGACATCATTCTGTAATTCCGGGGCACAATTACTCGTTCTGCGAAGAGTAAAACCATCAACTTCGGAAAGTGAGGATCGACGTTGGTAGAACGGTTGAAGTTGTTTATCGGAACATACTGCAGGCCAGTGTGTGCGGTGAAAATGGAGTACCTTTTGAAGTAACGGATCACGAGCAGTGGCGTCGCGAACCATGGCAGAAGTAACTGGGAGTGCACGGATTGTAGTAGCGAGCACTGCGTTAACTTCTGGTTCCACCGTTATTGAGGCAACAACAGCATCCTCGGGTTGTTGACGTTGAGAATCCATGAGTCTTGATAATGCATCAGCTTGGCCAATAGCATCAGTAGACTGGTACTTGATGGAGAAGTCGTAGCCCAACGTTGCAAACGGTTGGCTGTGTAAACAGGGATGCCTTTCTTAGATCCGAAAATGGCTTATGGTCAGTGATCAGCGTAAAATGACGTCCATAGAGCATTTTGTGGAACTTCTTGATGGCGAAGATTATTGCTAAAGCTTCTTTTTCAATCTGACCATAATTGCGCTCGGTAATTGTTAGGGATCTAGCTGCGTGGGCAATTGCTTTTTCGTTTCCGTCGGGGAAAACGTGAGATGACAGCTCCAATACCATAGTTGGATGCGTCTGAAACAACAGTAATGTCCAGGGCTGGATTGTAATGTGTGAGTAGCAAATCAGAGTTGAGAAGTGACTTTACTTTGTCAAAAGCGGACTGGCACTGATGTGACCAGTTCCAAGGCACATCCTTTTTAAAAGATGATTTAGTGGTTCACGGACACGATGCATGTCTGGCAAAAATGAACTGTAATGGCTTACTAAACCGAGGAAGGAGCGCAAGGTCGCTAAATTCGTCGGTGCTGACATTTGTTGTATGGCAGAAATATTTTCTGGGTCTGGATGACGACCATGTTCGTCAAAAATAAATCCAAGATATTTGATGGAAGTGAGAAAAAATGCACATTTCTCTGCACGTAGACGAAAACCATATTGTTGAATTCGTTCAAGTACACAATGTAAACGATGCAAAAGTTCTTCTTGATTAGAACCTGTAAGAATGATGTCATCCAAATAAGCAGCGACTCCTGATAGCCCGTTTAGCATGGCATCCATTGTTTGTTGAAATATTGCTGGTGCAGATTTTACCCCAAATGGCAGACGGTTAAATTGAAATAACCCGCGATGTGTGTTAATTGTCAGAAGTTCTTTGGAGTCATCAGAGACTTCTATTTGAAGGTAAGCATCAGCGAGATCCAGCTTTGCGAAACATCTTCCACCGTTGAGCTTGGTGAGAGTCTAACGGCGTTTAATCCAGTGGAATAATGCGCACCTTGCCATTTGCTTTTTGATGACAACAATGGGAGCTGCCCATGATGAGTAGTTTACTGGCTGGATAACTCCGGATTGCTGGAGACGAAAAAGTTCATTCTCCACAGTTGCGAGAGCGGCAAATGGTACGGGACGCTTCGGTCTGAAAATTGGTGTGGAACCAGGTTGGAGTTTGAGGCTTGCCTTGGTTTTGGTGCAGCATCCAAGGCCACTTTGGAAGACATCGTTGAATTTTGTCTTCAGTGTTTTAGTAAAGTGTTCTGCAATGTCTGAGGAGGATGAAAATTTCAGAGCACTGCACACAGATGATAAAGGTACGCTGAAAAGATTAAGTTTCTCAATCCAATCAAGTCCAAGAATGTTCAAATTAGGACATCAGTGAGATAACAAGTTCCTGAGAACTGTACATTGTTGAATGATACATTACAGGCTAACTTGCCAGTCAGCAGTAGGGTACTGCCAGATGCACTTTGGGCCCGATGATTCGTGAGTGACACAACAGGTTTTCCTATCAACTCCCAATTGGAACGTGAGATCAACGTAATATCTGAAGCTGTGTCGAGCTGCAGACGGATTGGAACTTTGTTGATGGAAACTGTAAGGTATTTCCTTCGGGACTCGATTCAACTTGGAATGTTGCAAACACAGATCTGGACTGCGGACGTTTCTTGTACGACTGCTTTTTGACTGTGTTGCTGATTGGACTGTCGAAGCTCTTTTGGTTTTGGGTGCGGCAGAAACCTTCTTTGTGGCCCCACCGATGACACATCTGGCACTGGTGCTTCTTGAATGGACAGAAACGTGCATAATGCCAGATCTGTGTTTGCAACATTTCAAAGTGCTCTGGCAGTACCCTACTACTGACTGGGAAAGTCAGCCTGTAATGTATCATTCAACAATCTACAGTTCTCAGGAACTTGTTATCTCACTGATTGTCCTAATTTGAACATTCTTGGACTTGATTGGATTGAGAAACTTTATCTTTGCAATTGTGCCTTTATCATCTGTGTGAGTGCTCTGAAATTTTCACCTCCTCAGACATTGCAGAACACCTTACTAACACACTGAAGACAAAATTCAACGATGTCTTCCCAATTGGCCTTGGATGCTGTACCAAGACCAAGGCAAACTCAAACTCAACCTGATTCCACACCAATTTTCCAGACCGAGAAAGCGTCCATCCCATTGGCCGCTCTCACCAGCGAGAATGGACTTTTCGTCTCCAGCAATCCGGAGTTATCAGCCCATTGGCTATTCGTCATGGGCAGCTCCCATTGCTGTCATCAAAAAACGTGGCAGAAGTACGCATATGTGCTGATTATTCCACTGGATTAAACGCCGTGTTGAAACTCACCAATATCCATTACCAGCAGAAACCTTCTTTGTGGCCCCACCGATGACACGTCTGGCACTGGTGATTCTTGAATGGACAGAAACGTGCATAATGCCACTTGCCACAGGACCAACACGATGTGTTGGCGGTTTTATCATGTGTAACAGTGGTTCGTTTCAATGCCATTGACAAGTAAGGTCATGCGACGTCTGCTGTACCATTGCGGTATCGTGTTTAAGATTACGAAACGTTGGCATTCGGTAGTGAGTACTGCAGTAATATCCTTCTCGTGCTCAAGCTTGGAAGCAATCGAGTGCGAATATCTGGTTCTGCGGAGACTGAAGACCAACAACGAAAATTAGATACTTGAAAGGATCCTCTGTAAGTGACTGCAATTGAAAATTTTCACACTCACGTTGACGACACCGGCAAAAGTGACGTAATCGTCGGCATCGCGCTTGGCCAATTCGAGGCAATTGTATCGAACAGTAAAAGTGAATGTTGCTCACCGTTTCACGGAGTTGTTCCACTGTTTGTGCAAATTTTGGATCCTTTGGATGTTTGGGAAGAATAAGGTTCATGAACCGATCGTGCTCGAGGGCTCCGGACCAGGGACGGGATTTCACGCATCATCTATGTCGGTAAACTCGTTCTGAAAAGTATCTTCCCAGCGACTGTACCATGAATCGAATGTGAGACCATATGCTGGTTCGTATAGAAATTCGGTAACAGTTGCTGCGATAGAATCGGCAAAGGATAATGAAGTACCAATTTGAGATGGAATCGATGTCTGAAGACTGATAGCTTGAGTAAGAGACTGAATAAGTCGAAATTGCGATTGTTCGGACTGCGCTTGTTGCTGTTGAAGGATTGCTTTCAAATCCTCAGCTGAAATTGACATGTTTGTGTTCGCGTTGGGTTCCCGTCGCCAGTGTTATATCCTCTTTGATAATATATCAGACGTTAGGTCACCGGAATGGAGAAGACAAACAACTTCGAGGAAGTTATACTGCAAACAAGTGGATCGTTCCGTGGTATGGAATTCAACTGAACCAGAATATAAAAAGAGCTAACAGTCCAACAGAATGTCAGTGAGGCTGAAATGTAGAAACAAGGTTTCAGTATACAAGACAAATCGTTAGTAAAATGGGTTTGTTCGTTTGGAGATAGTCCTCCTAACAGTTTGTATAACCACGGATGATGCTAATGATGATGCGAATGGGGTTTTTCGAGGAGCAGATAATCTGGCGTACGAAGCACGTGACAAAGCCAGGGCCACCTGTCAAGTGTCATCGGTTCGACTATCACTGGTGTTATTCCCTGCGAAAACCATTCAGCGTAGTTCAGAATTACTGATCCCACGTTCACACCGGACTCGGTTAAGACCAAGACACCGAAAAGTTGTTCAATAAAATTTGTTCGAAGTCATCAGCTAGCAGCGACCGGGTTTCTGATCCAGGTAACACTATGGTGGGCACTTCAGCATTGTATACTCCACAAGTGAAATACATACTGAAGTCATGTCCATACCAAAAGCCACTCTGGTCTTTCCTTCCGGATGGTAATGTCGAATTTAGCTGAATTACAGAAGCTGATACAGCTACCCAGGTGAACAAATGTCTACCACCGCAGCCTGTTCACATACAAGCATGGGTTCGGGTTCGACTATAACCAAAATTATAGGTGCACTTCACTTCAGAATTACTTAGCTTATTTACTGGTTTGCATTTGGATTGGGTCAGATACAAGAACAGCTGTCGCATGGGCATTCGATACCTGTTAGCGAATGTCCTGGGGGCACTTGAACACCGTAGGCACCAGAGACTGAAAGCGGGTCTTCCACAAGCATATCGATGACGAAGTTAAAAAGTAGGGAGAACAGTTTTGCCTGACATCAGTGGATGCAGTGAACTCAAGCAAACGATTCAAATGAGTTGGCGTGTACCGCTTTAAGGGGGTCGAGAATCTACGAGGGGCTATATTTCACCGCGGACTATGCTAGAGTAACAGATATTCACGTGTAAAAATCAGCTTCCAAGTCAAGGAAACTTATCACCGTTGGGTACTGGAAGGAGCATCACTTTCAAAATCTTTGGAGGGCGAATATGTGACCTACACACCCTCTTACAGGACGGAACACTGGTCGACTTCCGCGGATCTATCTCTCACACTCCCTCGGCGTCAAACTGCGAAAAATTAAAACAGTTAACGCCCTGAATACCGCAGTTTTCACAGTTCCCGTATCCTTCTTGAAGACAGATCATTGCTGAAATGAATGATTCTGCAGGTACCTTTCCCCCATTCTATGTGGACCAATGTTTTGTCAGATACTTATTCAGACTTCCGTGCATTCTTTCAAAAGAGCCAGATATAAACTTTCCTGACCGGGTACCTTTTCGAGGTTCAAAAAGGCACCCCATGCTTTACCAGTTCTTTTGACGGATAATTAAGGTTTACATCCCATTCAGTTGTATCCACTTTCCCAGAGGAAATGTGATGCAAGAAAACAAGTGAACTCCAACATACTTGACTTACCTTCCCAACAGGTGTTTTCATGAATGGATTACTGAAATGACTCTTTCGGTCAGTCTATCGAACCAGGATACGAAACATGGCTGTTCCCGGCGTCAGAAGCCTTCTCCCTTTTCTGAGCTTTTGCTTCCACCAGAGCTCTACAGAGATGTGTCGTCGTACTCGTTGACTGCTGTATCAATCAGGATAAGTGATCTCGCTGATACCCAGCAACCAATCGATCATGCAGGGAAAGTTCGACAAGCTGCATTGAACATCGCACGCACAGTTCCCTTTATAGTGTGTCATGCCTCACCCAGACGCTCATTACCAATACCTTATTGGTTTATCGCAGAGTAGCTGGGCTGGCCCAGATCGAATAAAAAATAAAAACATCAATTGTCAGCTGTAGTACCCTTTCGGTGCCTAGGTTCCATGCCGCCCGAAGGAGAATGAGGGCTGGGATACTGGCAGACCTAGACAGAAGTCGAGATGCAGAGGTCGGGTTAGAACCACGGACCTTCCGGTTGGCAAATTTGCGCTGTAACCACCGAGCCATCTCGCCAACGAAGTTGTGGAGCGTTTAGGTGTATTAGTTCTGACTGTAGCGTGACAGATGAGTTAAATGCACGAATCTGCAAATCTGGGGTCACGTCTGCTAATTTAAAACATGTATGGGGCAAAAGCTGTACATTCTGAATCTCAGTGGACGCGCATCACGCTACAGTACGGGCTGTTTTGCTGCAAGGCTCTGAGACTTGGCCTGGTCGAGCAGCGGAAATGGGACGTCTTCAGGTTTTTGACAAACATTGTCTCAGGACCATAGCTCGTGTGCGTCGGTCTCGGCAAATCCGTAACGAGGCAGTTAGAAAGCGATTTTTCGGTTGTACAACGGCGACTTACATTGCAGAATGTGTCCATCACCGGGAGTTGCTTTGGTAGGCCATGTAATGCATATTCCGAAGACAGTGATTTTTCCCGTGCCCATCATGATCATCATCATCATCAGCTATAAGAACCGCATACTTGTCCTACAGTGGTTATAGTTGCCAGTTTCATTCACCGATGATTTGGGGAGGTGGGGTAGGTAGCTGCGCATTGGAGGCTGGAGCTGATATAATTAATGCGTAAATACGGGGTTGCCAGCGGACTTTTAAGTGGGGTGATTGGGAAAGGAGCTATGCACTGAAGGAAATAGCTTAGATGCACGAGCATCATTGAGGGTGCGACTGGGCCATGTGTGACGACTCAGAGTGGCGGAAGCAGAGAGGTGGTCAACCCTTGACCTGGCAGAGGGCTATGAAAGAGATTACGAAACGTTTGGGTGCTGTCAGTGCTACTCACCTCCCGCGTTATCCCCACTGCACCTGGTTGGAGACACTGCGAGATATGGGTGCCAACCGATGTCAGCGGCGTTCTTGATGTCAGTTTCTATCCAGATTGTCTGAATGAATGTCTGGAGGTGTAGGCATCTCGGAATGATTGTGGTAAGCTAGCACTAAGTCCCTTCCCCGTCCATCATTATTCTCTTCTTCACAACAAGGCTTTCAAATATATCGTTGTTCGGCAGTGAAGCATCAGTGCTGAAGACTGATGTCATGCTGTCGATGATCATTGGCCTCATTAAATCTCACTATTTATCGATGGAGCACGGCGTTCCCGTATACAAGACCGCCAATTTCCACATAATCCTGGCGCATGACAAATTCGCCCGATTTCCTCAGAACACTGTAAGTTCACCAATGTTTAGTTAATTTACCGAGTACTAGAAGGATATTATGGCATCCTGCTAAACCTGGGCAACTGATGTGCAGCACCCTGATGTCTACTGAGTTATCCCCAGAAGGAACTCCAGCACAACTTGAATTATCTAAGTCACTACAGGATGTTCGAGGGATGGTAGGTTAAGAAATTGAGGATCAAGCAACTCTTCGCCTGCTTAAGCTTACCTGCTAACTACCTCAAGATAAGATGTGAGATGTTCCGGCTGGTTGCCGGCCACATGTGACTTGGTACAACTAATTCGCTCACAGGGCGGAACAAGGAACAAACTCAATGGCATGCACACGGTACCCGGCAAGGTATCACGTGGGTATCCTCCAGTTGTGAAAATAACGAATTAGTGTGCGCCCGAAAATATGAGCTCCTAAGGCGACAATCCGTCTGGTCCTCAACCACGTATATCGTTATATTTGCAAACGTACCGCAAATCCTACGCCGTCCTCAGACTTGCAGCCCCACATACATTTGTGTTTCAGGAACGCCTAGTCGTGACAGCTTTTGATGACGACAGAAGATTCACGGGTAGATACGCAGGGGCAATGCTTTCGTCCAAGCTTTCCGGTTTGTTACAGCCTTATCTAAAAGGCAGTCAACGAAGTTTCCATAGGGTAGAGCTTGGGTCATCCAGGGAAAGCAAGGAGCGCGGTGAAAAAGGGCGTTTCTGATTGGCTTATATTCTGATTAATCAGGGTACGCATTCATTTGGCTCGTAACCAGTTCGCGACACATCCGTCCAATGCCGCTCACTAGAAGCACACCCAAATTATTTTCGCCGAAACTATGAGGTTTTCGAGGTTGCGACTTTTACGGGGAGTTATTATAATCCATTTACACTTGTAGTTGATATGTTGCTCATAGCATTTTGTTTAAGTGAGCGAAATTTCAAGGGTCACGGACCATCAACGATTCGCATTTTGCTACCGGTTTACGCGAGATAAAACACGAAATCGCACTTTACCATATTTTGCGTTATTTAAAAATAAAATAACATCTACAGAATATCCTGTGCAGATTCCACAGGAAAATCAGTCATCGAAACTTGGGTGAAAGCCTCGATCCTGTGTATCAATCCGTGAGTCAACGTTTGTTTGCTTTATACTCCCAGATTTAATGGACGAGATAATCTTTTCAGCGAACTTCATCGCAACACTTATGGAGCTCAGCTTCCATCAAGTATAACATTATCAAAAAACAGCAGGAATTGTGCAATGGAGATGTGGATGATTGATTTTCCCAGCTATGCATAACTAGCCCGTGGATAATACAGCGTCAGGAGGTAACCTTCGGTAAATAACCAACACAATGGTATCATTTCTATTAGGAATATTTCTCACCATAGGTGGAATACGTCATGATAACGATAATCGTTGTCACTCACCTCGACTACTTGTCGTCATTGTAGCATGCTAGCCCGTGTCATTGTGCGGCGCTGATTATGAGGCCCCACCTATACACGATAGCTTGATCCAACGGCGAATGACGACCAGTCATGCTCATAACTGTATTCAATATCGCCTACCTTCGCTAAGTATCGTAACTGCTAGGCCCGTGTCCATGTGTGACGCTGATTATGAGCCCTCACCTGTACACGACAACTAATTTAATGGCCAATGGCGGTCTTTCATGTTCATAACTGTACGCGTTTTCAATCTCGAATACTTGTTGTAACAGCTAGGCCCACTTCTATGTGCGACGCTGCTTATGAGGCCTCACCTATGTACAATGACCTAATCCAATGACCAACGACTGGCTCTCACCTGTACGAGGTCGCTTGGTCCTGTTACCTATAGTAAACAACAGGCCAGAATCTATGATGGCCATTGAACATAAGGCCTCAACTATGCGTGGTATCTAATCTAACGCCCAACGTGGGTCTGTCATACTCATAACTGCGGTCGATATCGCCTACCTTGGCTACTTATGGCAATTGCTAGGCCTGTGTCTATGCGCAACGCCGAATATGAGGCCTCAAGTAGGCTCAACTGCCTAACCCGATGGCTAACCACGGCCCGTCACGCTTATAACCGCACTCGACGTTACGGGGCTTTCCAGAAACCGAAGAACGGCAGTGCAATGGTGGCAGAGCACTGCCATGCCCAGTTTGATAGCACACCCGCAACTAACCGCTTCTTAGTCTCGACTGTACCCTTTCGTCCACTCGGTCCATTACCTGCAACTACGAACAAACTCATGCTTAATTCTGAATGTAGTATTATGATCATGCCTGTCCGATCATGCTACCCACCAGTTTTGAACGAACATTGTTACTACTTTACACTTTGTGAGTGCAGGGTGCATACCAAAGGACGAGATGACTTTGAACAGTTCACTCAAAAATAACTTCACCTTTTCCTCCTCTTTGAAGATGAGAACGACGTCTGCATGCTCCATATGGACAAGGCTTTCCTCAGCTATTTGAAAACCGGGGTCAGAAGACGTTACTTAGTCAGGAATTGTGACCACTTTTGGCCGCTTGTTATTTCGGGCCGCAGTCTAACTCACATCATGGTACCTTCTAGAAGTCTTTGTGAGACGTTTTCTATTTTGTGTGCCGGATACAGACACGGCAGTGTCATTGCGTTGTCTGAATTACAGCAGTGAAACACCGTGCGCCCTCAATGGACCCAAGAATACTCTTAATGCATGCCGGTCTCAATTTGTGACAATTCCCTGGCGAATCGTAACTATAATAACAACCCTAAACGACTCACCCAAGATGTTCATGTATGGGGCTGTCCACGGACCCAAGTACGGCGTTGCAATGACGGTACCGCGACTGTCATACCCAGTCTGATGGACTGCCCGTAGTTCAGCATATCCACAATATTTACCGGATGAGGGTGTTAAAGGCACCAACAAGACCGCCTCAATCCGTTAGTTTGTGCCAGGACTTGTTCTGCCCATAAACACACTAATTTTACAAATATCACTATCAATGGTTCGGTATAGCCTTGCGCCTGATATATATACTGACCACCATAAAATAACTTACTAGCTGTGGCGAATTCCTTGGCTTGGTTTTGCAGGACATCTGCCACAATGATAGGAGACTTTTTCATACACAGGTCGTTAAAAACTGCTCAATTTTGAGTTTTCGGCGACACAGAGGGCGAAATTATTGTCCTTGTCGTTTCGAGATTATTTCCAAACGCAATGCAAAATAAAACACGTGAAGAAACCGGCTCTTCCGCAAATTTCCCACCGTCATCAGATGTACATCACGCGAAGCCGTTGGCAGCCATCGAAATATATATTTCGCGCCCATGGTGGACCTGAGTACGTTTAAACAACTTTCAACAAGACTGCGCCCACATGGAAAGATCCTAAGGGACCGAATAAATGCCATCAAATGCTGAAACGTTGTGTTAAAATTTTCCTTCTCTGAACTATGGTTTGAGAGAAATTTTGGGTGTACATCTACGGCTCGGCCCGTCTCCAACCGACGCGATCAACGGTTACTTAGAGCGGCTCACATCAAGGAGAACGCGGATTGCTTAGTTCTGCAGTGGTGTCTCGTCTAGTTGAACAGCATATTTCTGTTTTTCCGGGCGTGGTCCAGAATGGTGGCTTGTTTGTGTATTCTCCATTGGTGGAGCTATGATTCACAGCGGTTCCGCATTTTACAAAATGCCAGCTCATCTTCTGTCTCTTGTAGTCAGCTCTTTGAAAAATAGTTGAGACCTCTTTTCCAGAAGACCCCGCGGCTTATCCAACCGCGTGCTGATTTTCTGGGGAGAACATCGCGTTGGCCTCGTGAAATTTCTGGACAATGGTCCTATATAAGTTTTCCACTGAAGCCGGTCCCAGTCTAACGTGTTCAAGAAAGCCGCGCATTCCTGAAAAGTCTGCAGGGTAGAAGTTTCAAATCCGCGTTTGAGTATCGGAATTTCTTGCCCAATAGCGGATGAAGTCAAAGGTCAGCATACAGTGGTCGCTATGTCCCAGTGGAAAGTTAACTAACACCTGATCAACGAAATGTCTTCCGTTGGTGATGACCAAATTCAGGAAGGATGGTTGTTGGCCCGCGTGGTATCTGGTGAGTGCAACGACATGCTGAGTCCAAGCGCTCTGTTGAACGACCTCGGTCAGCGCCACTGCAAAAAGTTCACTTGATCCGGCGCGCTGGAGCTTCATCCAGGGAACTTTCGGGGCGTTGAAGTCACCTACCTGCAGGGGCTGAGTAAAGTGGTAGCTGGAGGAGAGTTTCTTAAGGGTTCGTATGAGGAATCGGTCGTCTTCCGGAGGAATCGAGGGGCAACGGTAGATCACACCGAAAAGGGGAAAATCGGACTCGCGCAGCGGGACTTGAATCCACAGTGCATCGCAAAAGGTTGCAGGAGTGGTATCAGAGAAGACAGTCGGGTTGCGCAGTGGTCACTGTATCCCAGTGGAGGTTCTCTCCGCTCATCTGACCCTGCCCGGCTCAAAAGTTGACTTGGGTTCACTGTGGCGCCTTTATCGTCTGCTATGGAAACAAGCGATGGTAGCTCTACATACTTTGGACTCTGCGTCCACTCGGAGCTTGCCTAGGTACGAAGCGGATTAACATTGCAATACCCTTAAACTCCTACTACCGACGGCATCTGCAGTGATCGTCGCCTCATTTGCGCAGGAGTTATGATGGAAATGTCAGAAAGACCCTTGTCTCGTTGACCAAACTATACTGGGATCAACTTAATTAGAGATATACAGAACCATTATCCAGCAACCTCAAGCGGCTGACGTGGCTTAAGTCCCACAGAAAACAGCGCGCCGTCCAACTGACCAAAAGCCACCCAAAAGGGTTCGGTGTCTTCTGAAAATGAGGACAACTCTTTTTTTCAAAAATGGTAACAGCTAGAAATGCAGAGGATGAGCTGGCAGTTAATAAAATGCGGAAGCGCTGTTAATGAGAAATCCGCCCGGAAAAACAACGGTGCAGTTTTTAAGTGCGTGAGACGCCACCGAAAAAAATAAGCCGACCGCATTCTCCTTGGGAGAGCCCACGACAAAGTAAAAGTAGTACCTGAAGCCCATGGAGGACAATATGCATGCCTGTCCTCTGCCCAGCGACCTCAGTCTTATTGAGACGTAACTGCGAACGGCCTCCAACCGAATTAGTTTTATGGAGGAAGACGTTCGTCAACTGTTGCACAGAACAAACTTCTTCAGTACGTCGGAACTAGGTGAGGTCCGTCGAGGGATCGTGAATGAAACGTCGTTCACACTGGCAAAGCATTTCGCATGGTGTTTCGTCAGTCGCTCGACAAGGCAGTCTTCCATCTGCTCGAAAGAAGGCGTTTGTCACACCAATCCAAACACAACGACTATCGCCCGGCAGCTACAAGCCTATTAGCCTTGCTAGCTTGCAGTGCAAGGTGATGGAACGCATCCTGAAGCAAGCCACCCTAGATTGCCTTACTACGAACAAACTGATATCCTCATTTCAGCACGGATTTCTCCAAAATCACTCTTGCATAATAAACGTGCTCGTATTTATGGACAGCTTAGCCCAGGTTATGGACAAAGAATTCATATCGGATGCCATATTCTTCGACTTACTAATAGCAATCGATCGAATCTAACACGTCCCGCTGCTCCATGAACTCGGGTCTTATGTGATTCAAGGAGTAATTTTTCGGTAGGATAGGGTGTTGTTTGTACATGGAGCATTGCGAGTAGAAGTAGGGTGAGTTGGCTCTTATTGGAGGCAAAAACGTTTGTTGCAGACCTGTGTGGGACGTTTGCAGTGTTTTTTACGAGCCCCAAGCTCAACATGGTGCATTCCTACCGGAACACATCCTGTACAGCTTTGTATTCTCACAAAAGTTGGTTCCTCATACATACATCCGACCGACGTGTCATTTGGTTATTCTGGGTGGCAATCATCCGGGCACCCTAGGCTACGCCATCTACGGTTTGACCTTCGACGACCCTGGGTCTGCTGTCTTTTGCAGGTCCGTCCCAGAGGCATTGGAGATGTCCATCTGGGATCTGTTTCGACTCGCCCCAGACGTGCTTCCGTTTCCGGTGGTATTTAAGGACTGTTCAGAGTTACTTGCAATATAAAGCTACAATAGTTCTATGGTGTGGTCAAAATTTGCTCACAGATGTTCAGCTTTGCAGTGTCGTCAAACCTGTGCTCCGACTTTTAGCCCATCTTTAGCGCAGCTTTCGACCCAGAGTTCTTCTCTAATGACGTTAATGGCACCTTTAAATTGACACAGCCTGATACTGATGAACGTAGCCTGCGCGCTCCTGCCTGTCCTCCTCTTTTGACGTTGTGGGTGGTCAACGCCCCACCACGGGCCAGTAAACTGACGACACAGGCAGTTTCACCTTTCATCGACATATTCGTGTAAGACAATATGAAGTATGCCTCACGTCACGACCCTGATAGTTATTGTTACTTGCGGTCCGAATGGCTCTGGTCTCGGCTGAAATTCTTGCAACCGTTTGCTTATCGCAACGTGCAGATTCCCCATTACTGCCATCTGCAATAATTTCGTTACAAACGCTATCAATTGGTTCCCCAAAACTCACAGCTCCTCGGTCAAAGCAAAGCCCTATGGATTAGTGTCTGTTCGGTTTCGGACATTAACCTAAACACTCTAAGCTCCACAGTTCACCTGAGTTTCTTAGTCAGCTTCAAAATACCACTGGCTGCACAAGGAATAGATTGCTTCATCGGTTCACCCGGTGGCTATCGTATGGCATTCCATATTTGTTTTGAAACCAGGGCGAAATCGGAAACCGTATCAAGTCGGAGGGTAACCAGTGCAAAAGTTATGCAGTTCGTGAGGATATTTTCGCCCGAGATAAATTGTGGCGATGAATGATACCAAGTGCGTCCTTTTTCCGTGCAGTAGTCGTGAGAGTTCTTGAAGCTATCTCCGCATTTCGATTGTCACGTCGGTGGTGGTAGTTAAGCCGGCTGTTACCCAACGGATGACGGTAGTAGTACGCTTCTCAAAGCAAAGTAATCAGCTTTTCCTAGGCCCTACCACATAACTCTGGTTGAACAGAAGGAAAATCAGAGCATCGTTTAAGACTTCGTCCCGGTTTTAAGTTGTACCTGGCTGTCTATAAACGAGCCCTTTACTCCAGATGATAGCCTTACTACGCTTACTTTGGTGAAGTTTTAACATGTATTGAACGGCTTCTATTCGAATATCTTTTTGTTTTGCAAGGTTTTATGGTAAACTACTGAAAAGTTTAACCACAGATAACAGAGTTCGTCACAAATTTCTATGCTTCCCTTGTTCTATGTTGTCACTGATGCGATCAATAAATGCAAATTCGAACGAACGGGGGAGCTAACCGTCAAAATGACAGCTGGGAGAAACTTGGCCCATGATCTGAGTGCTCCGTGGTAGTGACCTGATACTTTGCCAGACAACTTATGCCCCGTTCTAGCAGATTTTGCGCTGGATTACTCTATCGGCCTCGTCCAATTACAGAAGCTTTCTGTTGCGTATTTCTAACTTAGATAAACCAAATCAAAGCCAGAATTTCCGACGCAATGGGTTCCCTGTGTGTCCAATAAGTGGTCTGTCTGACGACGCAATACGGATAAAATTATTGTATGGCTTCATGACCCATTGAACATACGAAACGTTGCGGTGCGCGTCTGCTTGTGACGGTAGCACACAAGCGGTCCATTGCCTTTATTCATAGTCCACACGCTCGGAATTTTACTCCCATCGCCCCAAGGTTGCTGCCATTTTATTTGCTTGTTCCGCAATCCACCTTTTTTGGCGGCTGTTTGCCGTTTGCCTCTTCCTTTTCCTAACTGATTGGGTTGCTTTATTGGTCTGGCCTTCCCCGATACGATCAAAAATAGCTGGCGGCTGGAGGTTTTGCTAATGCGCAAGCCGCAATTATGATTGCTTTCTGGGCTATCACATTACACTCTTGTAGCCTACACAAGGGGCGAAAACCTCGTGTGGTGGTCAAGTAGGCCCTGAAAAGTAAATCATTCTTTCAAGCTGCACCACGGTGCTTTCGTATACGTATACGTTACACATTAGAGATGATGCGAAACTGTACTTTCGTCTGTTAGATAAATTCAAAAAATATACATGGAAAAGCCTGAAGAAACTCCGCGGCACTTACGACTTACGTTGACGTGAAAAGCTGTATACACATTCGTCTAAGCTGGGGTTGCAACGAATCAAGCACATTTCGTCAACCAAACACAACACGAAAACTCCCCGCTACTGCTACTTGGAGTTCTCTGTAGTTGTCACTACACTGGTTACACTATGCCTTCAACGTCTTTTGCTAGATTTATTTAGTACATGTATACACACAGTGTTTCACCCCTGCTCCGTTTGTTCTTTACACACAAATCACGCCACACAGTCTCGCCTCGCTGGACTTTGATCTTCTGCATCGTTTGGTACGAGTCTATATGCGACACAACGCAAACACACCTATATATGGGGGGACACAACAGATTCACTATATTCACACGCATATTCCAAGGTTACTCTGCATACGCTTCTCTCGATAGCAGATACGATGACGTACAGTTGTATATAATTGGTCCTCTACCCCCATCCAACGGCCATGCTAACTTGCTCACCACTGTAGATCGGTTCACTCGGTGGCCAAAATTGATTGCTAATAGGGACATATCGGCAGACGCTGCTTCTCGAGCATTTGTTAGTCGATGGATTTCCACATGTGGCGTTCGCCCGTATATCAATACAGACTAATGCTCGCAATCTGAATGTCACTTATTCCGACATCTGACAGAACTACTCAGTTGCGCATACATCCATACGGGAGCTAAGAATTCTCAGGTAAATGGGCCAGCTGAAAATTTTATCACCACCTAAAATCTTCATTTACGGCTAAGGATACTCACAATGATGGATACTGTATGCAAACGTTTGTCTTCTCACACTTAGGTACAATGTTTTGTTCCTCATTACGCTGTTCACCGGAGGAGACAGTTTTTGGAACAACTCTGCTCATTTCCGGGGAAAACTTCTTTTCCACGGGGGAACCCTAAACAATTCATTCCCCTACGTGACAGTGAACACAGTTGTTGTCCAGGACCTTGACGGTTCAACGGCTGTTCAACGGCTTCATCATTCAACTATTCGTACATCATATTCCATTGCTGTAGTTTTTTGGTTCCCACAACTACGGCAACTATTAACGTAATAAGCCTGTCTCGTCGGCTAAACCTTACTTCTCGGTGTCGCTTTTGGGGTACAGTCAGAGGCGGAAGTTTCCTTAGAGAGACGAAGAGTGCTGGCGCACATTGTAAGCAGAATTGTCGAATTTGTGGAGGGAGAAAATTGAAGCGGAATACCGAGATGGCAGTGTCTGAGTGAAGACTTCAGATGAAGCGAAGGAATTTATCCAAGAGGCAGTTGAGGCTGGGTGGACCGTTTGTTCGTATTTGCGGGTAGGTTCCAATAATGAGAGAGGACGAGAGCCACTATCATCAGTCGCATATCTATGTAATTTCCTCACGAAACAGCATGATTGCTAACCTGCAGTATAATAGCCCTTTTTGTTATCAATACATCCTACCACAAATATCCCGACGGCGAACCAGCAAGGAGATTCGGGTGATGGTTGACAGTGACTCGCTGCCTGTTTGTATTATGCCTTCAATCCGTCAAGGGGCGATTCAAATTGCGTGTTGCCGTAGTCAGCTGTTCGTTAGCTTATGTAAGACCACGTACGTCGCGAATTTACCGTTTATCTGTTCCATCTCAACTAGTGTAAACCATCGTGGACTCTTGGCCTAAAAAAATCTGAGCTGTACTCTGAACGTCCGGCGCTGGTCCATCGAGCTCGTACACTTTCTCGGGTGTTGACTGACCCCTCTTGGCTTTGGGTATCAGACTCCTTATTAGGCGCAAATGACCTAAGCAGTGATGATTGCTTTCGTATATGCTTGTCAAGGACAGCAGCCATAGCAAACGTATCCTACATTCTCCCAGAATATCAATTGCAGTAGCCACGCTCAAGCGCGGCGCTGATATTTTACCTTCATTATCGGGCTTATCTTTAGACGATGCACAATACCCTGACAACTAACGGCAGAGCTCATCATACTTGATATTAGAAATTGTGGAAGCCCTGCAGCAAAACAATGGTGACGTTTCGTATCAGCCTTCTGTGCAACCCAGTCTGCTTATAGCTTTTTTAGCTCTTATAACTCCTATAGCTCCTGCAGCCCTCAAACGGCAAGCGGTGCTATAGCACCATTTCTTCTTTAACTATTCTTCAGAGTGGGGTGCCGTTCGCTAAAATGCCCGAAAATTGCTCTTTTGCCCAGCATTTTGGTTGCATCCTCTACTCAGCTTTGGCTCTTTGTGAAGTAGAAACTTGAGCTGGCTGCACTTAAAAGTCTTGGACGCAACCCGTTTGAACTGCTACAGGGTCTGCAATGCTAAATTTTGTAACGTGGCTTTTGTTTCAACTTGTGAAGAAACGGTGTGCATCTTGAAGGTCAATTATGCGAAGATTTAACCGCGAAGGCGAAAACAGGAGGAGGCTTGGAAATTGACTTTCGGCCAGTCTTTATCGTATAAACCTTGTTATTTTTGCTACTGTTCCCAACAAGTTGGGCTGTCCTAGAAAATGCACGGCACCAAGCGCGAATGGTCCGCTACTGGCTCAAGCATTCTGCGCAACGACGTTCGCTCTAAATAACAAAGAATGGAGAAGAAAAAACGGAGTAATTGGCATGGTTATATAGACTGTGATAGAAATTGCTAGAACTGTAGAAAAGGAAAAAAATATGAGCATGAAAGTATCGACGTTGAAAAAATTTAAAGGAATCATGTCACTACTCAAAACCTGATGGACTGCCGTTAAAAGAACAACCACAGATGAAAACCAAGATGTAATAATTTCCTGTGTTTAAAAGCCATTTATTATAGAAGGGACAGACAAATATGCCTCAGAGGTCCCTTCGGAGCCCTCGACTCAAACCCGACGTGCAGCTATTAAGCCTGCTAACCTCCCTGGTTACACAACTCTCGGCTCCCCACCTTCGGAGGCAGCAGAGACAGTGTTGAAATGCTTGTCCACAAACTGTCTTAGCCTCTTCAACAAACTTTGTGATATTAAACAGTCAGTTTGTCTTGAACAGCCGTCCATTATCGCACTCACAGAGACCTGGCTCACACCAGATGTCTCTGACGCGGAGACTTCAATAGACGGCTACTCTATTTTTCGAGCTGACTCAAAACGAGGGAGAGCTGGTGGGGTTGCTTTATACTTACATGCGGCCCTGCCAATCCCGATTGTCCTCTCTGATACCACTCCTGCACCTTTTTGTGATGCACTGTGGCTTCAAGTCCCGCTGCGCGGGTCCGATTCTCTCCTTCTCGGTGTGGTCTACCGTAGCCCCTCGAGTCCTCCGGAAGATGACCACTTCCTCATACGAACCCTTGGGCAACTCTCCTCCAGCTACCACTTCACTCATCTCCTGCTGGTAGGTGACTTCAACGCTCCAAAGGCCCCCTGGACGGAGCTCCAGTGCGTCGGATCAAGTGGACCCTTTGCAGCGGCGTTGACCGAAGTCGTTCAACAGAGCGCTTGGACTCAACATGTCGTTGCACCCACCAGATACCGCGCGGGCCAACAACCGTCCCTCCTGGATTTGGTCATCACCAACGAAAGACATTTCGTTGATCAGGTGACAATTAACGCTCCACTGGGACATAGCGACCACTGTGTGCTCACCTTTGATTTCATCTGCTATTGGGCCAGAAATCCCGAACCCCAAACGTGGATTCGAAACTTCTGCCGTGCAGACTTTTCGGGAATGCGCATCTTTCTTAACCAAGTTAAACTGGGGCCAGCCTCAGTGGAAGACTTATATAGGACTATTGTCCAGAAAGTTCACGAGGCTGACGCGATGTTCGTCCCAAAAAAACCAGCACGCAGTCGGACGAGCCGTAAACTACCCAAAAGGATCCGGCGTCTTCTGGAAAAGAGGTCACAACTATTTCTCAAAAAGTTGACTACAGGAGACACAGAAGATGAGCTGGCATTTCGTAAAATGCGGAACCGCTGTAAATCGGAAATCCGCCAATGGAACATACGAAAACAAGCCACCATTCTAGACCTCGCCCGGAAGAACAGAAATGTGCTGTTCAAATACATGCGGCATCGCCGAAGAAACAAGCCATCCGCGTTCTCCCTGAGGGACAGGAACGGGGAACCCACGAGTGACCCAATAGTGGTATCTGAGTTCTACAGAGATCACTATGCAGGTCTGTATTCAGTCCCAGCGTCCTCGTCACATCCAACGTTGTCAAGGCGTACCTACGAACGGCCTCTAACCGACTTGGTATTCACGGTGGAGGACATTCGTCAACTCCTGCACAAGATCAACCCATTCTGCGCGTTGGGGCCCGACGAAGTCCACCCAAGGATCCTGAAGGAAACGTCGTACACACTGGCAACTCATTTCCATCTGCTGTTTCGTCAGTCGCTTGACGAAGGCCACCTTCCCTCTGTTTGGAAGGAAGCGATTGTCACGCCAATCTACAAAACTGGTGACCGACTATCGCCTGGCAGCTACAGGCCTATAAGCCTCACTAGCGTGCCATGCAAGGTGATGGAACGCATTCTGAAGCGAGCCATTCTAGATCACCTTACTTCCAACAACTTGATTTCTCAAGCTCAACACGGATTTCTCCCAAACCGTTCCTGCGTGACGAACATGCTCGTATTTATGGACAGCTTAACCCAAGCCAAGGACGAGGGACTCATATCGGATGCCATATTTTTCGACTTTTCAAAAGCATTTGATCGAGTCCCACACGTCCCTCTGCTCCACAAACTCGAGTCTTACGGGATTCAAGGGAAAATCCTACACTGGATCAAGGCATTCCTATCAGACAGATCATTCCGAGTGAAAGTAGGCTCGACCTACTCTTCTGCGGCGCCGGTCTCCATTGGAGTTCCTCAGGGCTCCGTTTTGGGACCTTTGCTGTTTCTGATATACGTCAATGACCTTCCAGATGTTATTTCAAGTCCATGTCTACTTTTTGCGGACGACTTGAAATCGTGGAGTTCCAATGCCAGTGCCCTCCAAATTGATGTGGACGCCGCAAAGCAGTGGTCGTTGGACTGGCACCTTCCTCTGAATGACGAAAAGTGCGTCCATATGTCATTTGGAGGAGACTCAGCGAACTCCTTTGTCATGCATGGTGAGAAAGGACCAGAAGACATCACGAGGATAGATGCCAAAAAAGATTTGGGTATCTGGCTCTCTCCAAACCTGTCCTTCTCACTGCACCTTGAGAAATCGGCTCAGAAGGCATTCGCTGTTCTACGGATGATTCGGCGTACCTTCTCTCGTATTACTCGCACGGACTTCCAAATACTCTATGGGGCCTATGTCAGACCGCTCCTTGAATATGCCAACCCGGTTGTCTACTCAGGACGCACGAAAGACGTAATCCTCATTGAGCGTGTCCAGCGAGCTGCTACGAAAATGGTTGCCGGTCTCAAGTCCATGGACTACGAAACGCGTCTCGTGGTGCTCGACCTCTTTCCCTTGGAGTATCGTCGCCTCCGAGGGGACTTAATTCTTACTTACGCCCTGTTTGAACAAGGCTTGGCCAACAGGTTTTTCACCGTTGACCCAGCAGACACACGGCGGGAACATGGTATGGAGATTTTTAAGCTCAGAGCGCACACCTTCATTAGGCAAACTTTTTTCTCATTTTGGGTAGTTGCTGCGTGGAATGACCTTCCTGAGACGGTTGTCCACGCTCCCTCTAGAACTCAGTTCAAAACACTATTAGACACTTATTTACGCGAGTCCTCGCGCTGGCAAACATACTGCCCCGCGCTGAGAACTTAAAGAGCAGTGCTACACCCTTTTTCCACTTGTGCCTTTCAGGTGAACGACAGCTGCTGAACGACAAGAACAAAACTGACCCGGTAACTTGGGCAAAAGCCTCGCTCCTGTGTATCAATCCGTGAATCCGGGACAACGTGACAGTTGCTCCTTCTGAACTCGATGTTCGGTGGGCGCAGTTGGTCATGCAGGAATTAGGAGAGTGATCAAGCAGCAAAAGTCTAATATAGTCATCTCAAGCGGACGCAAAATATTTTGACTTCAGGCAAGACAAATCTTCCGGTTTTCAGTTGCATTGGACAGAATGGTCTCCACATTGGGATAATTTTTTTCTTCGCCTGACGACAGGAAGAGCTTCTGAAAATAGCTAGGTGTACCACTTGAAATGCTTCCATCCGTCAACGCCGCATTTTTCAAATGGTCTTTTTTCAATAGAGATTATCTCATACTGCTCTTGATACAGAGCACGGAGTTATTACCGCGCCCGTTAACCACATGTCCGCGTTTAATGACTATCCAGCGAGAAACCTGAACAGAGCCTTGAAATCATTCGACAGCCCGTCAGTTTCATCTAACGAAGTCATGCCAACCGAAAGTGGGGTGGACGAAACCAGACAAGTAGGCTCTGGCTAAGAGCTAACGCTGTACAAAAAGACGATTGCCGGATCGCACGAGCGGGAAAGGAATTTTCATCGCTGCTTTGGACAGGTAATGGGGAGGGTCCTGTCCGCCGGTCAAATAAGAATGCCTAGCGTATCTTGCTGTCGACTGATCAGGTGGTCGCTGATTTTTCTGCCAAGCTAGGTAATTAGTGTGGAAACCTTTTGTCACAACTCGCGGTGATATCACTGGTGCACGGCCGAATAGGCACCTTATTATTCTCCGGTGGCGTCTATAAAGTTATCAAGGCTAGAAGATTTTTATTGCCGTGAGGTCAGAATCCGTTCCAGAGAGTAAGGTGCCTCCAATCTTCTTTACCTTTATGCCTACTTCCGGAGGATGACCAAACACTTGCCACCGTTATTGTTTGTCCTCCAAAGCAAACCAACAGCCCTTTCCGCCGACGCGGTTCTAATGCTTGCAGGAGTGCACATAGGCACTCGAGGCTATATCCAAATTTCTTCTCTGCTCAAAACACTTTGGAAAAATTAATATCGTCGGACAACTTCTGAACCCCAGAAGTCCAGTTAACCCTATCCGGGTTCGTCATTTGAGAATTCCCTGGGCCAAGAAGCATTCAATCCAAGATCCGTAAAGTGTGTGCTTCTGTACTTGAATTTCCATAGCAACTCCAGTTTCGTACATTCTGTATCTCCGGTGTCCTCCCCATGTTCTCTAAAGGAGCTATCATACAGCTCACTTAGGTATGCATGTAACATACCAAGTGGAGCATGACTGTTACATTGTGAACATGGCGGACAACGAGGTGATAGGTGATCGTGGATTGATGAAAAAAGTTAGAGCAACGGGTCATGAGGTACGACTAGTTCAATGATGAAGCAGGTTTACTCGCACTAAAAGTGAAAAACCGTTGTTGGCTATGAGTGACTTTGGGCGGATGAGCGAATATTTACGAAAGCCCAAGTGGAGATAACGAAATGGAGAAATTCAATGTGAAGACAAACGCCAAGCTCCGTCTCGAAAATACCGTTTACACCGAGTTTACACTGGGTGGACTCACTAGTATCACTGACAGAGGGATGTCGGGTGTAAATGTGCTTGCGAGGAAGAGGTGGTGCTAATGCCTAAGATCAAACAAACATCGTAAGTAGAATCGCTGAACATGTGGAAGAGGCATACTGAAACCGCAAAACTGGGATGGTTAGGTTCGATTGAAGGGTTAGCTTTTTGTATCGAGCCCGTCTAGAGTCGGCTGGGGCCAAGTAAATGATTTGTTCGTAATGGTAGGCAAAGAAAGGAGTGGGCGAGAAGGCACAATCAAGAGTACGAACTGCATAGTTGTGAGCGTGCCATCGAACTGGGAATGGCATCGATATATTCGGTACCTGCGCAACCTCGTAACGGACGTCATGTTTGATGACCGAACTAAGGTTGTGCGATTCTGTGGGCGGCGGGATTGTTCGGTTGGCTTGGGCGCTACATTGGGGCAGAAAAATTCTGCTGTAGGAGCATAGACAGTTTTAATGTGATTAAAGATCCCCTGGATGCAAGGCGTTGACCACGTGAATTGGGTGCAACCGTGGGGGCTTTCGGAGAATGAACTATTATACACGACAGAGACCACCGTGAGCAGCTGAAACCCGCCCTATGTGTCACGTTAATATCTCAAGCACGCTGTTTGGTAAGCTGGCAACAATGCTATGCTAAGGATTCCAACTTTTCCCAGCCTCATCTCCCCCATTCAACATGTATTCATCCAGTCGACTTCTTGTCTGTCCATCCGAATCCTTTTTTACTCACCGCCGACAAACGCACTAAATCAGAGGCTGGTACCCATGGTACCTGTCTTAATTTTTCGAGGGCTCCTGAGAGGATTCTACAAACCAGCTCCACCCAAGGTCGTGAAAAGCTTGGTATCAGTGGTTTGCCCTCTTGCTGTTAATATGAGTAAGTGGCCGGCTTTTAGACTCTTTTAGAATATTTAGTGGCGTGCTCTGCGGAGCTCTCCTTAGCCTGGCCATCTCTCAGGAAGCTGTTACTGGCTTTTCTGTCAAGTCCTCTCAACTAGTGAGGGCAAACCGAACGTGCACAGTTCTGTAACTTTCGTCTACGCTCACTCTTGCAACTGAAACAGACACATTCTGTGCAAACGCCCACTGACCCATGTGTCCGAAACTTTATTATTCTTTCCTTGTCAAAATTATACTTTTGCACTTCCTCCAAGGTCATGCTGGTCAACTCCCTCATCCGCCGCCTCCTTTTATTCAGTGGCCTTGACAGGTTACCAGCGTCGTACTAAATTCGCCTCGAGGGCGTTTTAGAGCAGTATAGACTAGCGTAGAAAATCTGGCTCCAGCATCTCTGAAAAGCATTCGCCAAAGAGCAATCAGGATTACCCCATCGCTTTGTAATATGTTTTGCTCAGAACAGCTATATCAAGCACTTCTCCTTTCAAGGTTGTGCGTCCCTCTGACTGCAATGTTTATTCCTGCCGTGCATTACAGAGCCACTACATAGCCGGATAATTCATCCCGAACTTAACGCATATCTCCGGTTTCTTAAAGCAAAGTGATCTAGGTTTTGTTTGCAAACCTAACCATTCGGCATTCTTATCACTGAGTGCGAACATTTGTGGAGTAGACTTCCACCTACCATAGGTTATGCCAAGAACGCTTATGCCATGGAGCGATCTTCGGACTGAATATTTATCGAACTCCTATTCTCGGCCTACTGTCCTTCAGCCTTAGTCTCAGGGGATTTCGCTTACTGCTCTCGGTACATCCCCTCTTACTGTCTACATCCGTTAGTCCGGCACAAGGTAAAGAGGCGCTGTTGGCTCTACTTTCAGCCTTCCGCCGGGCAATGCCAGCAGTGTGGAAAACTGCTCAGGATCCAGCTATTGACGCTCCTACTTGTGCATACAGCTGTTCAAAATATTGAAACCGCAATCATAACTGGTCATCAGCCTGGTCTAAGAGTAAAAGAGGGTGGCTTGCCGTTGTGGAGGACATTTTTCTGATTTCAATCTTGTGCGCGGAAACAATTCTGTCACAGAAGTCTGATACATTGTTCTGTTCCGTGCAAAAACATGGATGCGTTTTCTCCCCAGCCGCTTGAGTCGTGGACCAAACGTGGGCTGACTGTAAAAGAACGATTAGCTGGTAGTTAAAAACATACTCAAAACTTCTGCAAAACCATAGCTTAAAACACAGAAAATTAACATCAAGTTTTGGCTTTTGTTGATAGCTATCCAAAACCTCAACCACACCCCAGAGAGTCTTATTTTTACCAAAGAAAACAGAGCGTAGCGAGATTTGTGGCTGCCACGCAGATGAGATGATGAGACGGGCGTATCTAGAGTGGCGACTTAAAGTGGGAAAATGAACAAAGCAATTTGGGTTCAAGTAGAACATAAGGTTGACGGAAACTCGGGGACTGCGCCTAACTGATGAGCCCCAAGAAGGGCGAAACCGGTCGTGGGCTGTCGAAGAGTTTTCAGCAACATTATGAGTAGTCCGTTACGAACAAAGCTTCTATTTAGAGAGCGCTAGGGTGAAATTACTGTGCAGCCTAGAATGCCAGGCATTTTTAGTGGTCTGGCCACTCAGTAAGTTACTTTACCAGGAATGTGGGGCAAAGAAGTAAAAATAATATCGCTAGATTGGGTATACAATAATAAAAAGGTCAGATGGAACATATCCACTAATAATCGTTCTCTTCAAAATAGTTCGTCGTTGGCCCAGGTCAGCGAATAAACAATAATCCAATCATGGTTGTTCGGATGTCTTCTTTTGAACAATTCGCATATATAACAAATTTCCAAGATAGTCTGAAATGTCTTGGTACCAGAGTTAGCACATGGGGCTCGCGGATGACCGCTGTAAGCGCGAGCGAAATCAGAAGAGAGAGAGAGAGTCGGAGCACGTGCCCACGTTTGTATTGCGTGAACTTGTACAAGGGCGCGTTTTTGTATTTTTTCGTATTCAAACTAGAACGGCCATGCAAGTGACAAAATGCGTAATGTTATAATGAAAGCAAAATAAAGGCACAAACACCACACACCCACGCGTGTTTTGAATTCCTAACTATTCTGGCAAATTTCCAGGTTTTCAAAATGATAATCGACGTTTAGTTGGAGATCTTGGGTAATGGCAGTCAAAGCGATTTTGTGCGGCTATGCTGGGATATGTGGGCCGTGCATTAGGCAAATTGAGCACCGCTAGGGTGCGAGCCATTCGTGTAATCTTCCATGAAGCTGTGAATGAGGGGCAGTTATGTTAGTGAACGGCCCCAGACGTCGTGCTCGAATCAAGTATGTCTTCGTAGCCGGCTTATATGATCGGGTGGTTGGCTGGTGGTTGAGCATGTAGGATTATCATGCGTTGGTGCATGCTGGGGCAAAAAGTGGGATAGAAAGCCATCACAGATGGATCCCGCAGCGATCCAGTAGCGCTCATTCACAAGGTGGTTGGGGGAGCAGGAGCATACCGGAGACATGGAAGGCCGTCTTATATTGCATGCTGCACAGAAGGAGATAGTAGCTAATTCTATAAGTTGGGTGAGTGTAGGGGAATCAGTAGTTTAAATCATGCAGGGACAAGATTTTGGGAGAAAAGGAGGTGCACATTTTCGTATGTGTGCATGGAAGATGAGGTAGCCTCAGCAAGGCACAGTTGCAGCCCAATGAAAAGGGTAGAGACTTGGAAAACTAAATACTCATGAGGCTTCACTCCGGGTACGTTCAGTGAATCCCTTTTTACCTTCATGTGACGCGCTGTGTGGTTGCTTCTTTAGATTCATAGCGGGATCTCCAAAGATATATGCTACAACCAGGTCAAGCTTAAGCCTGCGGCACAGGCGTTCGATAAAAGCTGTTCTTTTTAATTTTCTGCGTATGTTGTCGAAATTATTGGCAGGTTCAACGGCGAGCTAATCGGGTTAATCAGGAGGTTGTTTACTTTACCTACAGTGATGGTTGGCACTAAGGGAAGTTGGGAAGGAGCAGTGGTTGTTCGGGATCGACCAAAAATTAAATTTACCATTGTTACTAGAGGAATGAATTGGCGGAAAGCACATTTTAACCCAACGCAGAAAGTGGACTGAGGAGCTCAGAGCTGTGCAAAAGGTCTCTGGGAGGATGACATACAGCTGGAGAGAGATTCGTAAACCAGGCCATCTTAGGTGACGTCAGAGCCAGGGGGGCGCGGAACGGGAGAACTTGACACAGAAAAAGTTAATGGGTGTTTAGGGATGGTTAACCGCCGTAGAGCCTACAGGCAGGACAGATGTGGATACCAATGAAAAGTACACTGTGAGGATCCATGATAGGGAGTACGGATTCATCAATGGTTTGGAGGACAAAGACGGGACTAGTGGCTTTTCGGCCATGTATGTAACTAGGATGTAGGTTGAAGGAGCTTTGTTCCTCTGGCTTTGAGACGGAGCATAGCTTTCATTCCACAGTTAGATTTTATCACGAGTGGCCGTCCCAGTCAGTTATGTGTCAGGTTATTTAGGAGTGAATGTGGGGTAAAGGTGGGTGTCAATACGCCGGCATGAGCGATGAGATAGACGAGGCCTAAACACAGATGACAGACATGGAAACAAGCCTCGTAGCAGCCTGCGATAGCGAATAACTTTAACCGTTTTAAGTGTACCTGAGCTGTAAAAGCATTTTTTAGCTGCAGCTAGAAGTTGCAGATCATGGAAGAGTAGGTATGCAAACGCAAGTTCGGAGCTTATAACCGGTGAGAGGAGTCCCTCGCTGATAAAATTACTACTGCGGTTGAACATGGAATGAGGACGATGGAGCTGTTGTCTCTCTTGGGCTAGAGGGTATCTGTGTCGGTAGGCCAAAGCTGAGTTAAGTTAGGCTTTGGCACGCTAAAGGGGCAGGAGTGACTCCAAGTAACCGCCCGCTCGCTAGATCTTCCGTACGAGTATATCAATTGGTACAAGTTTAAAGACGCATGAGGTCCTTGAATCCCAATGATTAATTCTGTACAACATAACCTCACGACCGCCCTGTATGAACCTCTCTTCATCTTGAACATCGTTGCATCCAGCGTAGCGACAATGCATTCGGTTGTGATGAAGGGTGGTTGTTGGCCCTCCTATTAGGTTGTCATGCGTAACTGAAGCACCGTAGCCAACGAGCGAAAAAGCGACAGCCTTGTAGTTACAAAAGGCAGCCAGAGTAAGTGATAATGCAAACAATTATGGCGATACATGACTATTGTGGTTCGTTATGTTTTCCACAAGAGAAGATCTTTTGATGGGTAGCTACTTCCATTTAAGTTGACGGAAAATGCCGGATAGTCCCCTGAAAACGTGCACATATTTGATAGTGGAAACATTTGGTGACGCAAGAGAAATCTCCTTTGCACCCGTTATTCAAGCTACACACAAAGCCGAACCTGAAAGAGGGAACCGTACGCGCCAATCTGGCTCGTCGATGGACCTACTGAACGTATTAAACGTATCAAACACATCGACCTTCAAAGAGCGCCGCTTTTGCTCCTCGCGGTGCTCGCATGAACGGCGTGATGTCTTTCCACACGAAGTCAATAGAGCGTATTCTGAGCCCGGTAGCGCAGCAGGTAATATAGAGTCACTGATATTGTATGTATTTTTAGGTCTCGAAGTTGATCCTGCTATTTGAAGATGCGGGAACAGGTGCAGAAATTCCTGATCTCAAACAACGTGTGAACGTAGTTAAACTTGCTGTCGATAATCTAATCAAAGTAGATGGTTCGTATTCCCTATTCAGTTCTTTGCAGGTCGGGTATGACACGATAGCCGCAAGCGACGATGAGTTACTTCGCCGTGACATGCCTCCCTCTCTTAAGCGCGTAGAGGATGCATCCCATTATTTACAAGAGGCGGTTGTGCTGTTACAGAGTGACTCAGGATCAGGTGCGGCCCGAAGAAAGCTCATAGAAGGGTCCAGAGGTTGGTCGCTTCTTTATTGACGATTACGTTATCAGGCATCCTCCAGGGAACCTCCTCAGTTCTCCTCACTTTCGATATGTCTGAGGTTCGTAAAATAATAGCCCATTGCAGAACGGTTTTAAACGTCTTGGTAACAACAGACGAGGTGGATTCACTTGCTCAGTTGGCTGATTTCGTCAAGGTGAGGTTCCGGACTACGCTTTTTACACTATTAGCGACTTACACCATGTATGGCGCACATGATCAAGGAGGTAGACAATCGGCAAGAAGAGCTAACGATCCAGTCACATGCTGCACTGCTTCGTCGGGGTATCGAGCAATTGAAAAGGCTTACGCCGATACTCATTTCGTCGTTGAAACTGCATATCAATGCTTATCAGAACGGTACGTACTATGGCTTACGTTATATGCTTGGTTGCAGCATAACAGCGAGCTCTCTACTGCCGTTACCTTATTACACAATGTTTTAATCTGTTATTCCACTTCCTAGTTACAATTTTGAGTCTTTAGCTATGACTTAGTCTCCCCATTAACGCTAGCGATGCAAAGGTGCACTGGTGACATTGCTGAGATAACCTTCACTTTGTGTGGATTTTGTACACTTTGTAATGCTAGGAACCACGGACAAGGAATACACTGCTATTCCGAAGTACAGTTGACAAGCTTTGTTTATCGTACATTCTCGGAATATAGTATTTTCTTATGACCTGGTGATGAGTGACCTGTAACCAACTCAAGCATTTAGGGTGGTGAACCATGAAGGACTCGTGGGTTAAATGGTGTTAATTTCCTGGGATGGCGGCATTAGCTGCCTACTGGAACAGTGTCCAACCCGTGTGTTTACTGAGTGGGTCACCTATTTTTTCTTTGAGTTTGCTACTTCATATGATTTGCCGTGATTTGTACACAGACACTTTATCGCAAAGCGGATAAGCTGGAACGTGCCACTGCCATTCCATCCAGCTCTGTTCACCGTGTGCCATCTGCCCCACCTTATGTACGATCATCGTGGACAGAAACACACCATTAGTGGAAACTGGTGTTTAAATGTCACAGGGGAAAAAGGCCATAATAAGTGAAAAGCAGGAGTAGCAATGATTACAAAATTCTCAATGTCCCTACGGAAAGCTCGCTTCTGCGACCCCCTACGTGCCCCGCCGTGTATGGTTTCTAACCGCGCGCAAGTGCGATTTAATAGACCCCACTAAAAATGCGCGACGACCTCGCAGCACCCAACTTGGCAGTAGCTGGCTTCACTTTGGCTGGACACGTCATGGCATGTCCTTCGTGTGCTATTCTCGAACAAGAATTTGAAGTGGAAAACGTGGCTTGCTTGATAAACAGTAGTCGAGAACATCCACACCGAGTCGCCTTCAGCAACGCCAAAGTATGCCTGATCTGGTTGGTCTGCAGCAAGCACTTCTCAAAGGTGATGAAGCATTGATGAACAGTCTGATGCCCCTGTTGTGGCAAGTTTGGGACGAAAACAGTACCACTGGATTGAAACACACCGACAGTGGTTCCAGACTTCAAGAAGGGCGTAAGGGGGTGCAAAACCCATCGTAGCATCAGCCTGGTAGCCATGGCGTTCAAATTGCTCTCTGGCATTATTTTGCTTAGTTTGCTCGATTATCACGAGAGGGAAGCTCGTGGGAGTCAAACTGAGTTTCACCCTGGCAGGCGATGCATCGACATATTTCCCTCACGTTAGTCGTTTTCCCTGATCTGAGAGCTGCTTTTGTCTCTGTAGGTCGTCAGGAGCTTTGGCGGTGTTTGGTGATCAGAGTTAGCCCTTCCAAAACTTTATCCCTTATGAGGGCATTGCATGCCAAGTCCCATGACTGCGTACGACATACATCAATCTTTCCCCCGAAATCACCACGTCCAATGTGGTAAGACAGGGCTGCCCTCTCTCACCGTTGCCCTGTATTTTTGTAATTGATGTGTTGTTTTAGGTCCCCCCTGCCTGCCTTTGACGCCTGCGGGATCGAAGTGTTCCCCGGGCGCTCTCTCACAGACACAGTAAGCGGGCGATATTGCACTCCTTGGTTTGGATGCAAACCTAAATGTAACCTAAATAACCCTGGCGCATGGCTTTGTACGCATGTCACTTGCAAATTGTAGAGTGCTGCTACATGACTGGGTTGAAGCAAGCTGAAACCCCGTGCATGCAGAGATGGCGAGATGGCCCAAGTGGTTTGAGCGCGAATATACTGACCGGAAGGTCCGTGGTTCGAACCTGACCTCTGCCTCTCGACTTCTCCTGTCTAAGCTTGGGCAACCTGGCAGCATCCCAGCCCTCGTGCTTCCCTCGGGTGGCATGGCAGCTAGGCACCGAAAGGCGTTACAGCATGCAGACCAACCAATCGATGTGGTAGATAAATTTGTTTGCCGGACAGGTTCCGATGGACTGGCTGGAAACGAAATTACTTCTCAACTTGGGAAGGCCAGGGAAGCCTTATCCAGTCTCCGATATCCATGGCGCGAGTGCGACAGTTTGCCTGTCAATCGCAGTGTATACACTACGGTGGCACAATCCGGATCAGAAACGTGGCTTATACGCACAGAGGATATGTAGAAGTTGTCAGTGTTTGATCATCGTAGTCTCTGAATCACTGAACGAATTTGGTGGGAACATTGGATTGGTAGTGCTGAGGTGCGCCAGATGTAGACATCTGGTAGACCCTGGTAGACATTGCTAAATGAAGCAGTCAATGGCGTTTGTGCATCAAGGCCACCGTCTTCAATGTGCAACTGTCCAGTTTTCCGAACTAACTGATCATGCAACTGCTTCCAATGCTTCGCTGCATCTCTTTTGTCCTTCCATTGTCCGTTGATCAAAAGTGCAGCAGTTGTAACCAACGTACCCTCGATACGTGGTTCGTAGCTGGTAAACCGAGCCGTAGCGCATGTATTAACTACCTTAGTCTGTCAAGAGAACCCGATGCGTTGCCTAGTACTCACCTACAGACCAACCTACGGACCCTGCCACCTTGACGGTGGTCGCGCTTGAGTGCTGCAATGATCCCGCGGGCCACTGGCTGGAACTTCGTTCTACAAGGTGCGACCATTCCAGGATAGCCAAAAGGAAGCATTCAGACCAGGAGCAGTGAGACCTTGTACTACAAGTAATTGTACCACGAGGCGACCTAGGGGTTAAAGCCGTACGGTCTTCTGCGATAAGAGTCTGAAGGCAGTTAGATGTATCCATATTCATGGAAGCTGCGACGCTACTTTCAAGGACGAGCACAGCTCTTTCACCTTTCTGCCTCCGTGTGTCCGGACGGAGCGGTGACTCGTGGAATGTATGGAGTCGGAGTTGCACTGTTCCCCAGAGCTGAACGCGCTTTGCTGGATTGTATCCCAGTGAACAGTCATCATTGTGCTGTCCGGTTATCCAGCTCAATCAAGGTCAATACCTCGACATAAAACGGTGCGTGTTTGTAGTGTCCGCATATGGACCAACAGACTGCAGTCCTGACGCTTAAAAGGATATTTTTCCATCGAGGGCTATCCGGGCTTATTTGTGGAGCAAGAAGCCCATACATTTTGGTCCTTGCGGGTAGTATGAATGCCAAACTCGGTCTCCTGAGCTCCTTGGAATCACATTTGGGCGGTCGATTTGGAGTCGATGCTCGTCGCACAGACAATGGAGAGTGACTCCTACAGTTGTGTGCTGATCATGGAGAGCGCGGGACGGATGCTTACAGTCATTATCAGACATGGTCCAGTCGCGCCCGCAGTGGCGCTCATGTATGCAAGCGATTGCCTTCAGTGCATAGCTCCCCTCCGGATCTCTCCAATGACATCACTGTATTTACGCATCAATAATACCAGCTACCGCCTCCTACCCCGCCTCCCCAGATCATCGGTGAACGAATCTTTGGTGGCTATGGCCAATGTACAACAAGCACGCGGTTTTTACAGCTGCCATTACTACTGTTGCTGACCTGCGGATCATTTCATCACACATCTTGCACTTACACTACGGAATCACCCTAGATCAAACATCTGAAGACATTTCAGATCTAAAAGTTGAAGTTTTACAGCCATACAAAAGGACTGAGTTTTCTCGCTCTGACTCCATCTGTCACAGTGTATTCACGGCTTATGCATCTGCCACGATGAGTAAACCTATCAGCAAACTCAACGACCGCGCAGGTACATGGGAGTGGAAAACCATGAAGTACGACCTTGCATTTTGAAGATGTAAGCTACATGCTGAAAGAGGACCACCCCTAGTCTTCTTTTTAGAGTGGTCTATGTGGAGGTATGATCGTCCACAACAGTACCATGTCTTTTGCATTATATCAGTCTACTAACTATTCTCCAGGTGTGATTTCGGTACCTAAATTCTCGGTCTCCTGGTCATTGATGGTGTCAGCGACAAAACTGAACAAGAATGGGAAGGTGGCATTTCTTGCGAACCCTACTAGTTATGGAGAAAGTCCATAAGTATGTGATCAAAAGTATAAGATTCTAATTAAAGGGGTCGTAAATATGGGAATAAACGGTACGGCAAAATTTGAGGTCACTCCTCGTTGGTCAAGGATATATATGGAGAAGCCACCTTACACGGATTCGAGGGGTCCTTGCATTGTACAGTCATATCCACACATCACATGCACACATATCACACTTTACATGCAGGCAATCAGGTCGCCTTACTTGCTGCATACAGAGGGGCGGGTGGGTAAAAAAGACTGCTGCTGGCGTCTCCTCTCTTCCTCCATTTATTCGTTCTCCTCACCTTGCTGCTGGCGACAGCGTAGGTCCATTCTTAAGGACGTTCACCGCCCACTATTGTTAGCTGCAATATCTACGCCCAACTTGGCCACAACGGCCTCAGGCACTTGGAAAGCGTTCTTCACCTGGTAGCACTCAGAAACAAGCCGGACAACAGTCTGCTCTGCATGCTGGACTCACTTTCTATTAATGTGTGCTTCCTCTCTGAAACGAGGCTTCACGACTCAAGTATTATTGTTGAGCCTACCTCCTCATCAATCTCCGCTTGCTTAGGGTTGTACATCTCTGGCGATCCATAAGAAGCTGCTGCTGCTGGTTGTCCCGGGGGTGGTAACGTTGTAGGCCTCCGAGCTGAAGGGTTTCTGCTCGAATGGTTGCTCGTTGACGGTCGCATGTTTGCGGTTCGTTTGGCGACGTTTGTGACTGTCCTGAAATTGTCACTAATCACTGCCTGTTCTTATTATTTGCCCATGCCACAATCATCATCATCATCATCATCATCATCATCATCATCGTACAGTGGTTATGGCCACCACAGTGTGCCATTCTTTTGGACGCAGAAGAAACAACACCTGTCTCAATAGACGGTGTTTTGGAATGTGCAACACATGGTCGAGCCACCGCAGGTGATGGTGCTAAATGTTTTGCGCGACTGAAGTACCTGCTGCACAGCCAAATACCCATATTACTGACGTCTGCAACATTTCTGAGACATGGGTAGTGAGGAATCCGATCTGATCGACTGTCCACGAAGGCCATGTCAAGTAATCGTGCAACAATACGGTCCATACTTGGACCGAATGATATGACTTTTTGACGCCACAAGTGACGTGAGTTAGCAACCGTGATTCTGGCCTTTGAGATTCGAGCGCTGACTTCATCGGACTTACTTCCCTCAAAGCTAATACAACTACAGACGAATGTAAAATTCTTCACAAACTCCAGTGATTCTTGAATTTCAAGGGGTATGCTCAGTGACAGCGCATTTTGAATCATGAAGGTGCGAGGCGCATACCGAAAGATGGCACGATGGTGGTCAGTTTATTAAACAGAACTTCAAAGGTGAGGATGATGTCTGCGTACTCTGGATAATGAAGGTTCTCATCAGCAACAATCTGAACACCGAAGTTTTGGGCAATTGGCAACGTTCGCCAGCTTCTGGTCATTGTTGCTCTGCTGGCAAGAGGCTTCCGAGTACCACTGGAACGAACCAAGTGGAGCAACCTGCGGACGTTCCCAGATTTTATCGCATTTCCCAGTTTCTCAGCCTTCTGGATCCGCCAGGTTTCCCGGTCTGTACGGACACTTAGTTTCACCTAGCGTCGAATAATGCATCAAGTTGGCTTGACGTTGCTACCAGGAGGGATCGGTCGCCGCGGCTCCAGGAAAGCCACGGTACTATCAAAGATCCAGTACCTGGATGAGGTTGTCTGGGTTGTACTTCAATTAGAATTTCCGGCATTGAGTAGCGCTTTGGGTATTTTTCTCTAGGAATCCTTGAAGTGCGACATTGGATTGTTAGTCTGACCTCTATCAACTAACCAGTTCATTCTCAAAAACTCTGCGAGTGTCACACGGACGCCCTCCAGTGTATCTCAACTGGTCACTGGGACACATTCACATCACACTACAGTCGAGTCTTTTCGTGACACCCTCCGTAAGCGTAATTTAAGTGGCAGTGGAGCACCGTTTTTCCCAGTTGGTATTACTGCCAGTGGTGAGGATTTTATGGTGCTGTTAATCTGACCGTGCTGTGATTTCACAACAGAACCAACATAGAAGCAGATCATCCTTACTGACACACCGCATTAACTTTCCTTCAATTATATATCTAGGGCCTCATACCCAACTACGGTCTCCTTACTCAATGTCCCTCGGTTTCGATTTCCCTTGACGAATAATATGCTATACAGACTCTACATCTTTTCGAGCCATCCGTGGAAAAATCCTCTGTTTAGTTGCTGGTTTCTTTTAGCGATATCTGTGAAGACCTGGAGATGACAATCATCACCTTATCGTCTCATATTCTTGCACAGTAACAGACACTAGCCTTGGTGCCATCGAAGACGGTTATCGTGACGCGTCAGGTGCTTCTTTCGCGGGCTAGTTGGTGTTGACCAGGCTCAATAGAGTATCATAGTAAACTCAAATACAGGTACACAGACAATACCGAACGGCTACTACTAACGGAAAAGTTTCCGTTATAGCACGAGCTCCTGACACAATCTAACTTCTTTTAAACCGGACGGCCAAATGCAAACTAGCCTCACTTAAGGTTGGCCACATCGCATGGATCGCCCATGAGGTGACCGTTCTCTTCATATACGCTTCGGGTTCTGACTATACGGTTTACGTTTGGCTTTTTTGATGTTTGGAGTACACACTGTGTCGAAACATTAGAGAGCTTTATGACCGTGGATTTAACCAGGACTATGAGAGCTCCAGACCAACACCTCCTGTGTGGACTTAAATAATAAACAATCGTCCACTTGTAACACCCCTTCTATGCATAGCAGCCGTACCACTAGAAGGGAGAACAGGGAATGAGCTACTGTCAAGTGTCCGGAACCTAGACAAGAGCAGTCGAGATGCCGAGGTTACGTTCGAACCACAGATTTTCCTGTCAGTAAGCTCGTGCCCTAACCAGTGAATTGTCTTGTGCGGACTTAGAGAAACAATGTTTTTGCAACCCCCCAGTATACCGAGCCTCTTACTTGTGGTAAATTGCGACCAGGTGTAAGCACTGGATCTCGGACAAGAATACACCGTTGCTGGAGTACCTTCGGTGATGGAAATGTGCCCAAAAGCTTGGAGGTCGCGTTCGCTAATTTGGAGCACTTATGGCGTCAAGGTGGTATATTCCTGAATCTCGAGGAACGTGTTTATCAGGCCACCATGCAGGCTGTTTCGTTGTATGGCTGCGAGACTTGGCCTGTGCGAGTAGCGGAACTGAGACGTCTTCAGGTGTTCTACAATCGTTGTCTCATAACCATAGCTCGTGTGGGTTGGTGTCGGCGAATCCGTAGCGAGGCAATTAGAAGGCGATTTTTGGTTGTGCAACGGTTACTTCCATTGAAAAGTGTATCCATGTGTTGCGTATGCCTAACCATCGTTTGCCAAAGAGAATGCTGTATTCCATGCCTAATTTAGAGCGGCGGAAGTAGAGGTGGCCAATCCTTGACCGGGAAGGCGGGTATAAAAGAGATTACCAAACGTTTGGGTGCTGTCAATGCTACTCGCTTTCCGGGATGGGGGACCGCGATATTTCCACTACGCTTGGTTGGAGACGTTGCTAATCGATGTGAATGGTGCTCTTGTTGTCAGTTTCTATCCAGATTGCCTGAATGAGTGTTTGGAGGTGTAGTCACCTCGGAATGATTGTAGTAAGGTAGGACTAACTCCTTCCACGTCCACCTTAGTTCTTCGTAATAAGGCTTTCAAATAAATCATGGTTGTACGGCAGCGAAGCATCAGTGTTGAATCCTGATATCATGCTGTCCATGATGATGATTGTGATGATGATGATGTTGTTGTTGTTGTTGTTGATGATGATGATGACGATGATGATGATGATGATGATGATGATGATTGAGGTCTAATAAGTGCAAAAAGTGGCGCAAATAGGAAAGATGAAGTGAAAACTACAAAAAATTCTTCGATCCATTCAGTGGGCTTCTAGACTTCGAATGCAACTCCGCAACGTGAGACTAATCAGCTGAGTTGCTCAGAAAGGATTTGCTTCTGCCACTACAATTAGCTTGACTTAATGATCGTTTTCCGTGGCTGCTTTAGATTAAACTCTGAGTTAGCGTTTGGTGAGTAGCGTCTGTTAACGCCCTTTGTGTTTTCATACTTTCTTTGGCATTATTTTCCTAGCATTCTCTTATGGTGTAACACCGGTGCCAGCCGCTGAGCTGATCAAGAGTATTGATATTTTGAATGCACTTCAGACCAGAAGGCTGTTGCACCCTCTTGGGACGCCAAAAAAACTCATCCACCTCACCAACTTCATCGATGCTAGTTGGGTTAGGTTGTACAATGTATTGTCCACATGCTTCCTCACAACTACTAGATTTCATTAGGTTTATCCTCTTTCCCGTTTCGTTCAATTTTGCCGTCGGTGTTATCATGGCGTATACACTCCACAAACTCTAACGTCATGCTTCTGCACATGCAGTCACTGAACTCGCCACTTATAATCCAACGAGCGGCGCTCGAGGTTTTGGAGCGTTTATCCTAAATCGGAAGTTGTATAAGTTCCCACCGTAGTGTGACATGTACTTAGTGCACGAATCTCTAAGGCTGGAGTAGCCTTTGCTAATTTGAGACACCTATGGTGACAAAGTACGTATCCCTGAGTTTCAAGGGACATGTTTATCAGGCTACAGTACGGGCTGTTTTGTTGTACGGCTGTGAGACTGGGATCCTGCGGGCAGCCGAACTGAGACATCTTCAGATTTTCGACAACCTTTGCCTCAGGACCATGGCTCGTATATCGGTGCGGGCGAATCCGCAACAATTAGAAAACGTATAGGGGTTTCAATCGAAACACGTATCCGGAACCAAAAGCTTCGTATGTCCGAGATAATGCTGTTTCCCGCGCCAATTTCCGTGTGATGCAAGCAGAGAGTTGATAAATCTTTTATCTGGCGGATGGGTATGAAGGTGATTACGAAAATGTCCCCAAGATGGGGTCTGTGTGCTGTCCTGTGTGCCTGGTTTGAGACGCTTCAGGATACAGTTGCTAATCCATTTCAATGTCTATCATGTCAGTTTCCACGATGTCTGAAGGTGTAGGCACTTCAGAATTATTGTGGTTCTTCATTTCTTCATTTCTTCTTTTTCACAATAAGGCGTTTAAATAAATTATGGTTGTGTGGCAACGAACATTGTGCTGTTGGTGATGATCGTGAACCTCTAAGATATCGTGTTTGTAAGTATAGAAATTAGGTCTAGAGAGAGATTAATGGGCTCGCATTATGCGGACATCACCGTGTTGTTTGGTGACTACATATGCGTTCAAAGGATTCTAGACAGGATGGTGGACGTGGTCCCATTTTCCGACCTGCACTTCTCACCTCGAAATGCAAAGTTCTACTTCTCCATCCTCTTGTGCCTGTGATGATTCAGATAAAAGGATTCGAATTTGTCGAGCGGCTCACAAATCTTAGCCGCTGTCTATGTAATGTTTGCAGCATTCGCCGACTTGCTTCAGTTGTTGCGTCAGGAACGAATTTCGCCCAAGCTAATTTACTGTGTGTGCAAAACAACCGTAAGAGTGCTCCTCATGGCTGTGAGACTTGGTCCCTCCTCTACGAGGATCCTGGGTGCCTTCAAGTTTTTGGTCATCGCTGTCTCCTTAGCGAGAGTTAGCTAGCTGTGGCGAGTACGCTACGAAGTTGTGCGTAATCAGATGCTTGCTTGGAGACGGCTGGAGCATGTATTACATATGCCCAACCACATCATCCAAGAAAGCGTTGTTTCCCGTTCCAAACCACTGTTCGGGACAGTTAGCGGACAGTCTTTGGCACGGCAGTGTGAAGTGAAATCAACTGCAAACAGTGTTTTGGAGTCTTCGTGTGTAATCACGACCATAACCACAAAGGGGGCAGTTTTGCATTAAATGCGTCAAAACTGGTATCAGTTGCCTGTAGGTTGTCACTGACGTGAAGAACGAATGACACAGGAACAAATCGGTTTCCACTCTGACGTAGGTCATGTTGAAGCAAGAGTTTGCTTAGAGTGCTGTTTCTTGAGACGTGAGTGAAGCCTGTGCTGTGAAGTATTGGCGTCCTAGTATTGCATCTCGCCATCGGTAGCCACTGGTTATGTGATCGATTTGGTTGCACGTTTGCTGAGCATTTTGAGGTGTCCACTGCAACTATACCCAGTATTGTTGAGGCAAAACTGGTGATCAGCGCAGTTATAATAGGCGTCCTCCATTATCATTACGCCTTGGGTCTAAACTATGCCGTTCGCCAAATCGCACCTCGGATGAAATGTAGCGCCCCACTTGTGCGTTGAAACTTCTGATTAGGGCTATATCTGAATTCAGGTCAAGAAGAAGTGTCTCACAGAATACGCTACAGTTGGTTAGTGTGTAGTTGGAAACTGTGAACAAAGCTCGGTCTGTATTTCGGAAGTGGATAGACAAACTGCACAGAGGCGACTGTTCTTAGGTACCCAGTCAAGTAAGGAAGCTTCAGCTCTGGTGCTGGGAGCTGTGCCAATACTGGCGCAACTAGTAACCGCAGCTGGAGAATCATCTGAAGCTGAAAGCGCTTAGACAGGGATGGTTCCGTAAGTTTATTTAATATAAGTGAATCCTGGGTTTTGGTTTCGGAATGCAGAAAATGTCTGTCACTTTTAGTAGGGCAGATTGTTGGCCAGTTTGGTTGAGGGCTCGAGCATTTAAGGCCTGCAATAGAAGCGGGGGTCGGAATACAGCTTATGAAATTGGGACGGCTGATGTGAGCGGTGGTGTGTACGAAGGAGGTGCCTACAGCTGGGCTGTGCGGAGTAGTGATCATCAAATGGAATGGGAGGGAAGGTAAGAGAGAACGCTGAAGAAAGGTGGTGGCGTCAGCGTTCACATGTTTCCTCTTGTCCGCTTGTCCATGCGCAATGTCTAAGGTGGGTCGGCCGCTGTGACGTGAAGGCGCATTTTTGGCATAATTCATGGTTGCATGTGGGCTGAGGTGTCGCCAGGTCGCTTTAGTCTATGCGGCAGGACGTTTAGAGTCCCAGGCCAAGCCTTTGGCTCAAATTCTTTAGAGTAGCGATTGATGGCATCTAACTTTTAAGGAATGGATGCCTCATTTGCTCCAACGTCCAGCCTGGAGGGCCAAGAGATTGCGTTTATCCGAACCTTGTCCACTGCACACAAGATTGGAGAGACTCTGTGGATGTCGCATAAGCATGTCGTATTGCCCAGTGGGTTGCTCAATCAATCAATCAATCAATCAATCAATCAATCAATCAATCAATCAATCAATCAATCAATCAATCAATCAATCAATCAATCAATCAATCAATCAATCAATCAATCAATCAATCAATCAATCAATCAATCAATCAATCAATCAATCAATCAATCAATCAATCAATCAATCAATCAATCAATCAATCAATCAATCAATCAATCAATCAATCAATCAATCAATCAATCAATCAATCAATCAATCAATCAATCAATCAATCAATCAATCAATCAATCAATCAATCAATCAATCAATCAATCAATCAATCAATCAATCAATCAATCAATCAATCAATCAATCAATCAATCAATCAATCAATCAATCAATCAATCAATCAATCAATCAATCAATCAATCAATCAATCAATCAATCAATCAATCAATCAATCAATCAATCAATCAATCAATCAATCAATCAATCAATCAATCAATCAATCAATCAATCAATCAATCAATCAATCAATCAATCAATCAATCAATCAATCAATCAATCAATCAATCAATCAATCAATCAATCAATCAATCAATCAATCAATCAATCAATCAATCAATCAATCAATCAATCAATCAATCAATCAATCAATCAATCAATCAATCAATCAATCAATCAATCAATCAATCAATCAATCAATCAATCAATCAATCAATCAATCAATCAATCAATCAATCAATCAATCAATCAATCAATCAATCAATCAATCAATCAATCAATCAATCAATCAATCAATCAATCAATCAATCAATCAATCAATCAATCAATCAATCAATCAATCAATCAATCAATCAATCAATCAATCAATCAATCAATCAATCAATCAATCAATCAATCAATCAATCAATCAATCAATCAATCAATCAATCAATCAATCAATCAATCAATCAATCAATCAATCAATCAATCAATCAATCAATCAATCAATCAATCAATCAATCAATCAATCAATCAATCAATCAATCAATCAATCAATCAATCAATCAATCAATCAATCAATCAATCAATCAATCAATCAATCAATCAATCAATCAATCAATCAATCAATCAATCAATCAATCAATCAATCAATCAATCAATCAATCAATCAATCAATCAATCAATCAATCAATCAATCAATCAATCAATCAATCAATCAATCAATCAATCAATCAATCAATCAATCAATCAATCAATCAATCAATCAATCAATCAATCAATCAATCAATCAATCAATCAATCAATCAATCAATCAATCAATCAATCAATCAATCAATCAATCAATCAATCAATCAATCAATCAATCAATCAATCAATCAATCAATCAATCAATCAATCAATCAATCAATCAATCAATCAATCAATCAATCAATCAATCAATCAATCAATCAATCAATCAATCAATCAATCAATCAATCAATCAATCAATCAATCAATCAATCAATCAATCAATCAATCAATCAATCAATCAATCAATCAATCAATCAATCAATCAATCAATAGTGGGTTGCTGAGGTAAGCACACCGCACCGTGACAAATTCCAATCTTCTTGACGATAAGGCGTGGCGTGAGCGAGCTGCGGTGCTGCAAGACCGTCGGCTGCATGGCAGATTCAGTTGGTCAGGGTCACTAGTCGTTGGGTTGTCTCGTCTCGGATCCTCATCCGAGGTTGCAGGCACCGGCACAATTGAGTTGGCCATTAGGGGCATCCATGCTTCGTTTTTCTTCAGGCCCAAAGCAGCGAACTCTAGAGAGGTGAGCGATGGTTCCTCCAGTGGTGGAACATCTTATGAATGCGTGCTGTGGAGTTTTAGGGAGTGATCTCCTTTCGGTTTGGCGTACTTTTCATGATGTCATTGCACGGCAAAATTATTCAAAGGCCCAGTATCTGAAATGAATTGATCATTTCAGTTTTGGGAGATGTTTGCCACATTGAGCCGCCAACATTTATTTCTGTTAGTCTCACTCCTCCAGGATGATTCTGGTCAATTCAGTTGAGATCGAGTCGTGTAGGTTGAAAGCCTCAACTCTCTAGGCTACTTTAGCGTTATGTGTGTAGGTCTTTGAGTTTTCGTATCCACTTGTTTGGATGTGTAGGCGTTCCGGAGTGCATTTGTTAAGGTATCCTGTCCGTTTTTCTCAGTTTAGGTTTTTTTGAAATAGCCGTTCTGCGTTTGTATGGCAGTGAAGCATCAGTGTCAACACAAATGTTGCCGTCGATGCTGATGTTAAGGACGGGGATGCTGAAGATTTCAGCCCATCGACCTCGATCTCGAAGTTCGGAAAGAGCGAAGTTCATCCTCTATTGGCTTATTTTACTAGCTTGACACTAAATCAGTTTGGAGGCCGCATCTCCTCGTTCTAGCTAATAGGCTTAGGTTGCAGGCTGTCCGGAGTCGGCCGTCATAGTCGGTAACTTCGGGAAGACGTTTTATATCCTTCACACTGCGCCAGAAATGATTCACCCCTACGTGGTCCTACACTGTGTCATCGAACGCCTCTTCTGAATCTCAGTGTAAACCTCGGATGATTGATATCTTATTTAGTCACTCAAGTTTCCGTCGGGATCGGTGATTGCGAGGTGGTCTAAGTGGTTAGAGCGCGAATTTACTGACCGGAAGGTCCGTGGTTCGAACCCGACCTCCGCCTCTCGACTTCCCCTGTTAGGCCTGGGCAACCTGGTAGTATCCCAGCCCTCGTGCAACTTTTGGGCGGTATGGCAGTTAGGCACCGAAAGGGTGCTACAGCTGAACGAATTGCTTCGTTTTACAATGTTAACTGACGCATCAGAAGAATAAGTCCTCAACCATCTATCGTTTAAGACAACCGGGAGATGTACTACACCCTGCTGCGCCACTCGATTCAAAGTATGAGTTTAGAAAAGCCGATTGTTCGTGCCTGATTGAGTCATCATTCTCACTTTTCTTCCCCATGTAAACTAATCGATTCGTTGGGTATCAGTATTATGGGGAAATTACTCGATTTTCGTCTCTCCCAAAAACAATTTAGTCTACTCAAGGAGTCTTAATGGCATGGAGCGTCATCCAGGGCTTCAGCCTTCAATGCATTCTTGGAGATAATCTTAAGTTCCAGCAGCCATCTGTTTCTTTGATGCAGTCATTTATTCCGTAGACCCTGAGTCGTTATGTGACCCCACGCATTTTGGTGGGGCGCCAGCAAAACTCGTCAGCAACGACGCCCTGTCTCGGGACTCGTGAAGAGTCTTGGGATTTCGATCCCCAGTTTCTTTTCACTTCCTCTACAAGTGCGTGTTGGGTGGTCCCTTACCGCAAACAAAACAGGCGGTCAGACCACAACGCAACATTTCTTCGTGTTCCTCGTGAAATCCATATCTGACACTAGTAGACTACTTTGTTGGTTAGTGTGAGGGCTCTACGTTCATTCACGAGTTTGTTTTGTTTCTTTTGAGTTTCCAGACCCCAACGATTCATACAGTTCCCATATCGAGGGTCCACCCCAAAGGGCCGACGAGACGATCCTTCCCGACTGAGAGTTTCATATTCAAATACTCTTTGCAACTAAAGTAGATATCTTCTGAGAGCTGGTATCTTCCTGGGGAGAGGGTGCCGGTATACAGCTGTCGCACGTCCTGCAAGAAGCACAATTGCCAGATAACCTAACCTTAAACAACCAAGGCTTGATTCACCACTTATTTCCATCATGAGGTTGCTGTCTAAATCTATGCTTTAACCCCTCATCGAAACATGCTTGTCGTGAGTAGAGGGAGTCCCTGAAGCTTTTCAACGGAGTTCGCGCCAATTATCGGTGATATGCTTTTTCATGACTGTCTTCTTTTCCAGGCCTCCCAGGTGCAGCCGAATGCAGGGCGAATCGTGATTTCCTCGTCTCCGAAATGTCCGACGAAATACAGGAAATAATCCGTGGACTGCAGCTGACGGAAACTGATGCGTCCGAACTGTTTGACGATGATTTGGCAGCTCTGCATGTTACTAAAGCCACTTTTGACAGTCGTTTGCAGTTCGTCGAGGATTGGCTTAGCAATCCAGGAGTAAGTGACCAGTGCTTCTGAAAATCAGTATCTTTCGTGTTTTATGCCTTGTCGTTCGAACCTCATCCACGGCACTCTTCATCTGGAAGATGTTTCTCTTTCTGTATGCATACACTGGTCAGCTGAACTTCGTTGATTTATCATCCTTCAAACCTTGTTTTACTCCAATTTTGTCGGGCTTGTTCAGTAGTAATAAATAATAAATACTACTAATAAATCATTCACTTGTTAGTACACTTCAATTTTATTTATTGCGGGTGCCAAATTCCTAGTCAAAATTTGGGTAACCTTTTTTGTTCACAGATCTTGGTAGACCTCACTACCTGCCGATTTTGTTTTTATTCTTGGCAAGCTTTTTCAACTTCATATTGCGACTGCCTAAAATGCGTCTATCTGCTTCATTTTGTGGGTTTACTAGTCACCTAACCAGTACAACCAGCTGAATAACGTTCCCACGTGCGCACGTGACCACCTGGAGTTTACAAGCGTTGGACTTTCTGAGTTGCGTCTACGTGTTTTATTGTTAAAAAGTCTGGATGAATCGTGTTTATATTCTCCTGTAAAAAGACAGTAACTTTTGCCCAACTTAGATGCATTTTGGATCTTCTCGACCAAAATCCTTTTTTATGAAGAATGCTTTTTCTGTCCTTTTTTAGATGTCTTGGCTCTGTGCTACCCAGTGTTCAGAATTATTCTGCACCATGTCTCGAGAACGGAGCTATGCATATTGTCTGCTACCTGTCTTATAACCTTAGGTACATAGTTTCACTCTGCATGTTTCACCCGAGTTGTCTCGTCATAGTTGCACCAACTTTTTCCCATACGACTGCCTACTAACTTACGGCCCATTCACCTTCGATCATCTCAGTCTTTGCCGCAACTGGATGACAGGAGCGTACTGATTCATGTCTCCTTCGGTGACTGACATGTGCAGAAGTTTTTGTGTGGATGTGACTGGATTCACTCTATCGACATGCCGATGGCACTGGTTTTCTCGTATTTTTCACTGTGTCCTGTGCGAGTTAGTGACGCTGCTGTTCAATTGCTGATGGCTGAACGGTTTGTCTTCATCCACTAGCTTGGAGATTGCGGGTTCCAGTCATCCTGAAGATTCATGAGGTGCGCTTTGCTGATGATTCTCAACAGGGATAAGACATTTATCAAGCGTACTTCGGTTGTTCGGCTTCAATTAGGGGAGTGAAACAGTACTTTGTCTGCTCGATGGTTCGTATGGCGTAGTACACGTCCAAACCAATCTAAGCTTACAGACCATAGCTAGTTATTTAGAGTCATGACCTTGTACTCGCTTATGGACATGTTGCAGTCAGTTGACGATGACCACGTGCTTGACGTCGTTCAAATCCTTAGGACTGTGGGAGTTAGGTTTCAGGTAACAGTTATATGAAATTTTCAGGTCTTTCGTTTGGTGCAAATCAGTGGCCCTCCATGGAAGCAACTCTCCTGGTACTGACGGAAGCAGCTCGCTTTTTGAAATAGCCTGGCTCTGAAGCACGCGGTTTCGCTCTAAGCTCGCAGTTTTTTTTCCACAACTCTGGTGGTTCTCAATACAGTGGAAGACGTGAAACAAAACATTGCTTCGCGATTTCAGTGATATTATGGCCGGATAACGACTTTACCAGGTGGGATCTGCGGGGGATATGCGAACGGACTTTTTCAGCTTGCTCGGGCGTTTGTATGAGTGCATTGTTTCGCACAGACTCCCAGGCTTCCAATCCCGTCGATTGATCTGGGTCCTTCATGCTACCAATTTAACCCATATGTCTCTGGTTACATGGGATTAGTTAAGTACGTGTCATTAAAAAATCCTCCATGGGATTGAAACATTCTACGAAGCTCAACTCCCTTGGAGCAAGACAGGATCGACAGCTATTGCAGTCACCAGCGTGCATCACAGGCAATCCAGCTAGCGCCTGATGTGTAGTGTTGCACCCATTCAAGACGTCCTCGCATCACGGAACAGCTGTAACGGAGCGGATTTGATATTATTCACGTAATATCCTTTTCAGCTGGTCGGGAGTCACCAACCACTCACTGGCAATGTCTCCTCATTTGGTGACGAGGTATTTTCAAGCTAATTGCCAGGCGCGGAAAACAGCTGCAAGACACAGAGGATAGTGTCTTTGTGCTTTCAAGGTCAGTTGATCATGTGTCCGTGTGTCACAGTATGCACGGCTCCATGTTCATCGTACCCACGTGATTTGATCCTTTATGTTCACTCTTCTGCGGTTCATCGAACGATTTTTTTAACCAGCATTCTTGTGCAGTTCACCATTTATGCAAAGAACACTTTCAGAATGGTAAATGGTAAGAACAAAGGTAGCGGGCGAAGGTCTTTTTTTTCCTGGCTGGCCATTGCGGTTAGCGAACTTTTGTGATAGCCGCCTGAAACCACTTGCATGCTTTAAGCTCGCAGCGGGGAAATCAGTAAATACGGTAATCAGTACGGAAATCAGTAAAATACGGTCATTGAGTCATGTTGATTACGTGACAGTTAGACTAGGTTGTAAGTCTGGAACGGCTCGTAGGCGAACATAAGCTTAAAAAGAGTGCAGCTTATTTTGAATACGGTCTGGGTTATGCCACCAAATTCCAAAGGCTTCTGATCGATGACAGCCAGAACATTCCTTAAACAACTTGGTGGGGCTGGTACTTTTCATATTTTTCATCTTGGAAAGGCTTTGTTCATGCAAACACAGCCATAAACCTCCAGAAAACTACCTGAACTGCACCAAGCCGCTGTCCATAAAGCAGTGGTGCCACGAGTAATTCGATTGCGAATCAACGAGTCCCAAAGACGGTTCACTTACAGTACCCTCAACATCATATCCAGAAGAATTTTGAACTAGCCAACTATCCCCCTCTCCTAGAAATAGGTTCAAAAAACCTTGTTAAAATTTCTTGTACCCAGTCCATTATTTGCATGGGCGGAAACACATTCAAATCCTTGCCATCTTTCTTACGGAATTTCTGATGGCAGCTCTTCGTACTTGACCTTGGTACTTGATCTTCAGTCAGTGGCAATTTACTTCGAACGGTGATTGACGAGTCATATATCCACGAAGTTGCTGTACTTTCCAACGAATTTCGGTACTCTAGAACTGTGTCCTGCGGTTCTCCATGGTGTACCTCTAGCAGCTTTGTGTTCGATGGAATGTTCTGTTTATTCGAGCCGGAGAAGAAAGTTTGGCCCGTAGCAACAGTGTAGAATGAATCTGCTTACTCAACTTCCTGATTGTAAAAATAATTTTCACACTAGTCCATCGTTTGTGCTCCTGATAAACAGGTGTCACGCTGTGATCCTCTTTTAGACTAGACGCTGCACAGCTTTCTTGCGTGTAGTTCATGAAAGTCCTTCTGTTCCCATATACGACTCCCCCACCTTTCCAGCTATTCCTCCTCGCGTGACTGGTTTGTCTGAACGGCTCGTTTGTTTGTTCTGTATTGTGTACGCTTGTGTCTAGGCCCATATTTGTCTGTTCGTCTAGGAGAAACTCAGACCATTTGCACTCTGAAACATTATGCGATCACCACAACTGCCAGTATCTTCCTGTTCACCCTAAGTTTCCGGCACATTGACTAGTCGCCTGTAGTGCAAGCTGCACGTTGTTGATGTTTGTTTTTATGTGTGAGAGAGCGGGTGGACTTTTCATGCCGAGTCAGCTTGTGAGAATTGGAAAGGGCTAGGTTTCTTATGTATGGACTAATGCAGTGGCCATGGTTGATCATAATGGACTTTATGGTAACCTCTATTTAATTAGCAGGTGAAAACAGGCCTTTAGTAAGCCCCAGGGATGAGTCCATGTTCGTGCGTGCATTTTCTTGAGAGATTGTGCATCTAGGACTTCTTTGGACTCGGACAACAAAATAAACACAGCAGCCGAAATTGCATATCAATATCTAGCGCATAAAGTACTTGAAAAGCGCAATAATTCTGGTGACATTGTGGACAGCCAACTGAGTATAAAAATGAGAAATGCCGTTAATAAACCGTATAATGGCCGACCGGAAGGTTGCGCAATGTACAATACTGCCGTTACTGCTGTTTCATTTGGAAATGTTGGCAATTTGTGCAGAAGGGATGGCGAGTACTTGTCTTAATGTCAAACAGCCATCAAACAAGGACGATGGGAACACTAGGAATGATGCGCAATCGACTGACAGTTTTTAAGACCAAAACGTGTACATCTGCTCGGACGTACGTTAATAAGGTCCATTGCTTTATTGCACATTCTGCAAAATTATATGTTGAGAATCACGTAGTATGAAAATTAGAAGAGGCTTTCGCAATGAGAGATCTGCTTCTTGTCTGAATAACGTGGGAGTCGATATCAGAATCTAATCGTTCTAACATGAGAACACCTAAAAAACGTTCTAAGTGGTTTTTGTTTACCACCAGAATGAAAGAAAGCGCGCTAGAACAAAATTTATTGTGATTTTGACGTGGCAAATTCTACACGTTACGAGTGAAATGATAAACAAATAGAGCCACGGATTTCCTGTATGCCGGGTGAACTACCGCAGACGTCGCACCCCTTCATACTGATGCGTCAGAACCTAGCACATGATCTGACTCTCATCAACCTAACTTATTGATAACTGATGATAATAAACGTCATGACTGACCCTTTTGCGTCCTTCTGACAATAAACTAGATGTTTGTATTTTTCAACCACCAGTTGCCCTGTTTTCATCGCCTACAGTTAATTTATGTTCTGTTTGATGGACCAGATTTCTAATTCTGACACGAGCACCACCAGTACAACAAAATTTACCCCCAGGTTACAGTAACTGTAAGTAGTATATTACATGTGATTTTGATGGCTAAGTTGCTTCGTCGGACCGCACTTATTCTCCCCGTGTGAATTGACGAATACAGTTACTCATCACACACAGACTAGTTGTTATTCCGCCGATATTGTAGAGGTGTCGGAAAGTCTACCTAGCCATGGTCATTACAAGGTTCGACAACTGTTTCGTGTTCACAGACGTTCTAGATGCTTTCTACACTCGCCACAGTGGTTCTGTGTTGCTCTTGTGTGACGTTCGCTTAACACATTTGTTGACCTCTGTTTTTTATATCAGATTGTCTCCCTGGTTTTATACACTGTTCACCGAATATTATGTAAGAACCATAAACTGTCCCTGTGCCCATTGAATTCCCCTAAACATTTGTGCTGGGATTTGATTTATCTGGCCGCATACTTTAGGTGATTGCTATATTGAAGATACGCTATTCTGTCACGCCACCTAACGTGTACTTTTTAACTAAGATCCTTAATACGTGCCAACACAGGTTCAACATATATCTCAGTCGGGCTTTCCCACCCAGGTTACTTACACTTTCCTGTTTGATCTCACGTCGACTCCAAACAATACACCAGTCCAGCGTATGATCGAACCGGGCTATGAATTCCAGTGAACGTTAAAGTCGAATTCTTTGATATTTCTTAAAGTGTGCCCGGGTATATGGAGATCCTGGTGGATCTCTCCAGTGAACTTGGACGATGGGTGTCGAGTAATCCTATTTCACAGTTCCCCATTGACACTGGGATGCTCAGACCAACAGACTAACGAATTGTTTATTTGGTTTGCAAGTTCTTTAGGAGGTTTAAGTCTTGCATATAACTATTTGTGTGAACAGGCTGAAACATTTGCACTACTTCGCTAATCATCATCCACCATGTGCTCTCTTTCTGTCCCGATTATCAGTTCGTTGTGGACAGTGCCGGTGAGAAAGCTCTGCAACAGCTATTGAGTGCTGCTCGTCGACTAACGGACTTGACTGGTACCAATGAGGAGCGCAAAACCATACAAGACTTGTGTTCAGAAATACAGAACCTCGGACTGTCGTTGAATGAACATCGTCGCCGTGGTGATGTATGTCGCACCTTTTTTGTTCGTGTGATATGACTGTCATGGCACATCTTTTAAAAAAAGCCAAGATCACTTGTCCGTGACTTAGAATTCTACAAGCTGATTTTCCTGAGCTTAGTGCTGAAATTGAATAACGAAATTTCATTTGTCCGGAAACAAATAAGAAGCTGTGCAGCAGAGCAGTTCTGGGAGATAGAAGGCTGAATTTCGAACTCGCATTAGGAGACTCGGTCGGGCTAACTGAAATGGATCAAGTGTTTTTGCGATTAACTAAATATCTTTGGTGTGATGATCGGATTGTAAAATGGTACAATGGGATATATAGTCTTGGGATCAGCATTTTTTGAACGCGAATAAGAGGAGAGATGCACAGGATTTTGTCAAACGTGGACAATGAGAGCGAGATGGCTCAAGTGGTTAGAACGCGAATTTACTGACCGGAAGGTGCGTGGTTCGAATCCGACCTCTGCCTTTCGACTTCTCCTGTCTAGGCTTGGGCAACCTGACAGTATCCCAGTCCCCGTGCTTCCTTCGGGTAGCATGGCAGCTAGGCACCGGAAGGATGTTACAGCTGAACGAACGTGGACAATAAAATGAGAGCGACACAAATGCGTGTCCACAAATCCTCGTATATGGTATAGATCTTCCTTGTCATTCGGCTTTTCTGTCATCGTTTTTCCGCTGCCCGTCAGTTTGCAACATTCGTCTTCCCAACCTGTCACCCAAGGAGCTGTTCAGTAAACTAATAACCAACTTTGCTTCGGTCTCCTGAAGAACTATATTGTGTGCCGACATAGTGCTGACCGCACTTTAGGCCAGTCCAAACTACTTGTAAGGACCAGAACATTTCGGGATGTGTGACGTTGTTTATTTATCGGTGCCAATGTATGGAACATCCTCATATTTAGTAAATTTTATAGTTTTACTTTAAATTTCAATGGTTCACGTTTTACCTTTGCTTTCCCACGTGGATTTCAGTGAGTGGTTGCAGATGCAACGTGTCTTTCTCATACTTACTTGTGAGCATCAGATGTAGCTACCTAAATGCGTTTCTTATATGTAATTAAGACATTTCTTTTTTACATTCCAAAGTGTTTTTTACTTACTGGGTTTTAAGGAGTTTTCGGTTTGCTCAAGCACCTTCCTCTCGAACGTTGGTACATGTCAGACAGTTGGCAGGAATAGGGATCTACTGTGCATACAATGTTCGATTGACCAAGTTGACACCGTGAAACATGTACGGTCGATGGGGCTTATGCTGAATTTCATTCAATCCTATGTCATTGTTTCCCCAATATCATTACCTTTTACGGCCGTCCGCGAACGGCTTCTCCAAGTACTACAGCCCTTTCCTAATCTGGACTGACAGGGCTTCTCGTGGTCTCAACCAACCGGAATGCATCCTTAAGTTGACATCAGTTGTTGTGTAGCTTGCGGCTCATCGTAATCGTTCTTTTTGGTCTTTACCCGGAGAGTCGGGACACTCCCACTGATGCTTGACGGTGGTAAGTCATAGACGCGAACACCTAACAGTATAAAGCCAGTCAGAGTTTTGTGAAAGCAGGGAGTTTGAAATGTTTTTTTAGTAGAACGAACAGGAGAGTGAGGACAATAACGTTTCGGGACGTCTTGATAAAAAAATAACTCTGACTTGAGGTAACCAGAAACAATTTCTTGCAAATGGCCAGTTAAAACTGAGGCATTTAGGGAGTTGGGAGTTGATCCGGCAGCATCCTGTGATAATAAGAATTTTTGAACGTCATAGGGCGGATTTGGGGTGCTGTAACAAGACAAAGGAACGGTAAACCACTTGTCTCCGGTTGAACAGAAACAGTCTTTCTAATTAGACTATAAGGGTCCAAACTCACAGAAATAAGGCGTGAGATGAGGCAAAACATTAATTGGAACAAGTGTTGTTCCCGAATTTATTCCCTACAGTGCGATCTATGCTCAGACTAGTAGGATATTTTTACTCATATTTGACTGGGATTCTTTATCCTGTCGAATTTTAATACTGGAGCTAATTGCTGATCTCTTCGGTGTATCTAGACAACTCTAGATACATTAGGTTGTCCTATGCTACTCATCTGGTTTACTGCTTGTTTTGAAGTGTCCTTTTCCTACACCCAACCACTTGGTCGTCGTTTGTTCTAGTCCGCCTATCTTTCGAACACTGTTTTTTGATTTGTATATACCTGGGTAAAGATATCATCAATTTGTGCCAAGAAAACGCAACCATCCTCCATTGAAATGGCCGGACAAACCGCACCAAACCACTTTGGTGCCAAAAGGGTTCGCCATGCGTAACCGATCCGAGGTAATTAAACATGATCCTTATTGATTGAACCCCCCGTGACAACCTATGTATTAATAGATGAAGGCATGGCATTAGTCATTAGTCTAGGCTAATTTCGGCCTGGAGAACATTTTGTTTCTGCGTCGATTGTGCACTGGCAGTAACTCATATGCTGGTTTGTGACGGACAATTAGTTTGTGAAATGCTGGCTTATTGTCAATAACGTTTGTAGTCCTAAGGTTAAACCAAGTGACCTACATATAGTGACGATCTCAGGGTTAACTTGGTCCCGATTGATGGGTCACCAGCCACAATTTTGGACTCTCGTTCGAGGTGTCGGGTCATAGTCATTATTCAAACTGGAATGTGCTCATTCTCGTCATTTGAAGTGTATCGAATTCCTGTCCAACTTGAAGTTAACTAATATTGATGAGCTCAGGCACGAGCAAAATAGGTGTCCTTGAAAATCGAATTCCAAGCCTTTCTGGAGAAAATTTTCAGCTACTCACGAAGGCAGATAGTGGGAGTGCACCTACTGTTGACTCTTATTATCGTGGCCAACTATCTGCAATCAAAGTGTTTGCGAACCAATTGTTAGCGTGATTAGAGATTTACATGAAAACAAATTGATATCCCCCCAACTTAAATTATGAAGCCTTCCCTCCGTGATGTCCTAGGACACGATATGTAGAACGAATGCGTGTAACTAGGATAGTGTGCTGTACAGATAGTCTGGTCCATAAGCTTGCCATCAATGTTTTCCTTCTGCTGCACTACCTTAAGTCGAATTTGCTTGGTCCTATAGTCAAGAGAGAAGTCTTCTGTTTGAAATAAAGGATGCTGGTATTAATTCCTGTCCGATTGCAGGTAATCCCGTTGCTGATGAGTCAACTGCAGCCGAATGGCACCGTATTCGATTAATATCCGGAAGGTTTCGTGTTCTAATCATCTTGGTAACTCGCTTGAATCGTACTGCAGCTGATTCCCAACACGGACGGAATAGCCGGGCAATACTTCTGGTCTTTTCAGAATAAGTTGGCTTCACTTGCAGGATGAAATCCAGACGTAAAACTTCATAGTTTTCTTACACACACTAGTCTTGAGGACAGTCTGAAACTCCACCATTATTATCGTCAATGTGAAGTTTCGGCTTGTTGTCTACAACTAGAGTTTCATCAAAACTTGTCAATGACTATGATCATCTTTATGATATTTCGTGACTTCCGCATAGATAGCCCATTGTGTATTGTGCTCCATGGAAATGTGGTTACTGTGAGAATCCAAATAACGTTTAAATAGATTGACTCAACTCAGACATGAGTGGTCTCATTCGGAATGCGATGGTCTGTCAGTTCACTTCTGTTGTAAATGCTCTTCATCTGAACACGTTCCATTAGGTGTCTGGGATAAGTCCACTGTCCGTGTGATGTTTTAGTGAAATGTATCATACAAAAATTTATCTTTCCTCAGTCCTACTGACTGGATTTGGTGGAAACAAATGTCTACATGCACTCTAGCCAACCGGCCAGTCGAACATTGTAGTTTGACCTGTCCTGTGCGATAGGAGTGTGCAGTAAGGCGTTTCCCTCAGGCGGCCAGCATACCTCTATTTATGGAAGCAGCAATGCTGCCTTCCCTCGAGGAAGGATGAGTTAGAAATGTCGGCCCTAAAAACCGCACACTACGATCACCCAACGGTTAACCGTAACCGCCGGCGCATTTCTCAATACGGTCGAAATACTTTTAAAACTAAAGAGTCTGGTGCTGCTCATAAGGCACCCGCTGTGCGCAGCTGTAATAGGAGTGAGACAGTAATGTCTTACTCCCTGCTTCCTCAGACCAGGCCGACCTCCCACAGCCAAGTGGGTCAGACTATAGAGTCATTGTCTTCGGGAAGGGTCCCCCAAGAAAACCCCAACAACTACTGCCTCGCGGTTCAGAATTTTGAGTCAGAGGCTATGGGCAGGGTCTCGGTACAAAACCGACATCCTCCCAATGCCTTGTGCCACTGCCTTGTGAGTCAAAGGCTCAAGGTGGGGTACCTCAACTCAATCCCCTTCTTCGGCCTGGGCAACCGGGAAGTATCAGTTGCCCTTGCAGCTCTTCGCTCACCGGCCTTCCCCTACACACCTTCCCATCTGCCAGTTCCTTAGCCAATGTTCCTTGTCTAAATCGTCGCCCAGAAGAATAAACCAAAATTAACACCTACTAACCTCAAATAATCTGATTTACATTACAGCCTTTAATATCCGTACACCACGTCAAACTGGACAACAGGTATCCCTCGCTGAAACCTTGCTTTTCCTCTGTGTCGATGTGTGTTGTCTCCGAAACACGCATACAAGACCCCATTTCGGTCGTGCACTTCAAGTCGTTTTAGGACGATCTCGGATATTCCGCATTTCACTCTTCAGGTATCTGGTGATCCTGACGCAACGGCTCGTGGTATCTACGGTGTGGGGGTTTCACTCAGCCCCAAGGCTGAAAGCGTCTTACTGGACTGGATCCCAGTAAACAGTCGCCTGTGTGCTGTGCGGTTGTCTGGCTCAATTAGGATTAACACAGGTCGATGTGGTAAACGGTGTTTTTTGCCGTATAAGCATACGCTCCAACAGATAGCGGCTCTGAAACTGAGAAAAACGGGTTTTATCAAAATCTGTCACGACTGCCTCGGTTGGCATCGAGGATGGATATGGTAACCCTGGCGGGTGATATGAATGCCCAAGTTGAACGGCTAAGTCCGGAAGAAGCAAACTTAGGTGGTAGATCTGGAGTCGATGCCCAGCCTACGGATAATGGGGAGCGGCTTCCTCAGTTGTGTGCAGATCATCCTCTGTTCCTGGCCAGTTCGAACTTCCAACACAAACGCTCACACCGAGTTACTTGGAGGCCACCTATCACAAGGCAGTCGTGGACTTAATTGGACCATGTAGGCATCCGTTACCGAAGGAGAGCCTCAGTTAAGGATTGTCGTTCCTTCTGTGGTACGCAACTTGACTCTGATCACGCCATCTTGCGGGCCAGCTTAGCACCTCGCTTTCCGCCAGCAATACGCGTGCCCAAAGACAGCAGCTTCGTTCATCAACTTCAACAAGTTTCAGTAGCTGAAGAGTATCGAGCTGATCTGGCTGGAAAGCTAGTGGAAACGCAAACGCATGTGGACGACGAAAGTTGCTTGGAGATTGAATGGAGCCGAGTTAAGAAAGCACTGCCATCGTGGTATCAGCCTAGTATCCGTCGCATCTAAGCTACTCTCTGGAATTATTTTGCGCAGGTTGGTGGATTATCGCGAGAGACAGATTCGTAAGAATCAAGCTGGGTTTCGCCCCGGTCGAGGATGCATCGACCATATCTTCACCTTGAGACAAATTCTTGAACAGCGCCACTCCTTCAGGCGTCCTACGTTGGTCGTTTTTCTAGATTTGAAAGCTGCCTTTGATTCTGTCGATCGTCAGCAACTTTGGCAGTGTCTGGCGATCAAAGGTGTCCCTTCCAAATTTCTATCTCTTATCAAGGCACTGTATGCGGACTCCTGTGGGCGCGTACGAGTATGCGGGAAGCTCTCGCCTGAGTTCACCACGTCCACTGGTGTGAGACAAGGCTGTAATGTCTTGCCATACCTCTTCAACTTTGTTATTGATATGCTGCCTGAAATTTCTCTGCCTACCTCCGAAACCTCGGGAGTCGAAATGCTTCTGGGACGTTCTCTCACAGACTTTGAGTATGCTGACGACATTGCTCTCCTTGGTTCAGATCTTTACCGAATTCAAACGATCTTAAGTGGTCTAAATAACTCTGCCACGCGGCTTGGCATGCGCTTGACACCTGCAAAGTGTAAGGTGCTGCTACAAGACTGGGTGGGATCAAACTCACACCTCATGCTTGCAAGCGAGCTAATCGACGTGGTAAATAAATTTGTTTACCTGGGCAGCTGCATACGTTCCGATGGATTGGATGGAGATGAGATTATTTCTCGAGTTGGAAAGGCCAGGGCAGCTTTTGTCAACCTCCGACACCCATGGCGCCGAGATGACGTGAGTTTGTCTGTCAATGGAAGAGTTTACAGTGCGGTGGTGCGATCCATACTGCTTCATGGATCCGAGACCTGGTCCCTACGCGCAGAGGACATACGGAAGATGTCAGTGTTTGATCATCGGTGTCTCCGAAGTAGTGGTCAGGTCTTGTGGCAACATCGGATTAGCAATGCTGAGCTACGTCGGATGGTCTTAGGAAGAAGGAACTTTCCCGCGATAGATGAATTACTCGCGCTTCATAGGTTACGCTGGTTGGGACATGTACCCGCATGCCAGAAAACCGTCTGCCTCGCAGAGCTTTTCGCCAGACCTGTGCTTAGTGGAAGTGACCGAGAGGTGAACAATGTATGACCTGGCAACGAAGTATGAAAACACTAACCAGTAAACATAGTCGGGTCGACAACTGCCGCCTCCCTGGATGGGACTCACCAGTGGCTAATGACACTGGCAGAAATGGCCCAATCGAGCAGTCAGTGGTGCTCATGCATAAATTACTTCGCGTCCAATGCGTAGCTGCCCTAATAAAGTAAATCCCAAATATTCAATGGCCTTGACGGTTTGGCAGTGTGCCCCACACTGGGGAATCAGAACTGTAGCAGCAGGAACCAGTGTGACTATGGCACACGGTTTATAGCTGATAAATTGAAATTGAATTGAACGGTATTTCGAATTGTCGCTTTTTACCGTCGAATTTACCGTCCAACAGTGCTGTGCAACCCAAATGTGGCACGGAGACACCAATCTTTATCCATGGTCCGGTCGGTAGCTCCACGTACATTCTTACTTACTTGCTTACTTCTTATTTACACGTTGCGTTGAAAAAAACTCGTTGGTCTTCGTGTTCCGTGTTAACCCTTTTGGACTAGTTGACCAGAACAAATCCTATTTGTTTACGCGATATTGATCAGTTTCCACAACTTATCGTTCACACACTCACGCGTTGGTATTTCTCCGAACAGGACTTGAATTATGTTCATGTCTGTCCGTACAACTATGTAGGTTTAGTTCTTATATGAATGTCTCCATAAGCAGTGCTTATCAGGTTCCCCGAGTTTGTCGTCCATCTTTCTTCGTCCAGTACTTTTTCTTAAAACCATCGGTCAACTGTTATATCAAAATCCAACTGGGACCGTATGAGCCACGCACAGAATAGAGGAGACAATAGTGTTGCCCATCAACAACGGCAGTCTGCGACCTTATTAAGAGAGGTCATCATTCATTCAGGAGGAGCCTAAAGCTCTCTTCGTAGGATTATCTCTTTTGTAGGAATCACTGCACTACACTCGAACCCTCACAGACCTGTTCATTCGATTTTATTTGATTGGTGGTTGTTGCTACACAGGCGAATTTCTGCCGGTACAAATGGTCTGGTTGTTAAAGTTCGTGTATGCATTCCGTTTGCAGTGCAGAAGCCTCTGTGCGAACAATGAAACCACGAAAGCGCAGTCTGATTGGACATATTTCTTATGATACTGTTTCACATTAAGTATCCTCTCTCATGATTCCGGCTATAATCTGTTACAGTTGTAGCTGCCTATCGGACAAGTCTGCGTCGTGCGACAATTTTTGCACCAATTCATGTTGGTTTCGACATTAGGAAGACTGACATAACAAAAAAAACTGGGGTACTAATAGGTATGTAACTAGGGCGGAATCAGAAAACTGCTTACTTCTACGTAAATCCCTAACGGGTTATCTTTCTCGGGTTCTAGCAATTCATTGTTTCTCCCACATCTCCGGAACTGACCAGACCTGGACGTGTTTCATTCATATGTGTGTATCGCTTACCGCCCCAAATCCCACTCCACTTTATCACTAACCTGACGTTGCCTCACTGCACATGTCCTGGTGCTTACTATCTCACCCAGACACGTGACATTCACCTCATCAGTTTTAAGGACAGAAGAATCGGTCACGTAACTCTGGCTTTATCTCTAGCTGTCATCTATATGTGTATGTAGTATGTACTTCGCTTATACAATGTGGCTGGTGTTGCTTCCCTAGTCAATTGCTTCATCAATCGTGCATTTGAAGGAATACTGATATAAAAACAGTAAATCATACGCCATTCCTCGTTCATTAGATGATCCAAAGGGTTACTTATCTAAACTTCGATTTATGTCGGAAACATCTAAGACGGTTCTGACTTCTCTTCCGACCAACAGTCCTCGGATAATCAAAACGGGAACACTTTGCTGACCTTTCGCTCTTCATGAGTAAAACTTCAGTCCGGAACTAAGTACTGTTGTCGACAGAAAACAAGGCGATGTCCATCTGACAAGCAGATATATATATATATATAATATCACTATGTATTATCTCCTCCAAGCCCACATAAGCGACTATCAGCGTGCTCTCGCCCGCGTAGCTTGCGTCCGTTCTTCGACCTATCACCCAAACTCAAGAAGACTATTAATGACTCCGATGTGGAACTGCTTCCTTCAGGATGTCTATAGAACTCACGTATTCTCTTGGAAAAAAGTCGAAAAGGAGGGATCACTGTAACAAGGACTGGACATAAGCGCATCTGTTCTGCGAAGAATTTCATTAAGGTCATCATTATGACTGATTTGTGCACCCAAGCAATCGAACCGTTATGTGCATGATGTCCCACATGATTTCACATGATTTCATATCGATCAGGTCATTTTGTCAGATTCAGTGACACTAGACAACGGGGTTGACAACTTACGACTTGTGGAATGGAAGCACCAGTAAATTTGTCATGTGACGCGCTCACTGTCCCTGTGGTTGTGCTCCGGAATGACGTTTTGAGCTACCACCTGTCTCCCGGTAACTGGCTTGCGTGCCATTGAACTAAAATCCCACTGGAAGGTACATATTGTCAGGTCACATGCAAAAAACCTGACGTATGGATTACGTACGCTGGATGGACGTCATAGGGTTTTAAGTGCCAGATAGTGAATTGGAAATGGAATAACGGGGTTGTACTCTACCTATCTGACCACTGGTGAGTGTGACAATCCCGACTCACCTCATGGGAATTAGTAAAGCTTTTCGGTAAACGGACCACGAAACTCCTTTAGCTCCAACGAGTGGACGCGATTTCATGTAGTATGGCAGTCCCTGATTGAGCTGAGCTCGCTACGAAATTGAGTTACTTTTAAATATGCGTTGACGGTGGTTTTTTAATATGAATGCCATAGACAGTCGAAAAAAGACGAAAAGCTGAAAAACCGGAATTTTTCTTAGAGCAACTAGAGATGGAGAATTGTGGAACGGCAAACCCGCTTCTGTTGATAGGATCGTCACAGTTTGCTGCTGTGGGAACACGTTACCCCCCAGGGAAATAATAACTTCCCTGTGGAGACATTTTACTCGCTGTCGATCCTAGGGTTGTTTTGGTGCATCGGTATAGCTTTCGTAAACCTCTAAGCATGCGTGTGAGTGGCTACATGCTCTACGTTGTGAAAAGTATCCCGGAAAAAAATGAGTCGGTTCGAGTGATCTCCCGGATTGCTGCTACCCCTGAATAGCAATCAGTTGCAAGATCCAAACTATCCAGTTTTGATCCAGTGCTTGATGCGGTAGACGACAAGAGGACCCAGGAGTCAAGTTCTCAGCCCAACGAACGGGGGCCAAGTTCCCAACTTTACCTCGATGCCACAGTGCCAACCTGAGCAGAGCGCTGGTAATCGTGCTCACCGAAGGTGTCTAGATTAGTACCATCGTTGCCATCCACTCACTTTGAGGGTTACACTTTACCACGTCAAAGTTATTCCACGACTATTTGACACTATACCTTCCTTGTAACCTGGTATTTGACCCTTTGTTTCACATTCGCATTCCTTGGATCGCATACTCTCTTGTTTTTTATATACCATTTTGTCTTTAGTAAAGTTATGTAAAGGATCTGCACACGTTACCCCAATAATCGTTGAATCTTACTTGTCCATTAATCTGTCACCTGTCCAGCAAGCAGGCCAGTGTGCATGTGTACCACCTGTTAGATTGGTCAACTTTTCTCAACTGGTGCACCACTACTGCGCAGTGTTCCTCTGTCTCTCTGATGGTCTAACTTATAGTAGTCAGACATCAGTCATTCATGATTGTGATGCGACAATTTGTGTGTCGAACGGATCAAGTTTTGTTCATGACTTGACATTTAAATTGCTTGATCCCGGACTTGCCATTTTCAAAGGGTCTTGTAAGAAAAAATCGGGACATGGACGTACGTTTAAACTACGCTGTCTAAATACTCAAGCACTGCATCCACTTATTGTGCGGTCTGTCAAAATTCACCGGCGAGTGCACATTGTTATCTCATGATGCGCGGTGAAGTTGTTTTACTACTTTTTTGTTCCTTCGAGTGCTCCTTATGGTCCGCGGGAATTTCAGCAGAATTTTCCAGATGCTTTCCCCCGGTCCTCATGGACGAGAGCTGGTAATTGTCCACGTATTTTGCTGAGTTACATATAATTCAACCAGTTTGACAGCTGCTAAGTAGTATTAACTCCAGCGTTCATCACTTCGGTCGACTAGTAACTTAACGCCAACCTTCTATCCGTTTTTCGTTTGCGATCTTGGACAGTGAGGCGAACTAAGGTTTTATACGTCCTGCCCAAGGCCCGTTAAATTAGCACTTTTCAAGGTCCTCCTCACAAAATCTATGCAGCATAACCTTTCTGATTCTCTCCTCACCTTCCAAGAGAAGGAACCTGAAAGGTAGCACCTTTTACCATCGATGTGGACTAATCGGTCGGCACCACCTTTCGAGATTAGCACTATCGCTATCAACTGGTTTATTTACCCAACGTACGCTACCCTACCTGGTCGACCGTTCAGCGTATGTTATTTGCGTAACACGTGTTTTCGGCACTGGAGCTGGATAATCGACAAACGATAATTGGTTCCTACCGATCCGAATTACTTTTTCAGTACTCCTTTCACACTTGCTGTTTTACGATGCTCTTCTTCACCCCTTAGGGCTGAGCTGAACATTGCCAGACGAGTGCATTACCTTGGCGGAACATACTACTCATAAGGTTGCTGATATCTCTTCGACAGTTCACTGTCAGTTTCGTCCATCATGTGGCTCATCAGGTCCCTCGAGTTCTTTAGTGTGTAAGGCGATAGGCCTACTTAATCACCGCTTCCAATGGGAAACACCCTTGTCCAAGCGACATTTTTATATGGATGACTTTTTTTGAAAGAAGTTTTGATACACAGAAACCTTCTAATTCTGGAACCTATGTTTCATAGGAGGCTAAATTTGGTGGTAGTGGACGCTGCCGAGACAGCCACTTGACAGGTTGAAGTTCCTTACCAGTTTCTATGACTCTCGCAGTTACTACTGTACAACCCCGGTAATAAACAATCCTTTCTTTGATCTGGGTGTGAATATTGCTTAAGCAAGTGCTGCGGTGCAGATCAGCCGCTCGTGGCCAAACGGTTAAGTGTTCAAACTACTAGCTGGTAGTTCGTGGGTTCGAAGCCCTCTCCAGGTTTCGTACTGCTGATGATTTCCAGTAGGGGTGAAACTTCTTTACGGTGCTTCTAAGCTTTTCAGCATGGGCTGGCTTCGTACACTAATATCAAACTAACCATAACCACTGTGATATGAATTCCACCATTTATACGGACGCTGAGATCTCTAGAATTCAACGAATATAATGATTTTACTTGATGCTATGTTTACTCACTTGTATTTCCCCAACTTTTTCTTCCAGACACATAGCCCGCAAGTTAGTCGTCTCGGTTCTACTTGCAGTGCAAAACTGAAACACTTGACCACACTATGTTCGGATTTGATGAACCGGAGCGATAGACATAATCCCATCTTCCGGTTAGCCCGTACTCTGGAGGGTAAACTTGTCCAAGCACAACGTTGGCTCGTTGATCCGCGTGGGCCACAACGGCAGGTCGGTTTGGAAGCTTGTCGATCTTTCGTACAAGGTGCCAAAAAGCTAATGGATCTTGGACCACATTCTGTAACAGACCAGAATACAAATGGAGACAAGGCTAGAGTCGCTGAGGATGCTTGTTGGGAAGCCTGTGAACACGTGGAAAGGGCTGGCGATAGACTGTACACGATTTCGAGCCAGTCTGAAAGTATGCATTCTTCGTTTACGAGCCTTCAGCTAAATTACTAGACCACGATTCTGAATATTGCAATCCACTTTTTGTGTCTTCCCTCACTCTGAAAACGGTACTTCCCGAAACCACGTGCATTTGGTCACTTACTTGAGTAACCTCTATTATCAGTGTTTTGGCCTTTCAACACATTGTTTTCCATATCGATATTACTCAGTTTGAACCTATTCATACGCTTGTTTTCAGCTCCGGAAACTACTGTTGCTCAACACGACTTGGCTCTGGCCATCAGCCGTAGTTTGGCGCATATCTGGCAAACTCTCCAAAACCACTTGGTTACCCGGGTCGCAGAAACTTACACCGACCTTGTTGGTCCACTTAGACAGCTTACCGAAACCGCCTGCCCTTCCTCTGGTGATCCCCCAAATGAAAATATCTACAACGACAAAGTTCAGCTCTTCTTGGTTAGTGAAAACATAGTAATATTCTTTCATGCTAAGCTGACTTTCTCTTGACTCAGAAACCGGTTACGAGTATAATTGATAGTGTGCGATGTTACTTTGTTCTGGACTATACGTTTTTCATCCGTCCATTCTGCATGTAGTCAGGATGAGTGTCATTGTCACTGAAAGTGGTGTTGATGCCGGACCAGATGGGGATACTTTCCGCTTACTATGCTTCTTAGATGTGAATATTATACCAGATAATGCGCATGACATACCCTCGACTGTTCTGTGGTCAGACGATGAGTGAACTCTGCAATAAATTCGTTTGCAGGAAAAGAAGGCCGAGTTTAGTTACCTGTGTATTGCGAGTATGACTTCACCGTAGTTTATGGATCGATGAAGTATAGTTGATTCATGTGCACTCTAAGAAAAGTGAATCGAACTGGCTTTTGGTGGCGTAAGGTCTCCTGTGATGCGTCGGTGTACATGTTCGGGAAGCCTGATAATATCTCGGTCCATCTTTTGGGCTGGAAGTCGTGCGCAGAAATGGGGCCACACGCAGTGAGTCACCTAAAGCTGCACACCAAAGTGACTGTCCAAGCTATTGAGGTTCATTCGTCGGTGGTCGTTCTGCATACTACCAAACGCATCTGATCTGTTTACGCCGTCAACTGTGCACTGACAGCTTGAGAGAACAACTGCACAGCCGCTTGCTAAAACTCCATACCACGAAATAATTGAAGCACGATTTGTTTCTCTTTGAAAATGGAGTCTTTACATTTCTGTGTCGATGAGACTAGAGAACTATTTTAAGGTCTCATTTCTTTTTCTACGCTTTTTCTGCGGTCACCTCTGAGCTGTAGCACTCAAAGCAAGCAGGTGAACCTCGTCAAATTTGGCTAGCTTACCTCGAAAAGTTTGAGAAGACTGTAGAGGTCCGATTGAAGAAGCTGCAACCTTCATTGGGCTGAACGGAAATCCACCATGGAGCAAATGGTTACAACGTTTTAGTGGTAAGGGCTAGGTGTGGTGGCGCTGATGGTAGTCATATCGTCCGCAAAATGGTAGTGAATGGAATAGGTTAGCTTGTCTTGACAAGAAAGTACTGTGTTACTTTGTTCTTTCTCCTGAATCAACAACAATTTTGTTCCGTTAACTTGAAGATTTATTTATTTACCTAGAGAACATGTATGCATGACCCAGGTCAGTTTTATGAAAGCAGTTGTTGGCTAGGAACGACGTGCTTGGAAGATGGGCTACAATTGTTCATCCACATGCTTGAAGAATGAGTGTAGAAACTGATAACCACCTGTTTGCACAAAATGAGGCCTAATTGTACAGCTTCGATTGCTAGGTTGTTCTTTGCGGGTGAGTAAAGTGATCCGATATGGCATCAGGCAACAAAGGAACCTTTTGTATTAAGTTCAAAAAATAAACTGTCGGCATCCTAATGTTCGTACAGATGATAATGAATTAGCATGGGAATCTCACGCTGTTTGGGACGTAGGAAAACAGTATAAAAAACACGTCACTGGAGTAAGATTGGTGGTAGGGGTTATGTTTATCCTCGTTTACATATGCTAGTCCCCCTGAAGAAAGGCCGCTCATGGGTTACGGTGCAAGTGGTTTCGTCATCAAAAATATCCCCTTTTTTATTGCCCCTCAGGCGAGACGCCTCTTAGAAGAAGGTGGTTTTCGTCGGTCTCGCGACTGAGTTGGCCTCTTCGGGAGTGTATAAGTATACGGTGAACTGGTATCCACTTATGGTTTAGGCTGTGATATTTAGGTACGTTGATGGTCACAATGGCTAATGCAACATACGGTTTGCTCTAAGCTGTCTGCTAACACCAGGAAGCTAAGACGAATCTGTTAAAGTTTACCTGCCGATTTTTCGTCAATGCGTTTGTGCGTGTCCGCTAGTGGCCGGCTAATGCGATCAGCACAGTCTCTGCTGATTCAGCTTGTTCAATTTCCAAGGTTCAGCAAACTTGACAATACTCTCACACGCTTCAGCTATCTGGCTCGAAGTTGGTGATCGTTGAACTCTAGTTCATGCCGTTTTCTCCCATACCGTCCTGTTTTGTGCTTTCGTCTCCCACGTCAACACCTTATAGACCAAAGTATCGAGTTATCGAAGTTTCAGCTTGTAAGGTCCCCTTTGCATCCTGTTAATCACAAGTAAGCTGCCGCTTTCCATTCGGTAAACATATCCTTGCAATCGTAGACGGTTGAATGTGATCCTAGACCACATCTCATCGCGGCGCGCCCGTCGGAGGATCTCCGTTCCCGGCACTCGTTCAGCCATGTGAACGCCAATCATCCCTCTCAGGCTGCATATTTGAGCGGCTCAAGTGTCGGAGTTGCACTGCGAATGATCGTGGTTTTACTATCGTGCAGGAGCACAGATGAGACCACCACCTAGCAGACGTGCAGCTTGGTCTCCATTCACAGACCACAACTTTGTCTTGAGTTTGCCAAAAGCCACACTAGTTTTTGTAACACGGGATCTCAGTTCATGCTCAACAGTCAACCCTGGAGACATTGTGCTTTTGAGGAAGCAAAAGTCGGCGCAGTAGTCCACAAACCCCATTCCAATATCCATGCTGAGATCAGTGTTTGGGACTTCACGTGGAGTAGGTTGGCGCATAAGAAAAGCTTTTTACACGTTGATACTCAGACCAAACGGTACAGCAACAGCCGCAAGCTCCTCAGTAAGCGCTGCGGTTCATCTTGAACATGTGGGAACACAGTCACTCACAAACACGGCAACATGACCGGACTCGTCGCAGGTGTAATATTGAACAGACGTCCATCAATCCGGTTCTCGAACTCGTCATTCAGGAAAGCCGAATTCACGATGGCCGTTAGGCAGAGACTCAAAAGAAGGAGATAAGGACTCTCTGTTTTACACCATTTGGAACTTCTTAGTCATTTGAAGTCGATCCTTTTGTCTGCACCTCCACTTTCATTCCGAATGAAATTGACATCTTTTGGTGCGTAGCCCTAGGGAGAGCTGACCTTAGTACTTTTATGTTAACGAAGTCAAAACCTTCGTGGGGTCTATGAAGAGGATGTAGGTCGGCTGGCGATACCGTGCAGCAGTCATGAAGTCCATTGTGCTGCTGTCAGCATGAAATCCACATTGTTCTTCGAGGATGTATGTTTCGATCACTTCAGCTGTCCGGTGGTTGAGTAGCACCTATGCCGTGAGCTTTGCTTACGCCGCTTAGAAGACCGATGCCTATGTAGTCGTCAGGTTAACTCTTGTTTCCTTTTACCGATCAAATCGTCTCTCAGTGGAAGAAGTGCATTCTCCAAAGTCGGACCGCCATAGCTGAATATATCTGTTGAAAGTGTGTCTTCCTCCGCTTATTTGCCCACTGTCTCTCTTCGGTAGCCACATAAAGGTCCATGAGCAGTTTCATACCTCGTTGAGGCAGTTTGTTGGAGTACTTGCTCCATGTATTCAGTATTTTTACACTTTACATCTGTCTCAGTCCGGTGTCAGCGTCTTAGCAAGTTCGGTTTAGCTTGATTCTCGGCCCATAGCTTTCAGACGATCGTAAAATTCCTTATGCCGCTTGCCAGGTAGTGAATTCTTCGGTCTGCTCACTTTCTCCATTCATCTTTGTTGAGGTTGAGTTCCCGGGTCCGGTCAGTTTGGTCACTACTTAACTGCTGTTTCCTGGCCTTGATGTTGGGCTCGACAAGAAATTCGGCGAGCATCTCGTTTTTTCAACTATCAGCTGTTTTATGTGCTGGTTGTTTTCAAGCTATTTGAGGCGTCTGCGAAGCAGTTGCCCGATCTTTCTGACCCTCGTCGTCATCTTCCGGTTCTTCAATTAGTGCCTGTTAACGTGCTGGATGGATTAGAGTACACAGACCATTCGTTGTTAGTTCATCAATCTCGTTTTGGGATTTCCATGAATATGTGCACACTGATGCAGTTGACCTGGTGTGGCTTGCGGAGCTGCATCTTGCGCTTCTTCCGGACAAGGTGGTAGTCTGTTCCACAATGGGATCCTTGCATCACTCATGTGATGCAGACTTCGCGAATGTATTGCTGACGAACAATAGATATGAGCGGCTTTTTCGTGTGTCCTTGTGGCCATGTGTTGCTGTTCTAGGCGAGACCTCATGTTGGCGGTATCAAGCGTGTGGATAGCACAAAGTTTGAGAAGTCGGTCACCGTTGGCGTTTGTGGTCCCGATATCGTGGCACCTGAGAACGCTTGGTTACCGGAATGATCTAGGCCCACCCGTGCGCTGAAGTCTGCCAACAAAAGGATTTTGGCAGTTTTCGGAATGGATCGAAGTGGAGCATCAACTTCTTGTGGAAGTTGTCTTGTTTGTCGTTTGTTCAGCATAACGTTGGAGGGTATACCTTTATCATATACGTAGGTTTGGCTTACGAGTCTCAGGCGCAAGCCGTGCCACTTGATTCCGAGTGGAACATCTGATGCAATCGGACAGGATGAAACTAACACCATGATCCCATTTTTCTCTTATCAGAATCAGCTTCCCAAAGTCGATTTTTGGTCGTCCACCGATGTACCACTTAGGTCCGCAACATCGAACCCATATCTCTTCAGCTCCATTGCAGGACGATCGATCAGATCAGCGTGGTCTAACACTGTTTCGATGTTCCACAGATCAACAGTTGGTGGTCTCTTGGTGGAAAGTGATCACCTCCGATTTACTTGCAAGAGTATGAGTTTTTATACCATTCCCAAGAATCCCATTCTGGGGGAGGGGATGTGACTGCCCGGCACTTTAGGCTGTCCGCACTCAGCCTTGGAATTTTTATTAGTGATATGTTTTCGACCGTAGTTGGTTAACTCGGCTTCGACCACGGTAGGTCCTTTCGTGTCGAGAGGAAGGACAGCGGTTTGCGCCTCCTAGGTAGCAGACATGGCTGTTTTAATTGAGGGGCACGCCTTAGGTACTTTTGATCCCTATGCTCCAGAAGAACGACCATCGTCTCAGCATCTGCTCAAACAAGCCAGTACGCATGGCATCCCAACCAGGGTCCATACCGGGACGGTGTTCATAGTCAGGTGATTGCAGAGTGCCATTTACCACCAGATTCCTGAAGCAAAATAGACTGATCGTTCGCTGATACATTTTAGCGAATTTTCTGACGGGATACCAAACGTACACAAGATAAAGCTTCTGCTGTTCCCGTAGGGTTCACGATAGGCTATGTAAGAAACCCATCCTGGCGGAGCTCAGCCGACTGGCGTCGTTCCAGACTGGGACCATGTACGCTTCATTTTAACCAACATCGTCGGTCATGCAGTATATGGTGCTTGATGTAAATAACTATCGGAGACAAGGTGGATAAAAAACTGAAGCGGCAAGCGGGCAGCCCAGCTCAGTATCGTCAATGGCAAACTTCATGGGTCCCCTCTCATAGACTTGGGTTCTGTACACCTAGAATTAATCTACTAGTGAGATCAGAAAAGATTAAAGCTTATCAAAGTTTAGTACAACTTGATATGATGCATGCAAACCATTTTTTGGGGTAGCAATTGACAAAAACACAACCAAAACCAGGGACTTACATTGGGGGACCACATCAGGCTTCTATGGGCTTAAATGATAGTATTCACCCAGACAACATTTTCCAGTGAAGAGTTTGGCAGTTGTACAGCATTGCCATGGTTTAGAAAATTAGTGAATACCTAGTTCACAGGGATGTTTATGAAGTTGGGTCCATTCCCCGTGGGTGCAATCCATATCCACAGAAAACACATGATAGGTTACTGTTTCTGATGATTCCGTGGCAAATGTTCCAAAGTTTTTGGTTGCATATGCAGGCAACTTGCAGGCATTCGCACGAGGTTTGGATACTCTTGCTGTCAACTTATCCGTCCATAACCACATACTTTTGAGAAATCTGTTCCCACAATGTGTACCATAATAGATTGCCTTCAGCAGGTCCAATCCACACTTGGGTTTGTATTGGCGTTCAACTGTCCTTTTTCAGTCCCAGTGTGGTCAGCTTTCGGCCACTGCCGAGTTAGCCGCAGCAGCCAGTTTGTCTGACGTGTGGCGTGCGGATGCTCTACGCTGCCTCGCCAGTCAGCTTCCTGAGCTGGGCTCACAAGTGGTTCTGGCTGGTCGGGCAGTTGTTTTGTCGTGTGCTTCCCGCCTGCCTGGTTCCACTCCACTACCGCACGAACAAGCAACAGTAGACCATTTCGCTTTGATGCGGCAACATTGGACAGACACGGCTGAGCGCATGCGAACACTGGTCGATGAGGCGGTCGATGCCAACGCCTTTATCATGGCCCAGGGTAAGTGTGCCAAATGTTTTCCTCAACGTGCCTCGTTAAAGCATTCAGTCAACTTTCAGTCCAACTTTCTTTTCATTGCACTGAGACATTTAATTACCTAATTTATGTGTATGAGAATTGAGAATTCCTGTTAGTTCTGTCTTTATCTGTTCGATCAAATAACGTGTGCGGTGTTTTTTTTCAGATTGCTTCGATTTCTGCTACCGTTTATTGTTTAGCTTAGGCCCAATCGTGACGGCATTTCCAGTTTGTATCTTTTCTTGTGGTCTGATGATGCCGAAAGTGCATCATTTGCTGCCTTATGGGATAGTTATAACTTTCCTGTTTGCCTTTCCCATGCACTGTGGCGAAATTGCTTTGCACGGTTGCCGAACGACAGGCGACACTTAAAAAACTTGTGCACTTTCACTATGATTGAACGTTCTCATTCCGTAGGAAAGCATAGTTCAACCACGGACTACCACAGCAAACTTGAGACGAAGTCAGCATTTGAGCTTGTCCGAGCTTCATATTTTCTCCTGAAGCTCAACTGACTGTTGCACTTTTTACGTTGTCACCCAAATGTATGGTTCCGGATTATATCGGAGTTCAGTTGCACGGATCTCCAGCATGTCAGTATCCTTTGTTCTTTTCTTAGTAGTATACGTAGCTTAATTGTAATCCGCGTATCAAGCCTACCCGATGGTCAGTGGGTCGTCGGCAAATTTCACTCTCTTTGTTCTACTCGAAAAGAGTATTCTATGAAAGATCCATTCATCCTCATGTGGTGGTTGTCTTCCAAATTTACAACGGCACAACTTCGTTTGCGTCACAGCATTATTTGGTTTCACTGGTCTCCGTGCAGTTGATATTGCTCCGACACACACGAACCTCTGCTGAAAGCTCCAAGGGAACCAAACGCGATAAGACAGTGGCAACTAAGCCGTTTCGTCAGTCCCGCAGAGTACTTCTTACCCGTTTGCGGTTAATGATTAATGATTAATGAAGGTTGTTGCACGAAATTCGGGGGTCGTGTTCACCTGTGTCAGATCATTGATTCGACGTCTATCTAGCTGGAAACCCAACTAGAAATCAAGTTCATCAGTATGTGATACCATTGATTTCTCCAAAAAGAAATATCATTATAATTGGGCCGTAATTCGGACCAATGTCATCATGGCGTCATATCTAGAATAACTGTCCCACAAGCCGACGATTTTAATTCTACGCGGTAGCTAATCTTGTACAATCCCTGGTATAGGGTCTATGCGAAGCAAATATTTACCCCGATTTTGGATAGCTCTGAAAATTATTGAGCGTAAACGAAATACCCAGTATTAGTCAACATATGCTTATTAGTAGTGAGAATATTTTGAAGTACTTTTCGACATTTCACCCTGGAAGTCATTTGCAATTTATATTAGAATCTTAAAAGTTTTGTACAGCTGTTTCATAAGCCCACGACCTCTCACTAGTTAATTGAACTTTGCACTATTCGGCCACGAATGGCCGATCAACGGTGCACTTGATTTGTACTTCGACAAGCTATGGTATCACTCACCTTTCAGTCATCACACCTTTCATCATCACTTCATATCGCTTCAAAATTTCCTCACCGCCACACACAACCTCATACTGTAGGTAATCTGTGCGGAAGGGCAAAACCGCGTATTTGCATATGCCTTATGCCTGAAAAGTCGCCACTCAGCGCAACCCCCAATGCATGATCACGTCGTTGAATGATCTGACTGAGGGGTGCGTGCAAATTAGTTACTACTGGTCAACTATCTGTGGCAGAATTGTCAGTATTGAACTAACCGCCAGACGATCTCCGGTTCGAATCTCCCTAGAGACGTGTGCGTCGCTTATCCTCAGCAATGTTGAAACATATGTTCAGTACTTCGTCGCTTTTCAGCGTAGATCGACTTCATTCGTAGAATGAAATGTGGTTTGTAAGCCGTTCGTCAAAGGTGAATTGTTAAGTGTTAGTCTTAGTTTCAAAGGGGGTTTGTCGCCATTCTCCTTTTTTTTACTAGGAATGTCCGAGCTATTGATTATTTTGCATCGGTAACTTTAGTTGATCTTACCCTTTGTCTAGGTTAGGAAACTGTCTCGTGTTCAAATCTCTCTGGCACGGTATTACTTTCGAAGGTTAGAAATAAGTCTTTACAGGCGTCTCGAGTTTGGTGATGTGCATTTTTCTTGTTCTCCTAATGTCAATGAAACATCTCGACGATAGTCCACATTCCACATTCCGTGCTCATCTCATCTAAAGATTTCTCATCCTTCTCCAACTTCCAGAGGCATGCATGATGAAAGATGTAGATATGACGGAGAAGAGCATTCAGCAGGCGTTTACTACGGGTGTAGTAGAGGCAACAACAAGCCTGGCACGAAGGGCTAATCGAATACTCCAAGTAGCCACTCGGGAAGCTGAGAACAGCGAGGACCCCGTCTACGTTAATCGGGTAAACGAATCGGTGAAACAGTTACGAACGAGTAAGTTGAGTCCATATCCGTCTTTGCAAAAAATACTGCAGTTGGCATACGTTTTTTGCAAACGTCTGCTGCTGAAGATAGTAAAATAAATGTCTCCCGTCCATCCAGAGATTAAGGGACCAAGTATCCGAAAACAAATATATCAGCGCGGCGAATAAACTCATTTGTACATCTGTGGCAGTAGTATTAGAGTGAATCTGGTTCTTCTTTGTTCAGACGTCCTTTTCAAGTGGGTGAAGGTCCAGACCTGTAAGACCTTCTTTGAACTTGTTCTGGTCAACCAGTTACCAATTTGTTGTCTACACAACCAGGGGCATTTTGGGAGGCGTGAAACGTTTGCTATTGCATCCTTCTGGAGGAAACGAATCCTCCAGAACTGAAGTAAAGCACTTTCCGGCTTACCCAGTAGTTACTATTCTCTTAATGGGAAACGCTACGATGAAACAATCCTAATTTATTTTTGAATCGTAACTTTTAACTGATCAGATCAAGGGCGCATCTCAGGCACTAATCCACTACACCGATAAACTTTACTTGATTGGGCTTGACTAGACTTAACCGATAGCTTGGCTTTGAATAAGCAAACAGTACCATTTGTCTATCTGGATCTCAATTTTAAGTTACAGTAACTTCGCGTTTCTCTGCTTCCGAGCTTGATCACGTCGTTCAGCGATAACACTCTTCCTTTGTGCAGCTACGATGCAGCAAAATGGTAGCCCAATGGATGATGTGACGCCAGACGTGCCTGCTCACATGCAGCATCCGTCGAGATGTCAGGGTTGGATCTGAATTACGGACCTTTAGGTTCATGCTTGAACTTCAGAGCTTTACTGGTTGTGAAGTGTCTTATGACTGACCGAACATGGACAGAAGTGACAGTAAAATTTCCTCTTCCTCTCCACAAATTCACTATTGAGTGTTGTTTTTTGGGAAATGTCTCAGAATGTACGGAAAAACTGCACTTAGTGCACTTTAATCCAAGATGTCTGTTTCACTAATCCTTTCAGATCTGCTTAAAATCATCCTTTTTACTTCTACCCGCTTCAACAGCCATCACACCAATGGTCAACGAAGCAAAGGGACTTGTGTTGGAAATAAAAGATCCCCAGATTCACGATCGCTGGAGAGCCGCCAACCGACAGATGTTGGTAGCTGTTGGGATGGTCAAGCAGGCCGTTGGTCCTTCTGTCCTCCCAACGACCTACTATCATGAACATTACCGGTCAACAAACCATATCCCCTCTCCATCACAACACCCCTGTTGTGAGGCGCCAGTCCAAGAGATGCAAAATTTGGTCATTCAAAGTAAGTGGATTTTTTTAAAATCTGATAGATGGATGTGGTTCCATATGCCTCCCTGATTCATGTACTAGTTCACGACACCATACTTTCCAGAAGTGGTTTAACGGTAGATGGCGAGCTACGATTTGGCTTCAAGTTGCGTATGTCACTCTTGATACTCTGCAACTTGGTTGTAGACTCGTTGCTTCCCTTAAAGTGATCACCCCGTACAACAGTGCGCGAGACTGAATACCAACTTACACTGATAGTGCATGTCGTGGTCAACCACATTTTCCAGATGTAACTCGTTTGTCTATGCTCCTCATTACATCCCTATTGCCTTACTGGCCGAAGACCAACTCCGCGGCGTACGCTGTGTTCCTACCATCAGCACCCACTGAATGAAGGGGACAGGACATATTTGCCTAATTTAGTTTCGTCGGGCCGCGGTGACCCTTATCCCATAGATGTGGGTTGAATTCAGGACGGGACTACTTTACTGATAGCAGCTATTCTATACAAATCCAATTGGCCAAAACCTATGGAATTGTGGTTAACCTTGACTTCACGTCATCGTTTCAACTGAAACAACTACGGCTTCAAAGTCCTTCCGCCGATCCCTGTTCATCCACATCTGTAGGTAGTCATTCACTAATCGGCTTGCCAAAGGCGTAATGCTAGCGTCTTGCGCATGCCCGTAGTTAGACTTATCGACCAAACACCCCGGAATATATCGGATAAAACGATTCAGACTCACTTCTATCAAGAAGACTGGATTGTCACAACAAGAGAACGATTCTGGTCGGCTCCGCGAATGCCCTCGCTGAGGGAGAACCTCTATGGTTGCAGTGCACTCATGAACACCCATTAACAGGGTTGGTGGAGTACTTTCTGACGGTCGACATGAAAGCGTATTATTGTCTTGCGTCGTAAGATGGTGTGTAGGAAAGAGCGATCCGGATCACATAATCTCCCCTGACACATCAAACTAAGATGATATTCGCACAACAACAACAAACGTGTCTTTGCCTACCATTTTCTGTCAACAACTTCGACCACTTTTAAACGTCCTCTTGTTTATTTACACCGCCAATGCGTATTGGCATGTCTGCCGAGCTCAATCTAAATGTTCCACCAGACGTAAACGAACGGGTAAATCTAAATCGGTCAGGACTTGAACCAGATAGCCATCAGTGTGCCTAACTGATGACCCATAATTGTCCAGTCAAGTGGGGACAACTAAGCAGGTGAGGCCTACAGTATATGGATAGGATATCCTGTAGACCGCACCACTCACGAGGTGCACACAAGGCAAACAGAGGCTAGCTTTTGCTAACCTATAATCAGTTTGATTTGTACTAACATGGTCAAAGGTCGTTTTTTAGCACCTTTTTTGGCTCCAGAATCTCCAGGATTTTATGGCAGGTATTTTTACACAGAAAGATTGGATTAGCCAACTAATTGAACCCAATGGTTTCCGTCCTGGATGAACTGTGAGTTTCCATGACTAAAATGCCGAATTTACTTGGCGTTCTGTGGTTAGCCGTGGCTTGATTGGATTTGGTTTATACGGCGATGGTCATTGAGGGTCACTTCTAACAAACCAAATTATTTAACCCAGTGTGACCAGCACAAAGACAATGGCAGTGGTGCGGTGTGGTGTATCAGTGGAGTTGCTATTGATGGAGTGATGCATTAACAGGGATAATATTAACAATAATTTTAGTTACTACTAGATTATTATTGTTACTGTTTTCGCCGTAATATAGTGTCTAGGGTACTTTTAAATCTAGGTACATCACTACTCTACAGCTATCCTGTTCAATGAGTCGTAGATAGATCGTGTTAGCGATTTCGGGGTCTGACCTGGATCAATACAACAATGCGCCACTTCATGATCATAAGTCAAACTAAACCAAGCGACTGACGAGTATGCATACCATCGAGTAAAAGGTGGCTACTGCCACCGTACAGAGACGAAGTAGCGCATGATGACTGTCAGATTTGTCAGCGCGTCGAACCACTTGTCGGTGGTTGCTCTGTTCGCTGAGCCTGAGAACCTTTTAACCAGCAATTGTTTATTGGGAGCATCCAGACAACTGAGTGTCTCCTAGGTTGCCTTGTCTTCTTCAGCGTTGTGAATCTGTTCAAATCTTTCTTTTTTCTACGTGTTAGACTTGGGATTAGTGGTGTTCGAAATTTCCCCACCATTTCCGCGTGGTTACATTACTACCTGATCACCAACTGATTGTGTATCACGGTCCCAAACAACTTCCTCGGTGCTCCCGCAAAGTTGCATGCTTCTGTTGTAATTTACCATGTCGATTTTCCCACAAATATTCCAACGCTCAGTTACCGTCATGCAGCTTTTTTTGCTGATCGCCTTTTCTCCCTCTTCTTGTTGGAATGCTACAAGATGATCGTTACCATCCGGTTGTGATCCCACCTGTGCTCCATAGAGCCAGGCACCAAATTCACGGACCTAATTTGGTTCACCACCAACCTTTGACGTTCACCGTTGGCGATGGGTATGCCTTCACAGGTAGCGTGGACCCCGTCTGCATGAACAGCGTGTTAATTGCACATCCGTCCCATTGTTGCATGTGACAAAACACTTTCTTTCGCATGATCAGTGGAATCTTTTTCACTCCCAGGTTCATCATTTGTGTAAAACATAGGAAATAGGCTTATTATCGCTCAACGTCTTCATATCGAACGTTTTGAACAATCATGCTGACCTGTAGGGAGTTCATTTCTGCAAATCCTTTTAGTTACAGATTCCCAACTTTTGATAAGCACATTAGGTAACCCTTCAGGCACCGGAATCCCCTACAACACCACATACGACCGATTTTGGAACCGAGCCGTGCAAAGTTATCTTTTTGTGTTGAGAGTAGTTTGCGATTCTTGTTCTGAACTCTCATTGCAGTTGTTCCCACTTGGATACAAGCCGAAGTGATTTGTGCCATCCGAAGATTTGTACTAGAACATTGAGTTTTGTCCTGCAGGTGGTGAAAGTATCTTGACTATGTGGAATCAGGCATGTAACTTTCGTCAAAGAACGACGTCGTACCTCAGCGACTGGTATGCGTTAGTTTGGACACTGATCGATCACCCTGAACCAATCGACATCTGGTTCACTTCATTTGTGAATTACCGGCCATTTCACATGGTCGTTCAGCCAAGTGACCTCAGTAAGGATGCTCATTTAACTGCTGAGATCCAGCAAACTAGCGTAACTCGGTTACTCTGTCGGTTTTTTAGATGTGGTCAATACACATACTAGAATCGCAATCCATGGTCGTCCTAGACTGAAAAACTCCATCAGTTGCGTTGCATGACAATGAAGTGAATTCTCGCCAGAATTCTAATGTAACTTGTTTACAAACGCAGAGCGAGTGTGAAGGTCTTCGAACGTGTGTACACAGAAACCAACGCTGAAACGTGATTCGCCGGGGGGAATGCTTGTCTAAGCTGTCCTCTCACCGGAGGCTGCTTACTTTTGGAGCTTTTTTTCAGTTTAGTGGCACTTCGTCCTTTGGAACATTCGGGACTGTATTAATGGCTTCATCAACGGGCAAAAGTACACCACTTTGCGAATTGCACGCCGTGCCTTGCTTTCCTTTGTCGGCCGCGGCCTGCTCATTCAGCTGGTGTTTAATTCCTCATCATTTCAGCGCCTGCGGCAGCGGGAACGGATACTTCTGATACAGATATTGAAGAAGAGTTCAATTTCCCACCACCAGAGGAAAACCAACCCATCATGGTATGTTTTATCCCACTCATCGTGAAACTTTCTAGGTGGACTCATGCACTAATAAGTTTTTTAACTAACATCGTAACGCACATCTGTCGGACCAGCATAACAAATCCGGTGAATTATTATGATGTACACTGATCCACAGTCTGTTGGGTTATTTTCAATTCCTGACGGAATTTTTCGGTCTACAAAACAAATCGCGACGAAGGCAGACAACATTTTGTGAATGCAACCCCGGAGCAGATGACTGCCTTGTGGTTCATAAAACTGGGGCCTGGGTAGTAGTCATTCAATGTTTTTTCAAGACACTCGTCATTCGCCGGACAGTCGTAATTACACTTTGCAAGTCAAGGACACTATCCTTATGCTTTGACGCTGTCTGGAAACACGTTGCGATGTGCCTCTCGATGTTTGCGCTCAGGATTTAGTCAGACTCCTCAAGTAGATAGCTAACATCCTATCAAACTACCAGTGGACAACTCGGAACCCGCGCACAGGGTTCCCCCTTTGGGGGAAACGTTTCGGGAGCAACTAATAGTAGACGTACCAGATTTTTTGCCCCTTGCACGCATTAAGGTCATACTGGCGCTTCTAGACGCTTTCTATAAATAGTGATTCTACTAGCTTCAGCTTCCGGTAGATAGTGGGACTACGTTACTTGTCATATTAAGAGAACTAAACTGTCACATTGGGGGGACGTTTAGCATGGGTTGGTGTTTTTTTGAAAAAGTTTACTAATGGTGGAGATGAATGTTGGGGCTATCGGAGATTTAGGTTCAACTGGGGTTGTCAGATTTTTGCGAGCCAAAATGTCCATTCACTATCATGCGACTTCAATACACAATGAGATTAAATCATAGGGCCGTCTATATGTTTCACTACATCAAACCTAGTGGATGGAATTGAGTACTTTCCTGTCGACCCGTGACATGTTACACCGGAACTCAAACCCAGCCATTACAACAATTCTGTGATAAGCTAAGAAGTGAAAAGTGAGCGTGACGAAATTATGGAAACACTCCATGATCGCCTAGTGATTTTGATGGTGTTTTCGGTCACTTCAACTCAAACCCTTCGTAAATCAAGTCGTGGTACTTTTACTATATGGATAGAATTTTGGCCGGGCGATTCCCTTTCTAGAGCAATCACAAACTCAGTTATGAGATTACAGTCGCCTGTACTGTTACACATTGACTATACTAGTGCGCTTTCTAGGATCTCAATCAGGTGGCTATCGATGTTTGTTAGGACAAAACGTTAACGGGACAAAGCTGAAAACAGCTGTTAACTTGTGAGAGGAATGAATCAGTTTTCTTATTTAAATGTTTCACCCCCCCGGTCTATTTTTGACAATAGGTAGCAGTGTTGTGTACTATAGTTGCTAGATGTATGCACCGGAGTCTTATTGACCAGATAGTGTGGAAAGTTCTCATTCTCTGAGCTAACACCACCGACTCTAGTTGAGTTCCTCCGTACACGTGTAATTTCGTCAATGCCTCCATGTCTAATCCATCCATGTGGGAAGTATTTTGATCAATGATGATGGTATAGATCTATCGCCAACTGTAAATGGTAGTGTCCAGCACAAGATAACGGGTTTGTCATAGAGCGACATAGAGTTTTTACAGAGGTGCAAGCCTCTCTGATCCCACAACTAGTTTTAGCTGCTCCAGAACATGATTGGAGAAGTCCTAGTCTAAATGTCCACCTATACTAAAAGTATAGCGAAGGGGTTTGTGGAGGTTTCTAAGCCATCAAACTCCCTTTTGACGAGATGGTTATCATTGAGTGGTCCTAAAATCTTGCCGCGTTAATTTTTCACTATCTTGATTGCTTCAGGTCACTTTATCATAGTAATCTGAAAGCTCGACAGCTTGTTATTTTCACTAGCCCGCGCTTCAGTGGGATGTTAACCATACGCGTAAGTGACGAGATAAGGAGTAGTGGATTGGCTGAAAACCTATCTGTACGTCCTTCGCAGTTAGTGTTTTCGGGGAAATCTTCAGCTGGTTTGCATGATAATCCTTTCATCCGTTTACTCCAGGCGGCTGCTCATGCACTTCACCAAGAGGCACGCCTGTGGTGTAGCAGAGACAATGAGTTGATTGCGACAACCAAGCGGATGGCAGCACTTATGGCGCAACTGAGCCAAATCGTGCGGTAAGTCAACCCTTCAATGTGACTTCCCATACCTCTAGTTAGAAAACGTTCATAGTGTCCTCGCTCCGCGATTCACCTCAATCCTTTATTCTTTCTAGTGGTGAATACGGTACAAAAAAAGATTTGATCAACGTCGCGATGGCAATTGCTGGCGCGTCGCTGGATGCGAATCGCTGTGCAAAAGCTTTAGCGAAAGAGTGCACCGACAGGCGAATACGTTCAGTAAGTCCGAACGGGGAAGAAAATTTTGTTACTCACTCTCAGTGAGCCGATAGGTGAAACTCCAATTTGTAAAGATGATTTCTGAGATACCATAATGGTGGGGATTCCCCCTCGTCTATTTTCATTCTTTCAACGTTTGAATTTGCATTCTTTTTAACAGAATTTATTACATCTCAGTGAGCGCATCCTAACAATCGGGAATCAACTCAAAATACTATCCACAGTGAAAGCCACTATGTTGGAGTCACAAGGCAAGTCATTTCCAGCTTACTTTATTTGTCATTTCTCAAAACGTAGTTGTGATTTAATTTACCTCGCACATTTGTCTGCCTTAAAGTTGGTGAGCTTACTTCCGCATGTAGTCGTTTCTGTTCAGTAAATGAGCTATGCAGCGTCAACGATCGTACAGTGGCTCCGTTTCGTTTTATTTGCTGACATTAGGAAATGGTCGACCAGATGTCGAAACGATGTGTATTAGTCTGCCAATGAAAAGATGGTGAGCTGGGGATGAGGGGCGTTAGTTCTGCTAGAATGAGGTTGGTGATGGTCAGGTTTTGGAGCAAGTAGTCCTGGTGCATGGGTACCACAGGCCGCGTCATGCGTCCCACTGACCCGTCCCGGTGTATCTACCAACTTCTACGGTAACTAACTTTTTTGGTCCCCTTGTTTCTTTTCGAAGTCACAGTTAGACTTGTTTCAAGATAGTTCAACGTAGCACACAGTAGGTTGACAGGGGGCTCAAATTGTGAAATATGATGTTACCAGGGTAACTGCTCACTTACCGCGAGCAAGGTGATTTTCCTAAAAACAGCTTAACGTATCTCAGTAGCGCTGATCAGGTGTTTCTCCAAAAAGCTGGTGGTCAATATGTGAAAACCCAAGAAGTCAGCAGTTCAGTTTTGGAACCCGTCAGTTCGCACCGACCACATTTGTAACCTATGCAACGATTCGGTTCTACTGCAGGGTCCTGTATTCTCTTCGGACAAACGAACTTGCCTTATCTCCGGATCATAGGGTATAGGAGATTAGCATAAGACATTTTGGGGCTTCCCGATTGAAGAAATGGAAACCCAGTCCCCAACAACACTGCACACAGCGAATGCCCTTTAACCACATCTTCACGCAACTCAGCTAAATCAGTGGAGTAAACACAGCGTCAGGGGACTCAAGATTTACGTTTTTTGTGAGTTATTCCTGGGTGAACATAGTATCGTGTGCCCAGAAGAGTGATTTCGCGCAGGAAACACCGTGTTATTCTCACCCCTAACACAGATTGCATTGTTTCTGTAGTCTCAGACTACCTGAGTTTCAAGCAGCATCTCGGCTCTCGTGCTTTCTTTGGGCGACATGGCAGCTAGGCACTGAAAGGGTGTTACAGCTGAGCAGTTATTACTAACAAGCTTCGGTTGGGGGCTTTCCATAGACTTTTTTGATGACTAAGCCCAAAATCGTGGTTTTAACCTTCTAATTCACTGTAGCACATGAACCCATGTGCCATTTCAAAGTGCGGTTGGGCGGTCCCCTGATTAGGTTCTTGATGTGTATATGGGACTTCTTCCCGTATTGTTTGTCCTGTTAATGCATTCTCATCGGTTCATAGATAAACTACGTAGAATACCTGGGAAATTTCTGGAACCGATTGAGAAGTGAACGTTTCATAAGAGCCTGGTAAACAGTCGGTAGTTTCGTTTTTTGAGACAAAAGCTTCATCGGGCAAGGTGACCAAGTCGCCAAGTTAGCCAGGTTTAAAGTCAGAGGGAGAACCAATCACTGAACTTAATCTCACCCACCCATCCCTCCAACTAAATTGTCGTAGGGCTTACAAGCCAACACAGACCAACAAAATCTACCAATGGCATTCCAGCTGAATCACCAACTGAACCGGAAGATAAAGGAATCAAAACCGATCAAAAATAACATTAAATTCTCCAAACCCATTAACCGTAAGATTTAGACAGCCGCACTAACCGACAAGACCCTTTAAGTGACATTCAACGCTGATCTAGTTTGCTAATGCCTTAAAACTTGGTCAACTTAGTGACCTGCTCATTCGGTCTGATGAAGCTTTGCTGTCAAAAACGAAATATTGCCCAGTTAAAAACTGCTGATACGTAGAATACTGTTGACGGTGGTGCATATTCAGCTTTTGTGGATTCAGTGTTTGCCCATCACGACATCATGAAGCCTATCGACCCTGGACATTAAAATGCATATTGTGTGATTCCGCACAAACTAATCCAAGGTTTCCAGAAAAAAGAAACACTGTGGACACTTGAAGACAAAAGGGATGAAGCTGCTTGCCCCATCAGTTCCGACCGCCCTATTGTGATGGCAACCGACTGTAACCAGTACTTCGAAGTACTAACACTAAAGATTTGTGCACCGTTACCCGACAAGTGCGTGTATACAAATAACAAGGGAGTGCTACGGAATTTCCGTCGATTACTGTGGTACTTTTGGTTAATTTCTTAGCATTTCATCCTGCATCACAATCTGAAGGATGGTAAGCATGAAACCACTATGTTGTCCCTTTGCATACAGACTTTGTTAGTAGAGCTTGTAGTGCATCTTCGAACCCTTTATAGCTAAGATGACAGTTTGTGTTTGCTACGATCCGTTAACGAGTAGAGAACTAGCTGACAAGTAATTCTCCATTCCAACTGGCGGATCCGGTCTTCCGGACCTAGTGCGGTGTGCCGAAAAGTTGGATGTTCGGTGTGATGATTACGGAAATTTGGACGCCGTTAGGAGATTCGCTTTCAAGGTGCGATTCCACCTGAAATGTCATACACCTTTGCTGTTTGTGTTCCAACTGTCGGTTTCTATCCGGGCTGCGCGAATTCGAGATGTGGATACTGACAAATGCATCAGGTCCTCTCATATTTACGTATCCTTAACAGTAAGCATTATCATTCACAACCAGTAGGTGTTCCACAGTAACTGGATAGTACTGCCAACCTACTGCACATAAAACAAGGCACACCAAAAAATTGCATTGTTTTTGAAAAAAAAACTGGTGAGTACGGAATTCTGTTAGCTTTTATTGCCCACTACATAGATAGAACTGCATTAATAGTTGTAGCGATTGTGATCAAATGAATCTCTCCCCTCGTCCAACGCGTTTCCCCTTATCTGCCCTCCCTAATCGCTGTTGATATCTTTCATGGAGCTTGTTAATTTTTGACCGTCCTAACTGAATTCCTCATCTTCTCTCTTGCGGTATCAAGAGGAGTGCATCTACGGTGCCCCGGTTCAATCCGAACTTGACTGCGGTAATTTTCCTATCCAAATTTCTGTGAACTGGCATGCATGAACCTCCGCTTTCTCAACACTAACCGGTTTTCTTCTGTCTTACTACAAATGTGGATATGAAACTAGTGGCCTTACTATCGCACGCCTATCAAGCATATTAACGTCTGGATGGTGATCCATGTCTGGTTGTTGAACGGTTTTATTCTGGCCACGCACCTATTTTGTGCATTAGTTCTCGTGTGACATGACTGTTCGGCCAGCTGGATGCGATTCTGCCACTTAACACAAAGTATATAACGAAACTGAGCTGTTTTTAACCAGTTCACCAGCCCTTGTTACAGTTTGCTTACAAGTGAGAATAGACTCCTAACTGCTCATCGTTTCTAAGCCCCCTAAAATGATTGCATGCACAGCTTGATGATGAACATTGCTCAGTCCTATTTTTACACTCGAACCGGATGTATTTCATTCAACCTCACTTTCTTCTTGCATTTCCAACATAGGTTCCAACGAAGACCAAGAGAATACGGAATCCTTGGTTGGGAATGCCCAGAACCTGATGCAGAGTGTCATTGAGGCACTCCATGTAGCTGGTAGTGCCAGCATAAAGATGCGAGTAGACAGTGGTTTTCGAATAATCTGGCGCCCTCGCACAAACGTGATTAACCAACCAACTGTCCGCTAATGCGCCCTCTCCCCTCGATTCCAGCCAGACGTCCGAATTGAGCCATGATCGGTCCTGGAACCCCACGAAATTCATACTAAACGATCGATTTCCACTGGTCTTTCTTCTCACTTATTTACTTCGTGTTTCTAGTCCTCACTGAGCAGTGACTCAGTTCGTTTTCCTTCGTACTCTCAGCGCTACGGTTACTACCATTATTTCTTCATAAGCAGCCACTTCGCGAATTCCACGCTACATCGTTTGCATTACTTTTTAAATTCAGAACAAAATTGTTTATCCACACTTCCTGGCTTTCAAGCTGCTGTTGTAATTCTTTCCAGTCCATGTTGCGCGGACGGTGATTTTTTTATCAGCCTTGCTTTCGGTTACCTTTATGCATAAATGCATGAACCGATTGTTTCTACTCACGACTTGTTTGTCCTGTTATGAGATGTTTTTCACCAAAGACCAAGGTTTCTACTACCTGAAATTCCACAGCAAACGCTCATGAGAATAAATGCCTTGGTGAAGTCCTAGGCGAAGCTTGTGGTATTGGAGCTGCTTGTCATAGATAAGGTGAGGCTCCCAGTTTGGACATTTGGATCGCGAAGTGAACTTCACAGCGATCAAAGTTACGTGCTTCACCTGCCTTAAGACGTCTTAAGTGTCTACTCGTCAACTATGCCAATTGTTACCAGCCAAGTATTCTTGTATACTCCGCTTTACACGCGTCCTCTGTTCGGATTTAGACTCAGCAAATTGAGATCTTAATGATCCTAACCTACTCAGCTTCACCTCCTTCCAATGTCATAAATTAGGTGGACACATAATACGAGCTTGACGTAAAATTATATAACACCGGAAAATGTCTTGCGGTTAACAATGCGGAAATCTGGTTATATAAATGCGTAACCCTGAATTAAACATGTAGGAGTAATAGGCGACATGTTGGTCACCGTTTTTTCAAACGAAGGCGACGTTGCTCCTCCATACGACAAACTTGTTCCCAACGTTCCACTGTCGCGTGGTTCTCACCGTAGGTCAGACACAGGGTCCTGAAAAGAATCGTTGTGAAAAACGGATATCAGTAAGCTTAGGTGTGGTTGGGTTTCATCATTTCAACGGATTTTTTATAAAGATGAGACGAGAAGCCATTCGACGCCTTACGTCAGATTGTTTAAGCACTGCTGGGTAGGATACAAAGGTGAAAGCGAATAAGATCATGATCAGCTAGACATGGTCTACTGGGAGTTTTGGATTTCAAAATGTTCTAGTGAGACGCATCATCAGCACATGTACACTGGTTCTTAGTGTCAGGGTTTCGTTCGCCGATGAGCCGACATATAAAAGGAGATAGCTATGGATTGAAGGCCGCAACTGACACGATTGGCGGGGGATCGAGAGAAATGTACTGGTTTGAACGTGTCCATGCCACTAAACGTGTGATCAGACCGTGGCCGTCAATGTAGCTAACCATCCAGGAGCACGGCAGCCCAGCGGTTTGTTTGTAAGGCCCTCCGTCAATTCAATGCCTGTTCTTCACTGGCTCGTTTCCACCCTGTACATACTGGTTTGAGCCTCCCAAGCTAGTGTTCCCGTCAAAACAACCACCAAAGGTACAGAACGTGTAATAACGCAGTCGGCAGTCGGCGAACATTGGATTATGACTGGCTGTTGGATCCAGGCCTTCGGCCAACCAGAGTTCGCCTTGATGCTGGACCGGCGAGTGGCCCGATGTGGCCAATCGCGTGCGCAATACACTTCTTGGTATCCTATGAGCGGTATAGGTGCGGAATTCCGCCTTACAGAATAGGACTCAATCACCAGGTGGACGGACTGACATGTGGAGCACGGCCAAGCTAACACAACCTATGGAGTATGATCAGCACACCTGTTCGCAAGCCATTGAGTGTGCATTACTGACTCGACTTTCCAGTCAGACCGGAGAAATGTTCTGAAGTCACTGAGAGTACTTTGACGTCCAGAGTCTGAAGCTGCTAAGTCTGATCTATGTAGAAATACTAAGTGCACTGCAGCATTTTAGACTCGACCTTTGGAGGACAAGCCGATGTCACGTCCAAACCAATAGAAACGGCACTCCGGGCTACCCTATCGGGATGGCAGTTAAGTCTGGAGTTAGACCAACTCGATTGGCTTATCCATAAGCAGAAGCTTCTTGTTCGGTGCTGTCCAGTCCTACAGCAACACTTCGCAGGTGTGAAGTACTACTGAGTAAGTTCCGAGAAGGGCTATGCCATTTGCGTGGTCGACGTCTGTCAATGAACTCCCTAAAGACATTTCGACCTCACAGGCAAGGAGGGGGTTTCTGTGATCATATAAGTGGTACACATGAAGAGGACAGTCTTATTTGACACCAATGGATGAAGTGAAATCGGGCGAGAGCCTCTCTGGTCCAAGGGAGTCGGTATACAGGGCTTTGAAGAGATGCAAGAATTTACGAGATACCTTTGCTTTACAGGCTGCTACAGTGCCCGACAGTCAATCATAAAAGCAGCTTTCAAGTCAACATGACCACTAAGGTTTTCCTGAACATTAATATCCGTCAGCTTGTGTTTTGAATTTACAAGTGGCTCGTACATGTTGACCACTGTTGGTTGCTCGAAGCAGTGTCGCTGTTTTATGGTATACCGGAGAGTAAATGTGGTTTGTGCTCAGTGGTTATAGCCCTAATTTACTGACCGGAAGGTGCGTGGTTCGAACCCGACCTCCGCTTCCTGACTTCCCCTATCTAGGCTTGGGCAGCCTGGCAGTATCCCAGCCCTCGTGATTCCTTCGGGTGGGCACCGAAAGGGTGTTACAGCTGAACGATTAATATATTTATTTGTGTTCAGTCAACCTGGGGACAGGGCCAGAGAAAACAACAGTAACATTACCAGGCTAGGACCACGATCGTTTCCTCGCAGTGTACGCGTACTATGCTTGGAATGGGGATAATTTTTGGTGCCCCTCTTTGGCGTTTGAGGGATCATTGCGTCTGTTGGCTAATGGATTCGGTGATATGCAGTGGTATTTTGATCGCACTAAAGGAGTCGGGCATACAGTTTTGAACCCTCTGAGCACGAGCATCCTCCAAGTACTCGTCACCAACACGAGCTACTCAGTGCAAGCGTGTTAAAAACTCATGGTATCCAGAAACAGATGATAGTCACGGCATAGACGGAGGATTAGGTCTCTGTTGTCGGTACGGCAAGCATCGACCCCGAATCGAGCACCTGGATGAAGTCCAACAGTGTTCAACTACTTGGTCATTCACGTCACTCGTCAGGATTACGATTTCAGTGCTTCTTGCTTGACGAATCTGTCCGAACAAATTCGGCGGCGGAAACGCAGTCCCTCGGGATGTAAGCTCCTGCCTTTGATGCCGGGTGGCATTGGGCTGAACAACTCAGCGGCACAAAGGCGACCGTTCACAGAAATCCAATCCGGTGACCCGCGTGCAGCTTCGGGGGTGAGTGAAACCTTCGTGAGCTATCGGTTCAGGATCACCAAACACAGAGTAAAATGTAAAGAAGCTTAGTTCGTCCTTGGTGATTTGCGACCACACTTGAGTCTTGTATGTGTGGTTCACAGACAGGCACTTCAACTTAGGCGAGTGGGAGGTCCGCGAAAGCGGGTATGCTAGAAGCTCCCAAGTAGAAGCTATCTCGCGAGTCTTTGGTGTAATTTCGGTTGACGTTACACAGCAGCGGGTTGCATAAGGCACATAGCTCAGATAGCTGACAGTCAAGTTATGAGGCAACGTTTGCCTGTAGGGTGGGAAGGAACTGCGGAGGCAGCGATGAACTAAGAACCGTATGGGCAAATGATACCTGGTTACCCAGGGAGATAGTTTAGTCGGGTTTTTCAACTTTGTGCTTTTGACTCGAGAGTATGATCCACAAGAAAGTGGGAGGATGAAGGGTTTTGTTGATAAACCTTGCCCCTAACCTTTGATCCAAAATTCTGACCCGTGGAACAGCAGTGTCAGTGGACTAATCCCAGGACTGGTCCCGCTTGATTGCGGGGGACTGCCTTGGCCCGAGTGCGTAGAGTAAGGCTTAGCTCCGATGCCGCTTAGCACAGCAGACACTTGGAACCGCGTCCAGCTCCTGACGTATTTGATAATTAACCAGCAGTCACAGTCAATCGCTGGATGGTAGGATTGTGCAGCTTCTGCATCCGACCTTTTCTTACCCGTCTTTCCTCGAGAAAAGGCAGCACTGCATTTTCCATAAACACGGACACGCTGGTCATCTGAGGGAAGTATTTTACTGTCTTCTCGTTTCTAGTGCAGAAGGTAGACGATCTAGATCGTCTCGCAATTACAGTGGTCGAAGTGCGGGCGTCCACTGTCCTCTACCTGCGTTCACGGCATGGTCAAACCTTGTGGAATGAAGTTTTTGCCAATGTAGTCCGCGGGATCGTTGCCACTCAAGCCTGACTATCACATTAGCATGGCAGCTTCTAGTTGATGGTAGGTCCCAAAGCTCACGAATGGCACACACATTTGTTGAGTGACGCCGAGCCGTTGCATGAATGTAACAAAAATTAATCGTAAATTGTGTGGTGAGATGTTAATCGTTTGAAAATCCTATCTAGTAGGCGGGTTTTCGTAATGATCTGCCAAGAGATAAAGAGCGGAGCGGACTAAACGAGAGTCCACCAACTGGCTGGACCGGATAAATGTGGCCCTGAAGGTAACGTATTTATGCATATCGTGCCTAATTTCGATGGTTTGCAATCCGTCCAGGGGACTCCATCTGGAACCTGGATTGCCATATGTTTTTGGACACGGTGGCCAGGTGTCCGGTCGTAGTTTGATGACACTCGCAAAATTAGAACCTTGCCATGACCTGCGCACTTTTTTCTTACAATGCGGGTTTATGACGTGATTAGTTTATTAGTAACAAGCGGTGAAAAATAGCTTATTTAGACAAAGATGCTTACTTTAGACACCCCGATAGCCACTTTTATGCTTGTAACTGTCTGAGTGGTATGGTACTTCCCAGTAAGGGCTGTACAGTGAGTCATGCAATCTACTAGCTTTGCTTTTGAATGAAGTTCGGCTGAAACATATCACGGTTGAAAGCGGAACACGAGACGGAAAACTGCTTTCATTGGACAAACTTATTGAATGCGATGCAGCAAGCATATTGCGGCATCAATCGTGCTTGCACAGAACTTCTCATGTTTCATTGATCATCTCTCAGTCTCGACTTTCCTCAGTTGAGTTTCCGAGCAGCGTCGCTGCAGATGGGAAAGACATATTGCGTGAGCTGCAAACTCAGTCATCATTAGTATGAGGACTTAACTGCACATTGTGCGATGATGTCCCGATGCTTGTACGGTTGTCGACGTTTGAATTCTTTTGTCGCAGGGCTTCAACAAACCTATCCCAGTCATTTTCATTCAGCGGCCGGACGAAATTCCAACTCTATCGGTTATACATACCATGCTAATTATGCCATGTATCAGAATTCATTCGCATGCGGCAAAGCGTCCACCAGTCAGCTTCAGCAGTACACCATAGAATAAGGACACTGGTGATGCATTACGCGATAATTTTATCTCCCCGAAGGTTCTACATACTGTATTTACCATCGAGAGTCCGGCGGTTTTTAGCTACAGAATATTCCAACTTTGGTGACCGATTTAAAATTGTTGTACCCAATAAGTCGTTTGGCTATAACACTCGGTGTCTAACTGCCTGCCACCCGAAGGAAGCACGAGGGCTGGGACACTGCCAGGCTGCACAAGGCTAGACGGGAGCAGTCGAGATGTTCCAATAAGTTCACGCCCTAAACACTGAGCTATCTCGAGCTCAGTTGTGCATAGCCAGCTTGTATTCGGGTAGCACCGCAGCGTTTGGGACAGAAATTCGGGTTTGGTGCGGAAACTTCATTCGAACATAGTCTGACAAGCACAATCACAGCACAACGATTTCAAGGGTGAGGGAGCTGACAGTTCCGAATTTCCCACTAGCGTAGACAAGGCCACTTCTCACCAACTAATTAGAAGGTATTTTGGGTGTACGATTGGAAAAAAGTTGAAAACCTCTAGATTCTTAGGCGGAACTAAACAAACAGTCATTTATGAAAAAGAGGTATACATACCTGAGAAGGCATAACATAATTGCCAAGTCGTCGGCTTCTATGAAGGTTTCTTTAGATCGGCGCCATTTCACAAAGTCATCATTGATCCGCTGAAACAAATTGAAAACAAATGTGACCGGTGGTCAAAGTTTGCAATGAATACTGTTATTGAAGCAGCGCGAGGTGACCAACGTGGAAATTGCATTCCAGAGACCAAAAGACAAGTGTGTAGTACAGGGCGATCATGCTGTCGATGGCAATCGAAAGGTTCCATGGACAAGATCCTTTCTGTACAAGGAACTTATAGTGCAAACGGATTAAGTCAGGTTTTAGCCAGAGAAGGATCCAGCTTAGCAGCCTGAGCAAATCACACGGCACGTACCGAATGCTTTGGCACACTTATTCAACTGAATGTGAGCTGCTTTTAAGTAGGGACTAAGTTCCAGTCCAATACCGGTATTGGGATTCCAAGTGACTGAAGATGCTTTTATCCTGTAAGCGCACTAAAAAACAATTCATCATTGATTAATGGGAGGGTCATCCGAATCGGCGGAGGGTTGATCTACGCATGAATCTTGCGGAACGCATAGTTACACTTTGTTCTATGTAATGTGATACCGCATGGATTGAAAAGAATACTCGCCAGCACCCCATAGTACATAGCTTCTTGCTACTTTCAATAAACCCTAGTTCCCAACTTAACGTTCAACTGAGATTCACAAAAGCTTCCGCACGAGCGGCTAGCGCAGGCACTGAGCTATTCTGCGTATTGCCGTGGCAAGATTCCGGTAAACCGTCTTTTCCGCGTAATGGGACTCAACTGCAGGTAGACGGTCACAGTCCTCTCACCTTCAGAACGCACTGCTAAAGTTTTTGCAAGTACTTGGTACATCAAGCGGGCAAAACGTGTATGCCTCAACTATGTCCTGCTTATGTATGGGACAGTGACGTAAAATAAGTCGGGGAGCCTGATGCCAGCAGTAACTCGGACGATACTACTTTAAACGAATGCCTCCTCAGACCGAGATATTTCTCAGGCAGTTACTTCGATGGACTTCCACGTTAGGCAGTGTCACTGATTATACAAAATATGCAGACAGAAAGACTACTTAGTTGATGGCTGAGTTTAGATGGATGTAAGTTTAAGCACAAATGCATAACCTTCTGAGTACCTGAACGTCCAAGCGTGGGTGCAATTTGTTCTATTTTTCGTCTCGTTTCAGAGGCTTATTTCTACGTGTACACATGATTAGACTTGGAGAAGTGAACAAAGAGGAAAATTGGTGTGGTGCGAGGAAGATAATCATTGAATAATACTCGTTAAATTCGTGATTAAGTTATAAAAGGGGACGACATAATAATCCAAAAAATAGAACTGAAACTTAGAAAAGTATGCGATACGGAGAAATATAGGAGTTTTTTCGTGGTGTGTGTTCAGAAATTCAGCAGCATTCGTACCACCAGCTCTTATGGCGACCACATTGGTGAATAACGCACTGCACGCATTTTGTCAGGTAAGGTACAAACGAGAAAAATCACGCAGTTTATTAAATCAGATGCAAGATATACAAACAGACATTAGACGGTCGCACAGGGGTCAGCCATCCTCGAAGGGCACTAGAATTTCGTCTACGTTCGGATATGGTTGCTGAATGTTGCCCCCGTGGCCTCTCTACAGCGTAAAACTCCATAATTTTGTTAGTCAAAGGCAAATAGGAGGCTGCAAAGTGCCCAGGCAACGATATCTGATATACAGTAGAGTGACGGCTTAAGCCTACGAACGGTAGCTTCCCCCGTGCGACTCCCTCACGGCCATGGACATCGCAAAACAAAACACTAGGAAGGTGAACCATAGCAGACCAATAGTTCGGCTGAGGCATCGCTTCAGTGCTAATGCCAAATTGCTATTATCATCCAGACAAGATCGGCGCCTTTTTCCGGTGAGATGTTCGCTTCCTAGCTTTTGCACTAGCTGTGGCTGTCGGGATGATCAATATGAAAGTTGAGGCATGAACGCAGTCAGAAAATTTTTCAAATTCCACGCTGGAAAGACTAACCTTTTGCAGTGGTTCTTCCATGGAATACAGTGAACTTGATTGAGTGAGAACAGTCAAGTAGTTCCTCAATTCACTCCATGTTGTGTCAGCCTGGTTGTAAGTGCATTCGACTGAGAAGTCTCCTTCCGGTACCCACGGTAAGGCCAGAGTGGACTGTAAAAGAATGTATATGGATGTGCTACTTACGCATTCATGAGTAGCCAGATATAATAAGACAGTTCTCCGACGGAGACTGGGCAGACCCGAGAAACACGACCCTAACGCGTGGCTGTCCAGTGAACAGACTGATCATTTGGATTTACGAAAACATCGTTCCCCACACATAATAAGAGATCGAGAAAAGTAAATTAGCACAAACATCTGGGCAGTGGGCCCGAGTGATAATCCACAGTGAGGCAGACGGACAGTCCAGTGCACAATATAGTCTACCAACCAGCTTGAAACCAAGATCACATGAATTCGAGCATTGTTTTGGACTGACCAACGACATGCACTGTCACGTACGTAACGGCGAACTTCAGGTCTAAAAACGACAGTGAGTGAAAACCAACTAAAATTTGTTGGTGAGGATGAACATATATAGACATGAGGCTACATGAAGCAGCGGCATTCAAGTGCCTCCATCGCAAGCTACAGTGGTACACTAACCTTGACAAGTGATTGGCCGGCTGAAATTATCAACACACGACAGTCGGTGTCCCAGTCTTGGGTGTAGAACTGAAAATCGTACGGTACGCATTGCTTCGTGGCTAGCATCGTGAGTGCACGAAGGTTAAGAATACCGCGAGATTGTAGTTGGCCGGTTGTCATACCTGTTTCATCGACTAGCACCTAAAGTGAGGGGGGAAAAGAACTGAATCAGAATGTCATGCATACATACACTCTGCCGAGAGTAAACCGGTAAGTGAAATATGCACTCAACAACCATAGGCTTAAAGTTCATGATAAGTAAGTGCGTTATTTGAGGTTCATTGAAAAATAGATGCGATCACTCTGGCGAAAGCCTCGTATGAAATGATTTAATGCAAATCAATCCTTTGAAAGATGCTTGGAACCGATTGAGTAGTCATCGTTTTTCGGAAAGGTTTGGTAACAATCGGTAGATTTATTGCTGGGCAACGTTTCGCTTTTGACACAAAAGCTTCGTCAGGCCAAGTGACTAGGTTACGAGGTTGGTCGAGATTTAAGGCGGAAGGAGAACCAAACCTTTCCGAAAAACAAATCAATCCTATTCGACTACATCTTCAAAGAACACAAAACTCGATTGTATTCTAAATGTGCAACCAAGAATGAATACCATAACTTGCTTGTGTTCCATTCGGAAGCTGCAGACGACCCGCGTCTAGAGCACCCCGGTCGGCATCCCTGATTGGCATCAGATTGGGACCATTGTTAAGCGATTCCAGAGTCACAGTAACTGGGGCAAGCTGCGTCACGAGACAGGGAAGTAACAAGCGCAGACGACTCAAAAGGCCGGCAGTGTCTGCTAGCGTAACGCGAACCTCAGGTGAAGATGGATGAGTGGTATCCTCATCATTTGTTGGGCATACAATGTTTAGGGCTGGTAGCTTGCTTGGGTAAGGACTCTCTACATCAAGACTAGATCAGGAGAAAGAACAATACAAGGTTACGGAATTGAGGGAGGGGAGTACAGTAAAGGTTCATTCAGAATACAAATTCAGCAAAATGGTTGAGGGAACTCGACATACTTCAGTGGTTAAGATGTGAAATTACTGAGCGGAAGGTCCGTGGTTCAAACCCAGCCCCGGTATTTCGACTGCTCCTGTCTAGGCTCAGACAACTTGGCAGTCTCTGAAACCTTGTGATTCCTTCGGGTGAAGTGGCAACTGGGGGGCAACCGAAAGGGTGTCACAACTGAATGATTATTATTTATTATTATTAATATGGTTGAGGTAGCTCATTTTTGGTTAGTCAGGTGTGCGGCTGCACACCGTTTCGTAGAGGATAAAACAATCGAGATATGGATTTCTTGTCATACTCTCCTAGCTTCTTGTTTCTTCGGACGCGTCATGGACCCAGAGACCGACTGCGCTAGCATACAGGATTTCCCTAATAACAGAATTTGCCTGAATGCTGGAGAACTCGTTCGAGGTGGCTAATGGAGTGTGATAAGATACGAGGAAAATAAGCCGCTGAACCTGAGAAATAACGATGTGAGGTGACACACTAGATGACAAGAATAAGAAACCCCAATTTACGTAAAGTCTAACATCCGAGAACATAATATACGAACTCTATTCACCCCAGAGAAGATAACATATTGTCATGACTGAGAGGGAGAGAAAAATTCTGCGGCGACTGGTTACCGAGCTGATGAAAGGTGGATCAGAGTATAGTCAGCAGCCAGTGAGTCGCCTTTGTAACACTCCATCAAAATCGTGTGCAGAGTTGAACGGGCTGCATTCATGCGACTCTGATCCACGAAGGATAACAGACAACTTGATTTGTCCGCGTCCGGGTGACTATCCGTTGCCGGCATCAATTCATTGCTTGGCAGACAGGGATTGTTGTGCTTTAAGCGCCTAATGATAACTGCATGGACTCGTGGTATTGGTTCCGATCCTTTTGCATCCTGTGCAAATTCATCCTGAACCATGATACTCCCAAGACGAGTGTGTTCCAGTATGCCGAAAACCTCAACAACCTCGTTGATCTTCAATGTATCTTGTTCCTCGCCGTACAGCTGTAAATGGTATGAAAGGAATAGTGTTGGTGAATTGGAGAAGGGGTGAAATAAAATTGCAAAAGGGGAAAAAGAGAGGCTTCAGCAGTAATTTGTCTCGATTTACCTACAACCTGTTGTATGCGCGACTGATGATGCCGGGCAATGGCCGACGTGGTTTTGCCAGTTATGGTTGTACTTAGGTTGGGATACTTATGAGGCAAGAAAATTAAGGTGCCCTACCGAGGAATTTGGCTCAAAAGTCTGACACAGTACTGACGTCTTACAGGAAATTTCAGTGCTTTTAGATTTTAGGAGACGAGCCACCGCAAATGTTTCAACCCCCAACAGAGAAGACCAGAAGACAGTGTTGGAATTCTATCCACAGACTAAACCGGCATGAGACTCTGCGGATGAAATAGGGGCACCCCCAGTGTGGCTGAATAGGTTATGGAGATACACAAGCTGTTGCGCCCCAACAGCTGTTTATTCCGGAGATCAACCAGAGTTTGTCATACAGTTGTGATCTGGGTTTGTCCTATGAGTGATAAAGACAATCTATCCGAACTAGGTGCCAGTGAAATTATCAGGTTAGTGATGCCCATATGGACCTGCAAGTAATTGGCCTCGACAAAGACAACTTTGGTTGTCGAAAGTGTCCCTCAGTAATCGATGTCACGCTTATCCGTATGAATGTGGGTGGGTTCTGGCTAATGAGGTCATCAGCCCATCCTTCACAGGGAGCAAGAGATTCGAGTGTCTGGATACCTCTGCTTGATTGCAAAACCAAAGGTTAGTGAAGGGGTACGGTGCTTTTCGAACGGTCTTACTGGGCTCATCCTCTCGTCTTACTTCCCAGGGTGTTTATGCCGGACTACAGGGCTTACATGTCTGCAGGATGACCTTCGCATTTGGAACTTCAAAACTTCTTTAATGTCCACGAAATGGCGTGCGGACAAAGAGGCAATGCTCGGTTTTAGTGTGCCTTTGATCGAAACCAGTGGAACCGGCATTGGATCGCTATCTGCGAACGCTTATCCACAGCACACATGTGACGTCTGTTGGGGATTTTCTGCTCATGCTCATGCAGAAGTTAGGTGAAGGAGTGGATTGACAAAGAAGAAGGATGGAAAACAGGTGAACAAAAAAAGGCACACTCATTTTTCGAGTGCTCCAACAAGAGATAAATCCTAAAACTACAGAAGAATAAAGAAGAATACAGAATACTCACGCGAACCAAAACACCAGTCCGTGACTCTTCTTCTTCTTCTTCTGTCAGTGGAAATTGTTTTCTTGGTTTTGGCTTGCTTGTGCTAGCGTCAGTGCCTATGGGGGAAGTACAAAACGTGATGAAAAGCGAAGAACTTACTTGTTCCTTTGGCTTTTTTTGGTTCGATAGGTAGCTCTTCGTCATCACCAATAGCACGCTTGTTTCCAATTAGCTGAACGGCCGGTGTGTACTTGCATTTACTGGCGCGAGCGTGAAGCGTTTGTAGTTAAGGCACATGCGGGATAACAAAAACCTTTTGACCTCAGAAATTCAGACTCGAAACCACTCCAAACTTATTCAAAGCAATTATCAGCAATGTACAAAGCAATGTACCAAGACAGAGAGTGTGCTTTTACAGGTTAACAGGTAAGTCCGATCGTAAGACGTAAGTGACGATGCAAACACCTATGTGAAGTTCTAACCCATCAAATATAGTCAACATGAAGCGTGTGACATTCATATCAGCCAGCTGGTTCAAACAAGTTTAACTCAGTATACGCAGATAAACTGCCAGTTGAAAATCTAACTGACATCAATGTGAGGCCCTAACCCTAATTACCGCCACTGTGGATGTAGATAGTGATATGACCAACACAAAGAGCACTCGCTCGTCACAAACGTTGTAATTGGGTGATTTTCATTACGATTCTAGCTTACACGTGAGTTGTCCACCGACATTTCTTTCCTTTCGGAACTGGAGTTCCGCACTAATAACACAGCCTGACGTGAATATGTGAGGAGTCACTAGGTCTTCACACATATAGCATGATACAAATACAACGTGACTTCAAGCATGTGGTATGCAACGCAGTATGGGAACTAACACTGCACGAATCCGAAGGAGTTAAAATGAGGCTTCTGTGAACCGAACAACTCTTACCTGTCTTGTTCCTGCTCATGCACTCTCCGGACTAGCTACATCACACTACAGGATTCCTCTTGAGTCGCGAATACTTTGGTTCTCAGTATAGAAATAAACCCACATAGAAAACGGACAACCTGGTGAGTAGCCTTACTTATGTGAGTGTGGGAGCCAAGCGAGGTGTTCTTGATTCCCCACTTCAACGTTGCCGCCTCATCGCTGTTAGGCGATAAAACGCCATTATTTGCTACTGATTTGTCAGTATTGAGGATAGCAGCGATCGTTCCGCTGCGGATGCTGCTCCAGGTTGCAGTAATGCAGTAATCACAATAATGCGTCCGCATTCGAGTAGCCTTGTTCCACACATTGTTTTGACTAAGAATGAGGTTGTAATGCAAATCGCAAAATGTCTGCATATGAAAATGAAGTCCTTAAGAGGGAAACATCTCGTGACACTGCACACTCGCTGAAACACTGTTTCCACTGTACAGCATAGTAATAATAATAACAATCTTTCAGCCGTAAGACCATTTCGGCGCCTAGCTGCCAAGCAACCCGAAGGAAGCACGAGGGCTGGGATACTGCCAGGTTACCCAAGCCTAGACAGGGGACGTCGAGAGGCAGAGGTCGGATTCGAACCACGGACCTTCCGGTCAGTAAATTCACGCTCTAACCACTGAGCCATCTCGCCCCCAACCGAAAGGGTGTTACAGCTGAACAACAAGCAATTTTTAAGTAATACAGTGATATATATGTATTCAAAATCGTCCTCATGGCAACCCAAGCTACGGCAATGAAAGAGGATTGGGGCTGAATCGCGTAATAGCAATGAACAGGTCCCTTTCTGAATATCTCCACTACGGGCCAGTCATTAGTTCACATCAAGGGCCCTTGAAGCTCTATTTGACGGATCAACATAGAAACTACAGCGAAAGACAAAAGGTAACTAGCGATATAAGAAAGTATCCTCAACAAAATCGATCTGAAAAGGATATTCGGCGAACCCAAGATGATTCTCCAGGAACAGGAACAACATAAGCTGATTGTCTTTCACCGAACTTGACATTTTCTGGTTCACCGGAGTACACCTAGAGGGGAAAATGGAATCGACTGTCAGCTAAAAGGCACCCCTAGAACAAGGTAAAGGAAACTATGACAGGAATGGTTATCATTGGAAACCAAGGGATACTGTTCCTTTCTAGACAGCATGGCGCAATTAAGGAAGATCAACGGCTACTATCAATGTCTTAGTTGTATTCTATTACCCCTAGGGAATACTACATACTATGGTAAAAAAATAACCCTGCAACAGACCAGTTGGCTACACGATTCACCAAAGATACAAAACCCATTCCGCTGAGCTGAACTCCAGCAGCCAGAGAATTGTCTTTTCCAGCATCCTATACACTTAATCTGAATAAGTGATGTTTGCGAGAATAGGGCGCAACAGAAAAGGTCACTTCTGTGAGTGATGTCACGTGCTGTGGCAAAAATAAATTCACCAAGATTGACCAGTCAGCTGATAGACTGGTGAGTAGTGTGAACAGTTACTCAGCCTGGATACCAAACATGTTACGCACGAGCCAATGTTTTGAATGTTGTAACGAGGACCCCGTAACAGCCAGCTGAGTGAATCGAAAACAACTATGCCCAATACTCACCCATAAAGCGGGGAGGTAGCGTCTTTTACCCGCAAACTTTTCAAATAGTTGTTTTCTGAACCCGGTAGACGATATGAGACATAAATAATGACTTGATATTCTGAAGTGTTCGCGGTATTGCAGGCCGACAGGCGACATGTAAACAAAACTAAAAGACGCAACAGTAGTCGCAGCCATCCACATTCTGCTCACAGGAATGGACCCCAGTTCCAAAAACACTGGCATAATTTGGTATCGCAGTAGAGTAACTACGATGTTTCTCCCCTTATTATGCCATTACCACGCAATACCACCGTCGCAGTGACCATGGCAAAAGTAGGATAGAAATCAATATGATACGAGTGCTGTTTCCAAGGTTTGACTGGAAAAATGACAATGTTCATCGAAAATGGGTCATCCGAAGACTAGACACCACCAAGAAAACTCACAGCAACAATTTCACACCAGATTCTTGTAGAATTTCCCATTTCTGCGGAGGAGACCTACAAACGCACTAGAGTGCACACTGACGTTCCCATATGAGTAATGTTATTTTCAATCGACGCCATGAACTCGAGAATCTACCTCAAGTGTAAACCAACTGCAACCTTTCTGTACCGTGGTGTTAGTGTCTGCGCATCATGTTGATGCCGACATTAATGAGCCAAAATGATACTCCCCGACTTTCGGAAGAATGGAGTTCAATTTAAACCATTGCTCCTCATCCACGGACGTAGCACTAATCAACCCAATTGAGTTTTATGGTTTTAGGTTTCACATTTCGTTTACAGGCCACATACCGTTCGTCTCTCGTTCTTCACTCAGCACAGGATGGGACAAAAAATCAGCGAGACGGACGACCCTCCGACATGCGAAATGTGTCCTAACCAACGCAGCCTAAGAAGCGCGATTGGTGTGGGAGAGTTCTCTCATCCCAAGACCATCTGGTGTAAATCCGAATTTCTAACCCGATGTTCCCACAAGACCACCAAGAATGTTTGGGAGGAACTCAGGGTTGAGCCCTGAAGGCTTCCCTTTGCGCAAAGACATCATGTTTCCGATCCACAAAGCATTATGATCACACCGCGAGACGACTCAATGGTTAGAGCGCGAATTTAGAGACCGGAAGGTCCGTTGTCCGGTTTTCGCCTCTCGACTTACCCTGTCTAGGCTTAAGCAACCTGGCAGTATCCCAGCCCTCGTACTTCCTCCGGGTGGAATACCACCTGGGCACCGGAAGGGTGTTACGGCTAAACAATTATTTTTATTATTACATCACCACAATATAGGATTTCCAAGCGCGCCATTTTGCTTTCTGAAATGAAAATAGTGAAGTCATACTTCGAGGAACAGTTGTCCACATATGCCTCACGTGTCAACATAAAACATAGGCCGATACTTACTGCATCTGCATTGAAGGTGATCGGCTTTGCAGCAACTTTGGAACTGCGAAACACGGAAGCTGTTGCACAGCAAAGCAAAGTAGCTGCGTCTACAGAAATCCACCGAAATTAAAGAAATGCTCACACTTTGAGAATGCAAGACAGTCGGCGTGCGTAGCACAGACAGAAGGGAATCATTTTTCCGTGCGGCTCGAAGATGAACCATCGCATTCGAAAATAATAATTTTAGGTGCAAGGGTATTGCTATTAATCTTGGACGTAATAGAGGGGAAATAGCTTCTACAGGAAGAGAAAAATATGGAAAACCTTAATCCTTCGGCGAAAAGACCACTATTTTGAGCAAAATAAGTCAAGAAGCACAAATTAGAGGACGGATCGAATCGAATGCCTGAAAAGTCGGACAAAAGATTCCACCTAATGATGAGAAGACATTACTACTTCGAAGAGAAGCAAAGGGCTCGGAGTCCACAATAGCGTTTTTCGTTGGCCATGAGCCAGTGTAAAATCACTCATCATCATCATCATCATCAAAGACAGCAACATCAGTGTTGACAGTGATGCCTCACTGCTGTACAACCATAAAATTCGTCTAATTTCATATATATATATATATATATATATATATATATATATATTAAAAGCCCCAGAGTGAAAAGAAGAGAAAAAGAGTGGATGAGGGAGAGGACCTAGTGCTGGCCTATGTCAAGCATTCTGAGGTGCCTACACCTCCAACCGCTCAATCAGACAATCTGAAAAGAAACTGACAGCATGAACGCCACTGGCATCGATTAGCCGCCATTCCTTACAGGTTTCCAGCCAAGCACAGGCGGGTTCACGGGGACCCAATCCGGAAGGCGTACAACACCAACAACACCCAAACTCTCCATGATCTCTTTCACGTCTTACTGCCAAGTCATGCGCTGTCCATCTCGCGGTTTGCGCCATTCTGAAGGAGGCACGGAGAACAAACTCGTCTCGGTAGACGGTGTTTCGGCATGCGTAGTACATGACCGAGCCATCGTAGTAGGTGGTGCCCAACTGAAGTACCTGCAGCACAACCAAATACCCGTTTTCTAATCACCTCGTTACTAACACGCTGACGCCATCCAAAACCAGCCACGCTTCTGAGGCAACAGTCTAGTCTTAAAAGATTTACTTTTTAAGATTTGCGTCGAAGCTATGCATTGTGATTTTCTACATATATTTATTGGAATTCATCAAAAGCAAACTGGATATTCTACAGAAGACACTGCCAGAAACCAATCTAGTAGTTCGTCCAGGACTCCGCTGTCATAACCACAATCGAGGTAACTTGCAGTCTAAGAAAGCTACGCGATAACGGTAGAGATGTGAATTCCCGGTACATTAGGCGTCAGGACGTTCGTCTGAGTGTTAACCAGGTCACTTAGATCATGCATAGTATGAAGGCGATTACTATGAAATTGCCAAGCTTCAATAATACGAGCCTTCACCTTTTACATAAGCACCAATTTACCATATCTTCATTACGACCTGGTATTTCGGGCAATAATCTTTATTACAAGCTTTAATAGCCTAATGGATAATGCCGTGGACTTCCGTCTAGAGGACACGTTGCAATCTCCGTGAGAGAGGTTTTCAGAGTGGGAAGTGGTCTTGCCTTGAAATGCTGTCCACGTGTTTTTTCTCTCCAGAGATCTGAAAAGTACTTTTCTCTTTCTAGCTCTATAATGTGCTGTCGAGGGTAATCGAGGTGGCTCAGTTTGTATAGATGGTTGTTGGTCCGTTAGTTCAGCTTGACAATTGGGATGCAGACATTGTCACCAGAGGAAGTGACATCAGAGCGCTGATGAAGGAACGGTGATGAAACATCAGCAGTTAAGTCCCCGGAATCACCGAATATGAAAACAATAAATATGGAACATTCCCAGTCGGTATAGCCGTCCATCAGCAAGTATGACTGTGAAAAATTGAACACCACTGGAATCCTACTGTAGAACAGATATCCTACCAGGACTCATCAGTAGTTGTCTATTTATACCAGTTAGAAGGCAAGCTTCCTCAGGGTCTTAACACACACTAGGATCTACACCAAGATGTGTCAAATGAGGCCACATAAGGTCTTATTATTGCAGACAATTGTAACGAAATGTTGAAACAAGACTTCAATCACCCACCTCGTCAGAACCAAAGTCTCGAAATCGGAAAGAATGCACCCGATTATCGTCGCTACCACTTAACGAGAATTCGTCCATGAACAACTCGATACCGAACATGTCTTGCACCATGCCATAGACACATACAAGATGCCCATCGGGTATCAAGTCCAAAGAAGTTTCATTCAATATTGGGATCTTAAAAAATGTCGAATGATGCTGTCGCCATACCTTGTCCGTTTTAGCCGATATAGCCTCGGATAGCAAGTCACGAAACTGTTGCTGGGCTTTATCTCCGCATTTCTCTGCAAACACTAGGATGAAAAAGCAAACCTGGCTTACGAAATATCTCATCATAGAGAGTCAATGGGAGGGCGAAACAAGTGTCAGTCATCTTGGAGGGATCTGTAAAAGAAAAGAGGGAAACCGCTGAGTGGAACAGAAATTCGGATTCAGAAGATAGGGAAAACTGGTATCCTGGAGGTTCAAATTGTAGTTCATTTTTCACGCAGCAAAATTCTTTGAAACAACCCTATTCTTATGAGATGCTGCGTCAACCACACCTTCACACTCCGTCAGGAGTTGGAAGCCATATGCACAAACGACCCACAATCTTCGTGTGTCCTGACTTTAAGGGTGCATGTGACCCTGTCCGTCGGCCAGATTACTTGTTAAACGGAGGATGTCCCGCAGGTCTTTGAACATAATCCGGCCTTTATAGTTTTACGTTTCCGGACGTGTGAGTGTAATAAGGGCTCTGAAAAATTCCTCCAACGAGGAAAAAATTGTTCAGCTGTAGCACATTTTTGGTGCCTAACTTCCATGCCACCCGAAGGAAGCACGAGGGCTGGAATAATGCCAGGTTGTCCGAGCCTAGACGGGGGAAGTAGGGATGCAGACACCGGCTTCGAACCAGGAACTATCCGGTCAGTAAATTCGACCTCTAACCACAGCCATCTCGCCCTACGCGTCATCATCATCATCATCATCATCGACAGCATGACATCAGTGTTCAACACCGATGCTTCACTGCCGTACAACCAGGATTTATTTGAAAGTCTTATTGTCAAGAAAAGAATAAAAGTGGATGGGGAAGGGACTTGGTGCTAGCTTACTACAATCAATCCGAGGTGCCTACACCTCCAAACATTCACTCAGGCAATCTGGATAGAAACTGACAGCAAGAACGCCACTGACATCGGTGGGCAGCCATATCTTGTAGTGTCTATGGGGATCACGCGGTCCCCATCCTGGAAGGCGAGTAGCACCGACAGCACCCAAGCGTTTCGTAATTTCTTTCATACCCTTCTGCCAGGTCAAGGGTTGGCCACCTCTTTGCTTACGCCACTCTGAATTGGGCATGGAAAACAGCACTCTCTTCGGCAAACGATGGTTAGACGCGCAACACGTCCAACCAACGCAGCTTCTGGTGCTGGACACATTCTTCAATGGAAGTACCCGTTGCACAACCCAAAACTCTTTCTAATGCCTCGTTACGGATTCGCCGACACCAACCCACACGAGCTATGGTTCTGAGACAACGATTGTCGAACACCTGAAGACGTCCCAGTTCCGCTGCTCGAACAGGCCAAGTCTCACAGCCATACAACAAAACAGCCCACCGTAGCTTGATACACACGTCCCTTGAGATTCAGGGATACACCACTTTGACGCCATAGGTGTCTCAAATTGACAAACGCGACCCGAGCCTTGCAGATTCGCGCATTGACCTCATCTGTCACACTACAATCAGAACTAATACAACTCCCAAGATACGTAAAACGCTCCACAACTTCCAGTGCATCTCCCTGGATTGTCAGTGGCGCGTTCAGTGACTGCATGTCCATGACCTTACACTTTTTGGGTGCAAAGTGCATACCAAAGGACAGGATGACTTTGGTCAGTTCATCTAAAAACACCTGCGCCTTCTCCTCTTCAAAGATAAGAACGATGTCGTCTGCATACCAGATCGACAAGGTTTTCTTCACAGGCTATTTGAACACCAGGGTTTTGGAGACCTTCCAGCGTTCGTCTCATTATTTCATCGACCACGAAGTTGAAAAGGAGTGGAGAGAGTGGGCATCCCTGACGGACACTGCTTTGTGTACGGAAGCCGTTGGAGAGCTCTCCACACTCACTCACACGTCAAGTCTTGGAATACAAAGAGCGTATTATGTTCACAAACTTCCGGACATTCCTTGGGTAAGCGGCGTCAAGCAGGACAGACCGGTCAACCGAGTCAAATGCGCCTTGGAAATCCAGGAACACTAGAATTGTGGGTCGCTTATACGTATGGCGTTGTTCTAGCACCTGACGGAGTGTGAAGATTTGGTCAACGCAACCCCTACCAGGCCGGAATCCGCTTGCTGCTCTCGAGTCAGTGTTTCACGAGCCACCGTAAGGCGACGAGGCACAAGTGACGCCAATAGTCTCGTTACGACCGGGGTCAAACTGATTTCCCTGTAGTTACCACACTCACTACGAGCCCCTTTGAAATGGGCACTATCACCGACTCCCAGTTGTCTGGGACAGACTCCTTTTCCCAAATGCAGGCAAACAGATCAGACAAGCGTTGACTGAGGACTTCATCCTACTTTGAACAATGCGGGTGGGAGGTCATCCGGACCAGAGGCTCGGTGGCGCTTGAGAGAACATATGCAGTCGTAAACCTCTGAGGCCGTAGGTAGTTCCACGTTCACCGTCCAGGGTTCTAATTCACCTGTGAGCTCCAGATGAGTGCCAGCTGGTGGCCATGACAATTGTTGTTCGAAGTATTCGGCCCATCGATCGAGATGGTCCGAATTCGAGATGGTCACTCCATTCTGATCCTTGATAGTTTCGCTCACAGGTGGTTTCCGGGGACCGGTCGCACGGATCAACTGAAATAACCTTCGAGCATTACCGGCTTTCTGGGCCTCTTCTTTACGCGACGTGGTGTCAAACAAGGATGCTCACCCTCTCTACCTTATTCGACTTCGTCATCGATAAAATAGTGCGGCCAACGGAGGAGAGTCTTCAAAACCAGACATTTAAGTTGCTGCTGGTGAGAACCCATCCGATATAAGCGAACATCCGCTATTGTCCTAATCTTTTAAGGCGAAGGTCAAGCACAAGCATTGCTGGACAAACGGATCACCACCATACCACCTTTCGACACACGTCTTGTAACTTCAGAGTGCAAATTCACGCTTCAAAACTTGCAGCATCTGAGCAGGCATCTTGAAATGCAAGAAGCACTGGAGGTCGTGGAGAAAGCTAGATACCTCAGTAGTTGTGTTGGCTCTGACGGAAGTGCGTCTGGTGAAGTCAGTGCTGAACACTGTCGTCGATGGAACTCTCCGTTGCAAAACCGAACGTTCAGTTTCTAATTGCCTTGCGGACACCAAGCAATACGAGCTACGGCGTTAAGTCAAAGATTGTCGAACAACTGACGATGTCTCAGTTCCACTGCTCGAACAGGCTGTCTCACAGCCATACAAAACAGCCCGTAGAGTAGCCCGATACACACGTTTATTGAGATATACCGCTTTGGCCTCATAGGTGCCTGAAATGAGCAAACGCTACACGAGCCTTTCATATTCGTGCAATTGACCTCATATGTGACATTACAATCAGAACTAATACAAATTCCGCAAAACGCCCACAACTTGGAGTGGTTTGTAGTATGCACGCTATGGAAGCACCAGGGGACAGGGATTCTCCGCAGGCAGGTGTTCACGACAATTTCTGTGGATGGAAAACCGAAACAAAGCTCATGGTGGTTGTACACCACCAATACTTACATATAAATCAATCAAACTCGCAGATACCGCATACTACCGGTTATCCCTGGATTGTAAGTGCACTTACACCAGTCATAATGGTGACTGCATGTTCGGCAACTACATGTTCACGATATGACTTTTCCATTGAACGCTCGATAATTTATCCACCGTGCAAGAGGATCAACAACATTGGGTCCTCCTGCAGATCTACGTGTTTCGATGTCTGGTGTCAATTGACATGATTATGGGAAGTTTTTTCTCGGGTTGCAGGTATTCCATCCGTCCGGAGGATTCGCACTTTTAGTCCGAGTAATTACCCTGAGTCGATAGACAAATCGGTCACGGATTGATACACAGGAGCGAGGCTTTTGCCCAAGTTTCCCGGGTCGGTTTTGTTCTTGTCGTTCAGCAGCTGTCGTTCACCTGAAAGGCACAAGTGAAAAAAGGGTGTAGCACTGCTCTTTAAGTTCTCAGCGCGGGGCAGTATGTTTGCCAGCGCGAGGACTCGCGTAAATAAGTGTCTAATAGTATTTTGAACTGAGTTCTAGAGGGAGCGTGGACAACCGTATCAGGAAGGTTATTCCACGCAACAACTACCCGAAATGAGAAAAAAGCTTGCCTAATGAAGGTGTACGCTCTGAGCTTAAAAATCTTCTTAACATGTCCCCGCCGTGTGTTTGCTAGTTCAACGGTGAAAAACCTTTTGGCCAAGCCTTGTTCAAACAGGGCGTAAGTAAAAATTAAGTCCCCTCGGAGGCGACGATACTCCAAGGGAAAGAGGTCGAGCACCACGAGACGCGTTTCGTAGTCCATGGACTTGAGACCGGCAACCATTTTCGTAGCAGCTCGCTGGACACGCTCAATGAGGATTACGTCTTTCGTGCGTCCTGAGTAGACAACCGGGTTGGCATATTCAAGGAGCGGTCTGACATAGGCCCCATAGAGTATTTGGAAGTCCGTGCGAGTAATACGAGAGAAGGTACGCCGAATCATCCGTAGAACAGCGAATGCCTTCTGAGCCGATTTCTCAAGGTGCAGTGAGAAGGACAGGTTTGGAGAGAGCCAGATACCCAAATCTTTTTTGGCATCTATCCTCGTGATGTCTTCTGGTCCTTTCTCACCATGCATGACAAAGGAGTTCGCTGAGTCTCCTCCAAATGACATATGGACGCACTTTTCGTCATTCAGAGGAAGGTGCCAGTCCAACGACCACTGCTTTGCGGCGTCCACATCAATTTGGAGGGCACTGGCATTGGAACTCCACGATTTCAAGTCGTCCGCAAAAAGTAGACATGGACTTGAAATAACATCTGGAAGGTCATTGACGTATATCAGAAACAGCAAAGGTCCCAAAACGGAGCCCTGAGGAACTCCAATGGAGACCGGCGCCGCAGAAGAGTAGGTCGAGCCTACTTTCACTCGGAATGATCTGTCTGATAGGAATGCCTTGATCCAGTGTAGGATTTTCCCTTGAATCCCGTAAGACTCGAGTTTGTGGAGCAGAGGGACGTGTGGGACTCGATCAAATGCTTTTGAAAAGTCGAAAAATATGGCATCCGATATGAGTCCCTCGTCCTTGGCTTGGGTTAAGCTGTCCATAAATACGAGCATGTTCGTCACGCAGGAACGGTTTGGGAGAAATCCGTGTTGAGTTTGAGAAATCAAGTTGTTGGAAGTAAGGTGATCTAGAATGGCTCGCTTCAGAATGCGTTCCATCACCTTGTAGGATGAAGCACGCTTCAGTAGTATATTGCAGCATCGCGTAGTCATCACAACCGTACGCATCTGGAGATCATGGATTGCAGCCTGCAGACTGCCCCATCCATATATGAAGAAGAAGATGGGGTATATGATTCAGACACATGCTGGCGACCAGACTGGTGAATCTACCCACAAGCCAGACGGCGCGTGCTTTCAAATTGAATCCGGCTATGCCTGCCGATTCACGGATGGCCATGAATGGAAACAAATGTCTCAGTAACTTTGATGTTTTAAAAGGGGGGTTAGTGTAACAAATTGCAGCAAAAGTAAGGCAGATCGTGGTGTTTTTTGCTTGAGCATGCATACAGCGAAATCCAACACTGTAACGCTCAGTATTCGCCGAATGGAATCGACTTCCGGAAAACGACGGTTTTCAAGGTTAGCACTTCATCGTTAAAAATAATTGTGTGTGTGTTGGGTTGTCCGGCAAATCTCTGTATGGTCAATTTGTTTAAGTCAGTGAATCTTCAAGGTCATCAGTTACGTCAAACTGGAAAAAGACGCGTAATGGCAACAAGATATCGTACGGTACCTTACCTCAAGGCACGTGTCTTGAGGTAAAACGTGACTCCCTTACATTGGGCGAAATTGGCATGTGGCTCTGCGGCTGTAATAATTTACGGGACCTAATAGAACTCATATTGTGTTCATGGAGGCAAAATATGATGGAGTATCGCTCATGCAACTAAATTTGCGCTTGTATCTACCGCTCAACTGGATGTGTGCCACACAGACTCAGGGAACACACTGAGGTGGGACTTTGCGCCTCGGTTCAGGTCGGAATCATAAGATGTCCTCTTCGCGGTCCGTTTGGCAGGCACGCACGGAGGCCTTCTGAACGGGCCGGGGACTAGGCGCTAAACTTAAATTGATTATATGCGCGCTCACCTTAGAGGCAAGCCTGAAGATCGTCACCGCACAGCGGGCAAGATTAACCTTCACTACATTTGGCTTGATGTGATACGCGATCCGTTGCATGTCAGTGACCATTACATCTAGTCTGCAGATCACAAAGCACACCAAAGCCGAGGTCTGTGTCCCTAGACCGCCATTCGGGTTGAGGTTCAGTCTTCTCGACCGCTGACGGCTGTTCGTCAGTCAAAGGCATCGAGGCTTGACGGAGTAGGATTCGCTCCTGAACTGCTTAATGATGGTTGTGATGTTTCTGGTTTCCAGAGCCTGACCTTTATCCACCACTCGTGTAAATTGTTTACGTAGACGGTTGGGGGTTGCTGCTGGTAGCTTGGAAATACATGTAATAGGTCGATCTTATTCCGGTAGGGTGTCATTAGACAGACATTTGTATTTGCCAGCACAGGTGTCAACAATCTGGGGACGCTTGCGTGCTTGCACAATGAAACAAAAGTTAGGTAGCGTAGATAAACATCATCTTGTTAGCTCCAACACGATGATGCTTCAGCCTTGTAGACTGCGGTTTCAAGCGCTGCAAAACTAGCGAACACATGTGCATAATCGTCCAACAGACAACGTTCAGAACGTATCTATCGTCCTCCGGGATTTCCCTTAGGCCGCAGTCGTATGACGTATGCATCTCATATTCCCACATTAGCCACTCAGTTTGCCGGGTTGCCCCCTCTATGACGTGCCCCAGTGTGTCTGAGTGCTGCGCGCGCTTTTTCAGGCAACCGTTGACATTCTCTATACTGTAGTTAGTCACACGGCCAAACGGACAATCCCGAACAGCCTAGTTGCGGGGCCGTACAACTAGTAAACCGTGAGGTAAGAGACGAATTGCGAGTCCGTGCGGCGAGGCAGTTGCAATTCTCGGACTCTGTGTGCTGGTATAACGATGAACAATAAAACCTATTATATGGTATTGTCCGCGGGATCCATACCGTAGAATAGGTGTCGGCAGTTCACAGAGGGCATTCATTACCAAAAACACACGGGTCTTGTGTGATACGCACATGCTTTCTGGTTGCTTTGTGAATATGGAAGCAGCACTACATGACAACGCAATCCAACACTTCTCTCGCTGCCCACATTTGTGCCGTCAATCTCCCCATGGCAAAGTTATTAGCTTGATACTAGTTGACCATCATCTCCATGAACAAGCCAAACAAATTATGCATAGAAGCAAACTGTTCATTTTCCACAAAGATGTGCATAACAAGACGTCTGGTATTTAGGCCTTTTGTGATCAGGAGGACGTGGGGCTCGTACCTACGGTCCAGTTGTTACTTGGTTTAAAGGGGCTCAGCTGAATCTGTTTGTCGCGTGCGTTCTATCGACATTTACTACATCCTGGTGGCGTCGGAACAGCGCTATCATTTGCCATCTGGCGAAGCATATGTGGCTGTGGTGGCCTTCCGCGGTCTATAACACAAGCACACGTCTGGACTCGCGCAGCTAGGCCGGGACCAAAGACCCATCATATGCCACAATAACACCCAACTATCCCAGTTGACACTTCCGTTGGTAGTTGTAAATATCCTCAATGATAAGCACCCTACTGAGTTCATCACCGCACTTCACGCGACGGCGTTTCGCACATCAGCAGTGATCTGCGGGTGCCCAAACCCTCTTCGGTTGGCCGTTGGCTTACCGAAGGTAGATAGTGCAAAACTAGGAAAACCTGTGTTTATGTTCGAGAAAACAAAGGGTGACTGGGAGGTTGTTCCCATGCCTTCTTGGACAAGAACATGTTTGTGAGTTATGATTCGCGTACTGTTTCGTATTATTAAATGCGCTCAACTCAGTAGCTTTTTTTGGATTCCCCGATATTCCGTTGCTTCGCCTGGCCAACCCCTGAATCTGTAGTACACCCACTCGTGACTCAAAACAGCGCTGGTGCTCCGATTACGTGATGCAAGTACAGAAGCATCATAGTTATCCCTCATGCATTCATTTAACTCTTTATCAAATGCCGTAAACGATAAAAACCAGACAGCCGCCAATTTCTCAAGGAAAATTTCTGAATGGATATCTAAAGCCGTTAGCCGATTCATGCACAAGCCAAACACAAGCAAATGATTGGCTGGGCCGAGGCAGGTGATACATGCCCGGACATATAACTGCTCCAAATAGCCTCAGCCGCTTAAAAGATATTTCCATCAACAGTTACCCGTTTCTAGACCACGTAAGGGGAGAAGCTTGGGACAATGGGACGTTGTGTTTGTGGTTCGAGTCCGGGTACCGCCATCCGAAATTTTTTCGACTTCCCCCTTTAGCACGTTTCACCACAGGACACTACGTCTCTTGCTGACAGTCATATATACCATAAAAACATGGTTAATCGAGAGGACCAGTCTTGAGAAAAGTCTGAGATACATAGTGAAGGTTGAATTGAGATTTTCGAAAGCACTTCAACTTCCTGCAAAACATATCGAAATAAGTTGTGTAGGTAGTCACACAGAGGTTGTGCTCTTCAAGGCACGTGTATACGTTTTGTAAAGTTAGATTTACGCATTAAAATTAAAAACGTGAAATTTTACATCTATCGCGCAAAGAAGCGAAGATTTGCTGGAATAAATTCTTCAAATTGTTTCGGACTATATTCTTGCTGGCTTTGACAAACCACCCTTTCTTAATTTATGCACTTTGAGCATTTTCCTGGACTGTTCGCAAATGCAACTTGAATACGTGCGTTTCCTGGCTTGCGCACAAATAACCAATCAGAACGCTTGCCTCTACATGAATCGCGTGCCCCTAAAGCCAGCCGCTCCTTGAAAGCACAATACTTTTTTCTGCAAACCACTGCTAATGGAATAAAAATTCTCAAACCAAAAATTTGAATTTTGTCGCATATGTGCTCAGACCAAAAATCACTCTCATCTGCCTTCATTTTTGCGGTTTGTTTTAACTACTATCTTTTCGAAATTTTTGGTCCACATTCGACTTTGAACTAACTGTGCTATGGTTTCGGAAGTGGCTTCACGTGTCTGTTGGGAAATTTGGGGCCGTGTACGTTTCATCCTTCACGGTATTTGATAACTATGTGGTATTTGTCCGTTCATCTAGCAATCAACAAATGGTTATCCAGTATAAAAAACTGGTTAGAGACCTGTGGATGGGCTAGAATCCAAAAAACGTTTCTACAACACCTAACCTTGAAAGTTTAGTTTCGCGGCCAATAAGCCGGAGGTTACGAAGTGACAACCCTGAAATGTCTTAGCTTTGGAGAAATCGATTCCACTCGCGAAGCACCGACTGTCCAGTGCGGCTTTGTTTACGAAGGCACAGCATTCACCTGGCGGTCACCTCTTATTTTCTTGAACACAACCACAAGTTGTCGACTTTTTTTGCGATCGGCTCTCGGTTATTCGAGGGCTAACCGAAGACGAGTTAAGCACCTGCAGCGCCCTTCTTCATTATGGAACGTCGTTTTGTGAGGTGCGGCAGTTCGTAGCCGACGTATTCGGCAAGATCCTCACCCCTCAGGGTATATGCAGCTACCACCGGAAGTATCGACCGGCTCCGTTGAGTAAGTGCCGCATAATTGGATTTTATTGTGGCAGATGACATGCCTTCGGTGCTCGCAAAACTTCGAGAGACCGGATGCGTTATTGTGCAGCAGTCAGAGTAAGGTCACTATAGCCACATATGCCCCTCCCGATGGCAGCAGATAGCGTTGTTCCGATGCTTTTCGGATATCGTAAATGTAGACGGAACGCACGCAGCAAACCGTTTTGGGTAAGTTTGTGTAGGGCACCTAATATCCGGTCTTTAGATACAGGCTGGATACTTTCCTGATAACGGAGGGCATGGGTATCGTATGTTCAGTTAAGTATGAGTTCGTGGGGAGCGAACAGTTTGCTCCTATGCGTAAACTGTTCGACTTATTCAAGGAAATGATGGGGGGGAGTATACAGTTAGGAATCATTATGGACAGGTTGGCGGCGCAAGTGCGGGCGGCTAGAGTCATGTTCGGCTGCGACGTAACGCTTTGCCACTTTCATATCAAATAAGCTATCAGAAAGCACATATGTATCATGCCACATGCATGTATTCTTTGTCATGGATACACTTAGCGAACAGCCGGCAGAATGGATCAGAATGCGTTCCATCACCTTGCATGGCACGCTAGTGAGGCTTATAGGCCTGTTGCTGCCAGGCGATAGTTGGTCAGCAGTTTTGTAGATTGGCGTGACAATCGCTTCCTTCCAAACAGAGGGAAGGTGGCCTTCGTCAAGCGACTGACGAAACAGCAGATGGAAATGAGTTGCCAGTGTGTACGACGTTTCCTTCAGGATCCTTGGATGGACTTCGTCGGGCCCCAACGCGCAGAATGGGTTGATCTTGTGCAGGAGTTGACGAATGTCCTCCACCGTGAATACCAAGTCGGTTAGAGGCCGTTCGTAGGTACGCCTTGACAAGGTTGGATGTGACGAGGACGCTGGGACTGAATACAGACCTGCATAGTGATCTCTGTAGAACTCAGATACCACTATTGGGTCACTCGTGGGTTCCCCGTTCCTAACCCTCAGGGAGAACGCTGGTGGCTTGTTTCTTCGGCGATATCGCATGTATTTGAACAGCACATTTCTGTTCTTCCGGGCGAGGTCTAGAATGGTGGCTTGTTTTCGTATGTTGGAACAAACAAGGTGAGGGCAAGCTACGTTAGCTAACTTATCGTTTGTGATTCAAACACCTAGATTCTCCAAGACGGTTGTCACTTGTGTTAAGGAATGCACATGTCCTTTCTACCGGGTGGCGTGGCTCCCCTGTATGTATTTGTTCATCGTATCTAGAGGTCTGTCGCTTCCAAGCAGTAAGGACTGTTCTTCATATATTCTTTCTTAGCTTGCTTTCCGGTCCACCAACGATGGTTGTCGGATTAGAACCTACCGAAAAAAGGTGTACCCCTTAAACTTGTTCCTAAACCACCGCCGATATCTTTCAACGCCCTTCGTAAACAGCTGCACCGAGCGTTGGATAAACTTCAGGAGCTAGAATCCAGGAGGGCCACAGCCATCTATAAGCAATTGATTGTTCAAGGGGAAATGCTGCTGCGTCAGGGGTCAAAGTCTGAAACTGACGGCCTACCGTCGGTGATCGAGGTTACTGTACCTCAACAAAGATGGTGGTCTAGGGACACAGACTCGGGTTTTTGTGTGCTCCGTTACCGGCCGACTACTACCAATGGTCGCTGGTGTGCAACAGATCGCGTATCACATCAGGCCGACTGTTGTGACGGTGAACCTTGCCTGCTGTGCGTTGATACACTCCAGGCTTGTCCCAAAGTTGGGTCCGCAGAAAATAATTTACTTTTGCCTCTTAGCCTCCGACCCGTCCAGAAAACGCAAAGGTGTGCGCGCTACCCGGTCCGCAAAAAGGGCGTCTTATGATGTTGACCCGGCCCGAAGCACAGAATCCCAGCACAATGTGTCCCGGAAGTCTGTGTCCATGTTTTCGGGCCAAGGAGGAAATACTCGACAGCCATGAGTAAAGTCTTGACTACCGCGACTAACGCTTTAGAGCGCCAGTTAGATTAAAGAAGCGAAGGTGGTTTCATGTGACCCATCAGCTTCAGGCAGTGTGTCTGTTGATGAGACCCCGTGCATTTCATCTAAGTCTCGTATATCTTGAGGGATACAGTGAGGACGCATGCGAAATAGCCACTAGAGACGGCCTTGTGTAAACACGCCTCTACGACACTATAGCCGCTGAAGTGCCCCCAGTTTAGGGTAAGTATTCTTCCCAGTTTTTCATTGCCTGCCTCATGATGATATTTCGATAACCTAGCTTATAACTTGCTCTAATTTGAGAACGTCAATGGTCAATGAAGAATTTTATGCGTCTCCTGACAGAACATGTGTACTCATCTAAACAACCAATACTACTTAACTTTTTATGTCGTCTATTATGGAAATTTTCCCCGGTAGAAATGGACGTGCTCGTTCAGGCCAGCTATGTTCGCTCAGCTGTTCGCTATGATCGACCTAGGTTCCATGTGGCTAGTTGATTGGGCACATGGACCCATAGCCGCATGTTAGTTCAGTGTGGCTGATTGATCAACGTCATGGTCTTCCTAACACAATTCTGAGGCTATACCGGAAGACTCCGTTGTTTAACAAAAAGTTGCGCGACTTTTCGCCAATAATGAACGCGGTCAACGCATTTTTAACTTTTAACAGCAATTATGGAGACAAAATTGTTTACGGGAATGGCCTCTCGCAAATTTTGCATCCACAAGAGCTGTGTACATTCTGGAGTGTTCAGGGAAGTAGTTCAGCTGTAAAACTACCTGAAAGTTCCGTGCATTGTAAGTGAGCTACCTTTATCCGCAATTCGCGATTTCTTATTGCATTAGGCCGCGTATTCACAGTCGGTGGTGTTTACTGACCTTGAGGATTCGCTCACTTAAATGAATAACCAATGTAGATGATTTGCAATGATACAGGAACCAATACATTATACATATACATTCTACATCAATAATAATAATGTTTATTCCCAACTTGTGGGGGATATACCGTCTGGCATGATCATACGTTTACAGTCAGAATGAAACGTGACTGGGGGGTTTGCGGGTAGTGCGGATGGCGCGAAAAGGGGACAATGTCATAAACAGTGGGAAATATCCGATGAAATAATAATAGGTTTCTTTCCCAACTTGTAGGGAATAATGGGCATGAGGTCCGGCTAGTTCAAGGGCATAGCCGGCTGACGTGTACTAAAACTGAAAACCATTGCTGGCCATGAGTGACCTTGGGCGCTTGGGCAAATGGCCGGAGTCACAACGAGCAAAAGTGGAGATAGAGATGGAATAATTCGAATTGGGAGCACATGGCGAGTTTTTGTCTCAAAAATGTGGTTTAATCTGAAACTAAGCAGACTCACTGGTGTCACTGTTGTAGGGAAGTCAGGTGCAGGGGATGGGTTGGATGGGGACATGGTACCAATACATAGGGCGAGTCAAACACCATATACGGATTTGCACTTGTGGAAGAGGCAAGCCGAAATTGTGGCAGAAAACCAGGCCAGCCAAATTTGAGCGAAAATTCATCGAGTACGAAAGAACCCGTCCCGGAGATGGGGCCGGATGAAACATTTGCTCGCAGGTGCGAATACAGGCTCGATTGGGCGAGGGGTTGCGGTCGAGGTGCTGAAGAGAATAGTTGCGGGAGTGCCGTCACACTGGGTTTGACAGTGCCGTGCCATCATTGCACTGACATGCTTCGGTTTACGGACGGCCCCGTAACGGTCGTCAAGGGTGCCGCGATCGGAGAAGGGTTACGCACTTCTGTGGCAGCTGGATCTGGGTGAGATGGAGATTGACACAGTCAGGCGGATGCAGGGTCACAGATAATTTCCCTTTCGTTGGAGGACCGTGTGAGTGTAGACCGGGGATCAGCCAGTTTGAATGAATAATGGTTCTACGGGGCGCTTGGGCAACTGCAGTAGAAGTTTGAAGCTTGGGAAGAGGGGCAACGAGGAAGAAACAGGATGAAAGCAGTAGCGTGTGGCCAGTGTCCGGAGGCATAAGACACAACAGTGTCAATAGAAAAAATCTAATAATAGATGACAGCAAGCTAAATGGACCCAGGAAAGGTGGATATGTTTGCTGATCTAGAAACCAAATACTAGTTGGGCCAGAGTAGGTGCATAGTTTTAGGATAGTAAGAACTTTGTCGTCGAGGTAGCTAGCAGGGAGGCTAGCTGTTGGACTAGTTGGAACAGGCGGTAGTTTCCAGCTTACCAAAGAATCATGACATAGGGTCTCTGTTGTGCAAAAAAGAAGTTAATGTGAGCAGTGACAGTAGACAAGTAAAAAGCGGACAGGCAACAGGTTCCCAGATAATGGATAAGAATCGTAGCTTAACTGAGATCTACTACGTCAACCTAACAGGAAGGTAAGATTAAAGATCACCAGTCACCGAGCCACTGCTGTCAACTCCAGAAAACGAATGGTGCATGGAAAAAAAACAAAAGGCAGTCATTAAGTGCTAGCTGTGACTGCTTGTAATCAGGAAATAATAAGTTACTTGCATTTTGTGCACATGATTGTTATAGATGACAAGAGGGAATAACGTGTGTGTTGTTTGGATGATGAAGTGAACTTGAAGTGGTGTGATCCAACTAAGGCGAAAGTGACAACTCCTTGCACGTTGACCTTGGCCGTGAGCCTCGCACAGTGCCCTCAGGCTACTCCATGCATACATATACATATTTTAAAACAAACGAAAGGACAGCTGTCATTCGCTTGCATTTCTTTGTGTTGCGAGACAAATGACAACCGAAACAAGTCCAATCCAGCTACAGGCAAACAGCAACGGTGCTCTTTTTTTGGTTTTTCTGAATTAAAGGCCAGGCTCAGAACCACTGCCGATGAACGATACACCCATGCTACTGGAGGGGTGGCGAGTATACGAACGCACCATGGTGCAACGTAACAGGGCGAGCCTACCTGCAGAAAGTACCCGTCCACCACACTACGTTTTCATCTCTCGTGTATGTTACCAGACTCGCAGGGTGACAAGTTACCAAGCAGTTACAATTGCGGTTTGTGCATTAATGAAAAAACTCCGGCTACCAGATATTTTATCCGGTCGTGGGAGGGGGGGAAGCCAGGCCAGCAAAACCGGTCAGTCATTTCGAACAAGCAAACGGCAAACAGCCCCAGGAAGAGGCAAACGGAGGCAAATGAGGCGTCCACTACCTTTGGGCTATGGGAGTAGAATGGAGATGTTCAGAGCCTGTGTACTATGGCTAAACGAAGGCGAAGCATTAGTGTGAACCACCTCGGCAAGTAGAGGCGTGTTGTGTGTATGTGTGTGTGAATGAGCGGGCTGTGGGGTCAGACAAGTATTTCATTCATAGCGCATCTTCAGGCTAGCCATCTGATATGCGTGCGCTGCGCGTGTCCAGGGGATGAAGAATGGTTGAGAACAGCGGGGAAATAAGGCTTCGGTTTGGTTTAGGTTAGTTAAATCCAGTCAAAGCAAGCCACCAGACATTAAATAGAGCTGACAGAGTTACTCAGGGATGGGACCATGCTTGAAGAACTAGGAATAAGTGGGCTGGATACAGAAGCTCAAGGCCGGAGGAAGGGAATACAACCAGGTCAGTGGAAACGGGCTTAACGACAATTAAGATGGCGGGCGCTAGACATTCTCTGCAAATCAACTACGCTTCAGACAGCGGAAGAAGATGTAGTCGCAGGAAGTGAACGTCTGCATAAGAGATAGATAAAGTGGTAAGTTATGGACAAGAACATCTGGGAGGATAGTGGTCGCACTTGTTGGTTAATACTAAAGGGTTCATGCTGGTGAATGTAAATGCTGAGACCTAGTAACAGGACAGTCGGGGTGAGTGCGCAGATTAGAAGGGCTTAGGGCCTATTTCAAAAAAAGTGTCTAGTGTAAGCTGAGGCGAGAAAAGGCGCTCAGCTCCCTCAATAGAAAGGTAAGAATCGATGGCCTTTCGAAAGCCTACATGAGATGAGATAGTACGGATATGGGAGGGGAGCTTGTTCCATAGTTTGGAATACAGGCAAAGGAAAAAGTTTTGTCTAAAGACAGTTCGACATGTCGACAATGGGAGTAAACATCTAGAGCTGCGGATATTATAGGGAGTACGGGAAGACAATTCAGGGCAGCAGTCAGCTATGTAAGCCCGCCGGTGGATTAGGCGATGCAGAAGGCCAAGATTTAACCTGATGCGCATTAGCCTTAATGGATCCAGCCCAAGTGACAAACAGCGAGGACGGTACGGTAGTGTGGATGACACCGGAAACAAGACTTAGTAAACGAGCACTGCAAATTCTCCACAACAGTCTGGCATGCCCGTCGGCGGCCACAGTATTTGAAACTGCAGATGAATTTGAGAAGCAACACCGGCCAGAGAGGCGCCCCAACATCTTAAGTTGTAGAGAATGGGCTACGGGAGTAGATTCCTCGCGCCTTTCAAGAGCGAGTTCGGCAGCGGCAATGTCAGTCGTAAGTTTCCTAATTAAAATAAGGAGGGAGGGATCATGGTAGTCAAGGAAGAGCCTACGATACTTCTTAATTTTACGGCGTATAGCGGGTAATCGTGTGGCTAGATGGCAACCAGAAGCATGGGAAGCTCGTGTGGGAGCAACCAGATATAGTGATGGGAGTAGGCTGCAGTAAAAGATGTTGGCCACGCTTTGCGTGCCATCAGAGAGAAAAAACTCGCCCCGGGTCTTATGACGCAATGTGATTGCAAAGGCTTCAAGAATGCCCGGGGAATGGATGAAAGAGTCTAAGGGGGAAGAGTAGGATAAGGTTGAGTACTCGTCCAGCTGCAAATGACAATACAATGGTCGCTATCAGGAAACTTCGGGCCAGCTGCAGCGGTGGGACACAGATAGCCGCTGACAAGGGCAATGTCCAGGGTGTGGGTACCGCATATTGGTTGCCTTACAAGCTGGGACCAGCCTGCGACAGTAAGTTGGGCAAGGGAGGCGAAAGGCGCAAAGGGAGTTGCGTTGAGACCAGGCAATCTCAGGAAGGTTGAGATCCCCAACAGTTAGTTTGCTTGGATGAGGTAGATCTTTAGTGAGAAAGAAGCGTGGATAGACGATTAATCGAGCTAGTGGAGTGTGGAGAGGGCATGTACAAACACCCGAGGATGAACGCGGATTAGCCCGACAGGCAGAAAGCCAAACAGAGTCTGGAGTGCCCGCCAGTAGTGGATCGTCAATAGTAGAGACTTCCATTTCCGGTGTGGAATATATGAGGTAGCGGCGGTGGGAACGATCGGAACTGAAGACAGTGTATCCCGGAAGGGAGATAAGGGCATCGGGCGTGTTAGGAGAGAGCCACGTCTCAGTGATGCATATGAAGGTTGGACAAGCTATGGTGGGGATAGTTGGATGTAGTGCAGTTTAGGTGATAGAGAGGGGTGTTGATTAGAACGACGGAAATATTGCTAGGATCAGGGAGGTGGGTAGTGTGGCTAGCAAGTTGGCAAACCCAGGGAGGTCAGTATGGAATGGAGTATGACAGGGGAATGCAGTGGGATGTTTGGGTGGCAGTGCAGGCAGCGGAGCTCCATGGACAAAGAATAACAGGCTGGGTTGGGCAATCGTTTGTGATAATGTAATCAACATAATCAGAAGATGATACCGTTGTGTGGCAGCTGAACAGAAACAGCGGGATTTAGGTCACGCGAGATGGATGGGCAGGTGAGGTGTTTAAGAAACAGGGAATGAGAGGGTAAGACAGAGGCACTAAGAGGGCGGGTGGATCTCTCTCGTAGTGCCTTCAGCATCGAATCGTAGGGGGCAGAGGGTACGGTAGCCAAACTGGGCTGATTGGAGGAGATGAATTAAGAGGCTTATGGTAAGAGATGCAAGATAAGGGGATGGGACAGGGTGCAGTGAGGAAGCCAGCGGTACAGTCAAACACTTTGGGAGGAGGGCTCCGTTGGGGGTGAGAAGGAATCCTCTGCGTTGGTTGTAGTGGAGGGGGATTTTGAATAGGAAGTCGAGATACAGTTGAAGGTCATAGAGGTGGAGCGCACGTGGCTTCGGAAGGGGCGGAGGCTGTGGTGGAGTAGGCAGTTGCCGAAAAGGGATCCCGGCAAATAGTACGCGGGTTGCCAGAGGGGCGGAACTTGGTGGGGCTAAGATTAGGTAACGGCAGTTGTGATTTAAAGATCCTGTCAGGGAACTGGGTTGCACGGTTAGAGGGGCTACAGATGCACTTATGAGGAATTACGGATATAGTCAGGCTTGTAGAAGAAGGGCGAAGAGCAGGAGCTCAGGGAGTTGATGCAGGAGAAAGGGTTACGGTGCGACGTTCAGACAGCGGGTGCTCGAGTTCGAGGAAGCGCTTTGGTTGGGAGACACGAAGTGTCATTAGGTCACGAGGTCTAGAGAAAGAACCTGTGCTATCATCTTCGTCTACAGCCTTATGTGTGGGCTGACTAGTCACCGTATTTCTTAAATCAGCAGTCGATCTTGTTGGCGTGGTGGAGGTCCGAGATAAAATTTGTGGGTGCCCAGAAATAGAAGTAGAGGGCTCACGGTCATGAGCATGGGGTGCAGGGCCTGGACTCAACAGGCAGGTTTATGTGACGTTGTGGCACGCGTCAGCGCAAGTACTGGCGGTTGATGGGGCAACAGGTTCAGGTAACTTTTTGGTAAGCTGTCTCTGCATTCTAGTACGGACAGCTTCAATTTTTAAGGTTTGGAATTTTTTGGTAGAGGAGAGAAGAGCCTGAGCTGTTAGCAGACGCGCGACATTTTTTTCATCCCGGAATTGCATTATTATAGGGCGGCTTATAGACGGTTTCGACTTCCACAGCCGCCGAGCTGTGCATATAGTGTCCTGTAAGCCACATACAGTCAGGATGGCAGTTTTGGTATGCTCAAACGGAATTTGATCAGGCGAATTGAATATTAGGACCTGATGCCGGCAGTCGATACGTTGACAAATCTCAGAAGCAGTCGTGTCAATAAGAATTGATGTTTTTTCTCGGTTGCTTGGATCGCATGTTACGTCAGGATTTAGAAGGCATGCAATCGACTGTACGGTCCGGAGGGGGGACATTTCATTTTCTATCTGGTGCACACGTGTTCTGAAATTTTCCTCGTCATTCAGGACCTCGGGATCTACTGGTAACGGTGAAAGAAGAGTGTTGCCAGGTTGATGAGCCAAAGATATGTCAGTTAGTACAACTGAACAATCTGAGGTTGACTGGAGGTGAGGGGGTTGGGAGCTGGGTCTTCTGGCTCTAAGCCGCTTCTTTGAACATACTTGAGGGATAGCTGATGGGGATTCGGGGTCTAGCAACTGATTTGAGGAAGACGGGAGCGGTGTCGTAATGAGACACTTCGGAGCAGGTTGAGGAATGATTGATTTGGTGGAATACAGTTGAGAGAGTTCTAAGGTAGTAGGAAAACTTTGGATTGTATTACAAGGGTTACGGTCAATCTTAGATACCTATGTGGGCTGGTAGTTCAGTTAGGACTGTGGAAGCGTGGAACAGTGGCGGCACGTTGACAGGAACGATTATGTAGATGAGGACTAAACGCGCTCTATGAACTGGGGCTAGCACTGATTAGGCCTACTGGAGAAGGGAGGCCTGTTTGGCCTTTTTGATCGCAGCTAATTGGGGAGCCGCCGTAAAAAATGGTTATCCAGTATAAAAAACTGGTTAGAGACCTGTGGATGGGCTAGAATCCAAAAAACGTTTCTACAACACCTAACCTTGAAAGTTTAGTTTCGCGGCCAATAAGCCGGAGGTTACGAAGTGACAACCCTGAAATGTCTTAGCTTTGGAGAAATCGATTCCACTGTGCAAATACTGAGCAGCTAAAGCCAGCCAAGCCTTAGATGCACACCCAAAATTTCTCTGAAACCATAGTTCGGAGAGGAAAACTTTAACACGAAGCTTCAGCATTTGATGGCGCTTATCCGGTCCCTTTAGATCATTCCATGCGGGCACAGTTTTGTTGAAAGTTGTTCAAACGTACTCGAAGTCCACCATGGGCGCGGAATTCATATTTTAATGGCTGCCAACGGCTTCGCGAGATGTACATCTGATGACGGTGGGAAATTTGTGGAAGAGCCGGTTTGTTCACGTGTTTTATTTTGCATTGCGTTTGGAAATAATCTCGAAACGACAAGGACAATAATTTCGCTCTTTATGTCGCCGGAAACTTAAAATTGACCAGCTGATAACAACCTGTGCATAAGAATGTCTCCTATCATTGTGGCAGGTGTCCTGCAAAACCAAGCCAAGGGATTCGTCACAGCTAGTAAGTTTTTTTATGATGGGCAATACAGGCTATATCAGGCGCAAGGCTATACCGAACCATCGATAGTGATGTTGGTAGAATTAGTGTGTTTATGGGCAGAAGAAGCATACAGCACAATAAGGTGGCTAGTGCTTTCAAGTCCTGGCGCAGACTAACGAATTGGGTCGGTCTTGTGGAAGCACATAACACCCTCATCCGGTAAATATTGTGGATATGCTGAACTACGGGCAGTCCATCAGACTGGGTATGGTAGTCGCGGTACCGTCATTGCAACGCCGTACTTGGGTCCGTGGACAGCTCCGTACATGAACATCTTGGGTGAGTCGTTTGGGGTTGTTATTGTAGTTACGATTCGCCAAGGAATCGTCACAAACCGAGACTGGCGTGCACTAAGTGCATTCTTGGGTCCATTGAGGGCGCACGGTGTTTCGTTGCTGTAATTCAGACAATGCAACGAGACCGTCGTGTCTATATCCGGCACACAAAATAGGAAACGTCTCAAAAAGACTTCTAGAAGGTACCATGATGTGAGTCAGACTGCGGCCCGAAATAACAAGCGGCTAAATGTGGTCACAATTCCTGACCAACTAAAGTCTTCTGGACTCCGGTTTTCAAATAGCTGAGGAAACCCCGTCGACATGGAGCATGCAGACGTCGTTCTCATCTTCAAAGAGGAGGAAAAGGTGCAGTTGTTTTTGAGTGAACTGATCAAAATCCTTTGGTATGCACCCTGCACTCACAAAGTGTAAGATAGTAATAATGTTCGTTCACAACTGGTGGGTAGCATGATCGGGCAGGCATGATCATAAGATTACATTCAGAATGAAGCATGAGTTTGTTCGTAGTTGTAGCTACTAAGCCGGGTTGGCGAGAAGTTATAGTCAAGATTAGGAAGAGCTTATTTGTGGGCGTGCTATCAAACCGGGTATGGCAGTGCCGTGCCATTATTGCACTGCCGTACTTCGGTTTCTGGACAGCCCCGTAACGGACGTCACTTTTGAGATGATTGAACTGGTATGTGCAGTTCTGCGAGCAGCGGGGTTTTTGAGTTGACCAAGGGAATTTGCAGAGGTAGGACGAAGCCAATATAAGATCGCAGGTATTTTTCTGGTCTGTTTGAGGATCTCTGGGGATGTAAATCACTGACCAGGTAGGGTGGATAACAGCAAACATGGAGTCCAAACCGTGTACTGCCGGGTGACGCGCGTGTTCCTTGGATCCCAGAGCTGAAGTCTATACCACTTGGTCTACGGCTGATACATATACACCCCTCTTTGGCTTTAACTTCGCTGTGCTCAATAATGCATACGGTTGCTGAATACCGCTATTGAATAATCGATGTACCCACGAGACTAATTGAGCAAGTAGTGGGTCTACCCTTGTAACAGTAAGACTGCAACTTCAGCGTGGACACCGATTTGGAATGGAGTGGACAAAGGGATTTAGTAAGCACTAGGTGAGTTGGCCACTACAACTTTGTTTAATTATATGTTTTAAAGGGTGTGTACGGAGTGTGTACGAGTCGTAATTGTTTATACATTTTTTCTTTCAGAAATCCTGTCGAGTAAATGCGGCTTCCTGAAACTGAGAACTGGATTGACCACACATTACGTTTGTGCCGATACAACCAATAAATTGAAAATGTGGTTGTGTATTTTTAGGCATGGGGTTGGCAAACGGATGACATGTATGGATATGAAGGACCGCCGTTGGTCGTTGGTTTGGTCTATTATGTATAGTTGGGGCATTGGCAAGTTACGAGGATGTGTACAGACCCTTCAATTACTGTGAGTAGCGACGGTAGGCGACGTCGAGTACGGTTATAAGCGTGACGGGCCGTGGTTGGTCATCGGGTTGGGCTGTTGAGCCTAGTTGAGGCCTCATATTCGGCGTTGCGCATAGACACAGGCCTAGCAATTGCCATAAGTAGCCAGGGTATGCGATATCGACTGCAGTTATGAGTATGAGAGACCCACGTTAGGCGTTAGATTAGGATACCACGCATAGTTGAGGCCTTATTTTCAACGGCCGACATAGATTCTGGCCTGATGTTTACTATAGGTAGCAGAGATAAGGAGCATCGCGTACAGGTGTGTGTGAGAGACAGTCGTTGGTCATTGGATTAGGTCATTATACATAGGTGAGCCCTCATAAGCAGCGTCGCACATAGAAGTGGGCCTGGCGGTTACAACAAGTATTCGAGATGATTGAAAACGCGTAAAGGTATGATTATAAAAGACCGTCATTGGCCATTAAATTAGGTCGCCGTGTATAGGTGAGGCCTCACAATCAGCATCACACATGGACACGGACCTAGCAGTTACGATACGTAGCGAAGGTATGCGATAATGAATACAGTTGTGGGTATGAGGGGTCGTCATTTGCCGTTGGATTAGGTTATCGTGCATGGGTGGGGCCTCATAATCAGCGCCGCACATTGATATGGGGCTAGCATGCTGCAGTGACGATAAGTAGTCAAGGCGAGTGACAACGATTATCGTTATCATGATGACCACTTTATGACGTATTCCACCTATGGTGAGAAATATTCCTCATAGAAATGATACCGTTGTGTTGGTAATTTACCGAAGGTTACCTCCTGACGCTGTATTATACACGGGCTAGCTATGCACAGCTGGGAAAGGCAATCATCCACAAAGATGGCCCTCGCATCTCCATTGCACAATTCATGCTGTTTTTTGACAATGTTATACTTAATGGAAGCTGAGCTCCATAAGAAAAAGTGTTATGAGGAAGTTCGCTGAACAAAATGACCTCGTCCGTTAAATCTGGGGGGTATAAAACAGACAAACGTTGATGACCGATTTTCCTGTGTGGAATTTGCATAGGATGTTCTGTAGATGTTATTTTATTCTTAAATAATGCAAAGATATGGTAACTTGCGAGTTCGTGTTTTACCTCTCGTAAACCGGTAGCAAAATGCGAATCGGTGATGGTCCGTGACCTTGAAATTTCGCTTACTTAAACAAAATGCTATGAGCAACATAACATCTACAAGTGTAAATGGATTAGACTAACTCCCCGTAAAGGTCGCAACCTCGAAAACTCTATAGTTCCGACGAAAATAATTTGGGTGTGCTTCTAGTGAGCGGCCTAAAGCCATGGCACTGCAATTTTGAAATTGAGTGTGCGCCAAATATTGAGTACGGCGATTAATTAAAGAAAATATATTAAAGAAAGGAAAAGTATGGTGGTTTTCGGAGTGAGCCTACATTAAGCAAACTGCAACATTTTCACGGAAGATCTTCAATCGTTCCGCAAATGTTTTGGAGAAAGGAGCATTTGCCTTCTAAGGACCAGACCACGTGAAAAGGATTTAAACGCTTAAAGCGAGTAACTCAAGGAAAGATAGATTTCTAAAGCAAGCGAGATAAAACCCGGAACGATCCGAATAATGAACTCTAGGAAAACCCCGCAGAACTCATGTGGGATATGTACAATTTTATGTTCATCAACTGGTTAAATTAACATTGCAAAACATGTTCATGTGGCTCCTCTTTGCTAACCCTTCCTCCGTGCAACCCTTCCATGGCTACCCATAATGCGTTCTTCGGTGTAAGGTTAGCGGGAAACATTTGTGGTTTTGAATGTCTAGAAATGAACCTAATTACGTACCCAACATTCACGCGCTTAGGCCCTTCGTTGGCCTACATCTTGGTTAGTCATATTCTATGCCGTGGATGACTCAGCGAGACTAAACTTGTTCTGCTAATATCTGTGCCTTATAAATAATGTCAATTGTAAGAAATAACTGACCATTTTTCTGGTATTCAGTCCGTTTTCTCGCACTGTTAGGAGAAATGGACGAGAGCGTCAGAGCTGGAAAGAGAAAATAACTGCTCTCAACCCAGTTATTCACGCATTAGAAGACGATTAGGGAGAAGAAGCCGGGTGAATGACTCAATACCGAACCTCGGACTCACCGATCGCGACGCACAATTTCATTCCACTACTCCAGCATTCCGGGGGAACCCGTGTATGCAAACCTTTCGCAATGTGTTGAAATATTCGTGGCTGGGGTGGAAACCGTTTTGTAGTGGATAGGCCTACTTATATCAATTGTGTGACATGAGCTCATGCGTCGACCTGAGATTGACTCAACAGTGGACAGTACGACATCTATTGATGTAGACAGCCTAATTCAATGGAATACTAATTTCTTGAAAGCTGCATGCAAATCCAAAATGAGCCTAGAAATAATCTGTTTTTCACTCCCAGACTATCCACGAATCTGCCCAAGAATATCTTACATCGGCTGAATACAAATTTTCTTGGCACGCGGACAATAAGCTCCACTTCTTATGAAATGACTCAGCGGAAAAATTTTCGGTCACTCCGGAAACCGTAGTTTTAGGAGCGGCAGTCCAAAAATCCTTCACAGCTTAAAAAAGGTCCAGGAAATTAGTTATTCATGTCATACACTGAAGCCATCCTTCTTTAAATAATCCGTACTAAAATGATATGAACCTCTGTTTTCAAGAAGATATATTCCCCTGTTGTATAAAGACAAAGCGTCCGAAAACATTCAGTGTCCGCTTATGTCCATTTGGGAACCGTTCATGATCGGATAAATCACTACGCCACGCACTAGAATTAAGCCGAATTTAATTTGCTGACACTGTGATGTTTCAGCTGCGGATTTTATGGGGTTAGTCTAATCTTGTTGCACATTTCAGCGGAATCTTACTCATGGAACTTTGTTTAAGAGAGGGAACTTTCTAGGTCACCTATCCTTGACGATCCGCATATGATTACCACCTTACGTAATAAAGCGCGAAATGATTCCTTCAATGCACGATGTCACGGAAAAGCAAAATGAAAATGATAAAATCCAGCGATTGAGAATAGAAATCTCCGCTTTAAGTTTGGTTTTAGCTGCAGATCTAGAAAATACAATCTGTTCGGTGGCGCCTTATCCCGTAACTTACGCGCGAACGCGATCGGCAGCGGTAAATTGAAGGAATTTCTTTGGACCATCCCAAATTACTAGCATGCATCACACTTGCTATTTCCAAACGCTTCATTTTTCCCCTCCAAGGTGAAAAGGAAACCAAGTAAAAATGTATGCTCTGGGCTACCGTTAAACCACAATTTTAAAATCTAGCCTTTTAAACCTCATCGAACCAAAGCAATCTTTCGAACGAATAAGCGTCGATTTTGAAGGATCTTCGACTCCTATTACTCATAGCCGCTTTCTCTCTACTGCCGTTGGCGAGTATTCCAGTTTTCCGTTTTCCTTTTTCTGTGCATCTACGGTTATCAAATGTCTATGTGAATTACTTGGTATGCCTGCATATGTACAATTGGATCGTGGCTCTTCGTGCTGATCTGACGAACTGTTTACATTCCTGAATGACGGAGGGATTTTGTACTAGTCGAACAACTACTTATAATCCCGAAGAGAACAGGCAAGTCGAACGACTCGACAAAGCAATCTGAAGCTGAATCCAGCTCAAAGTTAAGACGAGAGGTCTGCAAATCTTCACTAGAAGTCGGCTCAATCAGACGTTCTCCGCTCCATTTGGTTCTTTTTCTGCGTCTCCACGAATGCCACCCTACATGAACCTATGTTTCGGTCTAACCGCCTGTCATCCTTTGGTTTACCTATACCAATTTGGATTTTAAAGACCCGTTTTCCTGAAACGACTTGATTGTCTCAAAATATGAACCAACACTTGAGAAAGTCGAATTTATAAATTGCGATCCGCACTACACACATGTTCGTTTTCTAGGCGAAAAAGACGGCACCGTATTTGCTCACCACCTCTTCACGCAATTTTGTCAACGAGTCCACTCGTACCTCATCTGGTAAATGCACTAATTCTCATACACCCGTTCTATCCGACTCCCACGCACCTCAGCTCCGTCAAAAGTAATGTTGATCATACAATAGTCTCGTCAACGTACCCGGGCGATAAACCTGCAGCTATAAATACATAAGACCTTGGTACCTCTGATTTTTCCAGGCTTCAGCGACGTATAGGACCGTACATTTTAAGAAACCAACAAGCCTGGCCACAGTTTTTATTACCCTTTGATAGATTTTTGAAATCTTTCTTCAATCGGTCCTTTCGTTCGAGCTACCCTCTTCTACGCACAATTCAGCGGCCCGGGTGAATGTCATGATTATCCTTTGTGTTCACATTATTGCTTCGTATTAACCATTCTTCGCTTTGCTCTCAGTTCATGTACCTCTACACTTGGACAAGTAAAGCGCTATCCGATTTCACCTTGTTCTCGCACCCAGACAGTTTCTAAACCTTATCCCCAACATCCAGCCCGTTTCGAGTGATGGTGCGATACATCACATAAAATCGCTTCTTTGTCGAATACAGCTTTCCGATTTCACCGGTTAAACGTTGAATTTTGAGTTTAATATTTCACACAAACTTTCCAATCTCTGCTTGACATTAAACGCTCATCTCTTCTATTCATTTGTAGATCAGTCTGCCTTACTAATATGCCCACTACACTCAGTTTTTAGATTGTTTGTTTGGGTAGCTTACCGAAGTTTAAGTGAATAGCCTGGGGATTTTGTCACATGAGCTATGTAGGTGGAAATTCCAGGTTTCTTAATAATGGACCCACCTATGTATCTAAAAGGACCGGTTAATTCCAGATTGGTGTGCTCACTGCGACCAATTTGATCGCTACCACTTTTGCATGTGATCAAGTTGTGACTTGACATATTAATCCGTCCGTACCCTTTTGGCAAAAAGTTTAAGATACATATGATGCCAAAAGTTCTACCAAATGGCAGTGTGGTTTCCGTTTTGTTAGAATGTTTAGGGGTTGATTATATTCTTTGGGCAAAACATTTTAATTTTAGTCCAGCTGCCTGAGGTACACAATTGTTTTCGGTGCATCTCGGATTTGAGATGGACCATATGACAAAATTCACTGAAACTTCCAGAACTTACATCAAACATTTGAGCTTATTTGAGTTTATCACTTAGGAAGCATGTGATTGGTTCCAGCTGCTACACGCTCGGCAAACGAAAAATGGTAGAGAAATGGAAAGAGTGCCAAGCTCTCAAAAAGTGGTGTCCAAAAAGAATGCCCACTCCCTACATTTCTGTTCGGATATAAAATATTAGGCCGAGCGCTGAAAGCTGTTCAAAACCCCGGTGCTCAAATTGCTGCTGGCGTAAGCCTTGTTGATCTGGAGTACGCAGATGACATTGTCCTCATTGTTGAAGACCAAAGCAAAGCACAAGCCCTGTTGAATAGATTGACTAAAATCATATCATCTTTTGATATGCACCTTGCAACTTTAAAGATCAATGGCATGCTGCAGAACGTGCAGCCTCTGAACTTACCCCTTTCGATTAAAGGAGAATCATTAGAAGTCGTTGAGAATTTTAAATATCACGGCAGTTGTTTTAGCTTTCATGAAAATGTGTTTGATGAAGACACTGCAAGAAGCTGAAAGTGCCAAACAAAGCTCGCTATTATAAGATCCGAAAATAGGCTGAAATGTTTTGGAACCAGAGTTAGCACATGAAACTCGTGAATGACCGCTGTAAGCGCGGACGAAACCAGAAGAGGGAGTCAAAGCACGTGACCACGTTTGTATTGCGTGAAATTGTACAGGTGCGCGTTTTCGTAGTTTTTCGTATTCAATAAAAAAAACGTTTATGCAATTGACAAAAAACGTAATATTATAATGGAAGCAAAAGAAAGATAGAAAACACCACGCCAGTAGCCCATTGGCCTGGCCATCCAAATACTCTGCATGTACTGAAACTTGTCGGATTTGATGAATGGAACTGCTCTGCTTCAGCGCGCGTAATGCTGAAGGACACCAAATGACAGCGATGCCCACACATTGGTATGATCAGAGTCGAGGCGCGTACACCAGAAGTAACGACAAGATTTAATTGACGCTCTCCATTGACAACCGATAGCCACACAGTCCAGCTGAGTACATGACTGGCTTGTGGTTGTTGGCCTCCAATTAATTCGGTGTGGGTGTTTGTTGTAAGTTTGTACTGGCGAGAAACAGACGGTTATCTAGAAGTAACTGAAGCAGTCGCCTTTCAGTGTCCGTACACTGAGGATCAACTACAAATCTACCGCCTAATCGCGCTTATTCGGAACCTATTTGTCTAACTTGGGCATGCATATCGAATATTAGGATAACGATATCTGTTTATCTCGCTGACGGAAACAATATTGTTTTGATAAAACCCTCCTTTCTCAGTATCAGGACCGCGGGCTGTCAGGGCATACGCTTGGACGACAAAAAATTCCCGTTAACCGCATCGACTTCCATTGATCTTAACTGTGCCAGACAACTGCGCAGCGCAAAGACGACTATTTACTGGGATCCAGTCCGGTAAGACGATGCCAGCCTTGGGGCTGAACGGAAATTCTACACCATAGATACTACGGATCATCGCGTCAGGATCACCGAATACCTCAAAAGTGAAATGTGGAACACTGGAGCTCGTCCTAAGCAACTTGAGATGCACAACCGAAGTGTGGGCTTGCATGCGTGTTTTGAAGACACAACATACATCGACGGATAAGGAAATCAAGGCTTCAGCAAGAAATTCCTGTTGCCCAGTTCGATATAGAATACGGACATTAAACGCTGTCAAGTGCATCAAGTCTTTTGAGGTTAGTAGGTGATAATTGTGGTTTATTTTTCTGAGCAATGGTTTAGACACAGGACAGTGATTAGGGGTTTTGCAGGTGGGTTGTTGGCATGTGTCGATCGACGAGTGGGGAGGGGGTGAAGGAAAATGCTGATGATTAAAGAGTTGCAAGAGTAAACGACACTTTTCGGTTGTCCAGGTCGTAGAAGGGAGTTTGGGTGAATTACCCCACCTCGAGTCTCTGACTCAAAAGTTTGATCCACAAGGCAGTGGAAGGATGTTAGGTTATTTGGGGATCCTGTTCCTACCCTCCGACACAAAAGTCTGAAGCGAAAGGCAGCGGTTGTTAGGATTTTTCGGTGGACTCTTCCCAAGACTAATGGTTCAATAGCCTAACCCACTTGGCTGTAGCGGGCGCAGCATGTCTTTTGAGCAGCACTAGACTCTTTATTTTAAAAGTACGACGTTACTTCTAGATCGCCTCGTAATAATGTTGCTCTCAGTACAAGGACTAGCTGTTCTTCGTCGGGTTGGTCTTTTTTGCCTTTCTGGCATGGTTGTTTAAGGAAACAGAAAACTGGGAAGCCAATCGCGATAGCTCTGACGCAGGAGCACTAGTGACTGTAGGTTTCGCCCATATGCGCCATCGGTTAGCCATTTGTTAACCGAGTCCTTGAGCCCTTATCCATGGAGAAAGCAGTTGTTACTGTTTACTGATTTTAAACTGCGTGGGCAGGTCATAAACCGTGTACCTGTTCGTCGCTTCCACTCAGAACGGGGCTGGGCAAGAACTGTGTATGGGGGCGGTCCTTTGGCGTGCTGAGTACTTGTACTAAACAGCCCAACCTAAAAAGCGCGAGTGCTTCATCCTTGGTGGGACAGTTTTTACAATGATTCAGTTTGTCTGAGTACTATCAGCCCAGTGTTATCACCAGGCCCCAGTAATTTTTTGATGATACTGATGGTCAAACACTGAAGTATTTCTCACATCTCTTGCGCGCATTGTTCCCGTGTCATATAAACACAGCATTATGGATCGCAAGGTTTCCATGCAGACAACTGATGTCGCGCTGATCCCATAATTGATCGAGGATGGCGAAAGTTGACCTGGCCAACACGACTTGACAACTAATGTCGTCCTTAGTCAGGTCACCAAAATTCAAACACTGGCTCAAGTGAACAAATTTATCTACCGGGTTGATTGACTTGTCTGCACGCAGTCTCATCGCAGCACTTTACAGTTTTCAGGTGTGAAGTGCATACCAAACTGTTGGAGAGAATTAGGTTATTTAGGATCGGTTGCATCTTTGAGTATTCTGAACCAGGTAGGGCAATATCAGACGGTTACCGAATTTCCTTGAGTAAACTCCACGCGAAACATTTCAACCCCCAAATTACAGAAATTAGATGGAGGAATTTAAGACAGTGCGCGAATAACAAACTCAAGAAGAAGTGGTGAGAGGTTTTCGTTTTTCACACCATGGCGAACCCAGGTAAAAGTTTACATCGTACTTGTGAGTGTCTACAAGTGTTCACATGCAGTGCCATCATAAGGGTTACAAACTAAGAAGAACATTTCCAATTGAAAAATACTGCCAAAAGCTCTGACAGGCAACGGAGTCAAAAGCAATTTTCAGGTCAAGAAAACTGACTGAAGTGATACCTTTAAAAGAGTGACTCTCTTCAAAAACTTGTCTAAAGATAATGATATGGGCATTTTTTTCCCCTCTGACAGAGGCGAAATCTCGTTTTATTCGCTCGACAATCTATGAACTGCGCAAAATAGGCCGATGGGTTATCTTGGATGCCTCGTCCACCAGGCTGATGCCACAGTGGTTTTCGCAAGACGTTCTTGTTCCCTGTATAAAGATCTGGGCTGCGGCCGATGGCCGTTATCTCACCGCAATTCTGGTTTTCTTTGATATCTTCCGTTGTAGGGTCGTTAGATTCTTCACCACCAGCGAAAGTGGTTGGGGTGCAGACTACCCGGATTGGGTGCCCTGTCGCGTTGGAGGACTAATATCTCACGCCGGAATTCTGTCGTTGAAGTTGGACTAACGTCGAAGTCCCTTACGAATTTGTTGGGGTTGTGCTAGAGGGGGTCAGCTGAATTGTTCTTTGAAGTGTTCAGTCCGTCGCTTAAGAAGGCGATGTTGCAAATGAAGTGCAGTTCCTTCCTTCTCGTAGATTGCTACATCGACGTTTGGTTTCCTGTGGTAGCAAAATTCTCCTCCGGGTGTTTGCAATTAATCAGCGTTTTTATCATTCTTTAAGCTCTTGATTATACGGTGTTTGAGTGATCAGCGTGCTGCATCCTAGTTGCTAGTTGCTGGGTAGATTTTCTGGCATCAGAAAGTTCGCTGATCTCGAAGATATACCATGTTCACTAGGCTGAGTCGGATGTCTTAAACGTACAATTCTAAAAGCTGAAAGCATACGGTTTTAACTAGTTTCTATTCAAACTCCGAACAGTCTGCTGATCAGCATAATTTCCAGCAGCCTTCTAGAGAAATCAATTTGATACTGCCGAGCTAATGAAAGTGGTCGAAACCGATGTGCTACTTTGCTCTACTCTGGTTGAAAGTGAAATGAAAACTGAGCCCGCACAATGACATAATCGAACTCAAAACCAACCAATCAACCAATCAATCAGGTCCAAAAGAAACAGCAAAATTTAAATGAGGCTGTTCATCGGCGAGTAGTCCAGCTAAGTCTACTGCTGACTTCCGTTTGAAGGCCTCCACGTAACTTGGGGAGCGCCGGTGCATATGGTTCGTACTGGCTAGCAACCCGATCGCTGCACTTCGACCTCTCCTGTTTAGGCTTGGGCAACCTAAAAGTAACACATCATTCATGCTTCCTACCGTTGGCATGATAGCTAGGCAGCGAAAGGGCCCGGAACATACGATGTTCGGAACACACCTGGAGAAGTCGCCCTTTACTATCCGTCCGCTGAGCATCGGCCTTAAGTCCACCGTCTAGTTATGCTTTCTACAGGTGCAGTCGTCCAACTTCAGCTTTCATACCAAACACCAGGATAACTCTATCCGTTTTTACTTTTAGCAGAACATCCTGCCAGGATCCCACGACTCAAAACTCTAGCGCGCTAGGGTACTCGCCTAGCCCGAAGGTAGGAAAAATGTGCCCCACCTAAAATTGTGCTCCGAATGGAAGATATATTTGGAACCGCACCGGGTTGTTGCTGGGCTCTGGCTCATTCGCCAGTGGTCAGGGTCAATCGCCTGGAAGAAACACCTTAGCATCTCCTCCGAAGCGTCTGGGAGTGATGTCAGCCGTAATAAGCCGAGTCGCTACTTTTTTCCGGCTGCTTCCCTTTGGTCCCACTGTTATGGCTGCACCTTGTAGAACAGGGTTCTTGGCAACGCACACTAATGGATCATTTCAGCACTCAAATCAGGCAGCCGCGGCGAACTGACAGCTTTCGGCCGCACGTATACGGGACAATTGTTTAGTGCTCGTTAACACTTGATCACCTAACCGAAGATTTCTTACGTTTTGCTTACAGGTTTTTGTTTTATGTAAATCCCACATTAAAGACGGCTGCATTTTCGAAACAAGATATGAAGTCTTTCATCTTGGTAACGATGCATGAATAAAAAGCGTGGAATCAGTAATTACATAAATGTTTCTTCGCCATTTTTACAAATCTATGTTTGTTTATAGATTCCTGTATTCATTGGTCCGAAACAAACAACATATTAAACAGTAAACCCACTGGTGATGGTTGATGTTTGGTTGATGATGGTGGTCACTTTACGAAATCTCGGTAAAAGAGCAACTTGCAAAAAGTGCTAGTTCCTCAGTTTTTGCACACAAACCTTGCAGAATGCACAATATAATAACGAACAAAATGAATAAAATAAAATGCTTTCTCGCAGAGTAAGCTGCTAGCCGTAGTGACTAACTTCGAACAACTTCCAAGCAGGCAGGCCAAATAGATCCATCTGGGTTTTGCGATGAACTTGGAAGCTAATTGCATGAATGTACCCGCATTGGAACATTTCACTACCACACTGAGTGATAAACTGGATCTGTTGGACTGGTCTTATCTGATACAACCGAAAAGCACAGACAACTGCAGGTAGATTCTCAAACCGCTTGGTTTACATGGTGAGAAGTCATTTTGGGACAGTTGGTCAAAAACCCAGTCAGCAACCGCAGATTCGACGAAGCAAATAGGGGCCACCTGAAAATATTCATTTGTAATTAATGGCAAGGTGAACTTCACAAATGGTTGAATAAATGAGTAACTATGAAGGCCAGAAAATAGATGAGTTGATGAAAAAACAAATGAGAGCTGAAGTAGTGAGCGAAGCTTGTTTTTTGTAAATGTTATTTACATATTACATCACAAATTTATATGATATGAGAAATGCCGTGAGAAGTTTACGCAAAAATATCCGCTAGATACTGTTTGATGAAAGAAAAAGATGGAAAATGGAGTCGACTGGGAAATCACATGGGCAAGTGCGTCACGGAATTAGCTAGGCGACGTTAATGCCAAGCAGGTTTTCGGGACCGGTTAGTTAGAAAGCTTGCTCAAATTTAGAGGCTGTGAAAGTCATTTGGACACCAAGTTGTGAGTTATACATTCAGAACAAATATATATTGATAGGATTTGTGGATATTTGCAGGCATCCGACCTGAGCAGCACGGCATGAGTTCTATTCATCGGCATTTAGCTCATAAGTTTTCTACGGAATAAACCGGCTGCCAACCAATAAAGCTTTGGTGATGTTTATTGCATCCTGCTCTAACCGTCTTGTATCCCCTGTAATACTGAGAAGCGCGGTGGGACTGAGCAAAGCGAAAGCACACAGTAGCTTTAGTTGACGAAACACTTGATCGAAACACTTGAGTGGTATTTCGAAAGTACAAAGTATCTGGCGTAATTTGCATAGTTAAATATCGCGTTGAGCTCATGCGTCTATCATGGTTCAAATGGCTATGTATATTTTTTCAGAGAATACAGTCAAGAGTGACCAGGAATAAAGGAAAGTTTATGCATAATTCCATGGAAGTTGAGGAAATTCCTCTATTTCTATGATGGTTACGTAAAAACTACAAATATCTTAAACCACTTGGAAGGTTGACAGCCGCTTGCTCCAAAAAAATACGCTCATTTCAGTTCAAAAAAAGCAGCAGTGGATTCTCAGTATTATCAGGCTCTTTGCAGTAAACCGCGCAGCCGCATTGTCGCACCCCCTTCGTTGGATAAACCATTGAGTTCCTTTCCCCCAAAATCTCATATCCTGGTGCAAAATCAGAGTAGATAACGTAGATAACAGACGCTGAATCGACTGTAGAGTAAACTACCGAAGTATCAAAACAGTCGGTAGGCTAGAAAGCATTCCAGAATCGTTACGCCTAATGACAATTTAGAACGCAGCTGGGTAAATATGGCCCCGATTATATTCGCCGATGAGATGGGGTGTAGGATTACTTTCTATGGCTTCTCTTTCTCAAACAGGCGATGGGTACCAAGTATCAACTGCACTTCGTAACCAACTTCACCCTAATCGAACACACCAATGTCCTAGGGAAAAAATGGACATTTCCCACTCGTGCGCCGCCAGGTAGCATCTTGAATAATCTGGTGGTAGGATAGTTCATGCAGTGTGAATATTCCACAGCGTACTGCTTTCAGCGGTGTACAGCACACCTGTCCGAAGTGATCGCTGATGGGACCGGTCAAACTGTTCATTACGAAAAGGAAAAGACTCGGTGGATACCTCATTTTCTAGAAAGGCAATATGTAAAAAACGCCAAAGGGTAGCCCACTACGCAAGCATAATTGCGATGACAGACAATAAGTGCTGGCCCATTAGTTAGAGGTGGAGTAAATCGATTCCAAAGTTTGAGTTAAAAAGGGTGGCGAGAGACAAGAATTCTCGGCTGCTCATTACTTCGGGGACACGTCTGACACATGGGACGTTTGTGGTTTCAGTCCACCCGAACTCGTGTCTTTTTACTTACACTCATACCGATTTTATATGGTTCCAAACAGCCTACTACGTGATTGCGTCTAACCCTTCGCCACATGTCAGTATCCCTCCTAACTATTCCAGTGAAAGACTAAAGAGGGATGGATTCTGGAAAATTCGTGCACTATTTTAGCAAACAAAGGTTGTTCGGCACCGTATTTCGATGTCCGCAAGAAAAACCAGTATGAGAACAAATGTTCTGAGGCTACACTACTTTATTTGAGCCTAAATGCCTGTAAAATAAGCTCTTGCGGAATCGGAATAAATTCCTTTGCTGAATATTTCAGTTACTGAGTATTCCACATCAGTAGACAAGAAAAATCTCGTGGAACGTTTCAAGGATTGATAAGTTTTAATGTCTGCGATTTTCGGGTAGCGCGGTTTTGCTCAAAACTTAGTTTTATCCGTTGTCTTCCCAACAACTTCTGCCATGTCTCAAATATAAATGCCGTTTTAAAGCACCTGAATTATAAACGTTGCACCGTCTTGTACCCTCCGAGTTTTATTCCCACCTGTTAAATGTTTTAGTCTCTTAACTGCATCTCGTTTCCTTTATCGTAGGCTTTGCGAAACCGTCGATGCAGTGAATAGATCTGATAAGTACTAAGGAAGAATGCTACTCATTTCTTTTTACGTTAGTGTGTACGTCGGCATTACCAGGACGATACCAGTAATACTAAGTGCAATGGTGTATACTACTGATGAAGCATGCAAGCAGTCTATAGTTGGTGTCCAAGCTCCGCTCCGCATCTGACAGAAGGTGAAATTTATTACGGAAATCGTGCAATATTCGTTTACTACTGTCGATGACAGACAATAAGTGCTGGCCCATTAGTTAGAGGTGGAGTAAATCGATTCCAAAGTTTGAGTTAAAAAGGGTGGCGAGAGACAAGAATTCTCGGCTGCTCATTACTTCGGGGACACGTCTGACACATGGGACGTTTGTGGTTTCAGTCCACCCGAACTCGTGTCTTTTTACTTACACTCATACCGATTTTATATGGTTCCAAACAGCCTACTACGTGATTGCGTCTAACCCTTCGCCACATGTCAGTATCCCTCCTAACTATTCCAGTGAAAGACTAAAGAGGGATGGATTCTGGAAAATTCGTGCACTATTTTAGCAAACAAAGGTTGTTCGGCACCGTATTTCGATGTCCGCAAGAAAAACCAGTATGAGAACAAATGTTCTGAGGCTACACTACTTTATTTGAGCCTAAATGCCTGTAAAATAAGCTCTTGCGGAATCGGAATAAATTCCTTTGCTGAATATTTCAGTTACTGAGTATTCCACATCAGTAGACAAGAAAAATCTCGTGGAACGTTTCAAGGATTGATAAGTTTTAATGTCTGCGATTTTCGGGTAGCGCGGTTTTGCTCAAAACTTAGTTTTATCCGTTGTCTTCCCAACAACTTCTGCCATGTCTCAAATATAAATGCCGTTTTAAAGCACCTGAATTATAAACGTTGCACCGTCTTGTACCCTCCGAGTTTTATTCCCACCTGTTAAATGTTTTAGTCTCTTAACTGCATCTCGTTTCCTTTATCGTAGGCTTTGCGAAACCGTCGATGCAGTGAATAGATCTGATAAGTACTAAGGAAGAATGCTACTCATTTCTTTTTACGTTAGTGTGTACGTCGGCATTACCAGGACGATACCAGTAATACTAAGTGCAATGGTGTATACTACTGATGAAGCATGCAAGCAGTCTATAGTTGGTGTCCAAGCTCCGCTCCGCATCTGACAGAAGGTGAAATTTATTACGGAAATCGTGCAATATTCGTTTACTACTGTGTAACAGTCAATGAATATTCAGGAAATTTCAAGATGCACGAGAACGATCGGTTTTTGGAGACTATGTGCATATAAGTTGTTTACTTCCCTGTCTAATTGCTTGTAACTTCTTAGTTCGTGTTTGCTACTACATGGCTTCACAGCGAAGGACTAATAAGTATATCAGCCGCCCAAAGGTTCGCTAAGTCAAAGAACCCAAAAAGATCATTCTCAGAGGGAATGAACCCGAGTAGCATTTATTCACTGTCTATTGAAAACACCATCAACCGAGGACTATAAGGTATGAGAATATACTGCATCTTTGGAAGGAAAAACTTGAAAACAGATGTCTCAGCTTATTGTGTATGGAGAGAGAAGAGGATATCAAATCAATCTTCATGTCTCTTCTCAGAACATAAGAAATATCTGTGCATTAGGATGAACGTCACCATGACAATCCCATGAGAAGGCGCTTCGGGAAAAATTAAGGCAGTGAAAGAAAGCGGGCAAAATGTTCTAATTGTTCTGGGCAGAAAGACGGATTCCGGCACACATGCAAATATATGAACTGCACTTGCATGCCATGAAAAACCCCTCAACATTGAGATTACGTGTACAAACTGAGAGAGTAGGTTAACATTATGAGTTGGGTAGAGGGGGGTGGGGGTATTTGGGAAAAAGAGCAGGCTTCTGGAATGCTGAGCAAAATAAGCGAGATTGAAGTGGATCCAGGGAAAGCCAGCTTCAGCCTCACCCGTCTTCGAGTAGCTGCTGCATCTGAAAGACAAGGCTTCGTGCAATGTCAAGTAGAATTCGCACGTCGTGCTGCTCGGTCAACTCTGGAAAGAATACAAAATATCTCTCACGTTATCGCTGATTATTGAATAAGCCAAGGTAGATAGATAGAAGATAGTTATGTAAAATATACATGATATATACAGGCCAGGGTGTACCTTGATCGCTGACAGGTCTTAATGGAAGATACCCGTATACAATAACTTGCGATAAGGTTAAGTGCAAACTGTTGATTCATTGACTACCTAAAGTATGGACCCATTTACAGTGTCCCACCTTTGAAGAGCAAGAGCATCCGGAACCGGTTACAACTACAATATTGGAATGGCGTTTTTTTAAGAGCACAAATTCATGCCCCTTACATCAAAAAAATTTCAACCTAGCTTTGAAAAATATTGATAGAAAAAATCGGAATGGTTTCACTTTACAGGGAGCGTCAGCAATCGCCGATACATGTGCTGCAAACGTGTTCCAGACCAGTACGTTGATGCTCGGTAGGAATTGCGCTCAAATGACGCCAATAACGCTAACACTCTGCACATTGTTTTTTATAAGGTTACACAACTTTTTAATGCGACCAAATCCATCGGTTTTAGAGCCAGTTTTCTTCTCTCTCATTCTTAGCCTCCCATTACAGGCAGAAGCCGCATTGCGTTCTTTTGAGCAGCAGCAACCATTGAGCCTGATAAACATTGCGCATTCGATCATGTTAACTGACCCCAGAAATCGAGAAATTTGGTGGATGGACAAATATGGGTCATTTACATTTTGCTCATCGTAAACCTACAAACATTGCGCATTCGATCATGTTAACTGAGCCCAGAAGTCGAGAAATTTGTTGGATGGACAATTATGGGTCATTACATATTGCTCATCGTAAACCTAGTGGATGGGTGTTGCCGTATTAAGGCAGCGTATAGGTCATTTAGGTTGGACTGGCGTACATATTGTTCATGAATTGCGCACTGGCCAGCAGCTATTCCTTTGCAGAAGGGAACCTTCTTTACACATCTAACGTACCGTCAATCACGGAACCAGTGGTACTACACAATGTGAGAAACAGTCATCTGTCAATAAATCAATAGTTTTACTCTCTAAACAACCAAATACTGTTAGGCTTTTCTGGAAAATGGTAACTACAAGGTTAGCAAATCTACACCAAAGCAAACGTGTCGTACGTGTTCGGAGGTACACGTCTTAGAACATATCACTTGGGGCGAACGGATGTTGTATTTGTCAGTTTCGCTGCCTTGGATTGTATTCTCCCTTTGAGGTAGAAACACCGGGAGTAAGTAACACTGTGTTCCTCTCGTTCAGACACTCTGTCAGACTGAAGTGACAAAATACTTAGGAACGGCTCTGTGGGAAAAATATCAAGGGTTTTGTGATATTTTTCGGATAAGGCAAACGCTGTCACATAATGTGTAATCAAACCCGTTACAAATCAGATGACAGAGCAAAGTAGTCCTCTGTTCTGATTACGCCTCAGAGCATTCATATCACCTTACTTTATAGAATGAAACTGGCATCCTAATGTTATTGGATTTGATTGTTAGTTTCCCACCAAACCTCTCTCAACCTCAACACACCTGTTTGCTGTCATTTTCCCATACAATAACCACATAGCTTTGTTTACTGCATCCGGGTAGAGAATTTTGTGCGAAATGACGGGTTTGAAACCTATAAATGGACTGGTCGGTCTAGGTTAGCAGACACTGTAGATTTTCAGAGCATGTTAATCGTAGGTGAATTGAGGTGTTTCTAGTGTATAAAGCTTGATGGACCATTCACACCGGGTGAGGTACACGTTGGGACAAGTATTTAAGCATCGTTAGCAAAATTTACCTGGAGGGGTCAAAAGCAGTCAGAGTTAAAAAGTAGGTCGTTTGGTCGTTGCACGATCGAGAAGGGTGTCAATACACCACATCACTGCAATCTAGAACCGTTTACTTTGGTTCGAAGCACTGTTTTGATGCTCGATTTATCAGCTACCATTGTGAGTCAGACACTGTGCTTCAGTGTATTCTCAGAGTCCCGTACTATTCCGGTCGACCCGATTCCAATTTAAAACTGAATTATCTGGACCATTAGGGTGCTAAATCAGCTTGAGTCCGCTGTCTAAACAATAAGCACAGTTACATGAAGCACTATTGCAAAGAAGGCTACATCTAGTTTGACGGCTAAAATAACGTAATGAAAGTGGAAGTTTGAAGTCAAAGTTAATTTATAATCGCCTTTTGCCCCTGTCTCCCTCAGCTATTTCACCGGGATATATTGATTACTGATCTGTGGTCTACCGTTAATTGGTTGTTCGGTGGTCATTGGAGCTTGAACACCTAATCGTAGATGTTTTGTTCACAACGCTACGTTATTTGTTGTGGGCAGCATACCACTGGACCGGTCAGGCTGATGGATTCACAGGCTGGCCAGTCAGCTGGCGAATCAGAAAGACATAGAGGTAAGTTAAATAGCGTTTACGGCTTCAACCAAGAATTCGAGTAGCAACATACCGTTATAAAATCTGATGATCTCTGTCAAATCCATATCATAGTAAAGGATGATGTCACGGTAGTACTGCAGCATTGCCATGGCAAAAAATATGCCGAAGTCATATGAAACCAGCCGACGGGCAGCCCATATTACTTCCCAGACGAGGAAAACGTCTTCATATTTCAGTTCTAAGCAGAAAAAAGGGGGAAAGCAATGCTTCTGATCTAATAATTTGTCCTTACTTTTTATTGTAAAAGTAAAAACTATCTAACAGACGCACTGTGAACAACAGACTAAAAGAGCATGGTTTTTGTTTTCAATCAATTGAAAAAAGTTTGGAACCGATTGAGAAGTCATCGTTTCAGAAGAGCTTGGTGAACAATCGGTAGTTTTTATTTGGGCAGTTTCTCTTTTGACACAAAAGCTTCATCAGGCCAAGTAAACAGGTCACCAAGTTGGCCAGGCTATAAGGCAGACGGAGAACCAATCAGGAAGTCCTCGTCAGATTATCACAATCGGTCAGTGGTGAGTGTCAATTAATGGCTCTTGTCGGCTATTGCGGTTGCCAAAATCTTGAATTGATGGGTTGGAGGAGTTTGAAATTAGTTCCGATTAGATGTTGTTCCTTAATCTTCCACTTCAGGGTGCTTCAGTTGATTATTCACCTCGGGCGCAACTGGTGGATTTTTCTTGGTCTTCGTAGGCTTGTGATTGCTGCGACAATTTAGTTGGGGGGGGGTGAGGTCATGGATTTGATGATGAATACTCCTCCTTCTGATGACCACACCAACACGTGTCAGCTCGACTGATCCAAGACCGTTCTCCACACTCCGCCAGTTCCACGCCTTCTATTCTGTTAACACTAGGATGCTTGGCGATTTCTACGGCCTCAGCCATCAGTCTCTGTGATGTGGACCGTAGTCCTCGCCTCAAAACCTCAACATTTTCTAAATCTATTTTGTGCCCCGTATCCAGTGCATGTTCTGCAATTGCCGAGTCTTTTAATAACGTTCGATATTCATCTGCGTTGTCGGCGGCTTGTTTATTTTCCTCTTATGCTCCACGATTCTGGTGTGAAGCTCCCTGGCCGTCTGTTATATAGACCTTAATGCAGTCGCTACACTTGATTTTGTAGACACAGTCCCTAGTTCTGTTTGCCGGGAGGCGATCCTTCAATTGCACCAGTGCAGAGCGCAGAGTGTTTCCCCTCTGGAAACCTACTCTTATGTTGGCCGTGTTTAGAATCCTTCGAATGGTCTCCGATGTCCCTGGTTTATATGGGATAACAGCTGTCCCGAGCCATTCTCGTTTGGGTTTCTCCACCGGTACCAGTACCCTTCGCAATTGACGCCTAATCAAGCTGGCTGGATATCCACTACCCCGAAGTTTGTTGATTACTTCAATTTGGGCCGCTGTCCGATCAACTTCCTCTGTGCACAGGGCCCTTACACGCCTAAACATTGATGAGGCAATACTAGCGAATACCGACTTTGGATGGGCAGACGAGTAGTTCAAAACTGCCCCAGTGTCAGTTGGCTTCTCGTATACTGTACTCTTTAGTTTCCCCCGACATTGTGTGTCATGCAGTCTAAAAATGCCAGTGCACCCGAGGTTGACTCTATCTCCATACTAAATTTGATCTGTGGACTCAGTTCATTCAGATAGTTGTAAAACTCATTAACCTTGTCTCGTTTCATCACGAAGAAAGTATCATCTACATAACGCCAGAATATCTTGGGTGGGTATGGGAATCCGCCTAGAGCCTTTTGTTCAAATTCTTCCATAAATAGATTTGCCAAAACCGGGGATATTGGAGATCTTACTGCTAGATCTTGTTCTTGAGTGTAGACCAGTGAGTCAAAACGAAGTGGGTGAGATTCAGGCATGCTTTTATGCCTTCCACTTTTCATTCACCATAAGCTGTGTCCGTTCTGAAAGGGTGGTGTCTGTTAGTAGCAGTCGCCTAGCTATTTCTAAAGTCCCCTTTTGGCACATTTGTATATAAGGAATTGACATCGAAACTTACAAGGATGTCATCTGGTTCAACGGGACCCCCGCTACTTTGTTGGCAAAGTCATACGAATTCTTAATGTAAGTACTAGATTTCCCGGTGAGGGGTTTTAAAATACCGGCCAAGAATCTGGCCAGCTCGTGCGGTGGGGAACCTATTCCGTCTACTATCGGTCTCACCGGAACGTCCGGTTTATGGATTTTTGGAAGGCCATAAAGCCGTGGTTGGATTGCACTTTTGGGGTACGATCGATACCAGTTACCTTGTCCTAAGTGGTTTATCAGAGACCGCAAATATTTGCCAACTTCAGCTTTACTCCTATTCATTATAGAAGTAACATTCGCGTTATCGATGGTTTCTGGTTTGGTTTGGTTTGGTTTTTGGTTAAATAGTTGTTTAGGCATGGTTCACCACTCTTATTTTTGACGGCCTGTGTGAGGAAAGCTTATTGATATTAACGTGCAGGCTCTATAACCTATATAACCTGTGCTTCACTCCATAAATACGGCAGGCCGAACAGTACAGATGTGTGTGCGTAACCCATCGGTATGAAAACCTGTTCAACATTTCAACATAAAATCCACTCAAAATCTTAGTTAGAAAATCCTGTTTGTCACTACAGGTTTAGTTAATGGAACTGCCAGGATTGCTGTTTGAACTATCATGAGTGGTTTCCTCGAGTCATAGGCTAATTACCTATTGGGAGTCCAAAAATATTCATGGAAAATCATTCAGGCTGAAATAAAACCAATTCAGAAATACATGTCGAGGTTTTAAAGTTACTGGATTGACCGTTTCTCATGAACAGTAAAAGAAAAACCGATGGATTAAGGATAGGTACCAGCTCAAGGCAATGAAACTGTTAATACGCGAAATTATTGATCGAAAGGCTCATGCTTTGAATAACTGCTGTCTCGGCTTGGGCAACTTGGCGCTGTATCTCCTTCAAGCTACACGGTGGCTATGTACCGAAAGGCTGCCACAGATAAATCAACATCGCTCATGATGAGTTTTATAGCTCAGCACGAACAGCATGGCGCACTGCTCAAATTTCACGTCTATATTTACGATGTTATGATTTGCGCCGCTAAATAATCCTCTGTGGTCCACTAACAAAGTCAACCGAATTGCCGTAGTCAGTTGGCTGGAAAGATAGCTTTTAGTTTGTTAAACAAGAATGCTGTACGGACATACAGAAAAACGTGAACTGTTTGCGGAAATATATGAAGTCATACAGTTGATAATCTCATTCCGATCTGAGGGGTGTCTGAGATCCGTAAAGTCAGTACTGTCTTCAGAAGTGTCGATAGCTGTATCATTCGAAGTGTACCAACAATTTTGAAGGACAACGGGTACCTGAAGGCGATCTCAGATCACAGTCTGCTAGCAAATATTTCTAACAGGTCAGTCAGAAACGGAGGGTCGAACACCATACAAGTCAAACAGTAGATCAACAGTAGATCAGCGGGCCACAAAATGACAGTTGTTAAATAGCCAAACGGAACGGCGCAGCCGACTGCGAGAGTAATATCTTGTTTCAGAAGGCGAGCAGGCTCTCCCAACGGACGCATGTGCTTTACTGTTGAATCCCTTAAGTCACTTACAACCTCCTCCTGCAAGTGCGCTACTGCAACCAAGACAACAGTAAGTTACAAAACAAGATAATTTTTCAGTTCGACGTGTTTCAGAAAATTCCAAAATCCGGCTAGGTGAAAGGGTTAGGGTAGAGTATGACTATTGTTTATACGAAGTACGGATATATAGGGTGCAGCCAAATGAAGGGTCAAAATACAGGTCGGAAAAGACATGGGGACGACAACAAAATTTGACCCAGGTGGAGCCGGTGCAAAAAATAACGATTTCTGAAAGCGGGAGAATGTGGGGTTGTCAACCACAACACAGAACCAATGGTAACACAAGAGCTTCACAAGTTGAGAGCATACTTAACCAATTAGCACATGTATTCAGTCAATGTTCCTTAATCAAGCACTGGACATAGCTGAAGGCATATTGAGGTCTCGATTATTGAATCAGAAACGCCCATGTTTTGGACGACAGTGTATGCAAAACACCTGACGAATTCGAACAAAGAAAGACCGACATCAACGGTTGGGGAAACACTTGGAAAATACACCAGTCGCAATCGAATACATGTGAGCATGTAATAAAGCGAGTCCGACAGCGGTGAAAAAAACGGCTTCTAAATTAAGTAAGCCTACAGCTCTGCCGTGATAAATTTAGGTTTTGCCAGAGTGAACCCAGTGTTTTTAGAACGAATTCTGACCGAGCTCATAAAAGCCCTCAGAGAAGAAATTCTAGTCCAGTAGAAAGTATAACGGTACGGATTCCCCCCATAGGACATCAGGCAAGATACAAATATGACATGTGCAAACAGCTGACTTACCGCGCTTAAAATCCAGAAGAAGCCATCGGTAGCAAAAGTACAAATGCGTGTCCATCGACTTGGAACGGAAATAATCGTGTAGTTTGGAGTCGAAAACCTGGAAAGTTTGAGGAATGATATCCATCAGATTGTGTTTTGGTTCCATTATTCAGGAGATAGACGTAAGAAAAATAAGAAGTGAGCAACTTGGCCTAATGACGTGTTTTGTTTCAAAGCCATCTGCAAGCCAAAACACAGTAAGATATCGATTTCGTATAACCAGTAGCAGCTGTATTCACGTTTAAGAAATTAGCTAGTTGTACCGGTAGTCATTTTTATTAGAAACGCAGAACAAAGGGTTCTGGGTTGGTATGCATACTGGTTTCAGCAAAACAATTCTGTATAGATTATTTTCAACCAAAGAAACGGTTGAGGAGAAGGGGTGAAGTCAAAAAATGAAAACAGGCGCTCGATGGTGACTGGACCTTATCTATATGGTGTTAGGCACGATTAATCTTTTCAGTAAACAAAAACGCAACGCAACACATCATTTAGGCTGTACCATATATACTCCGTTTTATGGGGCACGCAATACGGTCTTTCCTTATTTTTATTGGTGAGTTAAGTCGTTTCTTTGAGATAGTAAAGTCAGACAACGGAACTCTTAGAGGAACAATTTTCAGGCCCGGAGCATGATGCCTAATAACGACAATTAGTAAGCGCCTTTAAAGTAAAGGACTATCCTCAGCTACAGTAGACAGTGCTAGTACAATCACTCATAAGTATCACACACACTTGTCCCACCTCAGCTTGCGATCTTCCAACATGTCCAGCCAAGCTCATATTTTTACTGATCGCGTCCTAGCATTCATGAGTAAATGGAAAACTCAGAAATACCATACCAGTTAAATACAAAACAAGAAATTAGTATCGATTATTGTAATACAGGCTGCCCCAGGCTTTGATGCTCACATTTTCGAAAAGTGTTTATTTCACCAAATGGGTGCTCACATCAGGCTGATCGCACAGGTGAGCAAATCTTAGTGCTTCGGCCAAGCAAGTGGGATGCATCAAACTCATGACAAAAATAACTTGATCTTCCGATAACGACTTATAGGAATGAAGGTCAATGTGACTTACGAATTGTGCTCCCCTCTGAGGTATTTAGAACTAGCCAGTAGCAAAATGAGGTTTCGGAACCACAATTGGGATTTATTCCTACCAATGAGTTAGTCCATGCCGAAAATCAGAAAAGCTATTTCATTCTTCGAGAAATACACTCATTTGCAAATCAATTTGGTTTTTTGCGAGATACTCACCTGGAACCCAGCTGAATCTCTCGTTTGTGATGTTGTCAGAGATTCAGCTGGGTTCCAGGTGAGTATCTCGCAAAAACCAAATTGATTTACAAATGAGTGTATTTCTCGAAAACAGTTCAGTTTGGGTTCAAGTAGAACATAAGGTTGACGGAAACTCGGGGACTGGGCCTACCTGATGAGCCCCAACAAGGGCGAAACCGGTCGTGGGCTGTCGAAGAATTTTCAGCAACCTTATGAGTAGTGCATTACGACTATTTCATTCTTATTGTGAATCATCAGAAGTGCGCAATTCAGGAACTTCTAGGGAAATTCACATCCGTGATCGCTCGGCTAACATTAGAAAACTAAAGTCTTCAGTCATAAGTAGCTGATGGTGAAGAATATAGCGTCACGAATTGCGTGTAAATTCTATTTGATAATCCAGTCAACGAATTACCACGTTATACGCGTCAGCCCGAAATGGGTGTAGATGACGCAAGTGAGCACTGTGAAAACCCGCGAATAATAATGCAATGTCGACTGACGGGCGAAAATCTTTAGTTGGTAAAATCAGCTATCTGTAATCTTTTTGGCGGGCTGATGAGGGCTGTAAGACATGGTTTACTGCTAAGTACCAGGTTTACCGGAAGCGATGTACTGAAATAAAAGCAACGTCGCTATCAGAAAGTACTCATTGTCTTCTGTGAAGTGCACCCATCCAGCAGGTGCCGGGTAGCTCCGAGGGAAGTTCAGTGTTAATGAACGGAAAATATTCTGACTTGCAACGAAATAATGCTTGACACTAGATATCCCAAACCCATAGGATTAGTGTCCTTCAGGTTGTCTGAAGAGCAGATCTTGCCAGTACGTCACTACGTATTACGGATGGGATAATAATGCGCCCAAAAAACTAAACTGACTTGTTCTGGACGGACATTAACATCATTTAGCGTGATGCCGTAGTTTGTTCGCATGTACTCAGATATTCGGCCTTCGTTAAACTCGTTTCAAGTTTGGTAACACCAATTGAAAAAATAAGTTAATAAACAGTGATAAAAAATGAGTAATAATAAAGTTGTCTGGCGCCATAGTAACACTGCTTTTATGGTATATTTTCAAACGTCCAAACACAAATGAAAATTGAGTAGTACCTCACTTTGGATCACTGTTGAAGCGAGCAAAAGAAGTCAGTGAAGGATGGCTTACCGAACTGTATATGTATCTCCAAACTTCACTATGAACTTATGTCCTACTTGGTAGCTTAGGGTGCTAGTTTTAAATGACGTTCTAAGATTATTACATAAGAAACACGATTGTATGCTCAGACACTATCCAAGTGCACTAACTGCAAACTTTGTGGTATATTATGGGCGGCCTGAGACAAGCTGATCAGTTTCGTCTGTGAGAACAGATTTTTTTACTAGGTGGCGCCGGTGATTTATTCGACAAGACGTACTTGAATCAAAGAGTTCAGGTTGGAGAATCGCAGATCCATGCAGTTCAGCCTTCGGGAGGCTAGAGCATGCGTGTAGGGTGAGGGCACAACTGGGAGCGAGACGGAACAACGGGACGCGGACTTGGATGACAATTCAGTGAGAACAGTTGATTTCGCAGTAAGAACTGGTAATGTGTCCGGTCTGGTATGGCTGTCGAACAACGTTTGTGAGATTTCGGCTGCATCGCTTAAGTTACTGGCCCTTCTGGCCAATGATAACAGGGTGGGTTTTGTAGGAGTTTTGGTCTGTGTGTGTGCAGTGGGTCCATTGCCGTTTGAAGTACGAGGTGAACGGTCTAGCGACGAACGATCAATAGACATGGGGAAATTTGGAAGCATCCACTCCATCAAAGCCGAAAAGCAGGCGAAGGTTAACGCCTCATCTTCCAGGACAATAAGAAGCGGCGCGAGAAGATCACACATGCCTTGAATGTACCCTGTGTCGAGGTGCAACCAAACCCATGTGCAAATTATATTTCTCAGTTTGTACAGGTTCGCATTCAGTTCGGAATATTCTGGAGGGTTCTGCAGTGATTGTGGGTTTGAGTCGAATGTCCGTCCTAATAGGGTGGAAAAAAAACGTGTACATATGCAGGGAGATAGCGCAGGACTTGTCTCCAAGACAGCGAAAATCGTACCAGGACTCCGAACGCAAAAAGTTTGAAATGGACAAACTACCGGAATGAAAAGCATCCAGGCGGAGATGTTACTAATAGTGAGACGACTTTTATAGCCACTACCTAACGTGTGCACGAAATGACCTTTCAAATTCAATGGTCTGCTTCTGCGGATCAGGTGATGTATTCTGTTGATGGGATATGAAATATCCAGGTTAAACATTCGACCACGACCTATACAGTAGTATAAGACGGTAATGCACGGTTATCATGCTAAGAAGCACTCTATTTGGCACCATCATGTGCACTAATCCATCGCCAAAGTCGTAACAACCCCTGACAAACAACATCCAAAACAAATTGGAACAACAAAGGTGGGACATAATAGGGTGAGAAGTAAATTACCAGTTTCTGAAAATTTGGTATCCAGTTGTATGGTAAAGAAAAGACAACACAGAGAATGCTTTGTTTGATCTTGTCCAGAGAAACAGTCTTTTTGATGGCGTTTTCTAGCAGGCTGGGGACAAGAACCTTAGAACCAAACAAACTTTGACTGTCAGAAATGAGTAGTACTCATACATGTTACTCAAAATACTCACTGGGTGTGGCGAAGAACGAATGGTTGCGATCACATCTGGAGACATCCTTGTCTATTCGATAGAGATTAAGGCTTAATGCATCCAAATCCTTCGGCTGCAAGGAACAAACAACACAAATATCCAGAAGTAAGCATACACAACGAGGGACTAGGTAGATGGGTGACATGTTGTTTCTCTTTTGAGTGGATTTAAATAAGATCCGGAGATAACATTCATGTAGGACGCGTGTACAGTGAGATAGCTAAGTATGTATGCCGTAAATGGAAAACGATGTCTAAGAGAAAATAGAAATAATTTTTTGCATAATGGCAGTTGAATAAACAAGGCGGTCTACCAAAGGCAGTCACATTACTTAGCGTTTCTGAATTCATCACATTCACAAACCTCACAGATACTGAACCTCTTACGGGAACCTCAACACAAAGATCTGTGGCTCGATGAACTGATTTTAGGTGGAAAATGATGTGAAAATTTCAAAAGGCTCTGCAGCAAAATTGGTTTAATGCATACAAAGCATCCCCACACCAAGTTCTTTAGGCAGACACATTTGATTCTAACGGTAACCACCATGATGAGAAAACCAAATGCGATCAGCTATAAAGATATCGTACATAAGATAGCAAGAATGGCACCTTAACCAGTCGGATAGATAAAGAGTTGCAATTGGTTGCAATTAGTGTGAAAATCCAAAAACAGCACCCTGTCCAAAAACACTCACGGGGTGTTGTTAACCATTATGTATCACCGGAACAGCTAGACACTGGTTACAAGAAATCAACCATGACCCGGCGGCCATCAAACACTTTTCCAGTTGAAACTCAGATAAAAACTACTAAAGCGAGCGTTTTCATTGTAACCGATCTAACATGCATGTGAACAAGTATCTGAGTATTTGAAGGATTCTTGCAAACAAGGTAGACTTAAACGTCGTTCTTTTGCGGCGACTTCAAACTTTAGCTGACCACTAGAATTGTGCGCCGAAGGTCCTTTCACAACAGTTGCGTGGGCCGAACTCTTTGTTCTCTTCGGTATGTGTGGATGATGGATGGTCTGTACCATAAGGATCGCGATATCGAGGCAGAAAATTTCGTCACTTCCTGCGCATAGACCGTTTGCCTACTGATAAGCCTGCTTCAGACAAAAGCTCATGTCATTCAAAATACCTATTGTCAAACAAGTGCAAAAATACACGTAAAGACGTACAGAAAAGCTAGAGGCATCTATTGGATTTTTCGGAAAATCCTTATGTGTTGGGGTACCAACTTCATCATCGTAACCACTGGCGTAGTCATCCGGTAACTGAAAAGCAGCATTTCTGTCCGAATTTGGCAGTGGTGTCGCCAGGTTCTCAGACTTTGCGAAAGCTCCTGCCAAAAGACGGGAAATGAAAACTAAACCTAACAAACTGAGAGTAATTAGCGAAAGCACATCCGTAAAATACATTTGAAGTAGCATTTTGAGGCCATAGGAGTGTGGGAATACTGGTATAGAGCAGAAGAAATTACCAAAAATGTAGAGTTTATTGATAGCCTCTCAATTTCGGCTACAACAAAATACCTAAAGGCCAAACCTATCCGGTCGTATAGGCAAGGTCGATAAGCTAAGCAGCTCGTATCTTGTTTGTGACACAAGGTAACAATTAAGGACGACTCTGATAGGAAGGGTATATACATTCGGCGAGCACTGCATCACTGTACTGTATAGGCTTCATAGTGAATGTGTATTGGAACTATCCCCTAAAGACAGATTGAACAATGGATGTACAAGAACGAGCTGCTCGCAATTTTTGTTAAATGTTAATAGTCAGAAAGTGCGCGTTTGTCGCAACAAAGGCAAAGATTGGTGTTATAGAAAGCAGTAGCTTGATGAAAGGTTGGAGACTAGATCTACCTACTAAGCCCCAAGAAGGCTGAAACCAGGAGTGGACTGTCTGGAAGTTTCACCAACCTTGTGAGCACCTTGGAGTAACTTATGATGCTTCAGGAAGTGAATGGTTCCATAAAAGTCTTCTCATACTTTAGCTGGGACAGTCGCATGAAGCTTGCCTTGGCAGTTTGCTCCATTCCTCTGCGGATCACTATTTCGCTGATAGAAATTTTTGGTAAAAAATTCCAATCCAGCTGTCGAATGAATCATGTAGTCAGATGTATTGTCGAGATATCAATTATCACGCCGAAATTCAAGATCATGGTTGGATGCTTATCAACTGAGCGACGGTGACCAGTGAGAATAAACGATCCACCTACTCAAACGTGTCTATCAGTTGTACGACACGTGTGCAGTGTCAGACGTACAGTGCTTATTATATTGACCGAAATTAATAAAGACATAGGCTCTTCCTCATTAAAAGCTCCAGAGACAAGTAATACTCGTTCATGTGACGCAGAATTCGGGACTACAGAATTAGTGAGGCTATGTTCTATCCAAGTGGGAATTCATTATCCTGTTCAACAGCCATTATCAACGTATCAGCCATCGCCAACTAACGTTTTGTCGAGGTTCATACTGACGATTTACACAAAGGGCAAGTATTTTGCACGTATCTCCAACTTCAAGCAGCGGTTGAACTTACCTTGAAGGATGAAATCCATTTTACACATAAGCAGACGAATCAACTGTTGCTTGTTGATCGGTTGCTGTTGATCTATTTGCAGGCTAACTGTCGAGCCTGCAATGATCCAGCCCAGCATCTATTTCAGAATAAATTACTGATGACCAGAAACGCCGGAGCAACTGAACAAACTAGTTATATGCACGCACGTCTGTGCACGGTAATCTGATAGCTGCCACCTCATCGATTGCGAGAGGAAGTATACGAGCGCTTTAGGACAATATTTAGGATTCTGAATAGGACTTAAGATGTACGTCGTAACGACTATCAAGCAATTGCTCTCTGTAACAGCACTAGAACTCATCCCTGATTCGGTAACGTTTGAATTCACGAATAATTACTGCGTAGTAAGTTCGAATACGCCACAAACAAAACTGACTAACTTACCACATTGCTGGTCATCACGGACAACCTAAATTTACTGCATCGGCAATATTGCTCCCAAACACTCGTGACAAACGACCGGCCAACAAAAGTATCCAAATGAGAGTTACTATCAAGTTACTTTTCTTGTGTGCTGTGGCGAGTTCGTCCCGGAAAATTCGTTCGAATATGCCTTTTCCCATGATGCATTTCAGATAAACACTTTTCAGGAGTATCTCAAATCAAGGTCAACATATTTTTCAGCTTCGCATTGGTGCAGATCTTTCTCGATTTGGAAGCCAGACAGTTAGAGACAGAACACCGGATGCTACTGTCCAGATATTTGGTCAGCAGGGGGTCCAGACGAGCAATTTTTTCCCGTCAATATCTTATTTTATCGTACAGTACGCAAGACTATTGATGAGACTCAACAGAAACTCGTGTGAAGAGGCGTTGCCAACAAACGTGGGAAAGACTATTCATATAGGCTAAAATGTAGTCCATGCATCATGCTTCTGTCTTTCAGCATGGCCATGAAAGCGTCTGAGGGTATCGGGCCAAAGAAGGAAGTTAGGGTCATGTCACCCTGTCGTCTATACAGTGTTACTGAATAGAAAATGGGTTTTGAATATACAGCCCAGCAACACGCGAATACATTCGCGTACGATTTCCTGATACACAAACAAAAAACAAAGGAATTGGATTCAGCTACAAAACTGTGAAGGTTCTTCCGGCTGTGTTAAGAATTTGAGCAAAATAATACTACTAGAACACGACAACTGCCAGAAAAATAAGCACAGATATTGTTTGGTCTTACCTATGAAGCCGTTGCCCGTTTGTGCTTGGTCCAACATTGAGAGCTGTATCGGTTCAACATCGACTGATTGTCTTCTTTTTCCACCATTCCCAGGGCTTTCACAAGTTTCGATAAACCGAAGGGAGGGCAGTGATTGTGTTGATGGTAGTCTCTAATTGTTGAAAATATGCCAGGTAGTAGTATTAAGGTCGGAGTAAAGCCAGGAATAAGTTATGTAAATAGAACTTCGTCAGCAAAGTGATTTGGATGCAAACAGGACTGCCCACTTCATCAAGCCTATTGTGTCTGTTCGCTGAGCTTAATACTTTGTAAATGTTTCCCCACAAAAATGGGGAAGCGTCATCCAAGAATCAGCGCGCGGCACCGTGGTTTGTTGCACCAGTAGGTGTGATTAGGCATGAACGCGTTTGTGTATCTGCCAAGCCAACAAACCAATCAGTCAGTCACGATCAATTGTTATATAATGTTGTCATAGGGTACGTACAGACATGCACCCCAACACTCGGCACTCAGCTGATGCACAGCAAAACTCCTATGCAGAGCCATCTAGTGGGAATGTAGCATTGACTGGGGAAAAAACTTTTGAAGCGCACTTTTGAGGCACAGTACATGAAGTCGGTTGGATTCGAGGAAGAATCTAAGCTCTCGTACACTTTTAAATTATATTCTACGAAATAATCGTTTAAGGTGCAGTGTTTGATGTTGGCACGGGCAAATCATGCAAAAAGCTCAAAACCGCTAAAGTGATACAAGTGATTATACTGCCAATAAAAAATTTGAGGGAAACAACCTCGACCGGAATTTTTGTCTTCAGTGATTGTGATCGCACAGGTATGGAATTCATATAACCTCCTACTCCAGCGGTGAAGATATGCACATACAATATATAGGAATATTCGACTGTCGCTATGATCAAATATTAGCTGAGAAAACTAGCAGACACACGATTGTTCTAATCAAGCTTTTAAAGCTGGATAATAAACAAACCAAACTAAATAATTGTGTAGGAACGAAAGGAATGTAGAAAGCAAGAGAAGTGGGTAAAACCAAATATCTAGGATGAGGAACTACTAGCCAAATAAAGTCAAAATAACCGGTAGAAATAAACAGGTTTTCTGTACAAGACAACCGGTTGTCTACCAGATCTACATTCACCACTAGCTCCAAATCTGCCTCAAAGTTATGTGATTTAAACACACTTCCCAGTTCTGTTATTGTCCTTTTTCCAGAGGTTAAATGCTGGGAATAAACTTGATATGCGTTTTTCATTTGTGATTCCAAGATTGAATAAATTACATGAACCAGGAACAGTTAACTTGGGAAACGGACACCGAACTCAGTGCGTTCACAAAAGTATTTGATGAAATTTGTGATTCGTGGCCTGTAGGTTCTTGCGCATGCATGAAGCAGTCAAAGATATCAACCAGAAGGGACTGGTATGGAAATGAGATTCAGACAGGCTTAAATAAGGTGTTAGGTTCCAGTTAGACGTACGTCATTGTCAGACAATGACGTCACCTAACTACGTGAACCAGTGACCCATGTGCCTTCCTTGAAGGTCCCATCTTCTTATTGCTTCTCTAAGCAGTGTGTAACAGTGACGTCCACATATTCTTCGTATTTAATTTCTGGTGCCATACAAAAACTTACGCAGGAGCCAAGAGGACCAGCTCAAGAAAACAAGCTTGGTTCTCTACCTTCAACGAATGTCTTCAATCACTCTCTACTGGTTTGGTATCGAACGCAGCCGTTCCAAAGTCTGGCGTACTCTAATGTGTTCCCCGGCCGCGCATGATCAGTTAACTGTACGTATTTATCCTAGTGGGTGCATTAAGACTGTGACCTCGCTTAGTCCCTATCCATCAACCTCACATTTTCCCGTTAACAAAAAGTGTCTGTGGGACTTGTTAGCGAATGTTTTCACACCTCGTTAGGTTCTATCGAGGAAGCACAGTTCTAGCGTGGATGCACTTTGTGCGAATGATGTAAAAACAACAACAATTCATATTTAACTGAAAATATTCCATCGTAATTTGCATACCATGCACGGTTTTGTCACCATATCACAAACCGATACGCATCTTTTGGAAAGGACAGGTCCAGGAATATTCGTTTGTTGACTTCCTACTTGTTGCGATTCATCCACTTCATTCGCATCGTATTTCTTTGCCAGAGTTTCCGCTGTTTTCCATTGCCTTAGAGTTGAAACGTAGTAGCGTCTGTGCATCGACCGAACATTGTGCAGTTCATCCTTGTCTGCACCCCATGTGTACACACCAAGAAGGTAGGGCCATATCTAAGGAGAAGAGTAGACACGAAAGTGATGGTCTGTAGGAAGAGGCGAGGAATTTTAAAAGTAAATAAACAGTTAAGTAACTTTGTATATACTCTTAAATTTGCCAGTCCAAAACAACTTAAACAGCCGCTCAGAGGAACCAATATTTACACCCAAACCTTCGTTTACTGTCATGCTCAGCAGCAATCCTTAGTTTCTGAATATCAGGCAAAGGTCGGTGGCCGGATAAACGACAATTCCGAGGCCCAACTCTTGTCGTTGACCCAGAGAATCAGAGCCATGGTTACTCAACCATAATATTTTGATTGTATAAGATTGAAATAACATGCGGGACCAGGAATTAATGTAGGTTAGTGTCGAAATTTAGCGCGAATGCTTGTTAAAGTACTTTACAAAGAGAGTCTGGCAAGTTCATTTGACATCAGACAGTTACTGACTTCACTGGTGTAACTAGAATGAAGCAGCCCTCTTGGCAACAGAAAGGCGGAACGGAGAAAACTAAGACATCGTTGTGGCGCTCGTCATATCTTCGCTCAACCTCCAAACGGTCCTTGATGATGGCATGAAAATACATCAAGCTCATACTTTGCTTGACGTCGTAAAGTCCATATGAGGTATATTTTAACTTGGATGCAATCTGGACTGTTTTCATCAATGTAGAACACGAATGAACTCACCTCGCGCCGAAGCGATTCATCACAGCTCCCGAAATAAATATGCCGGCATAGCTCGTGGAAAGTAAAATCCTGAAAATAACATCGGGTCAGATTCAGACAGGGTCAGTTCAGAGGTCGGACACGTGTGAAGTAGTAACTATTTCTACTAGAAATAAATAAATAAGGTTTACTGCAGATTTCTGCGTAAAGCCACAACAGTCTTGCGAAATATTCAATGTCAGCCCTGGCTACTAAACCGGAACCAGTAATATATGCGAAATGAGACAGAGGGGAAGAACGAAGAATAGGGCTAAGATAAGACAGATTTCAGTGGTTTTTAGAACGGCCAACCAACCGAAAAAGCGAGGAAGAGCACTCTGCCTGAATAATAGAGGGATTACATCAATTACCACCTATTTTTTGCCGAATGGGTATCTTATTGAACGAGGACTGGTCTTCCGACTTATACACATACAATTTGGTTGTAACGGAAGACTCACCTAAAACCCAGCTAAATCTCTTGTTTCTGATGTTCTTAACTCAAAAAAACAAGAGATTCAGCTGGGTTCCAACTGAGTCTCCCATCAAAAGCAAATTGGTCAATGGGTGAGTATATGAGTTGAATTTCTGACAATTTGGGTTCAAATAAAATATAAGGTTGACGGGAACTCGGGGACTGCGCCTACCTGGTGAACCCCAGGAAGGGCTCTAAACCAGTCGTGAGCTGTCAGCAAACTTATGAGTAGTGTATGGAGGGGATATTGATTGTATACTGATTTCGGAATTTGTGTGCCCTAAAAAATGGAAAAAGCGGTTTCGTTCAACATAAAATAACAAAGCCAAAGATGGTATGATGACAGTTTTCTCTGACCTACGTTACTGAAGTGGTGCCTCCCTTGCTAACTGGGGTCTAATATTGATCAACCTGGTCCAATCTGATTCAAGCTGATCTAAAATTTCCGTAATTTTTAACGACTTGGTTCTCCGGTGTCATCATTTGTTTGAACAGATAAAGAAAAAATACTTAGGCTTGTTGGTAATGCATTTTGTGGCTCCCATCCATAGTGAAACAGGCCACCGTGGAAGTATACCTAATTTGTACACTGATTCCCTTTCATATCCTCTACCAAGATAAATCCTGTTGCGATGGGACGACCGTTTAGGTTCTGATTTTCCATTCTACTGATATTATTGGACGAAAAAACGCAGGCAAATCATGGGCGCTAGATTTGTTTTTGTCAGCCACATCAATAGTAGAGACGGAATAAAACATTAGAGCTGCGCTGTAACACTGGCGGGATTGAGGTACTATGAAATTCATGATAGATTCACTGAGTAATCATCATTCACGTAAGAAGATGTGTTTCCAGTTCAGTGCATGAGAACAGGCCCAATAAGCGTTAAATTATGGTCATAACTAACTTTCTGTGTTCACGTCATTCCCTGTCCCATCGGAGATGGTTCGGGGATGAAGGGTGAAATTGGTAGTTCGTCTGTTCAGTAAGCGCTGCAACGTGATTCCACAAAAACTCTACGAAAGGGAGCCGAAATGCTTAGTGATTTCGAAATACACTCATTTGCAAACTAAGTTGGCCTTGAGTGAAGATTCAATTGAATTCCGGTTGAATCTCTCGTTAATGATTTTCTTCGAGTGAATGTGCTGCACAAAGGCAATCTTACGTCGGAGGATTTTCAGCAACATTATGAGCATTGTGTTCCTCCATGAAAATATGCCAAACTTGATTTTGTCGCGTGTATTTTGCCTGAACTCCATTGTTGAACGAGTAGCCAAAGTGTAGCAGTGATTAACTGACGAATTATCTGAGATTAGATCATGATTTAGTCACACTCGATTAAGGCACATTATTAGAGGTAGATTCTAAGAATGCCGGCGGATCAGGAGATTTCGGTACAGCGTTCTGCATTGCGCAAGCTAGATGGTGATAAAAGCTGTCTGAAGAACACGACATGAAATATAAATATTCTTGTCTTCCTAAGGTCAGTTAGAATAACTTGTTCGGAATTCCAACACTTCAAAAATAATCAGCATTATTATATACTTACAAGTACGTCTATTTGTTAAGGTTTGCCGAATCGACTGAAAAGTTGACACCATTCAAATTCTTAGATAAGGTTCAGAAATGGCTGAGGTGTAAAGCAAGCTCATCTGCAAGCACCGTTTTATGGAAAAACGAATCTCAGGCTTCATTCCGGTCGTGAAAAAGCCGGACACAAGGGCACGATCTTACAGGTCTTACTCGTTCCAAAGACTTTTGACATATTCAGCCGTAAAAGCATAAAAGTTGGTCCTTAACCTATTATAGTAGCAAGATTTGGTCAACAATTATCACCCAGCCTCACACTCTTAGAGTTAGAAGATTACTCATCCTAGGTAGGTCGCCAGCGCATTACTGTTTCCTTCAGTGCTCCTACTATCCAACGCTATTAAATGGAATCCTTGTTGTGAACTAAATTCTGGTCAGAAAGTAATGCACCCATGATCATTTGTTTTCTCTGTTATGGTTCAAAAAGATGCAAAACACAAATTTTTGAGGAAACATAAGCTTATCATGATCAGCTGACAACAGAAGCATTGAAACATAATCGTATCGCCATCAGTTCAGAACGAATAAATGTTGGTCCTTTTAGCTACATCAAGTACCCGAAATTATGTTGAAGTCACAGACGGGATTTAACCATTCTTTCCTTTCCTATTACTTTCGCATTCTGATTCTGATTGAAGTTTACGCCGTAGAAGTTACTGCTCGCTTACCAGATTACGGTAACAAAGCGACTCCACATCGCCAAAAATGTCGAGTCGGAAAAACTGTTTCTACGTGTGAAAGTTTTCTGTAATGAGGAAAATCTGGATTCACAATATACAAACCGTCATTTCATTCTTCAGATTAATCTCTAGAGAATTCCTCGTAGAGAGTACTGTGCTAGTCCGACATATCATGGATTCATATGTAAAACTTGAAGAAAAGTAGATGGACCAATTGGTGTTGGACTCATATCATCTAACAGGGAGAGCAAATTCTGTTCAGAGAACTACACTTATTTGCAGACCAATTAGGTTTTTACGGGAGACTCACTTAGACCCCAGGTAAAATTTCTCGTTTCTGATGCTTCTAAGCAACGGAAAGAGCTGCAGGAGGCCGTCTCCTGTTTCAGTTGGTACGATTTTCGAGATACCTCGATACATGTATAGACGTAATTCACCACTCATAAGGTTGCTGAAAACCCTTCGACAGCCCACGACCGGTTTCGTCCTTCTTGCGGCTTGACAGGTAGGCACAGTCTCAAAGGATGCGTCAACCTTAAGTTCTACTTGAACCCAAATTGCACGAAATTAGCGAAGAGCACTCATTTGCATACCAATTTGGTTTTGTTGAAGGACTCACCTGGAACCTAGCAGAATCTCTCGTTTACGATATTTTTAAGCAACTGAATGTGCTGTTCCAGGGGAGTCTCCCATCAAAGCAAAATAGGTATGCAAATAAATGTATTTTGCCAATTTCGTGCAATTTGGGTTCAAGTAGAACTTAAGGTTGACGCATCCTTTGAGACTGTGCCTACCTGTCAAGCCGCAAGAAGGACGAAACCGGTCGTGGGCTGTCGAAGGGTTTTCAGCAACCTTATGAGTGGCGTATTTCGTCTAAATTTGCTCACTTACGATGATCGCAATTCTGAAAAATGGAACGGTGCACAGACTATTGATAAAACGTACAACTTGGTTTACACATTTGTACCATTAGGCTAAACAAGACGCAGCAGACTTCAGATAAAATCCGTGTCGACCGCAGTGTAATTATCACAGAACTGGAGTGCACAGCACGAATGAAATATTGGAGTTGCCTTCAAGAATCAGGAAAAACAGAAACTCAGTTACAACGAAACGTGTCATCAGCCGCGCTCGATGTCCAGTAGTCTGAAGCACTCAGGGATATCCTCCGTGTAATCTAACTTAGAGAGGTCAGTCAGTTTATTTACGAAGGCTGGACCAGAGCGAAAAATTCAACAATTCGTTATCCACAGACACCAAGTAATAAAAACAACTCACTGGCTCGCATTGCTTTTTTATATGAGTCCACAATGTTGGTGTAATTCCATCATGTGCATTGCGTGGTAGGTCGACAGTAACCAAGTCTGGGGACACCAGATTTCCTAATTTGGATCGGAGGGTGCGCATTTTCCGGCAGAAACCTAACCCTTTAACAGAGGGAAACGTGTGTTGGAATATATGGGTATGGGAGAGGTGACCTCAGTACTGTGATATGGGCTCTATATCAGTTACCTTAGAACCATTCGGGTGTTTATTATCCAAAAATCTTGTCTGATAAAACAGCGCTTAGTAGGTAGACACGTATTGCAAGGTCTGATGCGACAGACGCATAGCACCAAATTCGTCGATAGCAACCAGTCAGAGTTTAGCGGAGCAAGTTAAAGAGGTAATTCAGGGTAAATAAGACTATACAATCCAACATACGCCTGGTTATCGTCGGCCCAAAAACACACGAAGTGGTTGCAAGTTGCAGGATACAAATGAAATCTATAAAACGGCGGATGCATCTGGATAATGTCACGTGATATTCCCCAGTTTATGATGGAAAATATCCTATGGCCTATACAGTGGTGTATCTGGATCTCGAAAGAATCAGGTAAAACAAGCCTGTAATCCTTATTGGGTCTCATTGGGTAAGAGACGAGGGGTCAGCCAAATGCTAGCTGAGTAGAATTACGGTCTAGTATTCGTGCTTGCCGAGGGGTCGTTATGCTGATTAACTTGGATCTAATTTGGTTTTTGAAGTAACCAACTACTAACCCACCAAAGCAACCTGAGAGCTACCGATTACTCAGATCCTTTTATCCAATCACTGATTTTCACGGAAAAGCTGATCGGGGTTTGGATTGGATGTTCCCACTCTCCTTGTTCGCTTTTGAAACAAATACATTTTTCTTAAGGGAAAATCCAAAAATCAGAATGCGTCGGTTTAAGTGAAATTCGATCGGCTTGTGAAATGTACGTATAAAATTGGTGAAGGGTGTTCTGATTGAAACCAACCTTCAACGAACATAGCCATCACAAAAGTAGTACTGCAAATATCAAAGCTCTTAAATGCACATTGTAATATAATTGTACCTCAAAGATAGGACGATGAGAAGAAATATAAAAATGCAATATAAAATATAGATAAATATACAATAATTATGCATTGCCTAAATATATATATATATTATAAAGTAATAAAATATAAATATAAATATGTGTATATAAATAACAAAATATATGAACATACTATAAATATAAATATACAAAATATAATATAATATAAAATGTATATAAAAAGTCTCTTGAGACCTGAGAAGGAAAGCTGAACTGGCCTTTTTACGGGACCTCCCATCAGTGGGTCACTGCATGCTCATTGTAGACGCACTACACAGTTGTAATGTTACGGAAAACTAGAACCAGTATTTGTGAACCGAGTAGCTGACTTACATCGATGAAATGCTCTTGATAAAATTTCCCGTCTAATATTATCACACAGTTGTTCAATGGGTGTTTCATGTTGCTCTTTAGAATCCACAGGTGAGTCCGGATTCTCCATGATCGGCTGAGAATCCCGTCTCCTCCCAAGGCACTCCTCAATCTATAAATAAATATAACATATAAGGAATCCTCAAACAGTGTGCAACCCATTGCAGTTGGTTTGGCACGGACGGTTTGATAGCTATCAAAAAGAATATAGCAAGTAAAACAGCACACTGCGTATTGTCCGTCAACCGATGCTATGCACGCAAAGATGGTTTGGATATTCACATCGATATTTAACTCACTACTTTTTCATACGCTTTTCGTGGGCGGCTTAGTAAGAGTTTTCTAACATGTTATCAAGCCAGGTGAAGCTCGGGCCTATTTGACAAAAACAGGGGACTGTAAGCTTTTCGTCCATACCAACCCAAGTACGTTTCCATATGATAACAAGAAATGGGTTCTTTCCCCATGCTTATTTTACTGAGAGCCATTTTACTGAGACCACTTACCCCGGGATCAATTGTCTTATGGAGGATTGCACCGGGGTAGTTTGGCAGGGGGAGGCGGTTATTGGGAGACCGAGTATTGAGTATTACGGCCGTATTTGTACTCTCTCTCCGAGAATCAGTAAAGACGGAGCACGGACATAAACAAAGACTGGATACCTTAACTCCTGAGTTCAGTTACCAGTCTCTAAGAACGGTTCCGCATTTTACTCAACTTCCGTCGTTCATAATCATCTGTTTCCTAAAACCTGAATAACCATTTGTTAATTGCGGGCCTAATTCGAGCTTCATTTCTCTGGATTTCTCCGGATTCTACATAATGATGATAAGTTAACTCAAATTCACTAGGCCTCATTCGCTGGTCATGAATCTGTTGCATCATTTGTCGCAACAGCGCTTAAATGCACTAGGATTGGTCAACATGACATTTCCGATCGTCAGCTTCTTTAATATCGACCTGACTTCATGTTGTTTCTTCAAGGATCATTGGAGGTGGATGTCTAGTTGAGCTCTATTTTGAAATTAGTCTTACATTATTTTGAAACCAAAATAAAGATGCTAGTTTGTCTAACTTGGCTTCACGATAATTCCCCTATTCATTTGCTTAATCAGCTCATATACTTTTGATCTTCACTTTTTTTGCTTATTTGTATCCGCCGTTCACCTTGCCACAGAGACCACTCCGTCCGTCGCTGGTATACGATAGCATGTTTGTACGTGTGTAAAAGTGCGCCCTTTTCCCAAAATGCAGTTCAGTTCTATCTGGCTGATTTCCTTCTTTAACGAAACTTCAAACAGCCATAAACTAGTAGCCAATGGAAAGGCTAACTGAGTAAGGAGCTGTTTAAGATGGGGGGATCGATGCTGACAAAGACCTTGTACTATATCTGCAAAGTACCTTCAAGTGAACCGTTAAGATTGTGTGAAAACTGATTTAGGACGTCCACAAAAGTAAACCAACCTTGCTAAGTTTTGACTTGCCACACGCTATTCTGAATTTCCGAAAGTTACGTTCCTCAAACTTATAATTGGACAGTCGCAAATTCACGCCCGAATTTTCGTGGTCTGTGTCAACTTCAGACTGCGTTGTACTACTTTGTTTCAAGGAAGTTGGAGGTCGGTTCTCCTTCGACTTCTCACTGCTCCCCAAAGGTCTTCGGGCTATAAATGGGCTCCAATTGGGCAAAAACATTTCCGAGTCAAGACTTGGGAAGAAAAAAGCCAGGCGGAGTCCTTGATACAGTGGTTGGTGCACTGGAGTGGTGGATTTCGGTGTTTTGTTTGTTTGACTTTCAGCCTTGAAGTCTGTCAATGAAATCGCAATGTTAACAAGACGTGTGTTTGGTCGCTGAAACGGTAGAGCATACATGAGCTGCCGAAGAGAGGAGTTCGATTTTAGGCATTAACTTAGCCTTACAAAACAGTGAAAATCATTAAGATAGAGTTAAATCTTGCAACTTCAGGAGTTGTCCTTTCCGTATGATTAGCAAAATTACGGCCTGTTTTCAGTTCCGGTGGAGGGACGATGTGTGCTTTTTTTAAGATAGACCATTGTATTTTGGATTACCACACTTCCAACTACAACGTCGTTGTATACGCCATTAGCCTGAACATAACTTAGATGAAGTGGAACTTCACGACCGATATCATCTGGTGCAGAAAATGATAAGAGAGACTCACGTTCGGATATGCAGGAGCAGGTTGATACACCGTACCTATGCGTCCTATAAATCAGTCAGAGGTGATGCATTACAATAAGAAATCCTCGTATCCTCTTGTTAATGATTCAACCGGTTTTCGACGCTGAACCACGATAGGCGATGCGTTCCACCGAGAGGTTGTGCGTTTAGGACTTCTTCTAACTTCATGAGGTGCTCGCACTTGACGATTCTCAGTGGGGATGAAAAATATGCACAGTTCTTTTAGGCTCTCCAGCACGGATTGGATTCACGTGCAGTACTAAATTTCTATGGGAGCTAACGAGTACAACAAACAGTAACTTTCTGCAGTGTGGCAGGTCACACGTGGTTATGAATAATCTGAAGCAGTACACGCGAACGAAACACCGGAGAGACTTAGGGACAGTAAAATGGTGAAACACCCCACTAAATTCTGCAGATGAATGCGTGACCATGTTGTCCCTTTTAATAGTGTCTCGTATAAGCAGCGTCACTTCGGTTTTCCCGCTCTCTGGATGAGTGAGATGAGCCTACAAAGCTCCCTCTCGGTTCCAAACGCGTCTCTTTACGAAGCAAACTTAAATAAATCATTCTACCGCCTTTGGCTAGAAACGTCACACAGTGTCTTAAATTAAATTAAATTAAATTAAAAAAAACTTAACATTGTCAAATTGTTTTGTCCAAAACTAGTCACCAGCCGCGAACTTGGGAACCGGTGATTAGCATTTACTGTGTCAGATCTCAGTCGATTTATCCTCTCCATCGATGCCCTCTTGGAATAAAGCGATATTATCATGGGTTACTTAACTATTGACTTCCCATCCATTTCTTAATTTCACTGGCCGTGATTTATCCAGCACATTTCCCGTGGAATTTACGCGCAGAATGATCTGGACGGGATCCCATCAGGTGATTGTCTTGGTGCTGTCTTCTCGTAGGTTTCAGCTTAAACAAACGGCATTCGGAAATGTCTACAAAGTTTGTTTGTGGTGCAAACTCTAGTCCTGGAAGAACGCACTGATGAAGCTGACTAAAGATAGCTTTCTTCAGCATCTGCGTTAGGTAACCAAGCTCTCGGATATTGTGGATCTTCCACGGGAAATAATCCAGTGATCTTAAACGATATTTGGAATATCTTCTTCACCTGTGTACGAAGTCTCAAGGACAAACGATCGTCAGCCAATATTCTTAACACTAATATTCTATCCTTTGGTCAGTTTTAGGGGTACGGGGGTTTACTCATGGGTTCATTTGCGCGTTTCCTTTCAGGTCTGGTAGATTGGCCAGTATTACATATGTATATATATATATATATAAATTAATTACAAGCATTATGAGACCACTTACGTGCAATTTTATCAGATTGCAGTGGTGGCTCTAGAGAAAAACCATACTTTCCCATGGCTTGTTCTAGACAATGCAGAAATGTGTCCACATAGCTGGTGTGCTGGAAAGTAAGAGGACTGATTTGGAGACCTTCCTTCGTTACAAACACCACTGAGGAATTCTCTTCTGAAATGGAAAAGACGTATGTCGCTTGAATAAGCCTATGCAGTGACACGAGGTGCACAAAATTAACACTGTGGAATTCAACGGATAACGTAAATGTGGCCCATAATCAGTAAGACTGATTTCAACATGAACCGAAAAGTATGATGGCGTCTTGTAATGCCAGGATTTTTGTTCCAAAGGGAACATCTTTTGCTCAGTGTCACCCGATTCGCATCGTTTTTTTTTGAAGTTTTTACAAAACCGTCCAAAGGTTTAATCCATTAACCGGGACAGTTGGGTCAAGGATAAGCCAAAGCTTGTCCGTTCTTAAAGGTGCGTCCCGACCTTAAGCACTGAGCATCGTGAACCTGTAATTGGTTCTAGTAAAGACTTCTCCACAAAACGAACATTGCCTGTGTTGGATCTCCTAATATGTCCGTAGACTGAATCGGAATAGAAGCACTTCAACAGATGCCTTATGATTAACTCGGGACCGTACACCCATCTACCTTTTGCTTGGACCATGCAGCTTGGTCTTTCGCAGACAGACCTGGTGATTTTCACCCCAATTCGATCGTACATGCTGTCCCACGGTTAACGGGATTTTTGTTATTCTGCTGGATTTTTTACCCACCGCTTTGTTAAAATCTACTAAACATAAATCTGATTTCAATCAATGGAGGATGTTCGGGGCAAGGGTGGTGTTTGGTTTTGACAAGGTGTGATGATTCTAAATGTGGGAAAATCTAGAATGGACTCTAGGCGACCTGATAGTTGCGTGAACAACCTCAGATGAAGGGTTATAGAGATCATGCAAAAATGACTGCTGTCAATTTGGAAATGTCAATGTATGTACTTAATATTCCATTCGCTCGAAAGCCAATGTAGTCAGCGGGGTGATCAGAACGATCACAAAAATGTTCTCTTGCAACTGTTTCCAACAAAGGGACTGTTTTGTTACCACACCGATTTCGAAAAAAAGTTGACAGATGCAAAAGCTTAGTTTCCGATCTTCTGGAATTTTGCATCCTAGTATGTTCCTAAAATGTACTATAAATGATCTGTCTAGCAACAAACTAGAAACATGGGCCAGAGAACATTTAAAGGCCAAAGGAATATGGTGTCGCTCTCAGTAAACGAGAGGTTTCGGTCTATCTATTGTTAACTTCCGGTTTGACAAGTCATGTTCTTTCGGATATTGTACAGATAAAACTGTGTCACCAACAGTGAACTTCCTCTAGAGCGTATAACAGAGGTGATCATGATGAACAATAGAAGGACCTTCCAGAAAACAACTCTGCACTCACGTGATTCATGACAGTGAACGTAAGCCAAGTCAGTCAGTTTAACCCGAAGCGCGTAGGTCCAGTATAGACTGTAAGGAATTGCGTAATGTACGTATAGTTTTCCAATGTCGTTTACGACAAATGCTCTTGGAACTACAAGAAAAAGCTATAATACCTAAGTGCATATGTGTTAGAGATGACTATAGGGGGATTGTATACTCCTTGTCTCTGGAGTTCTGTCGCAGTTCGCTGGTCTAGAAAAAGATTGTCGATAAATCGGTGGTTCAAAAGCTTTCCGACAGATTCCCATTGGCCGTTTGCCAATATTCCATCTTCAGTCTTAAATACCCATTAGAAAGTTAGAATCAAAACTATGTTTATCCGTAAGCCTGGCGCTCTCTAGGAGTTTTGTTGGCAGTGAGTGCCGTTCATAGATAATCCACATCTGCAATACTTTCAAGAATATCCTGCATTTGTTTTTAATCTTTTTCAATGGGACACTGAACTTTCAAACAAACATAATACCAAGTCACCTTTCTTCACCATCCACCTCTAAGAAAAATCTCAGTTAGTCTCTGTGTTCACGGACCACTTTCGATTCGCATTTAAGTTTAAGCAAGCATTTGCTTACAGTTTACCGTAAACTCCAATAAGAAATTAGTTGAAATCTAAGCAGGTTGTGACTCTACCATGTCTTCGGATACCTGTTTAAGAAACAGCGTGCTTGTTTTGGACGTCTTAGTGTGTTACTTGTATAACTTAAAACGGTTCCGGAAGAAAGTAGTTCAGTTCATGAAAGAACCCATTCAGTGAATAAGTTCCACCTTTTCGACTTGAATGGCAGATTCTTCAAAGGTTGAGCGTGTCACACACGGTCCAAATTTCAAATTTACGGGTGAATCTTCCGTGAATTTGGTGTTACTACACGGAAAAGCTGACCAGAAATAATTCGAACGTGATGCAGACAAAAGTGGTTTGTTTGACCCAGTAGTTTGCCAAGAACGGAAGACGACGCTGACGACTTGGCATTTGCTCACATGTAAAATTACACCTACTTATAGGTTTGGCACATGACCTATCTCGTTCGCTCACCTACTTCGACCAAATAGGTTGATGGAATAAACCAAGGCAATTGGAACTGGCATTCGATTTGTTTCTGAAGCACTCATATATGTGGAAACAAACTACTGCCCAAACATTTACTATCTGGTTCTACCAATCGAAGTTCCCCCCGGAAAACACAATTACCAACATTAAAGTACCCATGTATGAAGTCCCCAGCCCTACAATGAATGGTTCCGTTATGTAAATTTGCAAAGTATATCACCATCGTAAGTTTACTATTGCATGGGTTAACAGATAGGCAACATTAGTCTTATCACAGCCTGGTGTGCGAAGCACCATCCTCTCTCGCGTTTCGGGAAATCACTTCACAAAATCTCGATAGTAACTTGCTGCAAAATTTCCCCCAGTAGAGCTGAAGTGCTAAATAACCTAAGTGAACGCCAACTACGAGACTGCAATCTGCGTACTAGACGCACCAACATAAACCGACAGCAAAATAGTCCCTTGCATACTTAAGCCATCAGATGGGCTCCACCAAAGTTGTGTGGATGGTCCCTCCTAGCCTTGGTGAAGCCGGCTATTCCCGTTTGCTGACCATGTCTCGTGCGCAGCCTTCCCACAGTTGGTTTGTTCTCAACACCACACAGGCTATTTAGGTGATCAAAATTCAATGCCAGAAGTATGAATGATAAGCTGTCTAGGATCATGGAAGCAAGAATTTACCCTGATCTTTGAGTCTCGTAAACTTTTAACCTCATATAAAACTGCCATCAAGTCAATTTTGTCAAAATAAGGGAAAAAATGAAATATATGTGCGAGAACACTTACTCCCGGCACCAACTAGTCGATTTATTCGGTTGACTACCAGCCACCATTGGTGATATATCTCCACTCATTTGCTGCGAGGTCCGTCTTGTATTTCCAAACTGCGCGGCATGTCCTTCACTGGATATCGCTCCGTTTGGGGTCCAGTTCAGGAAAATACCCAAATCTTTTCCATGATCGTGTATTGAAACGTAACCCCGCATTGGAAAAATGCTATCGCGCTAAAAATTAAAAAAGCATTGTTGTACATGAAGTTCTTGTTGTTTCCAGTTTTCGATACAAAGGTGATTGTCTATACCTGCATAGTAATTGCGCGATGTGTGAATGAATACATTCAGCAGTCTGGGTAGGGTATAAAAACGGATATTTTATTAAATGCACGTACACATATTTGCTTACACATATTTCAGTCGAACTGTCGCACGTGGAATCATTTGTATGATGGCTGTTTCCATTCCAATGGAGTTGTAATTCCGCCTTCGAGAACCTCGATTTTTACTGCTTATTTGCACCAAACCGCCAAAACAGTGGAGAAGCAGTCCTTAGGTTCTTTGCACGCGTATGTGATAGTCCTATTCGCATCCATGTGCCTTGTCAGAGCAGCACCGTTTTACAGTCTCTATGACAGCATACACTCTATTCGAGTACATGTCTAAGTTCACTAAGTCTCGCATAAAAATACCCTGTAAACGGCATGTGAGCAGAGAAGTTAACGGGATCAAAAGCCAAGACATGGTAATACAATCACATCGGTCGACCGACATTATTCCAATGCGGTCGCATAGTACGCGCGCGGTCATGAACTAGGGGTATTTAGTAAATTATACTACTACTATTAGTACACTAACCAAATCAAAACAGAAAAGTACATGCTCGCTTGGTCACGGAGGGACGCGAACTTTAGAAAGGCAAAACGACTAACCAAAGGAGCACCGAATTCAAACACGCCTTGGTGGGATGGCTCGCCCGTGCTGGGCCAAGTGGAGGTAGAGAATACGTATGCGTAACCTAAGAAGACTTGCCCTTTGTCGCGAATCTCGTTAGTGTTGACACTGAAGATCAGGTAAATACTCCGATAGGTCCTTGTTAGGCCAGTCTCGCTGATTCTTAATCTAGTAGTCAAACAGCCGCAAAACTTAATCCGCTTCAAGAATGGCACAAGGAAAACTGGAAAAGATGCCCACTTAAGATTATTCACTTGATCCTAAGAAGTAGAGGCATATAGTCAAAGAGTTTTTAGCACAATATGAACGTTCTCTTAATGTTTGGTACTTTCTTCCTCTACTCTGATTTAGAAGTAGAGGCATATAGTCAAAGAGTTTTGAGCAAAATATGAACGTTATCCTAATGTTTGGCACTTTCTTCCTCTACTCTGATTCGTTCATTCTCAATTTGCATTCCGTTGTGATCCGAGCTTCTTGCGAGTGATTGGTTGGTCCCACCGCCCTGTTTTCCTCTCTGTAATGGCTGGTTTCCCTGCGTCTGCTGGTTCATTTGGTACTTTGATATATTGGCCCGGCGCCTTCTCCTATCAAGCCGATGTGTCCGTTTGAATCGGTGCTTCCCGCTTCTTCTATAAATTCCTCGACTGGTCTATTGTGCAGTTTACAGCTCCGTCGTTCTGGTGATCCAGTGTTGTTAGTGGTTGCAGAATGGAGTCAGAATCAAAGCGTTTGTCGTTAAGTTCCTACGGGAAGTCCCAAGGTCCTATAAATTCGCATTCTTTCTTCGTTCTTGCTTGGGTCAGCATGTGAACGCCGCCGCAGCTGGTGCGTTTAGCACGACAACCGTAATATGAGCCAATAGTTTTAGAACCACAGTGGACGCCCAAATGGGACACTCAAGCATGAGAACAACTGAAACTGGAGATCTAGCTCATGACATTGCGTGGAGATGATACGGTTGAAAATATGCGATAAAGGCGTGGCCACATTTGAGCCTATCCGGCTCATTTTAGCGCCCAATGAAACGTTTTGATGTACGTACATGAAAAAATCGCTTTTCGAAATCCGCAGAATGCCATCTTCGTTACGTCTTCATTCAGAATATGGGCCTTATTGCGCACCATCCCAAATAGATTTTACATTCAGATAGCCGAGAAAAACTATATCTTTATACAGGAAATTATTGACGTACGGTGTTCAGAATAAACAAGTAACTGAATTCGACGTCATCAACTCAGGAAGAAAAATGATGGAAACATAAACATCCATAGTTTTGTAAAATTGGGTAAGGACACATTCGGTTGATCAAGGTTATCAAACTTAGCACGAATCCAGTGGTTTTGAAAGTCATATCTCCGCCGTGATAAAAGTTGTATTATCGTTTTGACACATGGAACTCAGATTCAAACACGTCAGCAAAAACAGCGAAACGAAGCATACGATGATACCTTGAGCCAATTCAGTTAACTTCTCTGATGACGATAGCCCATCACCGAGTCAGTGCCGCAGCACATGAAAACACCATAAAATATTGCTGATGATGACCAGCAGTCAACGAGCTTTGGACGAGAGATTGTAGCCTAGTCGGGATTTCTTAGGTACATTTGTGGAGAGGTATACACCAGATTATATGTTTTGTGTGACAACCAGCATGCATAACTTGTTGACCAGTTGATCCGGTTCACTTTTACAATGGAGGCGATGAACAGATAGCACGCCCTCCGGAGCTTGAGCCGCTTGTGAACGAGTAAACGGAATAGTGATTAGAAAATATCACACATCTTTTAGTGAAAAAATGTTTCTTGATTATTCAAAATCGATCATCTGGCGCCAACTTTCGGAACGTTTTTGATCCACATCAAAGTAGTGGTGCTTCGGGTAAAGCCCATAAATGTAAAACGATACATATTGTAGAATCGCCTAACAATGGTCACGAGACGCCAACAGTACAATAGTAAAACAGAGTTTTTAACGTTTTTTCATGTTCTGGAGAGATCAGTGATCTGTTTCTTGTTTACTGTGTGAAACACAAATAGCCGGATGACTGTTGCTTTCAGCATACCATTGTTCAAACGTACTCACAAATTTTTTCGCAGTACAGGTTTGCAAACCGCATTGTTTTTGGATGATATTTGTAAAACAAATGGTAAAAACAAATGGCAAATGGGACCATGTGTGCTATATTGAGATAATCAAGATGTCTTGACAGAAATTGCCTGAACGCTGCATTCAGGGCGTTGGTGTCCCGACTGAGACCCGTGATCCCGCAGCGGATACTAAATTCGGGTATTCTAACAGAATATGTAGACCAGTCGCACTGTTACTGTTTCAAGCAGAGATAAGTCTGTCCCATTTTCTAATCAGTATCTGTCAGAATTGCTACCTTAAGGACGACAAAGTTATTAACCATATGGTTATTGGAATGCTCCCAATCTTTGCATGATTTTATGAGGTGTGCTTTGGCTGAAGTACAATGTTACGCTGGTGCCAGTGCGCACTGTTGTAATTCCATTGTTGTATCGGCTGATGGATTACAACAGGCCTCTGAATGTTCACCCGCCGACCATATTCCATCCGGTCAACGTCGGTATCAGCGGCTAACAATCTGTAGGAAATCCAGCTCGGAACAAACCAACCGTGTATCCTGCTCCGCACAGACATCTGGTGGTTTGAGCGCTGCTGACTCGCGGGTCTTATTCGGATGACAACAATCCAGTGTTTCCGTAGACCTGTGCGTTCTACTGACACAGGACAACTCACCCAAGTGAGCATCTTTTTTCCTGTTCAGAAGGCTACTGTTGCCAAGCGTTTCATGGATAATTTCTACTGAGCTGTTCCAAAATTTAAAATGTCAACGGACAAAAACGGAAGATGTAGAACATGTGAGGGCCGTACAGCATTAAAACGAAGTAGATGTGTCCAACAACTACCCATTTGGACACCAACTGGATTTTGACAGTAGTTGAATCTCGTTTATGGTAATCAGCAACCTTATTGTTAGTTCACTTCAGGAGAGTATATAACAATATCTCGAATGTCGTAACAATTGAAATATGAGGCGGACTTTGGGCAGCACATTCGAACCGAGTCTGCTATTGAGACCAAATTGGGGTGGGAGTGGATGGGTGGAATTTCGTACAATTTTGCTCCATATAGGACATACGATTGACGAAATCTTGCGGACTGCGCCCACCTGATGAGCCTCAATAAAAACGAAACCGGTCGTAGGCTGCCGAAAAATCTTCAGGAACCTTGTGAGAGTAGATTCCTACAAAAAAGCTAGGTATTGTTATTGGTCTAATTTGAAACTACACTACATTTAAATTTTATCCAGTCTATTTATAGCAAAGAGGAAATTTAGGAAGATATAGAAAGTCGCAAATCTTCTGTGAAGAAGAGCGAGCTTTTGTGTACAAAAAACGACAGCTTTAGAGCCGTCACTGTTTCACACTGGCAGTAATATCTGCGATCACTTATTAGGCGGAGTCTGCCAAATTCTTAAAAACAAAATTCTACTTTGTCAAAAAAAGATCTTCCGTGAATATTTATTTCAGAAACCTCATAATCATAGCGTTTATGGCAATTATAGATTGAAATGTCAATACTTGAGTAGTTACAGACGCCTCAAAAGACAATTTTACTCACTGTATTCGTATCCAGTATATTTATGGGGTTGCTTCGAAGAGAACTCTAATGATCGCCGCCTAACACTTGAAAGTTCGGCACCATTAAAAACCATTTTTCAGTGCACTTTCTTGTCGCTCATTGTTCAACAGACTTAGGGACCATTTTGAACACAAAAATTCAGGTTACTCCGATACTAGGAAAGATTCTCCCATCAATCAATTGGAAAAAGTTTGGAACCGATTGAGGAATCTTCGTTTCAGCAGGGCTTAGTGAATAATCGGTAGTTTTTTATTTGGGCAAAAATGCAACCCATCCACGGCTTTACGGCTTACCAAAAATTCATAAATCAGATGTACCGATGAGACCGATAGTAGACGGAATGGGTTCTCCACCGCATGACCTGGCCAGATTCTTGGTCGGTATTTTAAAACCTCTCACCGGGAAATCTACCACTTACATTAAGAATTCGTATGACTTTGCAAACAAAGTAGCGGGGGTCACCGGTGAAGGGACACTTTAGAAATAGCTAGGCGGCTGCTACTAGCAGACACCTCCCTTTCAGAACGGACACAGCTTATGGTAAATGAAAAAGTGGAAGGCAAAAAAGCATCCCTGAATCTCACCCAATTCGTTTTTGACTAACTGGCCTACACTCAAGAACAAGATCTAGCAGTGAGATCTCCAATATCCCCGATTTTGGTAAATATATTTATGGAAGAATTTGAACAGAAAGCTCTAGGCGAATTCCCATACCCACGTTACGTGGATGATACTTTCGTCGTGATGAAACGAGACAAGGTTAGTGAGTTTTACAACCATCTGAATGAACTGAGTCCATACATCAAATTTAATATGGAGATAGAGTCAACCTCGGGTACACTGGCATTCTTAGACTGCATAGCACATAACGTATGGGGGAAACTAGAGACCACAGTGTACGAGAAGCCAACTGACACTGTGGCAGTTCTGAACTACTTGTCTGCCAATCCGAAGTCGGTATTCGCTAGTTTTGCCTCATCAATGTTTAAGTATGTAAGGGCCCTGTGCACAAAAGAAGTTGATCGGACAGCGGCCCAAATTGAAGTAAAGAACAAAATTCGGGGCAGTGGATATCCATCTAGATTGATGGGGCGTCAACTACGAAAGGTACTGGTACCGGTGGCGAAACTCAAAAGAGAATGGCTTGGAACAGCTGTTTTTCCATAGTAACCAGGGACATCGGAGGTCATTCGAAGGATTCTAAACAGGGCCAACATAAAAGTAGCTTTCCAGAGGGGAAATGCTCTGCGCTATGCACCGGTGCAATTGAAGGATCGTCTCTCGGAAAACAGAACCAGGGACTGTGTCTACAAAATTAAGTGTAACGACTGCATTAGGGTCTATATAGGACAGACGGCCAGGGAACTCCACATCAGAATCGGAAAGCATAGTAAAAAAATAAACAGACCGCCGAGGAACGCGCTTGAAAATTGAGCGTTACTGAAAGACTTGGCAACTGCAGAACGTGCATTGGACACGGGGCACAAAATAGATTTGGAAACTGTTGAGGTTTTGAGGCACGGACTACGGTCCACTTCACAGAGACTGATGACCGAGCAGTAGAAATCGCCAAGCATCTCAGTGTTAACAGAATAGAAGGCATGGAACTGGCAAGCATGTGGAGAACGGTTTTGGATCAGTCAAGCTGACACGTGTTGGTGTGCGGTCATCAGAAAGAGTAATCATCTGAATTCCACTTGACCTCACCCGGCACACCCCAAATAAATTGTCACAGCACTCACAACCCCACAAAGGCCGACGAAGTCTAACGGCGACAACCGTGGTGAATCATCAATTGAAGCACATTGAAGTGGAAGATTAAGGAACCAAACCCGGACAGAATTAATTTGAAATCCCCCAATCCATCAACGCAAGATTTTGACAACCATACTAAGCGACAAGAGCCGTTAGATGACACTCGAAACTGATCTAGTACGCTAATATGAAGAGGTCTTATTGATTGGTCTCGGTCTGCCTTAAAACCTGGCCAACTATGCGACCTGTGGCCTGATGGAGCTTTTGTGTCAAAAGCGAAAAGTTGCCCAAATAAAAAAACTAGCGATTGTTTGCCAAGCCTTTCTGAAACGATCCTCCCAGCAAATTTTCTTGCCACACATTTAAGAAGGTCAGATTTCATATGCATTATAACACAACAAAAAATTCTACTCCTATATGGGATTACGCACTCACGGAGCAACTTTCTACGTGTACTTAGCGCAATAAAGTTTGGGACTCTGTTTGCTAAGTCGCCTTAGTTTTTATTTGCACTTTGTGGTGATCAAAATTTAACTCGAAGCATTCAGCACTGTGCAACGGGAAATTGTATTGCTAATGCGCCGCACCACGCAATACTGAGCTATGCGATTCCCAACGGACAGAAATTTCCTGAAGGTTGTAAATTGATGTTTGTGTTTCAGATTGGATAACGAAGGAACCGGTAGCTCAAAGGTAGTCTACGAATCGTCTTCAACCTACCCATTTTGTGAGTGCCATCTGTACAATAGAGTTCATTTTAAGAGAGAGACCAGAGGTCGTACGTTTGAATAGGTGTCGCCAGTGAAACGATTTTTCAGGTGAACAACAGTGCTGGTATCTTTGGAGAAAATATCCTTTCCGGTGGTTACCTCAGTGAGGTGTGAAAACATGTGGGAAGGAAACTGACTCTACTAGATTCTTTTTGAATACGAGGGACCGCTTAATATTAGTTCCTGATAACAGTTAATCACCTCTTATGTAGAACAATATCTCCATCGCGTTGGTGTGCATTTGTGCCGCGTCCAATGTGAAGATGCACTCTTTTTTGGCCACGCTGTTGCTTTGATCCGACTTTCAGGGACAGCTTATTTGTTTAGCCAAAACGGTTTGATGAATATATTAGGTGAGTTCACCGAGAACATCATGAACTTAATGGAGCAAGGTTAAGCTGAGTTCACTGAAAAAGTATTTTGCTGAGCTTTTGCTTCATGCTACTAAATTGCCCGTGCATTCTAACACGGACACATTCAAGCACCTCTTTACAGCTGCTTCGTCATCAAAACAGATTGTACCAAAAAAGTATACATTGTTTATATACGTAAGGTACAGCTAATTTCAGAACATTCCTTTGGTAAAATAACTCAGCGATGACCTCAGAGAGTTGGTATGTGACCTGTCTTTGACAGAGAGAAAAATGAGAAGTCTTGTTGTGTGCTGGCTTATGAAGTGGTAGGCTGCACCCGGAGAGTCTGTCGTGAGGTCCTTCGGGACAGTGAGACTACCTTATAAAATTGAGTTCACTATTCGGTTCGTCCTAGGGTCACAAAAATCGTTTGGTTATAGAATTCAGCCTCAGGGATTTCACCATAATTACCCCTTTTTCTCAGCTTGGCGTTTTTTAAGTGCAACAACAACCGTCTTAAGCAAAATGCTCACTCGGTTCATGTGCAAAGTCACATGGTACTCTGAGAAGAACTGAGGAAACATTTACAGATAACCTCATGTTACTTATCCCAGCACAAATGTTTGAAATTACTATATGAGGAATTTTGTGGAAAGAGAGCGTACTATCTCCTAGCCATAGGTTCTTTGTTTTCAACGAATTTTTTCAACAAGATTTCGATGTTTCGCAAGTGGTTTCTCAGTTTTCACATTTTGACTACTTGGGTGTGCGAGTAGCATATTCTTGCTTGTCATTTCGTGTTTTGATCCAGGATGACGAATGGTAAGTCTAACACCTTGTCTTTATTCTGTCACCGTGAGATACCACCTCCGTCACTTTAAATCATCATGTGCTGCAACCGCATATTAGTAATTTTTTTCTCAGAGCAGAATGCCGGCTATTTCTTCCACAGCTTGATCATTGATCCGTGAACCCCTCTTAATTTAGAGTAATTTCTCTGCCGCATTCGATAAAACCACTACCCGTTTTATTCAGTCAGCTGGCTTCCATAGTCCTATTGATTGTAACAGTCTCGCTTCCTACAATACACATTCTGCGGAACGTAACAAGGCGCTGCCCGCTGTGCGATTTTGTCTACTGTATGCTAGCCTGCTAAAGACCTGCATGGAATCGCTCTGTGGAATCCGGGCTTAGTTCATGAACTCGACAGAAGCCCATCCATAATATGAACCCAGATATGAGTTAGTTGCCACAACAGTTATCTCAAGGATAAAGAGAGGTTGTGGATAAGGAATAGCTGAAATCATACAAAGCACAAAGTTGTGTGTGCAAACACGTGTTCGATCTCACCGTTTGTAGAAGGACGTTGTTCTTTCCGTAGACCAAAGTAGAACGAACACTTTGATGCATCGATTCTACGTGTTCCTTCGCAGCCAGAACCAAATGGCGCGGGGTAGCCGCAGCCGATACAGAAAATGTACTACTTTGTCTTTCCAGATCAATCAACATACTGTTTGTTGAACTACGATCCGTCATTTGTGAGATGCTTGTGGACGAGCTACGGCGGCTCTGGTTACGGCTGTTCCACTGCTTCTGGACGGAGGGGACATTCTGTATGTAAATGGAAGGTGGAGAAAGGGATTTGGGTTTGAATTGGATTGTATTTTGAATAGAAACGCTCTCCAAAAGTTGCAGAACAATCTCTTCCAATTTTGTGGGGAAAAAGCATGCCACGCGGTAGAGTGAAGTCGGTTTATTTTGTTTAACTTTCCTGTTTTACACTGTTCTTCAGTACAGGACAGTATTCACCACAGATAAAAACAAGGGAGCCTTGCGACCATCCGTCGCAAGGCCCCGCTCGTTTTCTTTAGATCTTTCTTGGTGAGCATTTAGGTAATTATGTTGATACATCAGGCTTGCCTTGATTAATGATCAACCGCATGATGAGCGGACATTTAGACATTCGTGTCTACTGGCTTGATCAAAGTTTCTAATGCTGGACAAACAGTGGCAAGGGACTGGTGTGGCAAGGTTTCAAGAATCCGAGTAAAATCAATCAGGGAGGAGAGTTACGACATTCCGTATCTTGCCAGAACTGGTAGAAACAGGACAGAATGGTTCAGGGTGAATTCAAGCACAGATTACTTCCAATTAAAATGGCTTGTGATGTGATTCTCACTCATCGGAAACTCATTTGCCAAGAGCACTTTGGTCCTTGCTCTCTTCAGTCGGTTTCAAGAATACAAACTCGATTTTTTGGCACCGAACATATCCGCTCTCAGCACTTTTCAGCTGAGTGCGAATCTCGGTATGCATTTCACTAATCCCCCCTGACTGTTTTCTCAGTGTTCCTCCGGTACATCTAATTTCGACCCCCAAACTGTGGAAGAGGACGGGCAGCCTAATGACAGTTAACAATGATCCCCAGAAGGCAAACATCACTTCAAGCAGAGACCACCACACATTGGCCCAATGTTTCGTCATCACACAAGAAGACATCATCAGCACGCGACTGCTTTGACAGGACCCAACCGAGCTGTGAGGATATCTGCTCGATTGACGACGAAATTTTCACAAGCCAATTTTCATGCTTGACGATATGGTCAACAGCCAGCCTCATTCGTATGGATGACCAGGCGTACCAAGTCAACCAGCTATTTAGTTTTGCTGTCACATCTATGGTAATCCGATGCTCACTCGTGTGTGCTTTGCTGACTCATTTATCACAAAGTATGGGAAATGCAGCCGTAGCGGACTGTTTTATCTCTACCGTAGTCAGTTAGGATACCGATTGCGTCATAAACTCATCACCTTTGCAACTGTCTCGTGACTGTTGTAATGCACGGAAGACAGGCAAACGGCACCAGAATATTGAGTTAGTCTGCACTGCTCAACAACAAGAAGCCTATCTCCAGCAGAAACCCAAGAAAATGCGCACTCATAAGAGGTCGAAGGAGCTTTATTCGAAGGATCTTTATACACAGAAGTCTAATACCCACGAACGAGTTTAAATGCAGACAGCGACTCTACCGCGTACTGGCCTGTTTGTAAGCACCGCTTCATGCTTATCTAGGCATCTTCTATGACCTTCCCAAACAAAAACCATTGGCCCCACCAATTTCTCAGCTGCAGAACTGACATGAGTAATCAAAGTCAAATGTGCATGCTTACCGCGGAATCAACAAATTCCTTTTCATGATAAATGAGGTCTTCATTGAAATCCTCCTCGTTCTCTAAACCAGGTGAGACTGTCACACAAAGCTCCGGAGTTGAGTGCGTACGAAAGTCGTTTGATTGAACCACATGTGTCTGACATGATGGCGCTACATAAGATAAGCCCCTCGACATGAGACTACCATGGATACCGTGACGTTGAATAAGTTCAGATACAGGTGGGTCTGTAAACAAGTGATCTGTAGTTCTTGTTCTAGAATAGTCGATTGCGCATGGTCCACCTTGGTTGAAATGGCAGGCGAGAATGGAGTACATTACATGTTCAAGGACAAGATAAAACATGTTATGATGTTTTTAGCTCTTGAAAAAGAATGATATCTGACTAGTTAAATAGAGCATCAACTTGACCACATTTGGAACAAAACAGTGCGTTGAATTCTTCCAATTTATGCCCCCATTAAACAGCCATAAAATACATCTCCTTCTAAAACGCCAGAAATGTCAGACAAGGAATTAGTTCGAAATCTCGTTTAAAGTACAGCATAGATTGTGTCGGAACGAAGTAGGTCACTTGCACCGTAGGATTTATTTAGTTTTTAATCGACCTTCCGGTCAGATTATTTCATTGATCGCGAGGCATGTGATATGGATAGAAGCGAGTACTATACGTACGATCAAAGCAACGTGTCTTTTCCATAGTTGTTCCTGCCCATTCAGTTCAGCTCACTCGAAAAGTAATTTTTTTCTTCGTGAACGGTGATTTAGTACGGTACATGAACAGCCAAATCTTCCCACTTTATGTTTTCACAATCCCTGGCATTCTTATCACAGGTATTACTACTAGTTTTCACACTAATGTATCCAGAGTTAAAAACATAGAATGTCCGCCCTAAAAATGAAACAGACCTTACTGAAACGAAGGGGAAGTTGCCACTTGTTACCACATCTGGATACAAACAGAACAAAAGTCTCGGAGTTACGGATCCATGGTATGGTTTGAACAGAGTGAAGCTCGGGCCATCCTGAAAGGTGAACCTCACTAAACTTTCGTCTCGACATACCTATCCCTCAAACTGTAAGTTCTTCAGCTCTTCAACCCAACATAGATACATAGAACAACTCTTGACCGGTCCACTACCGGCTTCGGCCTTCTAGCCGAACTTCTGCAGGTCTAGTTTCTGAATTGAACAAAGCATTAGACTATGTGCAGACAAGCACCTCTGTGCAATCTAAGTTATGAGAAGCGGACAGGGAGAAACCAGCATGTCTCATCGACTTTATACGTATTGGCCGCAATAGACGCAGCAGGTAGCAATGTACGTTCGGATAGCAAGGATAGACCAAATTTAGAGATGTGATCTAAAAGCAAACCGTCAATCGGCGCACACCAACCAGTGAAGAACTATCAGTAAAGGTCGCAGAGAATGACCAAAACAAAGGCTTGTCAGCCAAAAAGCCATAAGTGAGAACGATCTGTTTGCAGGAGCCAAAGCTATGCATAGAAGCGTCTATCCCAGTTACTTACCCAGGGCATCGGTGAATCGGTGAAACGCGGGTAGCGTACGGGTGCATAGAGATTGCGTCTGGGTTCAGAATCCAGACGGTCGTGTGCACGATGCTATGCGTGTAAATAAACCCTTGCCCAAATTCCTAGCTTTGTGCCACAGTTGTATCAACAACACAGGTAACATCACCACCGATCTGAACTGTTGATGGTGATTATTCGACCTGAGCTACCGAAATTCCCTCACTAACCAAATCCAAGTTTCTTAAATGTGCAAACATGATTCAGTAATCTGAGAGTTGATATCAACCTCCACTTTCCTACATTCATCAGAACTAAGACGTCTATTCGTCTATGCAATGTGTCAGACAACTTCTAATTTCCCGCCTTGGATTTTGTAACATGCGTTTAGAGATTGTGCCTTCTGAAGCATGAGCTGCGGTTTATGAATGAAGGGCGAGTGCTAAAGAGAGTTGTGATCCTTGCGTTTTATGTGTCTACAAAGAACTCAATGAGTTTCTGTGCGTTTGTTTTGTCAACAGCAATCTTGCAAGCTACCACATGAACCAAGTTTATTAGAACCCTCAAAAGTCCACTTTGGTCTTTTATTAAACGAAACGTCGGCTATGAGTAAAAGTAATCATCACTTCTGTCGGTTATCACAGTTTGTGGAAGAACGTCCAGGTAAACAATGCTGTCATCTAAAGGTATGGCGAACGAATTACATTCGAGGATTATACTTCCATAGACCTTGCGTTTTGTAAGGTGCGTAGGACAATCAATAAGTCTGCATGTTTCAGTGTCACTTACATACATACACAGTTGTCATCACGTCTGAACTAGTGCAGAGATATGAGTGGCTTAGGTGAACTCGACGTACTTTTGTTTGTCTTACACGCTCACGCCTGATGGCTCCCCACAAATTTCCGCTCGGGCCGTTAGCAAGTACGCACTCGTGTACAGCAGTCAGGAAACACAACATGCGTATAGCCGGAAACCTGCTCCAATGGCTTCGGAAAGCCTCAAATTGACCGTTTGGACTGCGAGATTTTTCAGGAATGACGACGATCAGTCCCAGAACATCACGCATACGGTAGTTGGAATCTATCTAATAGTGTCCTGAACAATGCTTCACATATCGAAACCAGGCGGTAGAAAAGCTCACTTCGCAGGTCCTTTATCTTATGGGGGGAGGAGGGGATAAAATCTACTTCTGCGGCTTTCAATCTGACAGCGACTACTTTGTTTGAAATAAGGCCGTATCCCATCGCTCGAAAATAGTGGTGATGACATTAAAACCAGTTAACGCCTTGAAAAAAAGTGACATTAGCATTTTACAACGGCTTGTAGATTCATTACGGTGGCATGAATGAATGAAAGATTCACATAATCCAACCCACTTTAATCCACCAATAACGTAGACCGCCTATTTGAAGTGAATTTAAATATTCGAGGAAAAACTGAAGGTACGAATAGGTGGTACTTTGTGTTTGCGAATCGTCAGCCACCAACCATACGTAGTTGATTTCATGTTCTAAAGCAATGAACCCAAAGTGACCAGTTGCAACCCACACCTGTTGAGGACGGACTATAGAACCTCTGCCCAAGCGGGAGCCGCGCGTTCAATCGCATTATGAGTAACCTCTGACCCTCCACATGTGCATGCTGGCGATGGAAGACGCAGTCATTTTTTAGAAGGGAGTCTACTGTTGGGAATTGATTCTAGAGACTAACACATGTGAGCTTATTACAGGGAGAACACTCAGTATATTCCATATGGCTACGAGTCGCAACAAGACGAGCGACTAAATGGGATAAATTATAACTAACCCTATTCACCGTATTCGGAGGTCATCCCTCAGAAAAGGGGTGATCCTCGGTTATTCCCCCGAATCATTCCTGAAAAAGACCAACTTTGAGAGTCTGCAGGGGATAAATACAGTACTAAACCAATGAAGGTTTCGTTTCAAAAATTGTTTCCTTTCAGAGTTTCATAATTCTATATGTTCCTTCAAAAGCACAATACCCTTTTAATAAAAGGATAGAGCCCCTTTCTCTGTGAGCGAACAGTGTGTTAAGTCATGTAACAGTTTGACGACATCCATATCGGATGACCGTTTACAGCAAGGTGTCCGCAAGCCACAGTGTACAGCCCAGTCTGCTCTCGTGCATTATGCAGTGTCGACTATCTCTATCAATACTGAGAAAGGCCACGATAAACTCGGATTTTTAGGTGGAAACAGATAACGTTTTGCTGAGAATAAGGTCCAAAAATTTGCTGAGACCACGACTCATGGAACGAATTATTCTCGTGAACTTAGGCAAAAATTACCAGATCATACCAGGAAAACATAATGTTTCCATCGAATACGATGGTCCTAGGCCCATATGATTGCTTGGGTCTTCAGTTAGCATAGTTTGATGACCAGCGCTGCCGAAATCACTTCCGGTGTGTTCGTTTCCCCCTGTACCTTGATTGCGCACTTGCAAAGCTGAGTATCCAGACGGTCAGTCAAATTATGTGAAAACGTAGAGCGTTCTGGGAAATGACAACGTCTATCTTTTCAACGTATGGGAAGCGTAGAGAGATACAATCCGTTGTTTACCGATTTGCGGAGAAAACAATCTTGTTTCCTGTCCACAAATGAGGCACAAATACCAATCCTAAAGCCGATTATGGCAGGTTGGCACTGGAGCAGCAAGTGAGCATTTACCATTCGAACCATTTTTACATTAATTAGAAAACTAAAGACTTTATAGCCATTTGAAGAACTTACGCAAAAGATCGGCCAACAATCTCCCGTCACACGGATCAGAGAGAACAGCGTATTGCTCATAAAATCGTCTGAAAAGAATTCAAACAAAACGATATATTGAAATTAAAAACAATCATGTAAAATCTGCGGGAAAGATTCTGATAAAGGTGGTTAGTTTTTCTTTTGCAGTTTCAACAGAAACAGAAACAATCCCAAGGCATGTGTTGCCATGGTCACTAGGTAGCTTAATTTCACCGCAAATGTCCATAGCACACATTTATCAGTTTAAAGTATTGCTCAAACGCTTTACGAGGATAGACCAGGTTGTCCATCACAGTAAACTACCGGTTGCAACAGGCCATATTTTCAGAACAGATTTCATCTTCTGAACGGCGCGCGGTGGTGAGGTAGGTCTATAACTAGCAGTCTCAGATCCGTGTACACAAACTCAACAAATAATGATTAGAGACTTCAAAAAGGCCCCTACTAGCTGGGCTAAACGGTAACAGAGCAGTTTAGAACTATTGATTGATGCTACTGATGGAGGATTTTTCGAACATTACTCAAGCGCTCTTTATATCACGAAGAACACCACAATCCTCTGAAAACTGCGAGGTGATTCCATGGGGTTGACAGAACTTTGATCTTTCTGAGTTTATTAACGTTGAACTGAATGGGTCGAATCTAGCGTCCTCCCGCTACTAAGTGTCGTGTTTTCATGCAGAACGTTAGGAAAAGTAATAGCATTTATAACAACTGCTTGCAATTTTGGTAACAATGTTGTGTTTGTTGATTTCGGATCTCCCAATCGAGGACGGTAACTGATTTGCAGAGATGACGCCGCCGGTGCGATGTTGGGGCATATATTCTTTTTGCTTACTGAGGTTTCTGTAATTTATAAAAGGTATTTTGTATCTAGAACGTGACTGTGTAGTCTAAACCCACCTCACTCGTAATATCCTTGGTTTGTGCAAGATCTCCGTCGCAACGTGGCCTCCCATTCTTACAGCTGATTGGTCCATTAGATCTCAACTTTTAATACATTTATTCTCTGTTCTGATTGGTATATTTGTGTTGATTTATGGTCTATTTGGTTGGTCCACCCACAGTGCATGATGCTTTGTGGAACGATTTTATCGAGTCCTTTTGGTTGTTCTCCAACTGTTCTAAATAGCAGTTATTCATAGTTTTTTTCAGTTCCTTGATTTGCTTACTCGTTGCCCCTGGTACATTCTCTTTTATCTATTTATCCCTTGAATGGGTTATTTGATGGTCACTCCTTAGATTATTTCTGGAGTTGCTTTGTCCTCAAAATTGGACGGAGGGTGTTTGTTGACTACATTTCATCGTAGTGCTAGCATAGTTGAATGAAAATTTTTAGTGCTTCTATAATCTGATTTGTCCATGAATAGAATCCACAAACCTTTTTTAACCGGTGGAATGAAAACTTTTAAGTTTTCTTGAATAGTGCTTGCTTATGATTGTCTTGAAATAGTTGCAATTTCCGTTGCATTCGATGGCTAGTACGGCGGTTGTGAGGGTTGATGGATTCGTTCGCTTTTTCCGGGCTTTTTAAGTAATCTATACTTGTAACGCATTTAAAATATACACTGACTGGTCCTATGAAGTAGTGTTGTTCTTTCTATGTCAGTTACATACTTTCATTTTCCCCTCAAAATTTGATTGCTACATTAGTCTTCTCTCGGGAAGTGGAGCGGACGCCAAGATTTCTTGGTACACCGATTTGCTGTAAGCGTCCGATACTGTTGATCCGGAATAGACGTCTGTTTACCTTCCAGCGATTCTTCCGTATTGTTAATGCGGTTATGCGCATTAGTAATCCTTTCTGCTAAAGTCTGAGAGCAAAATGCTCTAGAACTACAAAGCCTAGCATTGTGAAGGACACAGAAGAGATGCCGCTAAGTAGACTATTGTAATTCCCATCCAGAGGACACGTGAATCTGAATGCAATATACGATTTGCGACAAACAAGTACAACAGGAACTGGCGAACTGCAAAAGCTAAGGAATAAGAGGGGTAAGTATGCAAATGAACTAAACGACGTAAGAAAAACAAACAGAAAACTTGAATGGAGGACACAAATTTCCAGTGCAGGGCAGATGATGAATAAGTGAAGCAGAAGAACAACAGAACACGTGGAAAAACAAATTCTAAATGGAATGTACAAGACAAAGGATTGGTGTGCTAAAGTGAGAGTATCTAACGAAACAATCAAATACAGGAAAGGATACCACAAAGCGACGCGGATTGCGTGTAGACCGATGATTCTATGAGTAAGGTTATTTCAACTACATGTGAGAGAAGCCGTGCGGAAACGCAAGGAGGAAAACATAGTACACAAACTCAACCGCAGTCTAACGATATCACCAAACAATATACACTAACCTCATAAGTACACACTTTTAAAATCCCGCAACCGCCCGCAGAAATTCGTTCGAACACTCTTGCGAAATTTAGATGGATTTTAGTACAACAGAGAATGGATTAAATGTTCACTTCGCTGGACTGGACGAGAGGGAAACCGCTCAAGATGGATATGGACACAAATTTCACGAATCAGCGGGTAGCTAAAGTTATCACGTGACGTATTGTGGTAGTGTGAATGGTTTCAGTTCGGTTGCGGAAACAGCAGAAAAGGCAGAGAAATTAATTCTCCAGTGACATGAGTCAGTCATCAAATGATCGGCCACCTTAAATGCGGGAAAGGTATCTCGATGCTGTCTGGTTGCGACTCCGCATCTATTTTATAGTGCACTTGAAATTCCCACTGGTTCTGGAGAATGGAACAAATTTTGTTTTAACTTCCAGAAACTCCTGTAGAAATTTCGTCCTGAGAGTGATCCTAGACCAAAAAGCTCAGAAGTGCTGTATAATTGTTGCACGCTTATTTCGAACTGTCACCGGTAACCACCTCTCGACAGAGGTAATTGCGACCATTGCGACCTTTCGGACTAGTGGTTAAAGGTCAAACCTTTCGGCTGTGCGCGGCTTTTCGTCAGTGTGAGTAACTCGAACTTTTTGACAGGCCATAGCTCCACTCAGAAATTCGTCAGAGTGGACTACCCTCCCAGGTATAACTATTGATTATGTACTGTAATCGATAGCACAAAGTATACAACGTGGAGGGAAGGAGATTTTGATACATACAAAATGCCACAGAAGAGGCTATCGCCCGATTCGTCTGCTGCACGCCTTAGTGACCCTGACAAGGTGGCTTCGGCAAGGCATTATCCAGATATTCTTCATCATTAGTTTTCAGCCGAAATCGTAAACACGATCATTTTGGATGTGCTCTAAACTATAGCTTGAAATCATGCACTAGGTAGTAATGAATCATTTTGAGGAACAAAACTGCAAGAGATGGACACACATAACTTTTTCTTATTCGTTGTCCTGGAGATATTAGTGTAATACACTGAAACAAAAAGCGATGCAACTAAATGAAGGTGATGATTACGACAAAAACACTCATTTGCAAATCAACTTGGTTTTCACGGGAGACTCATGTGAATCTCTGGTTTATGGTTTGCAATTGAGTTATTTGTCGCAATCAGTCCAATTCGGATTCAAGTAGAACACAAGGTTGACGGAAACTCGGGGACTGGGCCTACCCGATGAGCCCCAAGCAGGGCGCAACCTGTCGTGGGCTGTCGAAGAGTTTTCAGGAACCTTGTGAGTAGTTTCCTTTATGAGAAGTGATAATTGTTCATGCTTGTTTGTGACGTGCGTTCTCGAAGGGTCAGCGATAGATCGTTTGTCATGAATCGCACGACTAAAAGATGTGGTGCTATAACCTGTCCAAAATCGAATTAGTTACGTCGCTAGTAAGCTAATTTTGGCCCCTAAGTCCACTGCATGAGCGATCTTGATGATTCGCAACAAGAATGAGACAATTGTGTGATTATTTAGATTTTTAGCCTAGGTACAAATTAACTGGGTAGCGAACTGGAGTTTTTGAAAATAACGTAACTTTCAATATTTTTCAGTCCGTTTCAAACATTTTCCCCATTTTCTGTCACGTGTCTTCATCAGCCAATACGGGCAGAGGCGGCAGAGGCTTTTTCCTCTTGACAGTTTTTTGACTCACTGAAGTAGATTGAGCAAAAAACACCCAGAGTGCATGCGGTAGGTGTTGGCGTCCAAAGGTCACTCTAAACAAAAAGCGCCTATGAATTCAACGTTGACGACATGAAAAAAATATCCATGACTCACTCAGCGTTTGTTGCCAAATAAAAAATTATCTTGTCCAACACCTTTTCCAGCAAAGCGACACGAATCCAGAAGTTTTTCATCTTTGGGTCCGTTCGATTTATGCTGAGTAGTTGAACGGGAAAATAATGAGGAAATTTATCTAAACAGTAAGTGATGGGATGCGGTTGATCGTTTTGTGACAAATATTACGTTTATTTGAAGCGTTCAACAACTCTATGACCTAATTTGTAGGATTCGTACAGCTCAAAATATCCGAAGCAAAAACATGCCTATTCGGACATGGATCGGAGATTACATTCTTGTTAGCTGCAGGCAGTGTATTGAACCTACCACTGTTCAGAAAACATTAACAGATCGCTTTGAGTTTTAGCTCCAACAGGATTGAAAATCATGTAGTTAGCAGCTCAAAGCAGCACAGCGGTCGTGAGTCACACTGGTTCACATATCAAGATGACTAATGCTGTTGTCCATAAACTGAGGGGTGAATCTAGTAAGATGTGATGAAAATGCAAAAGTATTTAAGCGTCTACCTGTGAACAAGAACAAGGCGTTTTGATATGGACCATGTTTCCCAGTGTTATTAGTCACCGTGTGGCATCGCTCCACCAATTGCCCATTAATTAACGGAATTTGGATACAAAATGTTTTTAACTATCGTGGTAGCGGTTTCGTCACGAACGGTATGTCCGGCTTTACACAAACCAGCCCAGGTGACCGTGCTGATCATGCTCGACACATCGCTCGTACGCCGAGCAAGCATCATCACAGAAAAGGCAAGGCAAAGTTCCCTGAAGCGGACTTTGTTTGTCTGAATAAGATGAAACAGGAATGCACAGTTTGAGTCTATTTTATAGGACAGGACAATTCGTCTGTTCACATGATACATCGAAATAGCATGTTTCGCACTAAACAAATCCTTGAGGAAATCGCTGTGCTGTATGACAGGCCAACTAGTATTCTCTTGGGTTGGTAGACGTGCTTTTCTAGGATTCAAGGTTCTCTAGTTCAATGTGGTGAAATTTCTCTGCGATCACTTAAATTGGAATATGCATTCTCGTCTCCAGTGGCTGCCAAAACTCCAAGGAACTTATCTACTAAAAATCCGGATGTCCTGGAAAAGACCGATTGAGACGAAAAGCTAATTGGCTACCGAGCAGTGGTTCAGCAAATGGTGAGCGATCAAAACCTGTCCATTGTTCAGAATAGCGCCAATCACAAGTGAGATAGCGCACCCGAAAATTCCTGGATGTTAGCACACACAGAGGTAATTTTTTAAGAAGCGTCCAGTAATCCACACTGAAACACGGGCCATTTCCGGTTTGACTCTCAAAGGTTTTCCCGGTTGTGGAATTCTCTTTAGAAGGAAATATTCTTGGTAGATGGGTTGATTTTTTCTCTATTGAGGGGCTTAATTTAACTACTGTACAAAGTTCGCAGCAGTATTTGGTATTTTCCAACCCATCATGTTTGGCCACCAACCAACTAGCATACTACGAAATAGGACAGCGGTGAGAACGTTTAAAGTTCACGGTAGCTTGGACTCCCTGCGAACACCTGTCACATTTCTAGGATATTCGTTTGCGAACCCCTGTTAGCCGAAAATGCCTTGTTGGTATGGTAAGTTTTAAAGATTTCGCTCGAAACTTTATCGTGTAAGTAACGTGATTCTCTGCATAAAAGCCAAGAAACACTGTACATCTCTTCCATTTTTGTTTAAATTCATCGGCAAGGTAATTCAAACTCGCGAACTCCTGGCCAGTGTTCGAGATCCAAACCGTTTGGCTGTAAACGGTTATTAAGCAGTATAAGTAACTCGCGCTCAGAATAAGACGCAACTAATTTTTCAGTCACGGAATTCATATCACGCGATTACCTGGTGACCGATAACTTGCCACTCCAGGAGTCAGTCAGCATGTGATTACGTGGTGTAAATTCACTGGCTGAAGACTGAGTGGCGCTTCAGCCTAACTGGAATTAAGCACACTGATGATCAGTCTTTCGTGACCGGATGGTTTGCTATCGAACCATTGGCAGTGAGGTCACGGGTTCAAACTACCCGGGAGATTTGTAAGAAGTGCACCGCCGACAAGTTTCGGGTGGTTCTTGGATTTTCAGTATGAATTCACTCACAGAAAGAAATGTCGACTACAACTAATGTATAGCCACCTTTTTCGTATCCAATACAGTTTTGTCAGTGACAACGAAAACAAGGGTGAATTCTGCGAGGTGCCTTGGAACAGTGTTCTGAAGGACATTGCTGATGCACAATGATCCCATCTCTCCTACTATCACAGCAAGTTATAAGGAACAGGTGGAGAGATGACGGTTGAAGAAATTTGCGTACATTTTTTCAAAAAGGAATAAACAGGCGTCATAAATTAAAGAATCACTCCAAGAGTAGATTTAATATCGTGTTCTGTTTGCTGTGTCTCAGAGAATCAAGAAAGTGCCTCATCTTACTCATTTTTTTGACACTGGATTCTTCTTTCCCACTTCATAACGCCTGTTCATTCCTCACGTGCCTCAACGACAATCAGCGAATATTTTTCTACTCATGAGTGGCTTGATGCTTACCCGTTTACCATAATCCCATTTATGGCAACCTGACACTTATCCACCGGTTTCTTTGCTTCCTGCTTAATTTTCGCCTTCTAATGTTCAAATCCTGTCGCCTGCCCCTCTTCGCTTGAGATTTCGTGCCAACTCTAACTTTTCGAGCGTCTGCTCCGACGGGAAAGTGGGTTCATGGGGAATCAAACTTAGACCGGTCGGATGGCAGGCGAGTGCGCCGTTCACTGCGCCAACTCTACTTGCCCTGCAGCCCTATTTTCGTCTTACATTTGTATTGCATCTTACCTGATGGTGCTTGTTGGTATTTTGCTTTAACTGGGTCTAAGCGCGCACTGCGATTTGACACATAGTACGTGCTACTTTGCTAAACCGTCAATTAAAGACTGCGGGTATATGTAATTTGTGCCAAATTTACCGGATACTCATGTGCCAGATAGCCTCCGTTTACTGTTGATTCGAAATTACCTCCCGAGAATCCTGATTATATTCTGTACCGTTATCCCTTTGTGCTGCCTATTTGCACCCGTATCCGTACGTTTGTACATCATTTGCTTCTTACTCGTCATTGCTATCAGAAAGCCCGGCTGCCTCACTGCCCCTATTTCAGCGTCCATTCATTGCTCTATTGTTGATTGTAAGTTCCACCACATTCATCATGTTTACTAACCCGGGAGTTCCTAGAACCACTTGTCAGTAAAGTGTCTTCTGCCTTTATCCGTTTGCTCCTACCTCCCGGTAATTGCTGAGTACCAACTGCGTATGGCCCGATAAATTCAATTTTTTTGTAAGGTCCAAAACCGCTCAAAGCCTACAACGGCCTTCAGCTTTTCTTCGCAGCCACTACCGTATATGGCCTCTGTACACTCGATGAGCTAAGATGCTACGCACGCTGTCAGCCATGTTGGAGTAAGGATCGCAAGATGATCGATTCAAAACTTTTGGGTGATGGGAATAGAACTCAAGTGCTGATGGGATAAACCGTGTGGATTTTTGTGTTGATTCATTGAGATGTGCTGTCATCCTGTGTAGAAGAACAGTAATCTTAAGTGTTTTGATATCCAGATGTACCCATCACATTCCAACTGTTCGTTCATCACCGCTAATTTGCTCACCTTACAGATTCCAAAGAAAAGTTAAACGGATTCATCGACTGAAAATGGCTTCCTTGTGTATAGGCCATGCTTCATTATAACTCGGTGAACCTGATTCGTACAAGATGAACACTTGCAGTCATCCGTGACTACGCAGCTCTGTCACAAATTCTATATGAGATTGGATTTAGCCGAAGACACCTAAAGTGAACTTAACGCCGTTTGAGCAGCATAAACGCTCTCATTACCACCAGTCAGCAACTGTATTGGAGTGCTGACACTTTAGGAAGCGTCAGACGGATAAGCTGGTCCCGGACACTGTCCTGATGCGCTCATAACCAGATAAAAAGACTTCCCACGTTATAAACGAAGGAAACGGCAGTAGCAAATGTTTGGTCAGACACTAATATGTATATCTTGGCAATGAAACTTGATACTGCCCTTAACTACCTCAGAAATACAGTAGGGTAAGCCACTTTGTCGAACCGATGCAAAAACACCTCGTGGTTCGACAGCATCGGTTTTAATCACATCGCAACCCGACCGAGAGGAGGTAAGTCACCCTGCTCCATGGAGTGTACAGGAGTACATGAGATCTGGAATGAGCAAGGCAGAATCCCAAAAACTGATTTCTATTTGATCATCCCTAAGAGGATGTTTATGCGGTAATTCGTCAAACGCGGTCGAACCTCAGCTAGTGTCAGATTGACAGACAGACTAACCCGTGACTCGCCTGCTACTTGACCGAGGCTGATAGGTTGCTCGCAAAGACCCACAGGACAAGCTGATAGACCACAGTTATAGTCTTTCACTCCACTCCCATTCAGATCGGGAAGAAGAATAACTGTATTTTAGGTCAAATGTTCGAGTACTTCCAGAATCTGTGTTTAATTTTTAAAACAACGGTCATAAAGAGGGTGGCCTTAAAACTGGGGACCAGTTTTCACCCACTGTTAAATCTTTTCAACAAAAGAACACTAGATGGGCCTCACTTGGTGGTTAAAGACTGTTACTAAATCGAACCTATCGGATGTTGTTACTTACTGGGGCTGTATTCCTGAAAGGAGTTGGGAAGGCTCACTTTTCAAAATTCAGTAACTTTCGATCAGAAATCTACTTTATTTATCTCAAATGTGTAGAACAAGTCTAAACCAAAATAGCATCACACACTTTAGTGTTTGCGTCTCATTGACGCAACAGTCTGTAATAGTGTGCTCCCAAGGCAAACAGTACGTGCATTTTAATACACCAGATGTGACTTAATCAAAGATTATTAAACTCTCCATGAGCTATCACTCTTGAACTGAAACAGCGGTTGATCAGAAAATAGCCGACATCACTAGAAAATAATTTAACGTTATCTTACAAAAGCATCTCTTCTCTAGTTAGAAACGCCTCAAAAATGTGCACCATGCAAATTCAAAGCAGCCAGTCACGTGCACAGTTAGCGACAACGTGTAATGCTTGCGTGGGTCCAAGCTACACAATTTCTGCTGATCTGTTCAGGGGAAAAGTGTGCTTAATACTGAATACTTGAGCGTTTTATGAAGGCTTACATAGCATGAATGTGGTAGGATGCAATCACAGATATTAATGAGAGACATACTTGCCCGTAGATTTTGCTGATGATGTTCGGCTAACCGATCGACGGGCTTGAGCTTGTTTGATGGCCTTGAGTGTCTTATCACGTGGGCGGTGATCTATCGCACCATTCATCAGACTTTCGGAAAAATCGTCCGTGGTCCTTGGTCTAGCACGTGGGATGGTACCATGTGTCATTTGGTTGGCTGATTTAGATCCCCCTTGCCAGGTCACTGCATTCTGATAATACTCAATTCGATCGATTGTGCGTTGAGCAGCTGGGCAACTTTTCGAAATTCTCCGGCAAAGAGCCAACGTGGATTTGTCTTCAAACATACTGAACCAGTTTTGACGAAGGCCATGACTAACGACGGCTTCAACAGCAGCTGTCATTTTAGGAAACACAATGGAAATCTCGCTGAACCGCTGACAAAAAAGATTTACAGTAAATGACTACTCGGGAAACACTGAACCACTACGGGAAAATTTCCAGTGTTTGTGGGAAAGACACTGTTGTTAGATGTAATGTTCTCGTGCGTTTTTCAATCTTTATCATGACTTAATGAAGTTCTCCTCCTTTAACGCCGCAGTGTTGGTGTGATTCACTTTGAGGGGACATGAATATTCGAACGAACGCAAATCCGGGAAACATGCTTTTCTAATGACTATCTCACAAATCTTCAGCACATTCTGTCATTATGCAAAAACTACTAAATTTAGGCCTCACCTATGATGACGGCTTTCTGTGGTTCTCCAATTTTACGATCGTCTATACTCAAGTGTTCTGCCTTTGACATGCTAAGGAGGACCTGGCACTAAGAAAGTCTTAAACACTGTACGTCATCTGTAACCAAAGGAAGCTAAGCTGCTGAAAATCGGCTGAAAAAAAACAGGGAAGCGGCGTAGAGCAATGCGCTTTTAACGAACAGTAGTGTTTTAATCGAAAAATAGACCAGCGCTCAGCAGTTAAAGTCAAGACTCAAAGTTCGAGGTCTACCTATGTTGGTAGCTGTCAGCCCATGTACGCGCAACAACCAAGTACCTCCAATCTCAAATCACTTCTCACAACGCACCGCTAATGCTACCCTGACTGGTAATGAAACGCTTGAAAACAAAATGCTCAGCTCCACCAGCCATCATTGCAACATGAACTAGCAATATTTCCTCCCATTAGACTAGCCCCATCTTAAATTACATATGTAGTAAGCCGTAGAATGATTACTGGGGTCAAAACAGTGGGAAGCTCTTCTCTTGATAACTTGTTAGCTAATCCATTTCTGACTAGTACAGTAACAAAGGGCGTTTAAAAGTTTCTCCTGAGTTCATAGTCACGAGCTCACCTCAGACGGTACCGGACCGATGAGCCGATGGGTTTAACCCTCAAACGGAAAGTGGTCAGCAGCCTTGCGACAAGAAGTAACATCTGACCAAGCGTCCTTGTTCAATAACGTTCTCGCGCATGCCTCATTTACGCTGTAGACCAAATGTACATGTAGCGGGTTCTACCGTGAACAGCCTAGATGTGGCTTCATTATACCTATTGCCAGTACAGCTCTCCGCTTTCTCCTGGGAACAAAAGTCTGCTCACATGATGAACGAAATTTGTTCCCGGAAGAAGAATGCTTGCCAGAATGCAGCAACTTCCAGGAGACGTGTGTGTAGGTGAGATATTTAAAACACGCGAGATCATCGGTCACTTGAGGTCATCGGATTGTGACCATTTACCGGGAACCGGTACCAAAACAGCAATAAATGTTGTTAATATGGGTGTGCCTGTATAAGGTCAAGAATGTTGCACGTGCGTGATACTATTCAGTGTAGGGTAAACCGTGACTATTTACAGTAGTTCGCATGAGTTAAATCGCGGACGCTCGGACAGGGAGGTGAAAACGTAGGACGAAACTTGATGACATTCTACTAACTTGTGGTTGATCAAGTGGCCGCTGGTTTTTTCGCCAAACTCCGCGAACCTAAGCTGCCTATATTTCGAATTATATGTAGTTGACGGACTCTGCGTAACTGTAACAACGCCCCACGTACACCGCATGAGAAAATGAGTACTAGTTGTACGTTGAACACCACAAAACGAGGAGTAGTCCTTTGATGCGGTAAGCGGAAAGTCGAATTTTACGGCCTTCTTGATGTACATTCTGTAGTGATGTTACTATGAGAATGTTGCACAGTCTGGAAGAAGGTTGAGGCAGCCTGCTAATAAACTGAGCATCAAGTTGCTCCTTCTGTGACCATACGTGCACGGCAGAGACCCTCAATGCTGACATGAGGAGGGCTAATAAACGCACCAAGCCCAGGCTGAGTGGTAACAGTAAAGGATATTCTGAATAGTCTTTCCATGAAAGGTCATCACAGATTTAACCAGGAGCGTAATGAATTAGGAGGATACTTTCAACATTCAAGTATTCAGAAATACTGTCCTGGAGGTACATTGAGAAAACGTCCTTATTTAGCCATCCGTCCTTGAGAAATGCCTTGTGGTAAACCGCTGAAACCCATGAGAAACTGAGTGCTACCATTCGCTTAAGATAAAACTGAAATTTTGAGCATCAGATTTGGGTATCTCAGGAAAACTTCTGATGACCACCGCCCCAGGAGCTGGCGATTCAGGACAGCCTGCACCATGGCAGTTCACTTCGCCGAAATCCAAACTTTGTGAAATATTGCAAAGACGCCATCTCATTTGAAAAGGCCTTACCGCAAAGCGCTGTAATGGTCGTGTTCTCTTCATGGACGTAACTTCGAACCACAGCCTCTTCCATCAACTTTTTAACCTGTAAAACAGAACAAATAATTATCCTATTACTAGCATATTGGTGTATATCAGGGGAAATGTCATTTAAAATAAGATTTAAGGTGTTTTGTTGTTTTCTTAGTGCTTCCGTCACCATTGTCATTGGTCGCTGTGATCTGCCAGTGGTGAAGAAGAGGGCACTAATCTACCATTGGTGTGATTTCGGACTGAATTGTTCAAATACCTCAACATGATGTGAGGGTCCAAAGCCACCAGTCTGTCAAGGTTTTGTTTTGTTCAACCCATTTTCACAATGCCAAGTAGGTGGGTTTTGCTAGTGGCTTAATCTTCTCCGCTTCAGAATGACCAAAGCATTGCGGTCCCAACACAGCATTAAACGTGGTAAACAAATGCTGTATGCCGTTTAGGCGCAGTGTTCCACATGCAATGATGAACAGTTCATTGGGCCGAGAGAAGCAGCTCATGAAGCATGCAGCAGAGGACTGACGATCAGCATAGTGTATTAGTTCAGAGAGACTCGTTGTTAGGCGTTGTTTAAAAAAAAATTAGTGGCGTCATTAGCAGGTTCAGATTTTGAGATCGAAATAAACCGCCAGGACCTCCCAATGTGACTGGACGTTGCCCTGCCTAGTTCTGCAAAGCCTGCCAGATATAGATATCAGCAGGCGGTCTTCTCATTCTAAAACATCACCCGCCGGAGATGGAGGGTATCAGTGGTGAGCATGAAGTGCAATTCTGGTGAACTGGTTCGTAGGTCAACATGTTTTCCCAGGATATTGAGAATCCGTCTGAGGCAACGCTGATTTCAATTCCGCCACCTGAAGGACTTAACGCAAAGTAACTCACACTTAAAGCACTAGCGATAAAGCGGAGCTAATGGACGTCTCTAGTAGACGTGGCTTCAGAAAGTCAAGCAAGAGCAGGTCTGTATTTATCGCCTGTTGCCAAAACACTCGAAGCTGGAAGGACAGCTAGACTAGCACTATGAAACCAACGAAACCTGCCTATGCAGCTTTGAGTTCACCTATGGAAGGACCACTATATAGGCACAATAAAAGAACATGTCGCCGAATCGGATTTGGCACAGAAACTGGGACGCCCAAGTGATGCAAGATAACCCGTAATCCCACGAATGGTCACAGAGTTCTCTGACATGCACCATGTAGGCGTAAGTCGTTATAAAGCTGTTTCGAAAAGTAACGAATCTATGGTACTAATTAAATCCACTAAATTGCCAAATAAACAATAAGACCGCTTTTCCAGGTGGCCTAGACAGCTCCGACTAACTGCCAAAGCAAGCAAAGATAGTTGATGTGCCAAAACATCCGAGAGGTTAGGTGCAATGTCTGGTGAACGATTGCCCGGTTTTTCTCCCCAAAACACTGGATGATTCAATTTGCCGCTGCTTACCACCATAACAAAGTCTGTATACAGTAAAAAGCACTGAGATTCCTCCACGAGTTTCAGCACTAGTGTCAGTGACGTGTCAAATTTAATCACAGTGAGCCCCAGCCGAGTGAAAAGTAGCATTATCGGGGAGAAATATTTATCACTGAGAAGGACGGCCGGCCTCGGCAATGAACCGACATCTCAGCTGCTTGTCTGGTCATCAGGTTTGTACTTAGCAGGTTAAAGCTGCAGTAAGGAAAAAAACTGTCACATATCTTTCACTTCGAAGCATTCACTACCGAGTGAAACACAACGCGCTCGGTTTCTTCAAAAGCTAAAGGGTTGACATGCTGAAGGTTTGACATGCACAGACAATTCAGGTTTTGCGTGCTCTATAATAAACGGACAATCAGGGTATGGACTTCAGTTCAGATACAACTAGGGAAGACGATGGTGTCGCCTCATGCAGCGTAGTTTGAATTGTTCAGTGTAATATGTCATGTCTCTGGCACTGGTATAAACATCCAAAAGTTCAAGAGTTGATGGTGCCGTCGAAACGGTGCAAGGAATGGAAGCATGAACACCGAAAATTGTATTAAATTGTTTGAGCCATACACATCAAGTTTAACACATAAACATACAAAAAGCGGTCGTCCAAGTTCACTTCCTAAAAATCGTTGTTCCGTGTTCGCCTCTTTTTCGGAGTCCACTTAGAGATTACCAAAAGTGGTATTTAATAAGACACTGTTTACTAGTGAAATATGCTTGAATAGATTGGCTGGTATCGAATATTCCCCTTAGAAGAGAGTTTTATGTGCTTTTTGTTGAGGGATTAGAAATTGAGTTCAATTCTATCAGAAAATAAAGTTAGTCACGAGCACGTTTATCTACTTTTACAGATTACAAATTTCAATTATAGACAAGCTTCATTAAGTCACAGACTACTCACGAATAAAGCGATTTGTCAGAATACTAAGCGAGTTTCAAAAAACACACAGACTAACTTGGTCAGTCGGCAAAATAGAAGAGCCAAACCGTAGATCACAGATACTTGGTTAAACAAAATGGTGAAACATGCATTCTGCAGTGTTTAACAAAAGTTCAAACCACTCAGTCAAATAGTTGGTGTCACAGACGATTCCCTACCACCCTTCCATAGGGACCGGTTTGCTGCCCGATAAATTACTCTAAGGAAATACGAAGGTTTGTTCCCCTCGAGCGGTTGCGTGTCTAACAGAATTGCACGGAAAACACTGGTTTACGCATGTACCTGCATATCTCTATATGTATGTATCCAAGTCGAATACGATCCTAGCCGATCCCGATGGTTAGCACTGTGTATAAATCTTGTACGGTTCACTCTGAGAATGACGCAAAGCAGATTAATATAGTACAAATTGTAAGTAATTTACTCAAGTCTAGCTAGAAGTCAGCGATACTGACTGCTAAAGTGGGCACAGTTCATTTAAGTGTTCTATGGTTGACCGAAACCATCTTAACTGGAAATACTTTATTGTAAAGTTGAAGTCTTGAGAAAAACATCAAACAAGATTCATATGAAAACAAGTCTTCGCTCCCGGAAGAAGCATAACTGGTAGCTTTTCCGGGACAACTGTGTATGGTGGAGACTAATAATCTTCGATTAATCCCAGAGTTTGTCGTTTTTCTCATGGATTAAATCAAGAATGTTGAAGGCTATTGGAAATCGTTAGAACTGGTGGGCGGGTCACATTGCGTAATGGCCCATCAAACAATTGTTCTTACCGCCGCACCTATACACCCATAAAAAACAATGAATGATCTATTTCAGTACAGAGCAGGTGCCATTGCTTGTGAAATTTAGAGGGTGTGACACCTTGGGGACAGAGAGAACTAGTGGCTCCGAGAAAAGTGACTCTACGGTTATTGACGCACGGGCAAAAAAGTGTGGCTTACGTTTGATAAAAAGAATCCTTCCCCCCGTGATAATCCTGATACTGAACTCTATGAGCCTGATGGAGAAGCGGAAATCAATCAAAACGTCCTCGTGTATAGTATGATGACCAGATAATCAGCAAACAGTGCTCTCCAAACTTAAACGCCGACTTGAGAGATGGGCATCCAACAACCAAACAAACATATGTGTAGAAAAAAGAATGCATCGACAGGCGAAACAGCTACAGAGTCGTCATCAACGAAAGCTTCTACAGTGATATTCCCTGAAACATGTGCTCGAAAAATTCATTAATAAGTATATACTAACTAGCCAGGCTTCAACCTTTCTAATAGAACTGATCAATTCATACAAGCTGGTAGGCTAATGACAGCAGGACTGTTGCTTCAAACTATGAACACGCACATATACTGAGAACCGCCCGGTTGTCAGTCATTCTCTGCAACTACATCCTGATGGTCATGTAATGAGAGTGCCAGGTGACTCACTGGAACCAATTACTAGTGCCTCAGACTGCAGTCTGTTCAATGTGTGCTACACTTTAGGTATACACCTATCTACATACGTTCTTCTTATATGCACCTTCATAGCGTTCAAAACCAAACGTCGTTCTGCCAGAAGACTGTAACCAAATCGGGTCGACGGATGAGCCTGACAAACACTTCGTTCCCAACCGTCTGTCCAAGTTTTTCGGACCCCAGCGCCTGAAGCGCCAAATCACATGTGGGTGTTTAGTTTGGTCATTATTACTCGGTTCAGGCAGGAAGCGAAGATGTTCGAAGTATGTTGTCCAAGCTGGGTCTGTGATTGAGACAAAAAATCATCGGTTTTTTGAACAGGACACTCACTGTCATTCCGATTTGGCCCCGATAATAGAATGTCAGATAAAAGTATCCTTCTAGTGCTGCATGCACAAATGAGTAAATCACTCTTGTGGTACAAATCATAGGTTTCTACAAGTCCAGCGGTTTCGCTTTAAGACGACTACTATGGGTGTGAAACCCCCTACAGTGATTGTGAATTTAAGTGTTCTGGTGAACGTAGTCTACGGAGGGCCATCAAGTGCGGGGAAGGCACACAACCGGATAAGAGAATGAATATCACACTGCTAACTGATGGGTGTACTAATAGGTCCCAATACGAAAAGGCTACCAAAAATTCACTGGTTTTCGCTGTCTATCTTCTTCGTTTCTTGGGCAAGGAGGGGTGAACATGTTCACCTGCCTATTTCAGTTTGTTGAGAGTGGCTCCGTTTGGACTATAAGCTGGTTGCGGCAGTTCAGCGGTGAATTGGACGGCCGCCATAAGTTTGCCGTGTACAATTTGGCACGCAGCCACAAATTAAGATTACAGACGATTAACAACTCGAGTATGTGGGTTTTGACGAGCGTAGTACTGAAGTCCCGTAATCTGGAGTCATCGACTGCGTGATCGGGTAGGGACATACGATGTTCCCTGCAACGTATGTAAAGCATCCCACTATCCATCATTGCAGGAAGCAACCACCCGTATTACTGGAATTTTTGCGTAGTGCCTTCAAGCACAATTGCCATATTATTGTCAGATCGACGTGTGAACGCCCGTTAATCAGCACAGAGTAATAGGGCAAGACTACGTATAACAGTTGATCTTCTGGTGTACTATGTTCCCGTGGCACACTGCTACTCTCGAAAAATATTCAAAGCGACTTCATAGTAATGCTCCAGTGTTCTCAGGAAACTCGAATAACGTTTTAAAAGCATTTATTTTCAAAGTCGGAGCTTCTAATTGTCCTCGAAGGGTAACATGCAGTAATAGCATCGTGTAGTCACTCGCAACTTCAAACCGAAGGATAACATTCCATTTAGCTCTAGTAATATTTTCGGAAACAGACTTCTTTGAAAAAAACGAGGAATTCAGTATTTTGCCCGATTACATTTAGTTTCTGCCACAAGCGAACATCAAACTGACTCTTAGTAATGATATTCTACAAATAAATGCACATTTCGGGGGCACGTTGTTCACCAAAACTTTGCTCAAACCCTAGATTAAACAACAAAACAACCTAGATTATATTTGCCACAGAGTCACGTGATTCATATTGATAAAAGCGCTGACGCTGTTCTCTGACGAGACCAGCACAGAGACTTGTGTGCTGTGTTAACCTGATGATTCTTGTTGCTAGAAGCACAATGCATATCAGTTACCATTTGATGCTCCCTGGCTCAGAATGACTCAGCAACTCGATCATCGGATGAAAATCGAAAAATGACCATTGAATCAATGCGGACAGGCGACAACTAGATGCACAAGTTAACAAAAACTATCTTTTTTAATCTGCATCCTAGTCGAAATTAGAGACAAGGTAAGCGAGAGCTGTTTTGTTTTTAGAATTATCCTAGCACACACAGGCCACAAGTACTGGAACTATGAAGCAGAAAAGGACCATAGCTAAGATGAGTCCATCGAAATAAAGGCTGAAATCTCAAGACATTTTCGGCTAAGTTTGATAGGTAAAACATGAGTGTTTACTTCCTTGGTAGGCTACAGGTGACAATAAATGAGATGGGAACTGAAGCCGAACATCTTGGAGAGGAAGACTGACACTATGTCCTCTAATAAGAAGATAAGCGTAAGCACAGCGGTCACATGACATGCATCTGCTGCTTTCTCTAAGCTAACACCACCTCGCTCATGGAGACCGAATACGCTTGGCGTTTGCGAATGCACTAGGCTCATGCGCAGGCTGCAACAGATCAACCAGCTGAACCCCTCATCAACAAGATCCGCTGTTACATGGTTCACACACCAACAGAAGCCCTTCTGGATACTTTGGAAAAGTCGAAAAAAGAATTCATCGTTCTTTGCTTATGTCTGGGTCATGGGCTAAAATCCTTCTTCAAACACGAACCAGAATGTATGAAATTATTCTTGGCCAGAACCCTGGCAGTTGCCTGGTTGAGGAAAACCTAATCTCCGGCTATGGGCAATATAACCGTGGGAGACAATCAGTGGCGGTACACAAATACGGTTGTTTTGTGTGTAAATCGCAACGGTAGTCGAAAACACTTTTTGCAAGCAACTTAACAAATAGTAAAGATAATGAGCTGTAAAGTCAATGTTTTCCAGCTGCACTGCTTAAGCCACCTCATTCGTACCTATCTATCTATACTGAAGAAATCTGTGGTTGTACCATTGGGCAGGAAAACCCACGATTTCTGGAATTCACTTCTCAATTGTATAAGAGACTACATAAATTAAAACGGCGCAATGAAACTTAAAACAGGTTTTCCACCATATAAGTGCGTTTGAAAGTTCAATACAGCTTGCTGTCTGATCGATCGTTATGAACAGTTCGGTACCAAAGCCTTTGATTCTAAAACTATTCAATTTATCACGCTCAAGTTGCACATCTTTCAGCAGTCATACCCCTCAGCAATACTCTATTAATTGAGGCCAATAAGCAGAAGGGTACAGAACGGCACTTCTCGTCATGCTTAGTGTGGTGAATCATCCCTTCAAAAGGGGACCATTGTTAGCAGGGGCTTGAGATCACCTTTCATGAGAGTTTTCCGTATCGGAGAAAATCACTGTATATGATAATTAGTAACCAGTTTAATGGATAAATCTAATGGACGTCTACCAGCTTATAACCATCAGACCGCCAGCGACTTTGAGAAGGATTGAAGTGAACAAGCTAGGAAATGTGAAGTGAGTTTCAATGTTCAGAATGAAAAATGCTGACTGCATTATGTCCTTTTGGAAGTGGATCCAAGCCTGATCGGTTCCGGTTATTGCCTCTTTTTGGGTTCATTACAAAACTTAGCAGATGTTGACTACGAAATACGACACAGTCGTAAAGGTTCACTCTGGGTGAATAACGTTCTCAGTCAAACCCCTCTCCGAAAATCGTAAAGGGTTAGAAATGATGTGGTTTTATGCAAAAGCTGATCTATTTTGACAACAGCATACGCTTGTTAGCAGCATGCTGGCTTATATCATTCCCTTTTGCCTTCACGCATTTGGAAATTATCACCCACAGATCCGTTGTATTGAGTAGAGATTCCTTCAAACGGATTTTGTGGACAAAACAACTAGAATCATCTACTTCATAGATGGCACAGGTATGTTGATTGCTCGTAAATAAACATAAGTATTCACGAGTGCTCACAGCTCCGTCTCTCCTCGCCACCCATCTTCCCATGGGAGATCACTTAACCCCCCCCGCTACAACCTCCTGCGGCTCAATGAGAGACGCTGGTTTAAAGGAACGCAATTTGTGAAACTTTCATGTACGCTGGAGGACAACTGAATGCCCTCTCGACAAAGACCACAAAGACCACGCTGCACTTAACCACTTTCATACACTTGTCATCAGCACACGAAATTCGTTTTCGCAGAAAACTTACTTCAGAAATTCAAATACTAACGGACATATGAGTGGCAATAACCTCCACTCAAATGTAACAAAGGAAGGTGTATTCGTCTAGCAAGAAGACAACAACGCATCCGCAGTTTAAGGATCCCAGCAACTCGTGAATATACCATTTGTACAATGGTTCATAATTTGAAGGTGCTTTATTCCTATCTTGTAATGCTTATCTCGTCGAAACTATGCAGCAGTTGAATGAAAGTTATGCCCCTATGCCGCAGTGCTGTGCATCAAACATGGAGTGAAAAAAAACACATTTTGTTTACACCTGACCGGATATGAACACGTTCATCAAATTTTCCATACAATGCATTTTATATAAAATTCAAATGGCTTCAAAAGACATTCACTGTACATCGCCTCCCGATTAGTCGCTGTGGAGGGACTATTTGGAATGGTAACCTGTTTTTCAAGCGAAATCACTTACCAACCAGCTACCCGTTCCAGTAAAATAGCACCAAAGGGTTTCTTGTGACAACAGTGTGAGCTCCAAACACCAGTGCTAAGCAGCCCCCAGCCGTGCAATTTTTCATGTGGATACATGGTTCGAACTAGCTTGTTTCTAGGCACACCTTAAGCAGTAGAGGCGAGAGGCGAGAGGCGAGAGGAAGAACCTGTTAATCAAGCCAATCGACTGAGAATGTGCAGCTTATGCTGAACGGTAGCCCTTGATTCCTAAACGCCGAAAACAGACTGAAAGTTACCGCAGTTTTCGACAGCAGATAGATGAACCACATTCTTATTTATCTAACATTAGACTGAGCTCCAGTGCCAGTTTGTGAGAATGCAGTGGATATCAGTCATCAGTATAGGGATAAGCGTGTATCCACTAAGGTATATATATATATACCAAAGGGATGGCAGTTAGATGGACCGCAGACCACAAAACGCTCACTGTAGGTGGCGTGTGCAAATGATGAGACTTCTTCAAAGCAACTGCCAGGAAGGAATGATCAAAGCCGCTTAAGTATTTCCTACTTAGATAAATAGTCCTCTGCACTGATAATCTAAATAACAAACCCACTCACTGACATTGTACTAATTGTAACTCAGAAAGTGAACGTGGAAAACGCCCGCTGGTTGCGTTTCTGTCAACCGAAAGCTCCTTGTAATATGCATGAGTACAAACAAAGAACTCAAGCCTGAAAAGGCAGGAAAAAATTACATATTCAGAAAAATTATTTTGGTTTCACACTGGTCTCAGTTTTTTAACCACTATTGGCAACTTTGAGAAAGGGTGATTGAAAGTGTGGTTTCAAAAATAACGTACAACGATTTCACTGACCATTTTCGATGATAACGTCAGTATAAACTTTAAAAATTGGTAGACGAACATGATCCATAGCCAGCATCAAAGGATTTCGTAGCGTGAACAGAAGGATGTCAACAACATCCTTCTTTAGTTCAAGCAAGCTTTTGGTGCCTAGCTGCCATGCTATCAAAAGGAAGCGCAAAGGGTGAGATAATGTCAAGTTGCCCAAGCCTATTGAGAAGCGGTGAGTCGGAGTCGAACCACGGATCTGCCGGACTTTAAGTCAGCAGCTCAACCACTGAGCCATCCCAAGCTCAAGCGTTTGCACCCTACTAACATTACTGGAATACTAGGTAGTTCGCTGTCTGTACACGCTTGGAAAGGTTGACCAGAAACACAGTTTTTCATAGTAACATTTGTTGCGTTAAGCCTTAGAGGATGACTACATAGGAAGAGACAGTGTAGAATGGCTCGAGAATAGTTAAATTTGTTGCACCGGAGGATGTTGCGACCTATGAGCCAACATCTCCTTTGTTCTCCAGTGATTGCTATCCCCAAAAAATGCAAATGGGTTTCCGTAACACGGGTTTTGGTGGTTTTCACAGTCAACAGGCCGGTACTGTGAAACAAAGCATCACCCGACCCAGCCCAATGTAACGTGGAAGGTTTCGTTTAGGTCACTGTTTGGAACTGACTATATCCTTGATAAAAATGGTTCGTCAAGTCCCAGGTTCACCGTCCACAAATTACCATATCTCCCGTGAGGGCAACTGACTGGCTAAGATAAGATGTCTAGATGTGAAAGGGTGACTGCATTACCTGAAAAACTTGGTAACTTGGTATTCAGGATAATCCATCCAAACTGATTCATCTACATCTGATCAAAAATAATTTCTTTTCGAAACAAGCGGAAGCAGGATTACGGAATGTTAGCAGGAGCACAGAATAGCATCAGTGGATTGTAGAGTTGAATGCTTCAATAGTGAATAAGAACCACTTAAGCAGGGCACACTGAGCATGCCTTCTTACACAAAAGCCGTGTACGTTAAATTTACAAGGGGACTGTTTACTTTTTCACGAAGTATCAACAATACGAACAACAAAACAAAGACGGTATTAACAAGGCTTTTTTTTAAGCTGAGTAAGATTTCCCGGTAAACTATTGGTCTTCAAGTTTTTTGAGACCACAGCGCTGAATTACCGGGCACACTGATCAGCCTTTAGGAGGACCACTTTCGGAAAAGATCACTTTGGTCATGTTCCTCGCGACAGTCAATCCAGAATGGGATCTCTTCAGTTGACCAAATCTGAATAAACATTCTGCGATCCCAAACTGTTGCCCATCACTGGCGCTTGTTTGTAAAGGAAGACATATTGATACAGATTTTTAGTTCCGAGGATACAAAAGCCATCTATGAAACTGACAAACATACCTGGACCTTGACTTCATACAACAGTGCCTTTTTATCCGCACTGCCATTGAGCATCGGGCTAAACAGGGCTGAAAAATAATGAAGGGTATTTTCACAGGATGCTTTGCTGGAAGTACAGCATACATTACAATTGTAAACACACCCATTCATATATTGACGCAAGCACTTTAGGCTGCGGTTGTACTCTGACTCAAGAATGATAATTTTGGGCTGTACGAGGTAAAAGCCAGAAAACTCACAGCCATTTATCCTCGCAGTATAAAGGGGAACTATCCAGGTAATTCAAGTAATTTAAAGGTCAGAATCAAACGAGCTTGATGATGATACCTGTAGGATTTCAACCACATCATAATATGCGTGGCACATGGCGTTGAATGTACATTCTTGCCATTGAATCTCACACCAGACCCAGTATGACGGACACTTTGTGCCTGATGTGCGAGTCTTGACTGTGCTAGCGCTTACCGCGCCTTGAAGAGCATTCAGCATTGTTTGTCCTTTCTTCGGTTGTTAGACTTTACACGCATGTTTCCTTACCAAAATTCTTACGTACGTTGGGATTCATCCTATCTGACTAGAACTGTTGGTTGCATGAGTTCGATTGAGACATTTCTTTCTTTTATCTCATATTCTCCTGTAACCCTTTCGCATTCATCGCTTGCATTCACTTTTTATGTCTGTGACCATGCTCTTCAAAAATAAACGATAATAAGACTACAACTGTGCCATAAGGAGCGAAGTTCATTACTAAGATTGACAAGTAGCCAGTTGAAAAATCTCTATATGATCCAAGAACAGAAGTCTGGCACTTTGTTGTCCTCCTTATTTTCGATTGCTGAAGCCATTCCAGTGCTCATCTTGACACCATATGTCATCGTTTAGGTGTTGTCACAGTGTATATACAGCTGCTTTATTTTCTAGGGTACCTCTTACACCAATTAATATAGCTGAAGGAGGCACAAAGATAGCATGAGACTGATTTTGTATAAACTTTGGACAGTCAGCACTTGCTTCGGGGCCTACAGCTGACAATATGTGCACGACGATCCAAAAGTTCTTGGTGTGCGAATAAGGCTCCACTGACCTACATCTTTTGTTTTGTACGCATGACTTGGTCGGCTTATTCATAGTCGAATGTTGTTCGTGTATCATTGGAATAAGTGGACAAACAAAAATAGTCTTTTTTAGGCTCCAGTTTTATATCCCGTTTACGCAGTTCTATTACACTTAGTATAGCGATTCCATTTCGAGAATGAAACAGACGACGGGAAACCTAAAAACAGTTTTCGGCTTTGAAGTGCTGATTTCTTCATGGTTAGTATTGAATCGGTAGTTGTCGACCATTTTCCAAGAATTTCGAAAAGGTGATTACATTCCTGGCATAAAGTATGACCATATTTGAAAATCAAACCGCTTCACTGACAGGGATAATGTTATCCTGCTTTTGTTCACAACTTAACACAGGCAGTTGTAATAAGACAAGTCGGAGATCTTAACTATGTTCCATATTGCTCTGTGTCGAGTCCTAATGTCGAACGCAATGTTGAACCGTAAAACCAGTTAAGTCAAGAACGGGACCTAATATTTGAAATAATGTATCCAACAGTCAGGTTTTTCATGCATAGTGACTTCTTTTTTCTTCTCTTTTCCTCAGCACGGCTCTGGACATAAAATTCCTTGGAAAATAAATATTCTGCAGTTCAGGTGTTAAACGCCCTTGATGAATGTTACTGTTTCGGGCAGCATTTTACCCATTCCAGTACATGAATTTGAGGACCTTCGTTATAATAAAATTGTATGAATATAGGGTAAAACGGTAGAAGATGACCTGCGGCAATAATATTTCGCCGAATCACTGCTTATTTTCCACGGCTTTTTTCGCAGACAGAGATGAAACTGGTATTTAAGTGAGCTTCTCGTGATAAAATTCTGGTGTGTAAATAAGTATGTATGTCATTTGGATTGAGTAAGACTTGAAGCTCCATGAAGTGCAAATTGATCGTGGGTTTTCGAAAAAAAGTGCTCAGAAATCATTTGAATAGTTTTTTCCATGGCGGTAAAGTGCACTTCAAAATCCATAGAGAAGAACTAAGAGGACTAAAAAATTGTGGTCCAGCCTTGGTAAGTGTAGTAGGAAGCGGATACGAAGCACAAAACATAATGGGGGAAAATGCGACGCTTTGTAGAGTGAATCAAATTTTTCCTCAGGCTTAATATATCTTTCGGCCTACAATATATTTCCGAATGCACGCTATGACGGGTTCAAGGCTTAATTCACCACGTTGTTTCCACCAATTCAATCCAAAGGTAAGCTATCAGTAGACCGTAACCTGGACATTGGAAAACAGGAAGAAAGTAGGTGTTTTTACACTAATTTATGCATATTACTTGGAATTCAGGTAAATCTAAATGTGTAATAAAGCTTCAGTCTGATGGGCTTTGAAAGCAATGTCGCAATGAGCAAATCCGAATGACGCGGAAGAGATCGAAACTTTAGAAACATCCAGCAGCTTAGGTCATTACCATCTAGTGCATGTAAGCACATTAATCAGAAAGAAAACACTAATTCACTTGGCTATAAACAGCTTGTTGAACCCTTAGTGGGCACTTTCCATGGATAACATAAAGATTGACAGCGTTCCACACTTTGTGCTGTAAACAAAATTGACTTCACAGGTCGATCCAATGTGATAGTCAGATGTGGTAAGCATTGAGCCAGGCGTTGGTCATTATATTTGGTGATTATCAAGCAGAAATTCCCATGTTTCCTTGCACCTTTGGAGTGCGCGAGGTTTTAACACAAACAAAGCAATCATCAATGTAATCATCGAGCCCATATCTTAGAGTGTGCTGCACCCATGCCTTTCTCGCGCATTGTTGCGGTTAGTAATACCACAGTACTCATGGTCAATCGAACCGTTACACCGTTCAGCCTTTCATCCCTTCGGTGCCTAACTGTCGTGCCACCAGGAGGAAGCACGACGGCTCGGATACTGCCAGGTTGCCCAAGCCTAGATAGGGGAAGTCGAGAGGCAGATGTCGGGCTCAAACCACAGACTTTCCGGTCAGTAAATTCGCGCAAACGTTACCATGGATTTTCATAGCATCCTTTGCCCCTACTGGTTGAATAAAAACCTTGCACTTGAGTTTTTGCCGCACTTGTTTGGAGACCAAACCAGTCCACATTTTGTGGGCAAGGGCTTAATGTGGATAGCATGCAACAGGGCATACATAGTGTGCATTGTTCAGTAAATACCTCCGAAAAAAATTGCTTCCATCCGAAGCACTTGTTTGCTGATCTTTCTGGTGCAAATTCGTTTGCTTCGGCTGATTGTTGATGTTTTAATAAAGTAGCCGTAAGAGATCTAAAGACACTTTGGAACCCCGAGACGCAAAGACCAATGCTCATCACTCGGCAACAAGTAGCAGAACGCTTTTCTGAATTTTCAAAATAACTCGATACTCACCACCCCATAAAAACTCTCTCCGCTCCTGAAATAAACCGTTCCAAAGTCCCAACCCCTATCCTTAGGTGGTTAGAAGTATGCCCAAAAACTGTGAGTACCACAGCATGACTTTAGGATCTGTCGGTTTAAATCACACGCCAGAGGCATTCGTCAACCCGTTACAAAATTTGAATAACAGTTGAATAGTCCAGAAGAATTGAGCTTCAAAAACCGTCAAATCGAGAGGGCTACAGGCCTATTCTGATTGCAGAATCATTCACCTGAAAATGGCTTGAAAGAAGCTACACCAAAGCTCCCGGATTATCACCAGCTTTAGTTAATGTACCACCAGGTTCGAACTGCAGAACTGCAAAAAAACATCTTATGCAAGTTGCAAAATTATACGTAATGTAATCGTCTCGAAATAACGAAATGCTGGTAGCTCAGGTGCAAAAATTGATTGTTGATCGGGCGGGGTATGATCTGTGATCTGAGCACCCACGACCTGATCTGGAAATTCTCCAAGCCTGGTAATTCCGCCATCCATATTCACATGATTCTAAGGTTTGCCTAGGTGAACAGGTCAAAACAGCTTCAAATAAAATGATTACCAACATGCTGATAAGATGGCTCACTCTGTGGGCGGTGTGTGAAGTAATTGCTTCCTGTGTGGTGCAAACAAAAAAACACCCTGGCACTCACATGCTAGCATCGCAAGGTCATTTTCTTATTACGCGCCTAATAATCAGCGTCCTTTTGGCACCGAGTAGCCTGTTTGTCAGAAGATTAGATTTAGAGCTTCAGCGGTTGATAGATGGGTGCGCAGGTGCACCTTGGCAAGTTTTGCCTCACTTGAGAAGATGATAACGTTTGACCTAAAAAGCAGCGGCTTGCAAGGAGTAGCCGCTCGGTATTCTCGAAGGATACAAGGTTTGCAAATTTACAATTTCATAGCGAAGAATGTCTATGTATATTGAGTACTTGTGCAAACTTTCTTAAATGTCATCGATCACCACAGATTCTGGAAACGGTGTATAATGTAGTACGATATCACGCACTGCGATGAAACATGAAGCGCTTATAATGTATGGATGTTGAAGGTAGTTCTGCCGCTGAAGTAAGTGATTCAGTTTTGCGGAGTCTACATTGTGCTTGTGGATGCAAAATATAGGAGAGTCACTGTAATTATTTGCTCTGTATATCCTAGTTGACTGGACGAATACCGAATTCTGTGCTCGAGGACCTCGACGATTGCTATTCCGAGTATTTATCGCGGTAGGCACATTCATTATTTTCGGATAACTCGTGCGAGGTTTGAAGAACGTAGGGCTCGCAGATGAAGACCTATCCCCGTAGGTTGGGATTTGCGATACACTCCAGCAGAGATTGCCAGTGCAACTGAGAAAACATGACAGGACAATCATGTGAACGATTACAACAGGCAGCTGAATGAACCAAGCTGATGCACAAGATTAGCAGGCGACTGATTGTCCAACTAGTTAGGTTTAATCGACTTCGATAACAGCGGACATATCGGACACCATGCACCCATTCATCGTGACCGTTAAAAGTCTAGGCCCAACCCGGACGAGTGGAAGAGTTGAATTTTTGAACGTTTTGGTTATTATATATACCTGGCAGGATATGCACGGTCTTCTTCGTGCGTAGTGTTCAGCAAGCTTTTGACGCGTTGAAATGAGGGAAAGATGAGTTAGTTGATCAAAATATCGCTAGGAAGAAGGCGGTTGAAAAATCGAGAACAATACATACTCTGTAAGGCGAGCACTTCAGCGGTAACAATATGTCAGGTCCGTGATTACATGATTCTTATTGCATTATCTCCTGTAGCTGACGCCCACTGAGTAATGGGCTTCCAGAATTTCGAGATTTACCCGAAATGCATGATGCCTCGTTAATGAACATACGGCAACCGGTGGCCCTTACGAAATCAACACCGTATCCTTCCTCAGCCTGGTGCTCTACAGCATTCGCACTAGCATAGTGGTATTAACTCAAGGCTGTCGATCAGCTCCTCTCTTGAGCGGGAAATATGGACGCATACCGATTTCTGGGACGCGCTGTGCTGGGAATCTGTGCTCCGGCCAAAGACGACATGAAGAGTTGGCTTCTTTTAGGACAACTTAGCAAACCCAACAGTGCTCTTTCTGGATGGGCCGGGTGCCAAACAGAAAAAAATAAATCAATCACACTCGGACTCAGGTTGAGAAACCTGAAGATCGCCACTGCGCAGCAGCCAAGGTTCACCATCACAACTGTCGACGTAATATGACTCGCAATCCTTTGCAAGCCAGTGATCGCTGCTAACATTCGGCAGATCAGAAAACACGCGAAATCATACTTCTGTGTCTCTGCGCCGCCATCTGGATTTAATTGCTTTATCGTCGACCCCCAACGGCGAGTCGCCAGTTACAAACGTCGGGCCTTTGCACAGCAGAACTTTCCCCTGAGAAATCCATCGCTTGATGATGGTTGTCGACTTCCTGTGTTTCGGCGCCTGAAGTCTATCCACCACCCGAATACTGCTTTGAACAGACTGGCCTCTGAATACCGAGAACGAGTGGAAACAAGGGAGTCACCTCGATTGGTAGATGGGGCATGTGCATTCACCAGCACATAGTTCAAGCACCTGGGGGTGCTTGCGAGTATCCGCAGGGATCCATTTGCCGGTCAACGAAGAACTGCTTCACTTTGTTAAGTTCAACACAATGGAGGTGCAATCCTGGGGATCACGGTCTAAAAAGCCTTAAAACGAACGAAAAAGCGTACGTTGTCATTCGTCAGGATTTTCCTTTGATTGCAGTGGTATGAAGTATGCATTTTATATACCCGCACGAGCCAATCGGCGGCTTTTTAAGGCTACTACTATCATTTTCTAGACGGCTGTTATTCCCTTTGTCAAAATGAGCCATCCCGGATCGTGCATTCACAGATCATTTGCGGGTGATGTAAAGTGGGCTCGAAAGTAAGAGAAAAATCGTGGATACGTGTGGTGCAGCAGTTTCTGATGTTGTCGAAATCTTGGCGCTAGTATTATGACAAATAAAAAACCTACTGTACGAATTGTATAGACGAGATATACGGTGTAATATGTGCCGATTGTCCCAGCGTGTTTCTGCGACTATATATGTTTCATGATACGTGCGTGCTTCCTGCTGTTTTTTTAATATGAAAGCAGCACAACATTATATTGCACCTGAACACTACCCTCGCCGCCCGCATTTGCATCGCCTGTTTATCCATCACAAAAGTCTTCACGGGATAGTGTTCGCCAGTCATTCCCCATCGGAGATGGCCGATAATTTCGGAGATCGTTGTATATGTCCCGAGTGGCAAGGACATTGCCGAACTCATCGGCTGCAAATCGCAGCACCCCACATGACGGCCTTCACACTTCAGCAGGGTACTGAGATTGCCCAACTCCTCTTCGCTTAGTCATCGATATACCGGAAGCCTATCGCCCAAATACGTGGAAACCTTATGGTTGTATCCAAGAAAGAGGTTTTCTGAGAGATGGTTCCTCTGCCACCTTAGGCAAAAATACCATGCTGTGGGTGCCTCAAATACTGTTTGGCAATAGTCCATATGCTCAGGTTACTGGCACATTCAGATTCCCCAGCCGTGCGTTAGTTTTGCATGACGTTTGCCACCGTTATAGTGGCTCTCTGGTAACGCAAAACAGCGTTGGTGCATCGAATACTGCCTACAAGCACAAATACCACGTAATTATCCTTCGTGTACTCATTTCACTCCTCAAATGCAATGAAGGATGAAAAGTGGACAGCTAGTAAGTTCTCAACCTACATACATGAAGCCATAGCATTGCAAGTTCAAAACTGAATGCGAGTCAATAATTAGGAAGGGGTATTAATCAAAAGAAATCGCGACAACATGAAGGCAAATCAGGGCTCTTATATTTGAGCATACGTAAAACAAGATGCAATATTTTTACGTGAATATATTTACTCCAACCGCAAATGGTTAGAAGAAAATAGCATTTCCCGGCCAATAACCAACCATTTTCGTGATAAGTTGTACGCAAACCAGAGCCGCGCGCATTCAACATGCATTTGCCCACAAGCCATATGGGAGCTTCTCGGTCGCACAATGCCCTTAACAGTAAGACCTTTGAGAGTTGAATGAAACGTTTTGCCCAAAGAGTTTCGTTTGTATCGTACGTTCTCGAACCGGAAACCATCCCAATCTACGTTCAAATGTCACAGCTCACCAAATTTCATTGTCCACTTAAGCAACCACACCTCTGACGAAAAAATTCTGGCGGAACAATTTCGTAGCATCCCCCCGACCCCAGGGTGCCTAGATAAGGCTCAAAAGTATAGACTGTTACTCTGAACCCAATTGTTTGTCTGTTGTAGTTCATCAAAGACACATCATGGCTTTCAAAAATTCAATTCCATGTGCGAATGCTGAGTGCTCCAAGTGGAGCGCAACTTAATAGAATTGAACCATTCTTTTCCTCCTGATATCACTGAGTTTCTGAGGTTTCAAATTTCACGAGATAGTCTAATCTTTCTTAAGTTGATCACAGTAGTATGTATAGCTGAGCAAAATTTTGAGTTCGCCGACTACCGTTTATCCACATTTTATTAACAATTCACAAAACGCAGCGCGAAATCAAACCTTGACACATTTTAGCTTTCCGCGTTTTTCTTCGAGTTGAGATGACACCGACAGAATATCAGATGCAAATCCCACCCGGGTAAATATGTGAATGACGTTTGTATGCGTTATCCGCCTCGGGCGAAACAAATAGGATGAGCTTTTTTTTAACGAACTTCGGCACCACACGAATTTCACGGAGCTAGCACACCCCTCCCCATATACCAACGATGGACAATGTGATGCATTGCACAGTAGTAATGCGAGTGCCATCTTTGTGGATGATACATAGTCCCGGATACGCACAACTAGTCCGTAGATAATAATCAGGTTTTTAGCTGGAATACGTCATAGAGCCCAGCTACATTGAAAAACAATATAGTCAGCTGCTGCCGATCATCATGGCGCTACCAGGTATCTCAGATAGCACGCCCGTATCTATGTGCGACTCGGATTATGAGGTCCTCCTTTATACAGCTGCCTAACCCGATCGCCAGCAACGGAGCCCCATACTCATACCCGTGCAAGTTACCGCCCAACTCGACTAATTATTGTAACGGCCAGGGCCACGTCTATGCGTGGCGCTGATTATCAGGCGTCATATATGCATGTCATCCTGATGCCATGGCCAAGGACGACCCTCCATCACCATAAGCTTCTGCATTCATGCCCACCCCGGCTACGTACAGTAACTGTTAGGCCCGTGTCCTTGTGCGACACTGATTATGAGGCCTCAGCTACGCAGAATATCCTAATCCAACGGCCAACGACGCCTCTTCATCTTCATAATCGTGTGTGTTACCGCTCCGCCACATCCGCACTTGAAGCGGATGAAGTGTTGCTCGGACCAGTAGTAGATTTGCATACATTTGGGAAACTTTCTTCCCCCCAACGAATTTTGAAGGTTACATCTTTAGCAAAGCGTTTATTGTGCGGGTGACAAACATAGCCACAGGAGGAACACGAAGGCCTTACACAAGTAGCAGTCAATTGTTCATGCGATGGTGCCTGAGAACGCGGAGACTTTCGATATGGTAGCACAGGTTGGCTGTTCAGCAAAATGAATGCAACCGATTTTGTGACGTTTTGAGGGAGTTTGCTTGGTTGTAGGTGGTTTTAAAATCCACCGAGTTGTGTTTAACCGGGCCCTAGCGTATTGCATGTGTATAGAGTCCACAAATAAGTGCGTCTCTTAATGCTTCACCGCTATGTTTTTCTGCAAAGACAGCTGTAAATCGGAAATCTGGCAACACAGTGTGAAGATTTCGCACGAATTAATCGACATTCTGATCTCCATCTTGCGCAACCGCATTCAAAAAGGCCGAGCAAAAATACTTTTTTTCGCGAGGTTTCAGTAGTTGACTGTTAACCCTCGCAGTCCTTGATGAAGTCGTAAACATCAGAAAGAACGTTGTTGAACGAGACGTTTAGTTTATCTGGTGAATGAGATGCAGTTGATTATAGGTAATTCGCAAAAATACAAAACCAGTGATTTGAGATATCTGCCGAGTCTCTAGTGTTGATTTCGGATCGAAGAGTTCAGGAAATGTAAATCGATTCATTTTCGGATAAAAATTCTTGGATGAACAAATGTGGTTGATCAAGGGATAGAGTGCGCCAGCGATCAGAATAGGAACGGAAAAGGAAGGGCCCAGAATCAGGGACTTATTCATCCAAAATATTGACGCTGCGAGTATGGATTGTTCCCAGCAATCTGTTGGACCACGTTGAGTTACGCGCAAAACCCCAAAAGACAAAGCGTTCAAATGGAGGCTTATCTACAAATGCGGTACTGTAAATACAATAATAAAAATAACAAAGCTTTACAAACCTCAAATCGTGGGACTACGCCGGCTTCTATACACCGGTTTAGGAACTGCTGATTCCTAAAGGATCCCGAAGTCCACACCGATTCAAAGGCACGTGTCAACAAGACAACGAAACCACGTGATGACTTAAACAACACGCACAATGACAAGGTCAGAGAACGGTTTACGTTCAGGTCAGAAACAAGAAAGTTTGTATAGGCGCAAAGGCTGAATGACAAAAACTGGGAATAACGTTGTACAAAATAAGGATAGAAGAAAAGAATCAACAGCGAGCCAAAACTGATCTTGCAATTAACGACGAAGCCTCTCTATTAGCTTTCTAGCCAGGTCCCCCCGATAGTATTGAGCTATTAGAACTTAGTAAAATTGATAAATGACACCGCTCCGTTTTGGCGCACGTAACGCTGACGGAAAGTGAATTGAGCACAGTGACATGACCAGAGCCAAGCAGTGTAACCCAGAAGGAACGACAGCCTTTAATTGGCCCTCCCTATCGGTAACTGATAGCCACATGGTCTAATTAAGTCTATGATTGTTTTGCGTTTGTTGGCCTCCAAGAAACTAGGTTTAGGCGTTTGTGTAAAGTTCGTACTAATCAGGAACGGAACAATACACAATTAGTCGCTCTCCATTATCCGTACGCTGAGCATCGACTCCATATTAACCACCTGATTCCGGAGTTGGCCGTCTAAGTCCCTTGGGTCACAATATCTGTCCTTGTTGCCGACAGGCGCAGCCGTAACATATCTCGATAAACCCCGTCTTCATTCGCGGAACTGCAACCTGTCGCAGCATATGCTGATACGGCAAATAAACACCGTTTACCGCATCGATCTGCCTTGATCTTGATTAAGCCAGATAACCACACAGCTCAGAGAGAACTGTTTACTGCGATCCAGTTCAGTAAATCGCCTCCAGCTTTGGGGTTGAGTGTAACTTCTACAACATGGATACCACGAGTCGTGATATCAGAATACCAGGCACACGAAGAGTGAATTGTAGAACATCTGAGCTCGATTTGATGGGTTTTATATGTGTGTTTCGGAAACAACCTACATTGACATTCTGGGAAGCAATGTTTCAGTACGGTGCCCAGTTTTGCATGGTGTAGAGACATTGAGGGCAGCATTTTGAGCCACATTTTTGAGGATAGTAGGGGATTATTTTCTTTCGTTGTTCTCGGCGACGGTTTAGATACGGAACGGTGGCTAGGGCACTGGCGGATTGGTTGATCGTGCTGCACCCTCCACGAGTGAGTAGGGTGCTTACGTGAAGACCTGAGAACGAAGAGTTACAGGGGCGGAGTTTGGTTGAGTTACCCCAACTTAAGCCTCCGACTCAAATGTCTGACCAAAGAGGCAGTGGAAATATGTTGAGCTTTGTCTGAGATCCTGTCCCTAGCCCATGATTCAAAAGTCTGACCCGCATGACAGAGGATATTGCGGTTTTCTTTGGGGACCTCACCCGGAGCAAATGTCTCGATAGTCTGTTTTGCTTGGCTGTAGGGGGCCGGCCCGTCCCGAGGACGCAGTTAGGAAGCCATTATTGTTTCACTCCTAGTGCAGCTGCACACAGCAGGTACCGTATTGACCGTATTGAATAATGCGCGAGCTGTTGGTCGATCAGAGTGTACGTTTTTTACGGCTGACTTTTTCCAACCCATCCGTCCCCGGGCGAATGCAGGATTGCCACCCACATAAGTATGGACATGCTAATCACCCAGGGGAAGCACCTTGCTTCCTTCACGCTCCCATCGCAGAGGAAACTATAACTTTACATCCAGACCACCTACAATTGCTCGCAGTACGGTGGGTAGCTTTCCTCCGTAAGGCCGCTCCCCTCTGAAGTTTCTAGCATGGTTGATAATTTGGGAACTGCTTTCCGACCACTATTCCCCTTGCCGTGGAATTCTGAGCTCAATTTTTCCTTTTGATATTCGGGATTGTCGAACCTAGGCATCACTCAAAGTTCAGTATCGGGAACCTCAACACACGCGCTATTTCGCTTATTTCAAGACCTGAAATATAATAAGACACACTTCGTTGTATAATGTCTATGACGCATGAGTGACAAAATCAATGCTGTAGTCTTTGATGATGATGATGATGATGATGATGATGATGATGGTGATTTATTCTTCGGAAATGAGATCAATGTCGTCTGCATATTCCAGGTGGACATGGTTCTCGCCTGTAAGGATCTGAACATTTTTGTTCCGGGATACTTTGTAGATTTCTCCGCATCAACTCATCAATGATGAAATTCAAAAAAGGGCGATAAAACCACCGTTTTTGGATACCCCCGCATGTATGAAAGCTATTAAAGAGCTTGCTATGTACTCACGCTCACTCACATGTAAGTAGGTAGAAGGAGCGCGGGATTTTTTCGAAATTCTGAGCATATCTGTTTGCGTAAATATGTTGAATACATACCTGGAGTATGAGAACACTGATATTGCAGAAAGCCCACAGGCATCACGTTGCTTTTCCACACGATAAAACGTGAAGGTATGGTCTCCTTCCGACCGGAAACCGCTCACTGTTCTCAGCTACCGTCTCCACACTTCCTTGCAGGACGAGATACTTTAGTGAGTAGAGAGCGTTAGTATTGACCGGAACACCCGTGGTAGAAAAAAAGCGCGGCCGTTTACGAGTGGGCTTGGGTAACCTGAGAGCATCTTCGCCCTCATGCATTCTTCGAACGACTTACTAGGTGGGCACCGGAGGGGCCTTACGGCTGACCGGTTATTTGGTTTTTATCATTCGCCGGATGTTAGATAGGCATCACAAAGTCAGGAATGATGCTAAGCCCTCTGTGACTGCTACATTGACTGCAAGCAACATTTTTTAAAGTGGGCACTACTGTGGATGAATTCCAGCTTGCTATGACGGCCCATTTCATCCAGAGAACAGTAGAGACAAGCATCGAATAAGAATTTTGCCTCTATCCTGAAAAAGAGTTTTTGAAGCATCAGCAGCTCGGTGACGCAGAGAAGACATCCGTTAATTTTCGAGGCCATCTAGGGTTTCAAGTTCACTCTCCAGGGTTCCGTTCGAGTCGTGGATCCAGCTGAGAAACTGCAGGCACCAGTTAGATTGTTGTGATTAATCCAAGTATTCCGACGCTCTTCTTTGGGATAACTTGAACTGTTTTAGCAGTGGTCGTTTAGCTCACCCGAGAGCTTTTTTGACCTTTTGGGCGTTACTAACTGGAATACTTTTCACATGCCCCAGAATTTCTTGCCTCCTACATTTTCTCAGCTCTCTGCAGCTATCACCATTTTTACCATTGGCAACTTCAATGCCATGCAACCAGGATTCAAATGAAAGGCCAATTGTGAAGAAAAGGATAAAAACTGACCGGGGAGGGACTTAGTACAACTTCACCACAATCATTCCGTGGTGTCTACAACGCCAGGCAATATGGATTGCAAATGACAAGAAGAACGAAACTGACACTGATTAGCAGCCACATCTCACAGCGTCTTCAATCAGGCGCAGTAGGAATCTCGCGATCGCCATCATGGAAGACTTCAGATAAGTGACAGCTCGTGGGCACGATAAGTTTTGTTCGAAAAGATCGGCCCAGATTTCAGTGCGTTCTTATTTATCCAGGATGATTGTTCCATTATGATCCTGCTGGTTTTGATCACAGGTGGTTTCGGGGGACTGGCCGCATGGATCACCTGAAATAATCTTCGGGCATTTTCGGCATTTTGTGCCCCTCCACCTCCTTGGCTTTCTGTATTGACGGTATTTTACCAGCTTAGTTCCCGTTTTGAACGCCACAAGCCAGCGTTCCCGTCAAAACACCACCTCTAAGAATGCACAAAGTATATTAGCGGCCAAAGCCAAGTCAAGAACAATAGTACAGCATATCTTATATACGGCAGCAACCTTGTGGAAATTCCGGCGCTTTCTGGATGCGAAATTAGCCGCCGGGTTGTGATTGGCCTATGGGCCCACGCTTTCGACCAATCATAGCTCTGCTGAATGCTGGATGTTGAATGCGGCCAGGCGCCCGAGCATTTGGCCAGCCTTCTGCGGGATAGATTCCTTGGGGTAGTGGATTCATGCACAAGCCAAACTCAAGCAAATGGTTGGCTGCTTCGAGTCACGTGATTCACACCGGAACATACGACTGTTCCATACAAGGCCTAGCTGCTTAGCAAAGGTATGCAGCAATGGCTTCCCTTGGAGTATCGCCGCCTCCGAGGGGACTTAATTCTTACTTACGCCCTGTTTGAACAAGGCTTGGCCAACAGGTTTTTCACCGTTGACCCAGCAAACACACGGCGGGGACACGGTAAGAAGATTTTTAAGCTCAGAGCGCACACCTTCATTAGGCAAACTTTTTTCTCACTTCGGGTAGTTGCTGCGTGGAATAACCTTCCTGAGACGGTTGTCCACGCTCCCTCTAGAACTCAGTTCAAAACACTATTAGACACTTATTTACGCGAGTCCTCGCGCTGGCAAACATACTGCCCCGCGCTGAGAACTTAAAGAGCAGTGCTACACCCTTTTTTCACTTGTGCCTCTCAGGTGAACGACAGCTGCTGAATGACAAGAACAAAACCGACCCGGGAAACTTGGGCAAAAGCCTCGCTCCGTTGTATCAATCCGTGAATCCGTGAATCCGTGAATGGCTGGCCGTGACTCGATGGCCCAGTGGGATAAGCTTGGTCGCACGAACCTGATGGTTCCAGAGATCTCCTGAAATGAAAGCTTTAAATTGTTTCACGCTATTTTCTCGCTTGCACTGCCAGTCCACCTTTTCTTAGTTTTTGCGCTTTAGCCATTTAACTCGTTTTTTCTTTGCTTGTGTACAAATGCAGTTTAAACGCGCGCGCTTCCTCGCTTATGCACAACTAACCAATCAGAATGCTGGCTCGTGCATGGATGGCATGCCGCTCCTTGGCCGTGGCTGTGCCTACCTGCAAGCAGTAAAGTGGTGTCGGGTTGGAACTACGCCTGACACCTTCGGAGTCCATCAGACTTCACGCTCGATCTTTCGGGATAACGTCAGCCGCTGAACGACAAGAACAAAACCGACCCGGAGAACTTAGGCGAAAGGCTCGATCCTGTGTATCATCCTGTGAATCCGTGAACATTGGCGTCTGATAGTTCGTCGGGTCAAATTATGGGATATTTATCCGAGGTTTAGGCGGGGCTAAGATGACCAGAAGGTTCATGTTTCGACCCCGACCTCTGCCCCTCGACTTACCCTGTCTAGTTTGGGGCAATCTGGCAGTATCCCAGCCCTCGTGCCGCCTTCTGGTGGCATGGCAGTTAAACACCGAAAGGGTGTTATGGCTGATTTTTTTTGAGGTTTAAGCCGTGTCATTGGTCTGACATCCACTGCTTAAGTGGACTTGGTTGCGCCGTACCACATTCAAAGCTCCCAGCACTTTGCAAAGAGGTGGTGATCTCGTCCCAGCGCGGATGCACACCTAATGGTGGAGCAGTTGGAAGCGACTGTAGAAGAAAAAAGCCGTTCAGCTGTAACACCCTTCCGGTGCTCAACTGCCATGCCACCCGACGGAAGCACGAGGGCTCGGATACTGCCAAGTTGCCCAAGCCAAGGAAAGTCGAGAGGCAAAGGTCGGGTTCGAGCCACTGACCTTCCGGTTAATAAATTCGCCCTCTTACCACTTGAACCATATCGTCCCTTCCAGAAGACAACTCTGGTAGTTTTGTCTAATATCCGGATCTGCCTGTCTCTCAGTTGCACCACACGCGGCCCTGGAATACGAAGGTAGAGGCGACTCCGGACTAGCTGGTGGTCGGAACCCACAAATGCGTTCCAAAACGAGCGGTAGTCAGCTATTGATCCACGCTGTTGGTAACTGATGCCAATCTGATCGCTTTGAGTTCGTGTCCGGCACGCCGTTGGAAGTCACCATGTGGTCAGACGACTTCGGCTGTTTTGGAATTTGATACTGCATAAAAAACAGCCTGCGATCAGCACATACCTGAAGCAGTCGCTCACCAAGAGCAGTACATACAGAGCCCACTCTATGTTGATCACGTAATTGAGTCTCAGATGCGCTGAGCCTGCCCACTTGCGAACTCAGATCTCCGGTAACCTTAGCGATATCTGAGCTTTTAGCTCGCCGCAACAGGGCATTCAGGACGTGGTGTGTGTGTTGGTGTCAGAGTTACAGTCAGTTGGAGCATAAACAGAAATTACAAACAGGCAGCGATCCACTTTCCTCTTGTGAGAGTCCTTCACACGTTGCCAGACGAACCGCACAGGGGCGGCTATCAGTCAAGCGAAAACCCTTCTGGCCGGTGACTTTGGACTATGCCAACTTCTGCACATCCTGCCACAGCAGCCTCTGGATTGCCATGGGTGCGCAGACGGAAGCGAGTGGAGAGTTACAGGGCGGCTGGCTCAACCACTGCGCTTGAATTCTTGTTTCTGATACACAGCACACATCAATACCAAGCAAGTCCAGTTTGCGAGCAAGAGCAGCTCGTTGTCTTGCTTGCTTCAGAGTGTTGACATTGAAGATAGCTAGGTAGATTGGGCGTCGAGGTTTGAAGATTGATTTCGAGGTGTCTGAGAATATCGGAGCTCATTGACGCGCAGATGTTTTCAAAACCGATGCAGAACGAACGGAGTCATCAGTCCTAACTGATGGGCCTACGACGGGAGAGCGGGAAGTAAAAGCAATCTTCATCGTCATCATGATTGTCAGCTGTAAGAACCGCGTACGTGTCATACAGTGCAGGTGCTGCAGTTCTGTCCATCGACGATTTGGGGAGACAGAGTAGGTAGCTGCGCAGGGAGTAGGGAGCTGATAAATTGGTGCGGAAATACAGGCCTGTCAGTGGACTTTTCAGTGGGTGGATTGAGAAGGGAGCTATGCACTGAAGACAGTGGTTTGGATGCACGAGCGTCATTGAGGGTGCGACTGGGCCATGTCTGACCCCTGATGTGGCTCGTCTCGGGGTCCCTATTCAGGGAGACGGTAATGACCAGCGCAGCTGAGTTTGCTGGTAATGGTGACTGGTGACTCAGGTTCACGAAAGCTGTTTTAGCCTTCCCAATCCGGATGGAAATATCATTTTTCACTAGACCACCGAGACTGATACAGCTGTTCAGGTAGAAAAACTTGTCTACTACCTCAAGTGGATCATCCGAAAGCATGAGTTTAGGGCGAGATAGCTCAGCGGTTAGAGCGCGAGCGTACTGACCGGAAGGTCCGTGGTTCGAACCCTGCCTCTGCCTCTCGACTTCCCCTGTCCAGGCTTGGGCAACCTGGCAGTATCCCAGCCCTCGTGCTTCCTCCGGGTGGCATGGCAGCTAGGCACCGAAAGGGTGCTACAGCTGAACGATTTTTTTTATGAGTTTAGGGTTCGACCCTACCCACTCTTGCAGTGGCACTTTACACTTTGCAGGTGCGAAGCGCATGCCAAACCGTGGGGCAGAATTATTTAGATTATTTAATATTGTTTGCATTACTACGGCTTCAGATCCAAGAAGAGCTATGTCCCTGCATGCTCGATACCCGTGAGCGAACGCCTTGGGAGCACTTCGACCCCACAGGCATTAGAAGCTGGTAGTGACTCTTCCATAATCGTATCAATGACGAAGTTGAAGAAGAATGGTCAAAGAGGACAGCCCTACCTGACACCACTTGATGTGGCGAACTCAGGCGAGATCTCGTCTTCTCTTCACACGTCCGCGGGTGTTGGCGTACAGCGCCTGAAGGAGGGTCGAGAATTTATGGGGAATACTTCCCCCCACAGACACTACTATAGTGCCTGGCGATCCAGAGAGTCGGAGGCAGCTTTCAGATCAAGGAACGTAACCATTGTTGGTTGCTGGAAACAATGTAGCTGTTCCAGAATCTGTTGGAGTGTGAAGATGTGGTCGATGGATACTCGTGCCGGACGGAACTCAGCTTAGTTTTCACGGCTCTGCCTCCCTGTGTTCAGTTAACCGTCGAAGGATAAGACCAGAAGAGGACCTTCGATACCACAGCTACCAGGCTGATACCATGGTGGTTTTCACGCAGCGTCATCGTACCCTTTTTGAAGATAGGAATAGCTGTCGACATGCCGTGTTCTGCAGACACCAGTAAGCTTAGTCAGATAGATTACCAGGGATTCTCCGCCTTCTTTGGAGAGGGCTGGATACCGACGTCCGGTCTTGCTGCCTTTGCACTTTATTTCTTCTTCCGAAGGGCGATGAAGGTTTACATTCCATTCGCCCGTATGCATTATCTCCACAGGCTGCGTTGCAGGAGGCCAGTTGAACTGCTCTTCGAAGTGTTCGGCTCATCTTTCTAGTCGGCGTTTTTGCGAGTGAATTAATGAGCCATCTTTTTCACTTATCGTTTCGCTGACCGTTGCTTTCCTGGGACCAGTCGATCGTATCGGTTGGTATAGGGCACGGCTGTTTCCTTTAGCAAAAGCCTTCTCCATCTCTCGAGCTTTGGATTTCCACCAGAGCTCTCGGTCTTTCCTTAGACTCTTCACTATTAGACGTTTAAGGGATTTGCATGCGCCGTCGTACTCGTTGCCTGCTGGTATGGTTTTCCTATCATCAGTCATGGATAACGACCTCACCGAAATACAGTGGCCTTTTGGTCGAATCGGAGAGGTCGAACAGACAGCACTGAACGCCGCTAACATAACTCCTTTCACATTTTGCCACGCTTCATCCACATGCTCACTGCCAGTGCAGTATTGGTCTACTGGGGAGAGTTGTTGGGCTAGCTGAGATCGGTACTGTTGAGCTATGGTCGTCCTTCGAAAATACTGGATTGGCGTGGTTCTTTCTGATTTGCGAGGGCCTGAAGGGAAGCGAACTGTCAGGCGTGCACGCACCATGGCGTGATCGGAATGAAGTGGTGTGCCTGATGAATGAGCCCGGATAGCTCTCGACAGAAAGTATCCTTCTCGGCGTCAGAACTGCAGTCCGTTGGGGCATAAGGCGACACTACAAACAGGCGCCGCTTTTTATGCGTTGAGCTTGATTGAACTAGGTAACCGGACAGCGCAAAGGCAACTGTTCACTGGGATCCAATCCACCAAAGCGCGTTGAGCTCTGGGGCTGAGTGCAATCCCCACACCATATGTTCCACGAGTCATCGCTTCTGGGTCACCGGACATACGGAGGGAGAAATGTGGAAGACCTGAGTTCTTCCTTGGCGTTTTGCGATGCATAAGCACGCTTGGGTCTTGTTTGCCTGTTTCGGAGACACGGCATACTTCAATTTTAGGAGAGTATAAGGTTTCAGCGAATATTGCCTGTTTGCCAATTCGACATAGAGTACGGACGTTAAAAGCTGTTATATAGGAAGCATATCGTGTATTTAGAAAGGTGTTCATGAGTAACCGAGAGCATAAGGCCCTTCGGTCAACTAACTGACAGTCAAATGACCCGGCGACGTTTGCCTGCATGGTGTGAAGGGACATTGATGGACATAGAACTGTGCGAGCAAATGATGCTTCCAGGTTGCCCAGGCCGAGGAAAGGGGTTTGGTTGAGGTACCCTACCTTGAGCTTTTGACTCAAAAGTATGACCCGCGTGGCAGCGGACAGTAGGGTTTTCTTTTGGAACCTTGCCCTGAGCTGATGAGTCAGTAGTCTGACCTACTGCGCTGCTGGGGGTTGGTTTAGTTCGATGGCGCAGGGAGTGATGCATTACTGTTTCACTCCTGATGCGGCTGCGCACAGCAGGTCCTTTTTGAGTAGCACCGGACTCTTTGGTTTTAAAAGTATTTCGACCGTAGTGGATAGTGCGCCGGCGGTCACGTTCAACCATTGGGCGATCGAAGTGTGCGGCTTTTATGGCCAGCCTTTTCTAACCTGTCGTTCCCCGGGGGAAGGCAGCATCGCTGCTTCCGTGAATATGGACTTATGGAATGGAGATGGAATATGTGGTCGCCTGGGGGAAGCATCTTGCTACCTTCACACTCCTGTCGCAGAGGACAGTACGACTTTACCCCCAGACCGCCTCGTGGCACAATTACTCGTAGTACGGCTTATCGCTGCTCTTGGTCTGACTGCTCCCATTTGGCCTTCCTGGCATGGTTGCACCTTGTGGAACGAAGTTCCAGCCAGTGTAGCCCACGGGATCGTTGCAGCAGTCAAGTCCAACCACCACGTTAGGGTGGCAGCTCTAGGTCGTAGGGAAGGGGGAATAAAAAGTATGTGAAAGAGAAAGAAGTGAGGCGTCAGCAATAACCTGTTTTGCTTACCCACCCTGCTGCATGCGGGAAGTAGGGCGGCCCGTCTGGTGACATCACGCGACGTCCCATGTGGCACGAGAATATCTTTATTTGTAAGTGCCATGGTTGTACGTGGGATGAGATACTACCAGGGCGCCCACGCCTAGACAGGAGGACGATTAGGATCTTCGATCAAAGCTTTTGACTCCAAAGCCTGACTGAAAGTCAGAGGTATAGCTTGATGGGTCACTAGACACACACCATCATACCACGGTAAGTTCCAGTCTCATCGCGACAGATCAGCGGAGTCAGAAACAGGTATGAAATCGAGAAAGAGGATGCTTGTTGGTTGTCTGAAGGAGTGGTGCAGTTCCAGTACTGGTCGCAAAGTGAAGATAGAGTGAATGACTCTCTCTGCCTTTCGACCTCCCCTGTCTAGGCTTGGGCAACCTGGCAGTATCCCAGCCCTCGTGCTTCCTTCGGTTGGCATGGTAGCTAGGTACCGAAAGGGTGCTACAGCTGGACGATTTTTTTTACGCTTGAGCAACGTGACAGTATCTCAGTCTCAGTGCGCAGAAGCTGATGAGGTTAGTGCAACAGCCGTACTTGAGTCTTGAATCCTCGCTTCAGAAGGACAACACCTGCCAATACACAACGAGTCAGATACACGCAGTGTCGATCCATTGTCCAGGTTGTGTTAGAGTGCGAACGTTAAAGTCTGCCAGGTGAACTGAGCGTCATCAAAAAATGATTTTGAAAATGTCCAGGGTTGTGATGGTGGACAGCGTAAATATCGTAGCTGATGGCAACAGGCGGCGAACAGGTCTTTCAGCCTCGAAGAATGAGCATATGGAGATATCGCTGACCAGGTAGTAAGGAGAGAGACAATAACGAATATGTGAAAGGAAAAGAGGGACAACGTTAGCCGTCGCCTGTTTTCGCTTACCCATCTTGCTGCGTGCGACCCGGACGATGGCACTTCCAGGCGGCCGATGTGGCATGGTGTCAGTTATAATCGAGCAATTCATGGTTGTTCGTTGGCTGTGATACTGTCTTGGCGCCCAGTTCTTAACAGGAGGACCATGAGGGTCTTCAACCAAATGCTTTGTCTCCAAAGGCTAACCACAAGGCAACGGCGGTTGATTTAAGACCGTCAGACTAGCCTTTATTTTCAAGGAGTAAGTCACCACACGTGTTCGAACCTCCAGTGTGCAGTACCAGGAGAAAATGTTGGTTAGATCTTAACACTGACCAGTCCGGTATTACAGGTTCCCTGAGTGTCACACGTATACCATCTAATAATAGATAATGATAATGGTTCAGCTGCAGTACCCTTTCGGTACCTAGCTGACATGTCACCCGAAGGAATCACGAGGGGCGAGATTCCGCTAGACGGGGCAGTCGAGGTGCAGAGGTCGAGTTTGAACCACGGACCTTCCGGTCACTAAGCCCTCTCGAGCTCCCTAGTACAGCCAAATGGGTTATGGAGCTGCACAAAGCAAAACATCACGGTGAGGTACAGTTTTCTCGTGAAATCAGGAGGGAGCTGGAATGTGGCCTGCTCCAGAGTGAACTCCTCGTTTAATTCCAAAAGAACTGGCTAATATTCTAGTAGAACGGAGGATGGAGGAAAAGTGCTAGCTGCATGGAAGAAGGAGCTTTGAACGCATCTGTTGGAATGGTAGAATCGTAAGTCTAAACTGGAACCCAACCAACATCTGAAGAAAATGTGATGTCAGTATTGATAGTAGCCGTTTAACGTCACAGGATCATGCGCTGAAGGCCTCGAACAGTGTTTTCCTCGTGTTTTCACTCAGTGGATGCGGGATGCAGGGTGTCTTATGCTTGCACTCATTCCTTGTGATGGAAGAATTGGGATTGTCGATAAATCTGCCCACACATGGAGCTAGACTACGGCATGCTGAAATTCGGTAGATCCTCAAACGAAAAACCCAAGTTTAAGTGGCTTTCGCTACCCAGAAACATTTGTGGTACTGATACGGCATTCATCATCCTACGAAGCCCGACCGGTCAGATAGTGTTCGTAAGCTGGTAGCTTTCGACAACCTTGTTTGTGCGGCATTGCTTCTGTATGATAGAACACTACGCTCACAATGTACACTGTCGCTTTTTTGGGACAAACGGCTTGCAAATCGACAGTATTATCTTCATACGCAAGCTAAAGTGAGGCGATCACCTACTTTTAAGTTCCTCCCTCGGGTTGCTATTCCATGTCGTGTTTGTGTGCACTGCAATGGGTCGGAATGGGAATATCGGTATACACGTATTTGACTGATTGCGGCGTTTAGGGACGATCGCCATATTATTGTGGTTTTCACCCAGCAGATGAAGCCAGTTTATAATAAAGAGCTGAGAAACACTCTGCTGCTGTCTCTTCCGTTGGTTTGAAGGATGAAAAACACTGTTGGCTGCAAAAGTTAGGGAACATGGCCGAATTTGGTACCGTGACTACTCATCTATTTCGTATGACTCAACATGAAACAAGAAGAAGACTGCTAAATAGTGGGGCTAAACACAATTTCCGCCTACATATCCTTGGTACTTAAGAGCTTGAGATAACTCAGTGGTTAGAGCGCAGACTTATTGACCGGAAGGTCCTTGTTTCGAACCCAACCGCGACATCTCAACTGCTCCTGTTAATCTGCTTGGTATGTAGGTTTTAGCAATCCTACTGTGCATCATGCCAAGTGCTTCCTTAGGGTTGAATTACAGCTGCACAGCGAGCGGATCTCACGGATGAACGAGTGATGAGTTTTTTGCTTTTAATTCCAGTCTCCTCCATATCAAAAGTTGCTCTGTCAATGGCTCTTGACCTCTCCACTGAGGCACAGTTCAATAACAGCGTATCGAGTGAATTACCTCATTACGTGCTGCTACCGACCGAGTTGATCGTCGTACCGGGAGGCGGGAGCATTCTGTTTCAGGTTTCTGATATGGGTAAGACATCTCATTTCGCTGCTAATCGCTTCCTAAATCATTGTGATTGTTAAGGGTGAACACCATCAGCCTAATCGGTTTAGCCCGTCTGGGTTATATTCACCAGTTAATAGCAAGTGAAGTGAAGCGAGCTACAAAACCAAAGCAATCTGTTGGCATTAGTTACACTGTCTTTCGGAAGAAATACTCTCTTTCTCGCTCCCTTGAACGGTTTAGAACTCAGGTAGACATGCATTACGAAATGATCGTGAGTTTTTATTATCAAAATCACTTGTTGCACGAATAGGCAATATCCTGAGGACCAGGTAGTCGCGTGATTAGTTAAAGGTGATGAGGTACCCTCAGGCGGTGGAGCACAGAAGGGTCACTGTAGTTCAGTTCAGACACCACACCTAGACCGTGTATGAGCTAGAAGATTGGGTAATTATTACGAAACCTGAAAGCAGATTATTTACAAGGCAATGTTAACAACAAACAGGTGACCCACAGTTAAGTGAATTCAAGTGACAAGTAATGTGGTCTTTCCTGATAGCAAACAAACTTGAGGTTACTAGCTGCCATGCCACCCAAAGAAAGTACGACGGCTGGGATACTGCCGGGTTGCCCAAGCCTAGACAGGGGAAATCGAGAGGCAGAGGTCGGGTTCGAACCACGGACTTTCCGATCAGTAAATTCGCGCTGTAACCACTGAGCCATCTGGCACAGCAGACAGAACACGACTGCCTGACTAGAAGCTCCTTGATTCCAGCATTCACCTGGCTTGCGTTTGTTTAGCTCCTGGCGACGTGGTAGTATCTCATACGTCGCACTTTCTACGGGCCGAATTTCAGTTATACAATGAAGTGACGCATGGTGGAGTGCTGGTCAAAACTTCCATCCTTCAGACCGAACCATACTATGGAATACTTAGAGTCGGTGTTACATAATCTTTGTTTACAACAAAAGCGACAGTCTTGATTGCTATCTTGTATAGTTTTAGCATAGTAACTGTATCGTTTTTCCATCTTATTTCTTTCTGAAGGGCAGCTGTCTCTACCCAACTACTCCGTCGAAATTCAGAGTGGACAGTTCGTGTTACGAAAACACCCATTCCAACCGTACACGGACCTGGAGTCATCAGACGTCCCAACTAACCTCTCAATCGATAAGGGCAACTCAGTAATAGATTATCGTAACCAAAGTACTATGGTTACCCTAGATTACGAGGTTTCGGACAAAACATCTTTCCAGTTTGGAGTAGAAAATGGACCCTCGCAAAAGGCACATTCGAGCCATCAGAATGGAACCTCCTTTCCGGAACGTAGTCCCGCCAAACCAGAAGCGATGCAGGTTCTGTCTTTTGTAGAACAACCATTGGATGCCACACTTCCTCGTCTTCAACCTCAAAATGACACCAACGGTTTACCTAAAGTAGCACTGGATCCGAGTAAAACTGTCGATACATCCGTTTTGAATCAACTGGGTGAGTAAATTCCTTCGTCCTATCGTTTCATTCTGGATCCAGCCCGTTATTAGGGCTGCTTTATCTCGTCTTGGCCTCATTCTAGAATGCTTACACAGATGCCCGTTTGCTAATGTAGTGTGCGAACCTAGAAGAGTCACTGGTATTCTATCACCACAGGTTTTGTTGGGCTTCTAGGGTCGCCTGTCTTTCATTTGTTTCAGCATAAAGCAGAAATGCAAATCCTACTTCCCGTATCTTCTCATATATCGAATGCAATGATGGACTCTTTCAGCCAGGACCGCATTTGGTCCCATTTGAAGCACCGAAATGTGTCTCAACACACCTATATAAGTCGGTTGAATCTACTACATGGTCATTTCGTTAGCATTCTAAGCATGGCTTCTATCCTTCGAATGGAATCCGCGAAGAATTTCTCATCACTAGCTCTTCACGCAAAATAATTTCACAGACGTCCAGCCGTACTTTTGGTTTTGCCCTTCGAATGCTATCAACCTCCCGTTGGGTCTTAAATTAGTGACATGGTTCCGTACATGGAGCGAATGAAGTGTGATGGAACATGTTTTTTCCTGTATGTGTACAAAGAAAAGTTTCGCGCTTTAACTGTTGGATAATACTGGCCAGGTGAGCCGTTTCGCTTCCGCGTGTTACGAAATGTTTTTACGAAGCATATCAAGTGGTCGATGAGGCGAAGATCTACCGCAAGCTGTATTCATCAGTTTCGTATGCGAATTCGTTTTACACTTTAATACAATACTCTTGATACGTATGTATAACGGTGTAAAATGTCAGTCGATTATCTTGACGTATGAGACTTATCTTCTTATTAGCGCTGCGAATTCCAGACAACTGATCAACGTGACCGGTGTGACAACAATACGCATCACACCAACCAGGTTTACATCATTGTGGATAGTCACTTAGTCATGGAAAATAAAAGGGCTGTGATTTCGACTTAATTAACGACTGGGAATGTAGAAATATTTTCGACCTCATCGTGCTTAGTGTACCTAATATCTACCAACAACCAACGAGTGATTGACATCCTATTCAGTTTGGTTCCATTACTCACGTGACTAGCCTTGGTGTCTGCGTCCATATTCTGCAGACTATATGTGTCACAAACGGGACAAAACTCCTGGAGCACTGCGTTTTCAGGACTCAATGTTTCCACTACCAAGAGTTATTTATATTTGAATGTTCAAGGCATTCTCCGTTTTTTTTTGTCAATCGATGTTTGTGTTCGCGGCAGTCTTGTTTCCCTGTTAACTAGTGCTCTGTTTTGGTTCTTTCGTCAGTGTGTCAACTGCTTGAACAAAATGGTTGTTCGATGAAAGCGCCTACCTCGACACCTCCAACATCTGCAACCAATGCGGAAGACTTGGTCCTATCAGGTCATAATCTTTCCGCCTTGGCCCGATTTGTTCATCGGTTGAGGCAGTATCGTCTGCGTGCGGGTTTATCACAAAGTGAGCTGAGCGCAGAGCTTGCCAGACATTTTAACAACGAAACCATGTTCAGTCAGTCTTTGCTATCCAGGTACGTTTATTAACGGTGTCGTTGGAATGTGCATGGGTTTCTCCATTTTTCCCACCGAATACCACACCTCGTGAGACTAACAATTTCTACCGTCCCTTAGGTTCGAGCGACTGGAGGTTAACGTAAGGGCAGCATTTCGCCTATTGCCTTATCTCGAGAGCTGGCTCTCCCATACAGAGCAAAAGGGTTGCTCAATGATGTCCAGCGAATTGATTCAACCTGATATAACATTTGGAAAACGTGTATCGGGAAGAACCAGGACAACGCAGCTAATACGGTTAGGTTCCATTTCGAGCAACCCTGCTTGTTCTTCGGATCAACGTCCTCAGTCGCCTGTGGAGTCGTCGGTAAGCATATTCCAGTGTTTCAGTTGCATCATGGTGTAGACTACTCTAAACGTTTTGTCCGATCCCTCTATGAAGGTGTATGCTACGCGAAGTCGACATGTCGATTAGGACCTTTGACAGTAGTGAACTGAATGTCACGCACTGTAATGGCAGGCGATGTCTGACACTGGAAACAACTGGATCAAAGCGATCAATCTGTTCAACCACTCTGGCAGTGAAATTGAACGATGAAATATCGTGAACACAACCTAGCTTTCATATTAGGCGGCGATGGGACCGGGGCTGGCACTTCGAATGGACTTCAAAAAGTGGCTTAAGCACATACTACTGACCAATAACTCAAGTAGGCTGGTTAAATTGGGCTCTTCGTCACAGCAGAGCCTTAATTTAGCGGTACGGGCAACACCAGTTTGTGATCGGGGTGGCTAAGGATCTTACAGGAGTTATCGGACTGTACGCATTTCGTATACAGTAGGCAGTAGGAACAGACGGTTGAGGTCAGTAAATGCTGTGTTGAGAACTGGTTCTATGAACAAATGGGTTAATTAACATTATGAATTAAGCGGAACGTACAATTAATAATAGCGCGATCGGTGAGAGCAGGGAAAGGGACAGTGGAGATGGTTGTCCGCGATGAGTCTTCTAACTTTGACCACAAGTGTTTGCGACAAGCTGAGAAGACGAGTTCTCCAGGGCATATCGAATCAAATCAAGTCGTTCAGCTGTAGCACCCTTTCAGTGCCTAATTGCGATGCCAATGGAATGAGTCACGAGGATAGAGATAATGCCAGGTTGCCCAAGCCTACACAGGAGCAGATGAGATGCTGAGGTTTCGTTCGAAGCACGGACCTCTCGCTCCGTAAGCTGGTACCTCTACCAATCAGCTCTCTCGAACCCACAGGGCAGATCGATTTCATAGCGTCCCGATAGCCTAAACTTTAAGGCGGTATCCTCTTTCAGCATTGTAGAGTCGGAACCGCTATCAAGAAGTGCATCGACTCCGCAAACTCCATGGGGACCGTGGAGGGTTACAGGCAATACACCAAGCGCCACGGACATTCGATTGCACGATCCGCTGAAGCAGTTGGCGCTAAGGTTTGAGCGACATTCCTCCTGGCCTGTTGGCCTCACTGATTTGGCTGATGACTGAGTGGGTGGGTGAAGCACTGGGTGGTGTAGGCCGTCGCAGCCTTTGAGTTCACACCAACGCATCGACCGGTACTGCTTCGTGTTATGTCTTGGCTTGTGGCAAATTTCGCAAAGCTGATCGGACGAAGGTTGGGCGCATTGATCGAGGTAGTGCCTTTCGCCATAGTGCAAGCACGGACGGGACACCTTCGTACTGTCCCCGATTGCTAGGCCTGTTAACCGCAGAAGTCGTCACAGGTGTGGAGAACCTTGGCGATGGTGTCGTTACGAATCCACGGGGCGTTCTGATCTTCTGGTGCTCGGCGGGGACGCTCTCTAACTGATAACCACCCCGCCCGGTCTTGAACATAACATAATCTTGAACATAATCCGTCAAATCAATGAAACAGGGTTCTCAGATCTCCTTGAGAATTTTTTGGGGCTCGGTCAAACCAGTTCGGTTGAATGGTGATCGGGAGGTGATTTAGAATAGCACCTATAGTCATTCTGGTACTCAGTTAAGATTATTACTTCAAGTGTGAGTGAGCTAACCAACATACCTTCATTGTGCCGGCGTTATAATAAACAGGCGTAAGTCATATTACTCATCAGTAGTCAGAAAATGGGAAATATAACCGCGGATCACAGCACATTCACAGTACTCAACAACCGGTGTAGGCTGGAAATGTCTAGTGCGTTTAGAACATCTTTGTGAATGACAGTCCCATTTCAATGCATCATTGAGTACAAAGGTTGAGATTTCGGAGTGATGTTGAGCGAAAACACACGTCAATTATGTTTTGACGTGAGAAGTGGAGGGCGTGTCCAGATGTAAAAGTCCGAAATGTTGTGTACGGTACTTTAGCATTGTCATATTTCCGCCGTGTAGCCACTCAAATTTATTTTGAAATATCAAAGTGATGACAACTAAAAATGGGAGAATGGGTGAAACTCAGCGCTATCTTAGTGTTTTTGAGAACATTTTTTTGGCACCAAGGTGGTGCTCTTTACTTCTATTATGCGTTGGATATTCATTTGTGTGGCATTCTTATTGAGAATAGGGAGTTCAGCGGACATGTGCGTTTTCAGGCCTTAACTGGCCTTTATTGTCGCAGACTAATGAACAAACACAATCAGAAACAGAATGCAGGGTCAATACTCAGACGTATAGGAACACTGCTAGGTGATTGAGTCGGGTTGACCTGGTGACCTGTGCCCATAAAATGGTTCAGGGTCGCGTTATCGTCTCGCTACAGTCCGGGAAATCTATAAATAATGCACCTTGTTCCTTTGAGACAAAATCTGAATTGTGCAACTGATACTGTTTGCGTAACCCGCGCAAGCAAGTGAATAAACCACAATTGATGGGCCAAAGCCAGGCGTCTCGTATTTGCAGTTCATATTGAATATTGGCAAACTGTAAAAGGAAAATTCTTAGTAGAGCAGTAATAAAGTTTCTTCCGATTGACTGTTTCATCCGATTTGTAGTATATTGTCACTCTTGAACGGGTACTTTTTGCTGACAATGGGCTGTTTCTCTGTCATTGACACCGGCTGCATGCGCTCTCCAACAAAAGTACGAATTATGTCCTATGGTGTTTGTTGTGGTTGTGAGTTGTCCATCTGGAATCTCAGGCGAACACTATCTTCTGACTCCATTCGTCAGGCAGCGAACTAAGTTTCATTTATATGAGATATCAACGAAATTGCTTCCCCTCTTTCGTGTGAACTAGCCAGAATAATTGCGCCAGGACATGAAAAGTCAATGGGAAATGTAGACACTTCGGTCCTTTCATGCGTCCTATGAAATTTGGTCTGTCCTGGATGCAACACTTGCAACCTTCTTGCTTGTTTGTGCGTGCACGGTCGAATAATCAGAAAATTAGGCAGCATTATCCGAAATCCTTCTGAATAGGGATTAGGAATTCAGGTAACAGTTCGACCCGACTCATTCGTTTCACATCATTTATCGAGTTCTAAGTAATCTGTCGAAAGTAGTTCAACAGTCGACATTGAATTCAGCGGAATCGGACCAGTAAGTCCAGCCCTGTGTATGGAAACGTGGTTAATGGAACCAGCACGATTGAACTGGTTATCGATTGGCCAACGAGTAACAAACTTCATCTATCACATGACTATTGATCGCTATTTTCGTGCTCATTCGGCACTAATTTTCGGGTTAGGTAACTGACAATATAAACGTTATTGACCTCAACCTGAAAAGTTACCAGACAGGTGGTGTCATGGTGGTTCGTTTTTGATACCAGGAACATCCAGACAGGCGGTTTATTTATTTTTGAGTTGTCACACATTATCCACTTACTGGTCGGCGCCAATCTATTGCGGCATCGAACCGGTTCGAATAGGTTGCGGTGGTTGACGCTCACGATTTACTGCACAATAGTGCTCAATCACCTTACAGAATATTTGAAGGCAGTCTAAATCAACCATGTCTCGAGGAGATCGATCCTGAGGGTCGTCATCACGATACGGTTCATAAACATCGAGCCCACAAAATACTATACCGCATTGCTTCTTACGGGCAACTACTGCTCATTTCATTTTAAAGGCCGAAGTTACACCTTGCTAGCTTCCAATTACTCTCTTTATTAGATTACGGAGGCTGCCCCGCATGCCATCGCCATGTTCAGCCAGTCATCTGAAAAAGGGTTCGATTCCGCGTCGGCGGATATTGTGCTCACTTCGACTTGTCAGTTAAAGAATCCCGAGTGTCGAACGAAACGACGGAAACGTACTCATTTTTCCGATTCTGTTTTGACCATCCTTTCGGAAACCTATAAAGAAGATCCACGTCCGGAAGGTGGGTAGATGTTGGCTTTGAATTGTTTATCCACTTTTGGTTCATACTGTTTTAACCACAATGAGCATCCACACTGTTGTGTTTATTTGACTTACAATTCGATGAAGTCCAGGTGGAGCGGGTGGAATCTTTATCCCCCAAAACTCCTGATCATTCTGCGATACGTTATGATGAGAAATGACCACACACACGTGCCGACCCTCAGCCATTATCCAGAACGGTTCACGGGCGTCCAAACAAGTGTGTTAGAGGACAAATGTGTATCCTTCACGCAAACAATGCAGCAAGCCTTCAGTGGTTATCGACTCTACTTTAAATAGACGGCTGCGTAAACCTGACGAAACTGGTTGATAGGTTTGAACCGGTGAGCCATTTGAGCTGTATTACTCATTTTTTTGTCATTTTGGCCTTACTAGCTTCAGATGTCGGGTGTAGTAGGATGCACAATGGGTAAATGTACCTTACTTTTGGCAGCAGATCCGTCTTGGTAATCAAGTTTTTCGGTAGGAATGAGATCCAATTGCTCGGGAATTATTTACTTTTCACACTCGGATCAGATCTGCTAGACGAAAGCTGATCGCTTGTATCCACCCCTTTATGACCGCACAAAGACGAGGTAATGCAGAGCCATAGTAACGATCTTTGGGCGTGTTTAAAGTTGACAGGCCATCGTACGAACCGAGTCTTGTGTCGGTAGAGGTTAACATGTAATAAATCAATCGAAGGTGTAGGTGGCCGGGATTGAAAAGTCCAATATAAAGAAGTTTTTTTAGCTCTCATGACCTCAGCCCACTAAATTTCCGCGAATTTTGCGACTGAGGTTTGGATTTTCCAGAGGATATCAATTTAACTGCTTGAACACATCGTAGATTCGATAAGCCATTTTTTATGCTTTCGAGTTCGAACAAGGAGAGTTATGTATGGGAACGAACGCAGCGAGAACAAGAACTTGAGTCGTCCAAGTATCAACTAGGGATATGTTGCAGATTGATAGAACAGATTTGTCTTCCCGTCGCTGATTGAAGGATATAACTATGGCTCTTGGCTGGTAGATTTGATACACCGACTGTGGGTGTCTTTTCCTCACTGGATGTCTGTCAGGTTAGTAGCTACCGCTGTTAATCGTTCTGAGTGTTCTCAGAGGACACTTTTGGTGCACATGCTTTGTCGGTGCTATCATATATTTTCACTGTTCAAATCCTTATTTGTTGTTATCCAGCGTGTACCTTGTCAGACTTTTGAAGTAATACGTAATGAATGTTCTCCATGTTACACACAAATCAATGTTTCATTTGCAACTGGATCTCAGGAGCCAAACTCACAAGACTTGCAATGGAAACTGGTTACGATCGCGAAGCAATCCGCGTGTGGTTTTGCAACAGGCGTCAGGTCAGTGCCAGGACTGAGAAAGTATCGACCTGAACTAGATATGACCCAGTTACTATGGTATCGGTATTCACGCATGGCTGTGCCTCTTGACGGATTCCGTCTCATGAATCAACCGGATCGAAATCGTCCTCACCGACCGATCGACGATAGGTCCTCAATCGACTCGAAACAGCGTTTTGTTGCTTATCAATCTTAATGTAATATATTACCCGCTATGTGACCGACATGGCTTTTTACTCTCTTGTAAAGGGGTGGTCATTTTCTTGTGAGATGCTGTTGTTCTACTTAAGTACGTGGGCCACTGACATCTTAATTGTTCATCGCCGGTCATTGCACAGTAGGTTTGCGTGTATATTTTGGAGACTGAAAGGTGATGAGGTTTTTTTCATGAAGGAAACTACTCGCAAAGTTGCTGAAAATCTTCGACAACCGGTTTCAACTTTTTTTGGGCTCATCAAATAGGAGCAGTCCCCGAGTTTCCGTCAACCTCATGATCTACTTTGAACCGAAACTGCACGAATTTCAACAACTACACTCATTCGCGTACCAATTTGGTTTCCACGTGAGGCTCACCAGAAACCCCGCTGAATCTCTCCTCTTTGATAATCTTCGACTGAATGTGTTGCACCAGACGGCCTAATGTTTCACTTCTTACGATATTCAAGTTATCTCCGTAATAGGATTATTTTCAAAAAAGCGAAGTCCATCAATATTGTGGATTCATAATCTGACAACTTCTCAAATGGTAGTCTGGTAAGTGACGCTTAACCACAGGGATGTTCGTGTGAGCTTCGAAGAACACAGATGTGACGCAGCGTCGTGATATGATGGTCCGCCACTGGAGTCCAACTCTGCTCCTTCGAGTGTACCTCTGAGTGTATCACTCAGACTGCGTCCTTTCACGTCAACATTGACTCGAAAGGATTTTTCGGAGCTGGCTGTCCACAACCGATCTCTAACTTATGTCTAAGTCTGGCTCTTACGTTAAAATTCTCGGGACTTCGGTTGAGAGTTACATAAGTTGATTGCGCAAATATTTGGATTTGTATGTACTACTCGACGTGAACCTGGTTCACAGTTTGAACCCGCAGCACCATTTGGGGTCACTTAAAATGGTTCGTCTGCCGCACGGGAACCTTGTCTTGCAGCTTGTGACTATTTTGAGCAGGCGAGTGTTGTCTTGGGCCTATTAGGTTGCACACGAGGAGGAGTTATTGTACCTGTATAACCAAAGTCTTATTCTGACTCCGGTTGTGTAGCACCTCAAAGACGTGTGGTGGATGATCTATCCTCAGTATCGCTTAGATCCAGCGAGACGTAGATGCAGCAAGTAAATTGTTGGCTCACTCAACCGGGGTTTTTGGCTGTGGCAGTTAAGCGAAGCGAGATAGAGTGGGGGACAAAGAGTAATAAAAAAGGTCGTGTGGTGGTACCACCGAAAATATCCCATAGAGAAACATTAATGTACATCCAAGTCTTAAAAACTACTAACGGATACGATGTTATCCCACCGGACAGAGGTATGGGGATTGTCCTCGACAGCGGGCTATATTGACAAGATGTCCCAAGTACCATCCGATGAAACTAAATTTACCTGTCCGAACGATGAAAATCACGAGAAAAGTGTAATCGTACCTGAACGGCTGGCCTGAAGCGAGTAACCAGAGGTTTATGTAGCGAAAACAGTACAATTGCCCGAGGCCAACTGGTACACATATCCCTCGCATGTACGGTCTCTCTAAGACTAGTAAACCTGGTTGCTTCCTGCAGCCACTACTTAAAATCATCGTCGGTTGACGAAATAGTTTGCTGGTTGGAACAGCTACGCCAGCCTTTCGCTATACCCCATGCAATCACCGTTTGCGTGACGCACTTGACTTACCAAATTCGTTCAGAATATCCAAGTAGTGGACAGGAAGGTGCACTCTCCTCCCGTTTTACCAGTGTTTCTCCAATCAAAACAGTCGGATAAATTTCTGATTTTAGTAAAGCAATCTGACTTCGTGATTTCGAGATGATTCAGTGGTTAAGGCGTGAGCTTATTGATCGGAAGGTCCGTGGCTTGAACTTGACCTCTGCACCTCAATTGCTCCTGTCCAGGCTTGGGCAACCTGGCGGTATCTCGGCCCTCGTGCTTCTTTCGGGTGACGTGGCAGGTGAACCAACCAGTCTGACTTTATCCTAATCTTCACTGGAATCGACTCTAGGGAACCGCTTTTATGCTGAACATTCAACGTACAATTTGTATTCAATAGGATCATTTATAGACAAGATCACCTAGCGATAGGCTTCCCATTTGGACCAATTTTTAACCGATGTATTTGAGTAAAGTTGACGGTCAACTAGCCGCATTAATTTCACAGTTACCCTTCCATGAACGCCATGCTGATAATATTTTCAACACATCATTCATACCGCACTTAAACAGTTTGTTCAAGACTTTAATTCGCTCATGCTAGTATTGCTATCTCTAAGGTTGACTGTGACCTTTCCCCGTCACCATTTCGAAGGATTTGGCGTCTCCAATTGGTCGAGAACCATACTACAGACTAGAACGTAGTGAGTGTAGGAATAAGTTGATTGGTTTGTTAATAATAAAACAAAAATGGGATGTTCATTTGATACGAAAAAGTCAATGCACAAATAAAGTGATGAAAAACGAAACAGGACATTGCGAACAGCGGACCAGAAACGGTACGAAGAGAGTAGTTCAGTTAAACCTGATTCCGAAAATAGAGAATAAGTGGCGCTTACTGGTAAAATCCAAAAACCAGTAAAATATATACCGATCTAACTCAAGTATGGATGTATACGGGAGAATACAAAAAGTGGGTCCAAAGATTCCCTAAAACTGAATTCAAACAACAATCAGAAATTGGAAGAGGGTGCGAGAATGATATGTGAGCGGCTGGAGGTGCGGTATTTGACCGCGGTCTGAGCAATCAGTAGTAACCATCCCGCAACAACCCAACCACCGATTCCGTAAGATTCAACATTCTGATAGTACCTTGGGCAGGGGAACTGATTCCACAGGACTTCGATCAATTGAATAACGAGTCCGTTAGCGAGCTTGTCTGTGAAAGACATGTAACCGTAGACAAACGCTCCGTTGTCATGATTTCGTCCGATAAGGTCCGATACCATAGCCAGTGACGTGATCAGAATAACAGTACATCCCACACCCAGTAGGCCAGCAGCCAAGTAAACGCGCCACAACTGAACAGGATTTCCGGGATAATTGACCGTAATGCAGAAAGATGCAACAAACAGGAAACCGAGTGTGATGTTTAGCTGAAGTGCGAAGTGAGAGACAGTTATGGGTTGGTGACAAGGCCGGTCAATAAGAACGAAGTCACGAGATCTAATTAGGCCAACATGTGTACGGGGTGTGCACCGATCCACCTGGGTCATTTACAAAATCAAAACGAGTAGAATTCCATACAGAATGTCCGTGATTCGTCGCTTTAAACTTGCCAATTAGCACTTCTCGTCAATGAGGTATATCATGCTTGGATTGTATGAAGGTTAATCGAACCCGTAGTATACACATAGTACTCCTACTGATGGGAATTGCAGTTGACGAGAATGTTGGTGGCTCAGATTGTAAGGATGACCATTGGTTTGTACAGTGACCTGGGCAATTTGGTTGGAAACGCTTCATCACCAGTCGAAGTGACATCATCAGTGCGTAGTAAGTGGAAGTGAGTTGAGGTTGGAAGTGCAGGTGAATGGAGACTTTCGACGTGAGTCCCTACTGTCCTCAGGAACACGTATGGGAACTTAACGATACCATGCTGTAACGTGGAGATATCTCACTCCCTTTGTTGTAGTTTTTCATCTTTAGCTAAAAAGGTACCCTGTCTCCAACTGCCACATTTTCTTCTGACTAACGACTTAGGAAAGAAGAGCTGCTCATGTTCCGAGTTTTCTTCGGTTTACCAGTGTAAGATCCGGGCAGCTAAGGATCTTAAAGAACGATTGGAACTATCTGACTACACGCTGTTCATATACAGTGGGCAGTAGGAACAGACGTATGAGGGCAGTAGATGCTGTATTGAGAACTTTTTAATCAATAATAACGCAATCGGTAGGAGCAGCAAAAAGGCCAGTGAGGCAGCAGGGCTTTGGATACGACAGTCAGACAGTGTGAATAGGCTGTATGCAGAGATAGCGGCGCAGAAAACACTCAGTACGTTCGGGAGGTAAGGGAAACTATCTGCAGTCTTTAGCTAACGTTGGGACGCGGCAGCTCGAGTCACGTGTCAAATCAAAATGCCTTTTTAAAACAAAAACCTCACCAAAGCCTATCGGGTACGATAACGCGCATAGGAAGGAAGTCGTATCCACGGTATGGACTAGCCCGATGTGAACAGCACGGATGGTCATGCAAGTGAATACACAGCCATATAGTTTCTGGGTGCCACGTCGTAGTTTGACTAAGAGGTCCGAAGTAGTCCAACGCGATGAAAGCGAATGGTCTACGACTGCAGTTGGAAGGAGGGCCATCATTTGGTAGCACGGCGGCGAAAACCACCGACGGCAATGATAACAAGACGAAAGGGCGCGCTTGACGGCGACTTGCCCCTGCACAAGCCCGTAACTGTTGCGCACAGCTGCCAGCACTTGTCCAACACCCATATGGCCATGGATTTCGAGGTAATGCTTTATGATAAGTGTAGTGATGAAGTGGCTCCTTGGTAGTACGATAGGGTGCGAAGCAGCTCATCGATTGCGGCCTCCTACGCGGAGTATCCCGTGATCACCAAAGGGATTCAGCTTGCGAAGTGGATTGACGGAGGAGACTAATGTAAGCTTGTCAACAGCGGGTTTTTTGCCCAGTATGCTTGTGAAACTGGATCCAAACTACTATAGACAAGTTATTCCTAGGCGAACCTAAAGGTCACCATAATTCATTACTCAGGCTGCGCTTGGGCAAAACAGGGGCAAACGGAGAAACAACTTACTTCGCGGCTGATTCGATCTTGAATTGGCTTTTGCACCAGCAAGGTGGCTATGCTAGCCAGGTACATGGTGAGTGGAACCAATGCCATAGTTTCTTTTGGAAGAAGCAGCGAATGTAGCAAGTATACCGTGATGTAAGCCTAAACGATTGCAAACGGGAGAGGGAACGGCACAAACCAAACAGTGAGGGAGATTCCGAGCACACAATACATCGTATGCAGTAGTCTAGAGATGAACAAAAATGACTTGGGTTCCAGTCCACCCTATGCACCCACATTATTATTACATGGAACTACAATCAATGCAAACTGACTGAGCTTGTTAGCACTCGAACGACCACGTTGTCACTTTCGGGCGAAATCAGCCATCGACAGCATAACATCAGTGTTCAACACAGATGTATGGCTGCCGTACAACCATGATTTATTTTAAAAACATCGTAAAGAAAATAATAAAACTGAATGAGGAGGGGACTTAGCGCTCGTCCGTCGTAGTCATTCCGAGGTGCCTCCAGACACTCATTCAGGCAGTCCGGATAGAAAGTGACAAGAAAAATTCTCCGACATCGATCAGGAGCCATATCTTGCAGCGTTTCTAACCAAGCACAATGAGGGTAATTCGGTCCCCATCCTGGAAGCCGAGTCGCACTGGCGGCACTCGGACTTTTCGTAAGCAATTTTATACCCATATGCCAAACTGGACCACCTCTCAGCTTGTCACTTTGAATTTGGCACGGAATGCAGCACTCTTCGGCAAACGATTGTTCGGCATGCGCAACCAACGCTTGGCCTAACCAACGTAGCTCCTGGTGCTGGGTACATTCTTTGATTGAAGTCCTTGTTGCACAAACGAACACCCGTTTTTCGTTACGGATTCGCCGACACCAACTTACATGAGCTACGGTTCTGGGACAACGGTTGTCGAAGACGTGAAGACGTCTCAGTTCCGCTGCTTGCAGATGAAACGTCTCGCAGCCATATAACGAAACAACCCGCACTGTAACCTGATACACACGTCCCTTGAGATTCAGGGATAAGCCACTTTGACGCCAGAGGTCTCTCAAATTAGCAAAAGCGACCTAAACCTTACAGACTCGTTTACTGACCTCATCTGTCACACTACAACCGGAACTAATACAACATCCAAGATATGTAAAGTGCTCCGCTACCTTGGGTTGTAAGTGGCGTGTTCAGTGACTCCATGTCCAGAAACATGGCCTTACATCTTGTTGGTTGAGCGGTTCAAGGGACGAGATGATTTTGCTCAGTTAATCAAAAACTCCCGCTCCATCTTCTCTTCGAACATGAGAACGATGTCGTCCTTATATTTCAAACGGGGCTTTTGTCAGTGGCTAATTGAACACTAGCATTTTGAAGACATCCCAGTGCTAGCCTCAGTGTCTTGCCGACCAGGCAATTACAAACAATGTGAGGAGGGTACCCTGATGAATGGAAGCTTTTGGAGAAATTTTCATCTGCATTCACATGCCCAGAAGTTTGAGAATACGAAAAACCTAATATGCTCACAAACTTTCGGAGTATTCCTTGCTGGACAAGCGTGTTAGGAAGGACAGACCAATCAAGTGAGTCGAATACACCTTGGAAATCTAGGAATTTTAAAAGTATCGGTCGTTGATACGTATGACGTTGTTTTAGCACCTGATGGAATGTGAATATTTGGTCAACTCAACCCTACCAGGCCGGAATCTCGCTTGCTGCTCAATGCCTAAGTGGCCAAAATGAGGCGACGAAGGACAATTGAAAACAACAGTCTCTTTACGACTGGAGTCACCTGCGACCACCGCACTCCTTACGCACCCCATGTTTGAAACTGGACGCTGTCATTAATTCTCCACAGATGTATGCGGCAGACAGATAAAACAAGCACTGACTGAGAACTTCACTCCCATCTCTGAGCACTGCTGGTGGGAGGTTATCCCAACCAGTGGCGCCTGAGAGATCATATGCAGTCATAGACTTCCGAGGCTGTTGGGGGTTTCAGGTTCACAGTCCAGGGTACCAGTTCATTTACAGGAAACAACTGAGTAGCAGCAGGTGGCTATGAAAATTGTTACCAGAAGTGCTTCGCTCAGTGGTTGAGGTGTCCTTCTTTCTGAAGAAGGTCGCGCCACTTTGCTCATTGATCATCTCGTTCAGAGGCGGTTTCCGGGGCCTGGTCATACAGACCGATTGAAATAGTATTCTGGCATTCCCAGCTTTCTGGACCTCTCATTTCTGTGTCCACCAGACTTCATGGTCGGCACGCACGCTAAATATGACTTAGCGTCTGACAATACGTCCGGTTGAATTGTATTTCTTTGGGTTTCAAGTGGTGCCGCTGTTCTCACCGATTGTGTCGATCTGGAAGTGCCTTACCACAGGCAACTCCCAGCATTGTACAAAGATGTGGCGATCCCGTCCCAACACCAATTCACATTCATCGATGGAGCAACCGAAAAAGATCCAGCTAAATTCGTCCAAATTCTAGATCTACCAGCCTCTTGGTTGCTAAGCCATTTGTTGTCTTAGTAGCATAGCATCATGGGTTTGGTCCAGCAAAGTACTGTCTACGACGGTTTCGTATCTAAAGCTCGTAAGTATTACTTACATCTATTTGTGCTTTGATGAGAACTGGTCAGATCGATATCGAAAACCAGTGCTAACGCTGAGCATGACACTCATCCATGTGAGATACTGCCGGAAATAGTAGAACAAGAGGAAATGTCAACGAACTTCCTGTGAATGTACCAAACTGCCTAAAATACCATTTTTGCATAAAGTGAGGACAGGGTTGTTGTAGTGTTAGTCTGGCTGGTGTTAATAGGGCATTAGGGCCACACTCATGTCGACATGTCATCGTGGCTGGAACTGACCAACACAGAATGATGTAGTTTGTGGAACACAACTCATGGAATGCAGGTGTAGGGGCAAGAATAACCCAAGACGGTGTTGTGAATAGTGCACGACACCTGTGGACTTGCGAGGAGCACTGTGAGCAAGCACGCCTAGCCGAAAGCTGATCCGAACTGCGGAACTAGAGGTACAAATGGATCGGGCAAAGCGGAAAACTCACCTGAGAAACATTGACTATCAGGCGCACAGTCATGTAGACAAACCCCTGTATCCAGAACAAAGGCAACTTCAGCCATCCCTTCCAAGAATAAATTTCGGGATGAGGTGTGGTTTCGGCCGATGCTTCTGATTCGGAGGGTGATAGACGAGCTGAAATGAAAGAAGGTGAATAGACTGCTATGAAATTGACGCATCATGCTTGGGGAATTCAATCGATTAGCGAGTATCGAACGAGGTTTGAACATAATACTAGCTAGCTAAACTAACATATGCTTGGAACAAATCTTGCATCATGAACAATCGCATTTGCCTTCAAAACAGTCCAGGATTGTCCGGATAAATGAGACAATGGGCAAAATTAAGCATTACAAGGAACAATGACCTTAGATTAAGTTTATATAAATTCAAGCTAGACTGTGGAAAATTTTGAGTATGAATTCGAAACCATACAATGCACTGAGCCCCGGTGCATGATGAATTCCGCAAGGCGCTTTCCGCAGCTATTTCGTTCGAAAACACTTTCTGTATGAATGCTGCACGGTGGGGCTACACAATTCGCTTTGAGGATAGCCAGATTTATTCAAAGTAAAACTTTCAAGGTGGACTTGGACGTGGATTCAACCAAATGATTCCTATGATACTTTTCAGCCAAATGTACTGCACAAATGTCCCCATGTCTCGGTAGGAACGATATTCAAACTGTCAAGGTATTTCCATAAACCAAAACTACATATAAGACTCCTGAAAACTAGTGACTACTAGTCTCACTCTTCTTGGGACTCATCACAGGCGGGAGTGGTCTCTGGGTCTCCGTTGACCTTATTTCCCACAAATTAGTTATTGCGGTACACATTATGGTGGTGTTATGGGGAGACTCAAATGGATCTCCCCTTTATGATTTCCTCCAACCGAATTTGTCGCCCGTATGCTACTCTATGTTCCACCTGGAAAGGTATCCAAGACATCGAGGTATTTCTCTTGGCACGACACTCTTATTCGTCAACAGTCCACCATCGGTTTTCAGATCCATGCGGATAGAAGAAACACTATAGGATACTAGTATTTCCTAACCGCCATTTTCCGTGAGGAGTAGAAGATACAGACGACATATATTGAAAACAGAGTTGGAAAAAAAACAGTAACCGGATTCACTGCTTCGAAGCTTTTAGTCACATAGTATTGGCAGTGAACCTTGATCAACACGGCCTCATTGGAGGGCCGAAATTTTGAGTGCTGATTACGTAACTGTAAACCGAACGAAAACTTCGTACCCGTTCAGTGACAAGCACGTAACACGGTGTTTGCAACACACGACAAAAGGTGACGGTTTGACGTTCAAACTTTTTGACGCATTACGCGATTGCGGTGTGGCATCATGCCTTCTGCTAGACGCTGATCTATTCTGCGATGTATGTCCGAAATTCAGTACTGCCAGTGAGCACCACATAAATTGTAGGGAACAGTGCTCACGCGTTTGAAGGACCACTGCTCTGAATAAGCTGCGAAACTGTGATGCCTTATCTTTCTGCGCGTCTTACACAGAATTATTTGAGGACATACCGGAATGTCAACAAATCACTAGTTGCAGTTATCAGAAAATAAGCCTAATTGGAATCGACTCTTCATCCACCAAATTGTCTGAATTTCTCGGGTGTTTCGCCTCATATGACATTTTTAACTATCCTATCTTGTTCACAGTCAATGTCGTGGTCACGGGGTGTTGTAGACACCACTGACGGATAGTTAGAGATGAGCACCTGAGTCAGTTCGTCAGCATGTTTTCAAAAGATCTTGCATTACGGAAAGACAGTCGCGCACGATTCTCCTTGAAGAACCACGTATCATGTGGGCGGTAACTGAAAAAACGGCACTGAAAAGATTTTGGGAAAAGCCGTATCGCTAAACAGTTCAGATCTCATGGATACAGCTGATGTTTCCGGACAGGGAACTCAGCTCAATAGCCTGATCAAGCCCAAGTTTGTCCATGTGGCCCAATGCTGTTGGTTATTAGGACGGAGATAGAAGAGTGGTCTGACAGAAGGAATTTAGTCAGCCATGATACCAGTTTGCAGCAACACCCAATTAACCTGTAGGTGATTCAAAAACACTGTAACAGACTTACGACACTTCGTTGGTAAATAGACAATTGCGTCATAGCAACCCACAGCCTCGGCTATATAGGCAACAACATTCGTCTAAAAACGTTCAGCTTAACTGTAACACGCCGAACGGGTGCAAAGTGCGCGACGAGAACACCGAATGACGGAATAAACACAGTGGATGAAACTGCCTTGCATTAGACAGTTCCAATACCGAAACATAATGTATGCTGTAACTAAGAACAATGTAACAAAAACACGTCGATCATCCAAAGCAAAGTACATCCATTGCTTCCAATCGATCGGAGAGTAGTTCGCTTTAACATAGAGCTGACGGGCGGAAAGGTGTCGCAAACTGCATTACACTACAGTTTGTAGTAACCCAGAATGTTAAGGTGCCATTGTTCGAGCTAGAATATTTGATATTTCTAAACAATGGAAGTGGTTGGCCTGTTAATTGGAGGGACTCAGTGTCGGGATTCAGCCAGAACACAAGGTAATGCTCTTTTGAAATTTTCGGGAACCACTGGCATCCCGTTTGAGAGTGCACGTGTGGAGCAGAACTCTTTATCTTTTACTAAGACAAGATGATCAGCAGACTGACTATAGGAAATTGTGAGATTTAGACAGAGTCGGATACCTGAATGAACAATAAACTAACAGCCATTCCTATAATTGGGCTGTATACAGACCAGATTGGGTACGGATCATGTGGATCAAAGCCACTTACTTGTGACTTAACAGGGATAAAGGCTAAGATAAATATGCGGATACCGACATTCGGATGCACCCGATTTGTTACTGTAAGACTGCGATCAACGCCGTATTGATTATATAGGGTCAAAAAGTACAAACCACCTATTCTGAGCTGCAGTCGACAAATGAAATGGCTGTATTCGTACTGATTGCATTTCCGCTGTTACTTTACCAAGAATTCGTCCGATGGAATTATCGGTTGGACATGTTATCTACGTATTCTTTTCGGTAGGGCGAGAGCTAGTCCGGTGATTGAGACAAGAACTTCGATAGGAATACTACACAATTTCAGTCCATCTGGTGCCTAGGTTACACTCCCCCCGGACTGTGCAAATTAGGGATTGGCTCGCCTGGGTGCTTTCTGCACAGTGCACAGTCGAAGTTGTACTATTATTTGCAATGCCCAAGCAAGATGTCGGTCGTGGAGAATACTTCATACGACGTAAAGACAAGAATACCTGACAATTAGTAGATAAGAACACTGGGCTGATTGGCGGACTGTTGAATAATACCGTCCTGAAGTAGAGTTAATCGACTAGAGGGTGATGAATGTTCACACGATGATCTGCTGTTTCTGTTAAAATGCCACGTTGTACCACCTATCTAACGAGCGTAAATCAGTGTTCGGAAATTGGCCGGGTACATCAAGTAAAAGTGTTGGACAGGTGAGTAAGCCGATCTGGCGTCACCAAGCCGCGTTTGTTACTCATTGCGCGGATTAACCGGGTGTCACCATCTTCAACAGGCAACTCAAAAGGACCACATTGAAGTGGAATGAAATAAAGGATATTCCATACTTGGGGACTCTGCTGTGTTTTTCGCAGCACAATTGACTGATACAGTGGAAGTGTGTTATGGAGACGGAGCCTATGCGTTCGCACTTTCCGCGCACCCACTCGTCATTTAGTCGATCACTAAACCGGGCGTGGTAGTGCGACCAGCATGAATCTTTCTGATTGTGTCATAATTGACTCTGAACGGGGAAATCCTATGGAAAGTGCATGGCAGTTCACAACGGACGGTCTTATGAGCCTGATGAGGGGATCGATGAACGTCCTATAAAAAGTTTAGAGTGGATAACTGCGTATTTATCTCTGATACCGTAATAAACAGGAAGATAAATCAACGTACTTCTTTCATTGGGGATTGGTTGGTCCAAAGCCGTCCGCTGCACACCATCTGATTGACGTACGCCTAGATGAAACAGCACGGTCATCAATCCACCCGCTCCGAGTATGGCTAGTGATAGGTTCCGGAAGGCTGGTAAATCACCTTTGCCAAAATCGATGTCTCTCGAAGGATCATCCGAACTTGCGCAAATTGGGAGTGATTGGGGAATGCTGTGTGACAGACAGTATGGATACAGCTGCGTGAGCTTTACGCGCCGCGCTTCTTCCACTCCAAAATTGATATGTGTGAAATTCTTTGGGACCGGAACAGGCTTGGTGTGGCTTAAAAGGAAATATGTGCACAAGTAAACAGTCAAATTGCTCAAAACTGTGAAGAGGTGCCGTAGAGAAGTGAGAAGAGTGCGTTCACTTGGATCCCAGGTAAGGTCATTCATCAAGGCCAAATGAGTAATTTGAACAGCTGCCCAACCAATCTAGGGAAAATGATTAAAGAGAAGGAGATTGAAAAACGTTGGGTAAAAAATGCATCCAAATAATTCAATTATGAAAATGGTGATTTACAGTGTTCCCACAGTTGCTCCCCTTTAAAGTGAACACTTTAACTTGGTCTCTCGAAGTACACTTTGTTGGCAAGTTCCTTTCCGAGGAAGACCACTGATGGTCTGCCGCTTGAGGTATTCTTTCCAGAGGAAGACAACATTGTTGGCAGAGGAAAACATTTGATAGTTACCATTCCAGTATACAGCTGGCCAGTATCACTTAATATATTAGACATTATTATACTGGTACGATGGAGTTGAAGCAGAAATTACATGTACAACGGAACCACTAAGCTCCGCTCTATTTCAGAGCCGCTGTGTGAAGTGAAAAGGTCCATCCGTCTGTACCTATAAACGCTCTATTTCAGAGCCGCTGTGTGAAGTGGAAAGGTCCATCCGTCTGTACCCATAATGTGTTGAGGTGGTCAGGCTGGAGCGACAAGTGCATAGGCTGCATTGCATTCCGTTTTAAAACGATTTATTCCGACAAGCATGGATGCACTCGAACCAAGTCGGAACTGATTGCCCTTCAGGGAAGAATCATGTGATCAGAATAAAAATAAAACTGTTCTTTCCCTTCAAAGTAGTAGTTCAATAAATAGGTTGGGAACGATCTCACCGTTTTGTCAAAGACTGCTGACTTTGCAGTTAGGCTACTTAAGAACTTTATTGGTGTTGTTTGAATCGTTTCTGATTTGTTTTTGGAAACAATTTCGGTGCAAGCACTAGTAAACTAATTGCCAACAAATGCATATAGTATGCGTAGGTGCATTGGCTGAGTTTTTAAGCGGAGACTAGCACTGTTAGCTAAATACTCTACGTGATTCCTTCACTGAAAGCCTTCCACATCTTGAGGCAAGCCAAGACTGATTCGATCGATCGTTGCAACCCAAACTACTATGCGCTTTCTTATCGTGCCGCCCAACAACACTTTTCCACTTAGGAGCATAACACCAAAAGATAGGCTGTAAAATGGAACTAGGCTACCAACGTTTTCGAGTGCGAGAGCCGTAAGGCTTGAGCCTCTAAAGATCATATAAATGCAAAATGAAAAAAAACACATTCTCTGTTATCTGGTTAGACACGACCTTGATCGCCTTCTAACTCGCATTGGCACACAAGATGTGTAGTCCAAAACCACTCAGACGGATTGACCAGGAAACTGTTCATCAACAAGTTTTGTAATGTAAAGACCACTCTGATGAACCTGTTGCTTAGTTCGGTGGGACAAATAACTGCCCTATCCATCAAGGCTAATGAGATTTCCATGCTATCCTCCAGCTAGCTCAAAGGAACGTCAAACCATAATTTCGTGGCAGCACTGATTGGATCCGCGAGCACCGCACATGTCGAATGAAGGTCAAGAGCAGTAAGCAGTTGGATCAACTGTATGAAGAATTTTCAACAACCTTATGAGTAGTGCATTACGTATATGTATGAATAACACTTCGCGTCTCAACATGCAACATGATGTTTGCGAGTCAAATCAAAATCGCTCATAGACTGATTGATTGATGAGCGTTGAAAAGGCGAGCGTTGTGTCGAAAAGGGGAAAACTAGGGCAAACAGACGGTCCTATTGGCATTTCACTCCCTATTTGAGTTGATCGGTCAACAACATGTGTGAATGAACGCAGCTCATAGAAACCGATCTAGCTGCAGTTGTCCCATTTGGTTTCACTTAGTCACCAAAGATTGAACACCCGCGAAATGAAAAATTCCCCTTGTACGGTGACGGAACACTTACAAGCTGATTCTTAAGCACTGGCGTGACAATGTCGCAGCAGCGTTTGGTAAAGAGGTGAAGTAAAGTACAAAGTTAACTATGGTTCATTTAATCGTCCGAAGCAGTGGTACAAATGGGGTGAAATGACCAACAGCTGAGGCCAAAACACTGAACAAAAATGAACTCACTTGAAACAGAATAACCATAGGTGCATAGTAAACCATTTTTAATGTGTTACTAGAGTCTGAAGTCCCAACAGGCGAACCAAAAATAAGAGGAAAGGCCAATATTACGAGCAGACTGCCCCAGAAATGCCATGCCTTTCGACCAGTTGGACAAAATCGCAGAAGAGAACGCAAACAGGTGTGCCGATCGTCAGTGGTTGAGATAATTGGTTCGTAGTGAGTCCCTTCTCCAGGGTGATGCACAAATCCTCGATCCGACAGTAAACCGACCACCGGTGTTGCCAGGCCATCCGCGACCTGGCCAATCAAAACCACAGATCCTGCCAAAGTGGTGGGAAAACCCACTCCAAATTTGAAAAAGACTAAAGTATACGTGAACCAGACGGACGCACAAAGATCATTGAGCACATGTCCGACTGCATATGATATGCGCACACGCCATGGTAAGGGCATGTCATCAAAGGCTGAAATAGAAAATGGCATTACTGTGAGAGTGAACCACGGTAAACGGGACATGGTTAGCTCCTCTTATACTCGATGGTATGAAACACCTTATGTGAAACCAGAATGTACTGCTGTGAAACAGACCATGAAGCCCAACAACTTCCGGTGGCATCCTTCGTGTTTGAAGTTGTCTGATAGACGAAATAGCAATTACCACATAATTACAGAATCGCATCGCTGAGACAGAAAGGATGTACAGTATATTTAGTGCTCAGGATGGTCCGAAAGACAATAGCTAAAAATCATCATCATATCTCAGCGGCATGTTGTAATACAGATGTTTCAGTTCACTGCGTCGATTATATAGATGTTTAGAGAAACTGGTGGTCACACGTCTAGTGAGCACAACTCACGGGCTGTCTCGAATTTTATAATACAAGCCACCGAGAAATTCGTTCTCAGTCAACTCCGTATGCTGACCAACAGCACAGCACATAGGACGAACGCTTCTCCGCACATAGTGCTGCAGAAATCGTTTGTTCGCCAACAGCGACAATGAATGAACGTGTCAATCAGTCGCTTGAATATCCACACTGACAGGAATTTTATCGGATAGTGTTTAATATCCTCTTCGGCGCGTCTACTGTGTCCGATGAGGCAAACACCACAGAAGGCCAGGTTTTCAGCTTGGTGGATAAATCTGAGGAGTTTGGTGGGCGTCTTCTCGCCGTAGACAGCAGCGCTCATAGACCCGACCGACTGATGAAAGGGATTACAGAGATGCCGAAGCAAACTGGACGTTTGGCTGATATCGAATGCAGATTGACGATAAAACCAGAGGTAGCGTGTACATATACGTTGCAATCAAGGAGGATCATGGATATATCAACCGACATCAACCCATTTCTCCGTCCACAAACGTTCCTTCGAAATGCGGCCGTCAGTTTGGTCCACTTGGATAGCTAGGGGAGGAAGTTCTCAGTTGTTGTAAGGCGTAAGCTGACAATAGACATGGAATAGAATCATATATGGCGCGTTTTTACTGTTGTCAGGATTAGGGCCTGTTATGTAAGCTCAATCACAAGATTCTAGTCCATCTCGGCGTTTCAAGCGAAAAAACCAACGTTTCGTAAGCTTTAAATCAGGTCAAATATGTGCATATCGCATGATATTCACACCGTAAAATGCATGATTTGAACACCACGTCAATGAGAACCAGCGTATGATGCGATTGGTCGCTGACTCCACAGTCTGATGTGCGTGGTAGCATTCCTATTTCTAAGGTCCCGTTGGTCAGACCAGTTGTGTGCGAGCGGGGTGTTGACCTCGTAGCTCGCGAGGTTGAATAAACCATCCTGTTCCCGGCATCCGGCTGCTGGATTTCGATGCGAGTAGGATCGGAAAAGTTGTGCTCAAAAACACATTGTCGTAACCTTTTGTCACTTTTACTCGTCTTCATTTAAGCTATAAGTTTAAATGTCTGTTTGTTTCTACCTCATGTGTGTCTGTAGTTGCATTCGCTCTTGTATCTAAGGTTTCCACACCAACGAACACATCATTCGCTGAAAACGCAGGCACGCCAACAATCACTGGTGTGCAAATGAAACTTGGCTACGTAATTTATCAGGGTTTAAATCAGTTTTGGGTTGCGTATCTCACTTGACCTCATCATTAAGCTCTGCCTTTAATGTGCACTTTTAAAATAAGCTTCTCAGGAGATATAACCGCAGGTACGTTGTGCGCTTAGGTCGAGCTATCAAAACAAGGTCTATGTACAAAAACAGTCAGTTAAAGGCACAGTAACAGTTTGTGGGTGCTCTATAATCAAACACATGAGTTCGGCGCAACAAAAGGAAGAGGTACTTGTGAATTTAGATTAAGCAGTCAAATGAACGTCAGCAAAGTGAAATATTCTTCCCATGCACCATGTGAGACGGAAGTACGCATTCGATGGAGGTGTCATCCTCGTGAGTAGCGAATACTAGTGCCTAACTGCTATACACTCATACAGTTGTCATATGGTTACGGCAAGTTATCAACAACCAGGTGTCTACACCTAAAAAGATTGAAGTAAACACATCCGAGCACCATGCTGCCTGTGGAAGTGACGAATGATCCTTAGAGAACCTTAGCTCAAAGAGACTCAACACACAAAAAGAGAAAATTTAGTTATACGGCCCAACTAAGAAGTGACTGCATGGTTGCATTTATTACCGGTGAAAGGAGGGTCTTCGCTGCGGAGTAGTCTATTTGAGAACAACTTAACAGATACAGACTATTGAACAGGGGAGCAAAGCTCTCATATGCATCTCGTTTACAAAACTGAATATCCATCTTCCCCTTGAACGCGTCTTCCTGAACTTTTCTGGATATTCATTGACTGTTACTTAAATGCAGGCAAATGTTACAAAGAGACTCCACAAATTCCGTAACAGATCTCACTTTTCAAGAGACGCAAAGCGGATTTACGAGAAGACATACTACTCGCATGTCTCATCAGTAGTATCCACCGTTGCACCGGTATCAGTGCCTACATGGCATCCGTACACCTACAAAGAGTAGCAACTGGACATTTATCACGGAGACTTGAAGACCTCACGGTACTCAGTTTGACTCGTTACTTTTATTTATCACTACCCCGTTGTGGACTGTTTCCCACGAAACATGGTTGGAAAGAGGAGCCAATGCTATCTTTTTTAGACGGTGGTTGGTGACCTGTAGCGGACGTCCTGATCATCCTTAATCGATAGGCTTTAATTATCGTTTTAGTGATTCATATCCATTGCCACGTACTCGTTTACGAACCATTAAATTGCCAATACACTGTGGGTGGTTTAATTGCGCAATGCTGCAAAAACATCGACGGCTCCATGATTGATTTTTAGTGTATTCGGATCGGAAAAGACACGTTTCACAGTCAAAACATAGGACTCCTTCTAAGCAGAATGGCATATCGTTGCTTAAGATGGGGAACTATTACCTGATTTCAATGAGTCAAATGAAGGATAAAGGAACGGAAGTTGTTGAGAATAATACGTCAAAAGTTCTAGATGATGGTGCCCTTTAAACACTGGCTTTCCAGTATATAACCAACAGATGGTGTTTTGAATCCACTGTTGAGAAGTAGATGTAACAGCCTCCGTTAACTTCCGATCAGAATGGGCTCATCCATTTCCAGACGTTTTTGGTTCTACTGCATCTTTCTGTTCATGCGCAGACTTCGTTCGTGCCGAAGTCCAGTAGACCATCTATCCGAATTAATTCCGCGATGGAAAGGTTATGAAGTTCCGCATTGAGGAAAGGCTAGTCGTTCTGATATCTAACGGTTTCTGTGTACGTGATCGGAAGCATCAGGTATCGGACTTCTGGTGTCACGTATAACTGTAACTATGCCTTTTAGGTTACAATAAGGCAATCTAAGAACCGCACTTCTGAAGCGTATGACAGAACTCTAGATTGGATATGCGCAAGTGGGTATTGGACAAGGAATCCGACCTGTTACGACAACAAATTAAATTTACTAGCTTAAGGTAGTTGGAGCATACATTACTTAGGTCTAACCAGTCTCCAAGTCACTGTTGATTAGGAGGACGGGCCATGAAATGGCAAGGCGAAATTAAAGCGGCTATAGGTTGAGTTCTGTGGGACCTTTGTGCCTTCCTGACTGGCACCTATGATCCTACTTCTAGGTAACTGGAAACCCTGCAGAATTTGGTACGTAACCAATCTAAGTGGCGCACATACTGCCATTTCCCAGTCGGACTGCTCAGCTCGCCTGCTGTTGTACACTGGGCTTTTGTCGGGCGATGTTCGCGAATGATGTTGAGTCAATCCAACATGATGCTCAGAATTGTTCAGTATGAGGCTGTACGAAGTTGTGGGCACCTTCATCGATTTCCACAAAGACATGAGGCTTCTCCGCACTAAACTCCAATCCTTCGTTTTGCTTTCCACTGTTTACTGAGGTTTTCTTGCCATAAGGTTATATGACAGTTAAGCCTCAATGTGTGTTATTGTTGTGTGTCTGGTTATTGTCAACAATGACGACGACAGCAACCAAAAGCCACATCCAAGGTTGGATGGCAACCTTGTAAGACCTGTCATTACGGGACAAGGCTGATTACGATTTATTTGCATAGAACAGGCTTGTAGTGCGAAATTAACTGTTGTGACTTGAACAGAGCTGTTACTCAACCACTGTAAGGAAGAAAGTGGTAATGCTGACTCAGTGTCGGGTGTACTCTGGAACACGTGACACAACAGAGCAAAGGCACTAATGGTGGAGAAGAAATGCATGCGTAGTGGAAACAACAACAAAGGTCAACTTAGGCGCATTGGCAACACGGACAACATAGAACACCAAATGGGCTTCAGTAAAATGTAGTAGGCAGTCCTTGTTCTAGCAGCTCAGAAATTGCATGCCTCTTTGGGTGACAGGCATGCATAGGCGTCAACGGGATGGAAAGCAAAGGATGGTGGCGGCCGTTGGAACCTTCTAGTGGTGTCCGGGCGTTTCAGCCAATAAACATTTCGGTCACTCCTATCTCTGCCCCAATGACTGCCAACCGCTGACACCCCATGCTTTAATAAATTACTTCTTCATGGACCACTAGAACCAGGATGAGTTCCCTCTATCCAACAACTCACCCAAACATCTTAAAATTTCAGGAGGTGAAGTGATCAGTTGACCGGATTAGATATACTGCGTGTTAAAGGGTGTTGAACGGCGCCTTCGGAAATACAAGTTCATTAATGATTGCGGAAAGCAAGTTTGACCAGTCTACTTATCTGGAAGATCCATGAGCTAAGATATGAAGCTAATCAACCAAAATGAAGTCAAGAGAATCAAGAAAGAGTCCACGGGTAGTGAGAGACAAAAAGAGTACGGGGGAAGGAAGAAACGGCACGGCTAGCGCTTGCTGAAATGCGCCTATTTACAAATTAAGCTGGGATTAACAGAGGAATCAAGCAAAACCCAGCTAAATCTCTTGTTTTTCCTCATGAAGCTCTCCAAGTGAACATACTGAAAGAAGACTGCCTCGTGTTTCATTTAAGGGGATATTCGAGATATTACAGTGTATTTTCTTGATACAACACACATGCATAGGGTTGCTGAACACTCTTCAAAAGTTTGCCCTGTGTGGGGCTTATCAGGTTGGAGTAGTCCCCGAGTTGCCGTCAAATGTATTTTTTACTGGAGCACCCATTTGCACGTAATTGGCGAGATACACCCATTTGAAAATGAAGTCGGTGAAGAATAACATAACTAAGGGATTCCTCAGGGATTCAATTAATTCAATTGTCTAAACTGTCCCAATTTGTGAATGAATGTAGTTCGCTAATTTCGTACAGTTTGCTGTTCAGGTGGTGTACACAGCGAACAGAAACTCGGGGACTGCGCCTACCTGACGGGCTCCAATAGGAGCGAAACCGATCATGAGCTATCAGTAAACTCATGTGTTTTTTTCAAAAGACAAAAACCATCGTAAACGAGAGATTCAGCTGGGTTTCAGGTAAGCCCTTCGTCAAAATCAAATTGGTATGCAAACGAGTCTGGTACACAGTTAGCTTCTTTGTGTTATCCTATGTAAAATCTTCACAAATATTTGTTTAGGTCAATGACGAAATCAGATGCTGAATCACATCACTTTCTATTGAATTTCTGTGGTTAATCATCAGAAACTATTATAAATGTTTGAAAATATACTACTTGCTGACTTCGGCTTTGCCGCTCCACAAACGAATTACTGTGAAATTAGTTCCATATCTGATGAGAGCAAATTTAGTCAGGCTAAACAGTACGTCCTCTTTCGACGTTCAATTCATTTCCACACCGAAGAATCGTGTAATTATTTTACGAACCACCGATTTTGTCAGTCTATGTAATCAGGCATTTTGTATTATGTCCTAGAAAATACGAACTCCCATCGGTACTGAGAGTGAAACATTCGATGACCAACTATTGAAGAGCCGACAAGTCCATGATTCTTTTAGTACAAAAATCCTTCTAAAACACTGTTCCTTGGTTCCTCCGACGTACCAGCTGCCGTGGTTGCGTCAGGAAATGTGGGTCATGGGAGACCTATGAGTCCGGAGAGGCGTTCCCTGCGTGAAAAAATTGTTCCTTACTCACTCAAGAGTAACAGTAGCTTACAGCATACGCAATGCATGAGAGTTAGATCGCACTGTGCTGCCATTTTAACACCTTTACGCGATGGAACAAACCAAATGACATAAACTGTGATCAACGATGGGCTGATGAAAACTCATTGTTTCTTGTCTTGTCCTGGATGAACAAAATTCAGTCATCTGGCGAGTGAGACAACGGTGAGAAAGCAAACAACCCCCCCCAGTTACTCGTATGATCGTTCGTTTTGTTTCCACACGAATGTGGAGTTAAGTGCATTCTGCTCGTTCATCAGAGAACTTATCTGGAGCCGACATACCACATAATGAAAAACTGATTACCAAAATTCGTTGCCTTAAAAATTCGCTGTTCCCTGAACAACATGGAAGCTGCCTAACGTTCATCAGTTACATGTAGTGAAAAACTAGCTTGTCGCCAGATGGATTGTTGATAAAATCACGGAAAATACCACATGCTCTCAGTATTTACCTACGAATTTCGAACATTCAAAATCGCGTACAATATATTATATTTTACAGCAGTATAAATTGGTATGAATGAAGGATAAACGTTCCTGGGGATTTCTTTTTTCAAACTGTATTTACAAGCTGATTATCAGATGCATCAGCGCACATTAACAAAAAAAAATTTACGCCCGAAATTGCTCTGACAGCGACCTTGAAGAGAGTGTAGAGAGGAAAGAACAACCGTAGTTTCCGCTGCATTCAGTACCTAACTGCCTGTACGTCGGTGCTGTGAAAGCTTAGGTGTGCCGGATGTCGATTACTTAAAGTCGCTTGCAAAACGGGTTTCCTGCTATGGCGAACTTCTTGCGCAGTGCAGATGAATTAGGGATTTCTATCCACAGTTACGGAAAACCCGCAAAACGCTCAAGAAGAACGTCAAAATTAGACTGGTGAAACCCTATTCCCTTCGGAATCAAACGTAAAAGCTGTCAAGAATGTTTAGTATATTGCCCACAGCGAAGTGAACTATGAGGATGCAAACAGACAGTCGATTGCATCCAATGTAAAAAGAAAATTTCAAGTGAATCTGCATTTATTATCCCTGAATGAGACAAGAAATGATAGTTAACTTCAAATATGGTTGCGTAACAGCAAAGTGGCGGATAAGGCCATCTATCGGTCTTCCATCAGTCGTCCACACAAATACGGTCCAAGCCTATGGAGGATAAAAACAAAACAAACGTGAGGACATATGAAATAGTCTTTTAGCTCTGCAACTCGTGAAAAGTATGATAGTGAGATAGTGCAAAGCTACAATGCGTTGTATACGGGTAATGTGGATATCAAGTGGAGAGTCAAAGGACCGACATCCAAACTTCCACCGTCGTTCCAAGAACAGTTATTCTCAGAAAATCATCCGCTCGTGAGAACGGTTGCTTCTAGAGCGGTAACAATAGAACCGAATTTTTGCCCCTGGTAGAAAGAATCTACGTGTTTAGTCACTAGGCAATCAGATAAAAGAGGTTCCGTTTCACCTATGAGATTGTATATCAGTTAAATTTACTTGGTTAATCTGGGCAATCTATTTAGTACCATCGTCTATGAAAAGTACCATCACTGCAGTGACGTCCTCATAGAATCACAGCTACTCGAAGGGCAAGTGCTATTTGATGAATCCAGTTGAACTGGCTCCGAGTTGTACTGATTTCTTTTGAATCTTCAACCGGGAAAATTGTTCCGCTTTGGGGACGAGCACTTCAAACCAGAGGGCTTGAACTCAACAGTTCTCAGTCATTTAATCTACTGCCACTCAAACGGATTAACAAACCACTCGATTGGTTAGCTCGGTTTTCGGTTATTGAACCGTCGCAACACTAAAAAAGAACAGTAAAATATGTAAACGGGCTACTTCCGTCTGAGTCGTCTAATTGTCCAGACCAAATTTTTCTGCTTAGTCTGCACCAAAAAAAGACAGAAATCAACCCGAGTCTCGCTCTTATTAGTGCTCCTCGTGACCGAGTACGATTTTAATTTATGGACATCTGACATTCGAGATGAAGTGAGTGCCCACTGCCTTAGTGTGGACTAACCGTAATTACACAGAAGGTTTATTCAGCTAAGAGCGACGTGGTTATTAACTATTCAAATATTGCAACTCCCCGCGCATCGGGAGTCATAATCCCCACGAAGAACAGTGGGCCAAGGATTAACACATCAAATTATTTCCCCACGCATCGGAAGTCATAATCACCATCACCTTAGGCGCCCGAAACCTCCGAACACTGGAACCAAACTAACTTCATAAACGCCAGACATCGGTTAGCGGCCACTGCTTGTATCGTCACAAACCATGTGCAAGGAAAACCAAGAAGACCTCATCCTGGAAGGTGGACGGCACACAGAGCATCTCTTTCACACTCTGCTGGCAAATTACACGTCGCCACTTCGCAGTTTACGAAATTTTGAGCGAGGTAAGGGGTAAACATTTGTGTTGATGAACGATGATTCACGGCTGAGCCACCGTGGTTAGTGGTACTGGGTGTTTTTCGCGACTTTAACACCTGCTGCACCGACAAGAACAAGTCTTCAAGTTTGCTGGAATTTGTCGGCGCCATTTGATACCGACAACGCCTCTGAGAAATCAGTGGTCGAAAACCGGGAAGCGCCTCACATCTTGTCTTACAACCATAGAACACTACAATTGTTACCCCAGCAGGTACACACGACCCTTTAACCTAATGATATGTCTTTTGACGCCACAAGTGACGCGAATGCGCAGCGGATTCTGTTAGAGCCAAGACAGCTAAAGAGGTGCGTAAAATTCTCTAAAAACCCCGGTGCTGCTCCATGAATTTGAAGGGGATGTTCACGTACTGAACGTTCTGAAGCATGAGTTTATATTTGGTAGGTCAAGGCACACACCGAAAGGGGTTATGATGGTGATCCATTTATGCAACAGTGTCTGTGCTTCTTCAGAGATTGAGACGACCTTACCTGTGTACTGCGTATCGACAGGGTCCTCACCAGTAACGACCTGAGCACCGAGTTTTTGAAAACCGGTTCCAGTCACGCTAATGCTACGTGTACAGGCGTTTATGTCAGCGGCGACTAAAACGACGTTTGAGCATTTATTCCATTATACAAGAACACCTAGAGGGGCAAAGAAATTGTCTTTGGAACATTCAGCGCTACAGTCCACTGGAGGTCGGTCAGAGCACCCAAACGCCTAACAGCTCACTGATGATGTCACCTCGATTGGGGACGAAAAGTTTTCAAGCTAAGTGCCAAGCTCGGCGAACAAATCAACAGCCAACGATCAACCATCAATGAACATACCCGAGATACGAATATCCAGACACATTTCCAGACATATAAAATAAGTGCAGAGCAATGGGGCTCTCTTTCTAGAAAAGATATCAAACGAAATACACAGAGGAGGCTATCAACGAGTATCCAGTCAAGTAGATACGCTTCCAGTCGATGGCCTAACAGAGTAACACTCCGGACATATCCAGTTGCAGTGGCCTCAGTATCACCAGAGGTGCGCAACCGGAAGCGAGAGAGCGACGTGGCAATCAAGTCAACTATAATAATTGCGTCCCGGATTCTTGTTTCTGACAGACAGCATACACCGATGCAGATGTAATCCAGTGTATGGACACGAACAGCTTGTTGCTCTGCTTGCGTCAGAGGGTGAAAATTAAAGGCAGATAAGTAAACCGGCTTTCGGGGTTCGAAAACACGCTTTGATGTGTCTAGGTTTGGTACTGAAGATGTACGTACAGAAGTTGCCCCGAAGGTTGACACAAAGCGAACGAATTCGCTAGTCCTGGTGCTGGGACCTGCAAAGTGAGTGCTCAAAATGGATCTGGATAGAAGAGGCGACCTTCCTGATGACACTATGCGACGGCCGACGTGACATGAGTATTGCCAGTTATGAAGTGCATAGTAATAAGAGGGCAGGGATATTGTCACGGCGCCCGCAAATGCGCAAATGCCGTGGATCAGAAAACCATTATCTTCAGGGCGAACCGGTAGGGACCGACTCATTAAAGGGTTTACCATCCAGTTGATCAAGAGGATGCATGTCGTACACGGGTTTCAGGATAGATGTGAGAAACATGGCCAACATGTCACCGCAGAACTGTGGCGTCTGAATCCGGACTCGGAAACGTTGGAGTTCGGTTCAATTCAGTTTATCACCCATGCACAAGGAGTGCGTTTCCGTCATGACAGTTTCGGTCACCGGAAATAAGGTGAACGAGGAGATATAGCCTGGTATTTGGAGGCAACGCATAATCTGCTGGTACGTACTGAATCAGTCTAGTCATTCGAGAGGACGGGAAACTGGACAGTTAGGCACTGAAGGTTATAACTTTGATGCAAGGGTGTTACTGATTGATAACTGATCAGTGGTGCCACTAATAGGCAGATTATTGGCCTTGTCGATGGTAGCAGAGGAGCACTGCGCGCAGAAACAAGTGATCAAATCATTCAGCGGAGCAAGATTCTCGATTGGGAGAGAGGAGTTGGTACAGTGTGAGCAAGGGTTCGATAATTAGGAAAATATTGAGGATCCGGTGGGATAAACCATCACGGTTCTGCCATCTAGGTATTACACGGCCTATCTAGGATAGGCAGTTGGCGAGGGCAAAAAGTTCTGTCTCACAATTAGCCGGGTCGGTGCGCGTTGAGTAAGCAGGCTAACCAGCGAAGTGTATGTTGATATCACTGAAACTGGCCAGCCAAATGATGCGGTCTGACTGCAGAATGGTTTTTTGGTTAGCATTCGGATACGAAAAACTTGGTAAGCGTTATTACAGCAGGGAGGCCGACAGACATATAAGTCACATACATTGAAAGTCTGACCTGCAAGTATTAAGCGAAGTCAATGGGAAGACCGGTACCGGTGTGGGTACCATCCACCGTTTGGAACAAAAGCAATGGTGGAGAGAGTGACCCGAGAACTGAGGGGCGTGAATGAGATCACATTAATCGGAAATGTGGGTTTCCGTGAAGAACAGGATAGGTGAGTAGAGGAAGTTAAGAGGTGGCGGACTGAGTAACCGATACACACAGCGCACGAACTATTCAGTTACCTCTACAACTTTTACGGCCAGGAAATTCCAGAAAGAAGGTTGGTACTACTATTAAGCATCAAGAAGCTGCGTGTAGATCCAATGTTTCCCACACATTTCAAGAAATTAGCTAGACAAAATTAACAGCTCACTAACGACATCAGAGGCAAGTTCGGGCAGTTGTAGTGGTAACGGCGTGATTTGGCTAGTAACTTATCGACCGTGCATTAGTGAAGCGAGATGAAAAACACTTACCTGTCTCTGTCCACAGTGTACGTTCACCGATGAGTGCCTTGAAGAAGTGGTAGATATTCACAATGGGTTCTTTAAAGAATCTCAGGGCGCAGCTGCATACGAGATACTGTGATGGGGACCTAACGAGAGAGCGAAAAACCACGTACGTTGGGTCTGCCTTAAACAAACGTAACTCTATTACTTAGTCAAGTCCAGAAAAGCTTTATCAGTGACAGAATATGTGCGGCATAGGGTTCGCTGCATGCCTGTCGGTTTGTTCGCCGCGGCTAGCAAGTGGATTAAAAACATATCAGGATGACATGTTCAGCATAGTGACAAATTGCCAGCTCATATTATCTGAATTGGTGATCTTCAGCAGGAAGAATATGGTCATTGCGTCCCCTTGGAGTGTTTTTGAATCTCAGAGGCGAGATTGCGTTTAATATGGCGACGGAGAGCAGCACCCAATACAGCATCAGATGGTGAATCATAAGTAACCGTCGTGTCCTATCGTATCACTGATCAATCGTATTATCTGAACAGATAAATCACACCACAGATGAATACACAGAGTTGCTACGTTTTATCACATCACCACAGATAGTAATACCCACACTGAACACTGATACTTCACTGGTGTCCCTCAAGCAAGAAGAATTATCTACAAAATGAGTGAGCGCAATAAACAAAAAAGAGGATGGTATTTTAAAATCATGGTTTCTCGCGTCCAACTATGTTAAGAAAAACGGACTGAATGGCACACCAAACGAGGGCAGAAGTATTTGTTTAACAACGGCATAGTTTTCTGTGCACATAAGAAAGTTTAACGAAGACGCGTCTATCGATCATACAAAATACGTTGGCAAGATCTCACATTCTAGTGACACTTCCGAGAATGAAATTACGTTTCTGTTTTGATTAAGGTTAGAACATTGAATATCCTCGGACCACGTGATACCGCTAAACGGAATTCGAGTCCTTAGATGGTACATAGCTAACCGAGCACTGACGACTACGAGTACTCACTTCCTCGGGCTCTCGTGCATGGTTTTAATATCCCGTTGATCACACCATTCACGTCTGTGTTTGGTTGTTCTTAGATGCGCTTGGAGGTCGATCAAATAGAAATATAGAAAAAGAAATAGTATTTGCTGAATTGCGTAATCGATTGGCCTATTACTGTGCCATTTCGATGAACAAGCACTTTCAGATCAGGTGAAGGGATCAAAACGTTTTCGAGATGACTGACGTTCTAAATATCCTACTGAAAACAAGTTGTTTATTTTCTTCAGTAATATGTATAAAAAACTAAGCTACCGTGGGATTTAACAAACGTGTAGTTCATGTACCAAATGTATTTAAGAAGCCCATTTTGCTGCTCAAGTAATTCTAATTGACTACTAGGTACTCGCTAATGCAGTTTTGTTGCGAGCGCGTTGCAGTCAGCTGACACCAGCAATGCCACAGAGACGTCAATAAGCAAACATTTACAAGCACTTAAGTCCTCGAATTGCAGGGGTCAAGTTTCGCAACCGTAATGTACGATTGCTCCTACAGTGAGTGAACATAGTCAAAGCCAGAGAACGCATGTCTTGGTTTCATTGGCCGCAGTTCGCACACGGCTCTTGTATTTGGACGGTTATGTAAACCAGTTAAAAAAACTCAGAAGTACGAGAGGAAGATGGTGTTCCCTGACGGAACAAGGGACCACCTCAAACATTGTATTTCCAGTAGACTGTGAGGAGTGCTAATCGTCAAGCAGCATAGCCTAAGTTCAGTAGTCACTTTACTTGTGGCTTCGATTATAAGATTCACGGTGCTTTGGAGTGTGCATTTCCTGATGATGGATGTCACAAAACCGATTAGAGTAGAGAGAGGGAGAAGCCCCGACGAACTACAGTAGTAACTGGGAGATTTCTGGACGGTGGTTGTATATATAAACACGAAATGTGGAGGTGAACAGGACGAAGTATATTGACGGACTTCAGGAGGATTTTTATTTGCCAAATAAACGTACAAGAGTTGACCTGTCAACTGCCTCTTTGAAGTCCCGGAAAATCGCGATTTTCTGGCAGCGGTCACGTGGTCCTACTCAAGCCAACGCGTCTATTGACAGGAATAAATCTTAATTATCGCTCTCAGATTCGCAACTCATGTACAAAGTTAGGCCCCACAGTATCAGTGCACCCAGTGGTCATGTAATAACCTGCTTATGTCTCTATGGTGGGAAGGTTTTTTTAGGCACTTTTAAGAGTAGAGGTATACTTATTTATTGATCCGCAGTCCGATGACGCTTCAAGCAGGGAAGCCTTATAAACTGATGAGGAGTCGTAGCCTACCGATCACGGCCACGATCGAGTGGGTCAAATGAAAGGACATAGCAGACCGTCTAACCTGCCGTTGAAAGGAATCGGACGAGCGAGCTAGTCGAGCGCTTTCAATCAGATAACACACCATTAACTGAACATCATGGTTCTGTCACACTTTGTTCACAGGTTCTGTCTGAGCTGACGACCAACAGACCGTTTAACTAAGCTACTCCAAGTCCAAAGGAACAATGAACCTTGAATTAAGGAATGAACGTCACTGTCCTAGGATCCACTGATCATTATGCGAATGCTTAACAACACCATGATTTGAGTTCCAAGCCTCACATGTAGTAGCGATTTGCTCGCTTCAGTCACGATCAACGATTTCTACGAAAACAAACTAGAGGGTATCGTAGGTAGATCGGCATGTTACATGCGTGGTTCAAGAAACTGTATCGTCGCCAAACGAGAAACTTGTTTCTTAGACTTACTCGAGGATTTACCAAAACCCGTATTCGCTGTAAGCAATCCTGGCGAGTATCCCCACAGTCATACCCATTTTCAACAATCATGAAAAACCAGCTAGAGCGTTCCTTGAGTGTACGTTGTTGAGGTTTTCAACAATAGCTCTGTATTTCAGTAGCCCAGTAGTAGTGTAATGGTGGATACTACTGATGAGGCATGTGAGTAGTACATCTTCTCGTAAATCCGCTTTGTGTCTCTTGAAAAATGAGACCTGTTACGGAATTTGTGGAGTCTCTTTGTAGCATTTGCCTGGATTTGAGTAGCAGTCAATGAATATCCAGAAAAGTTCAGGAATAGGCGTTCAAGGAGAAGGTGGATATTCAGTTTTGTAAACGAGATGCATATGAGAGTTTTGCTCCCCTGTTCAATAGTCTGTAACTGTTAAGTTGGCGTTCTCAAATGGACAACTCCGCAGCGAAGGCCTTCTTCCTTTCAGTAGTAGTTCAGTACTGCGCTTATAAAGTCCTGACGCATTAACTTTGTTTACGGCAATTTGTTTGTCACACAAGCAAGCGTCACTATGAGATCTAGCAAGCCTACAATTAATTCACTTTCAATTTATTAGCTATAAACCGTGTAACAGAGGCATATTGGTTGTAGATGCTAGTTTCGACCACCCGGAAGTTGGGGAGTGTGGGACGTATAACCAAGCCACGTGGGTATATCCATGTGGCCATTGATGCTGTCCGATGGTGAAATCTCGTCTTCGTGATAGTAAGCGCGTAAAGAGCGCAAAGCCTAAGTCAGTCAGCGTTGGCCATAGAAATCTGGGAACGTTGCCGCCGAGAATAACTGACCAAGGGAATGATCTCGACCAACGCGTGCACTGAAGTCTCCCAGCAAAATAATGTGGTCGGTTTTTGGAACTGAAGAAGTAGAGTATAAATATCAGTGTAGAAGTTAACTGCATGCTAATGTGTTGAGCGTACTCACTGAGCACAATCACTTTCAGACGCAGTGAAGGAAGGCAAGGATTGACGGTGTGCGGTTCTGGGTCAAATAGTTTATTGGTGCGATCCGACAGGGTAAAGGCAGTACAATAGCCTCGTTTTATCTGCTGATGGGTGGCCGATGCAGTAGAATGTGTATTCAGAGCCAGCTTCTCGAATACCTCCTTGATTTATCGGCAATTTTTCAGCCGTGGCATCGATTCCGTATCCCTTAAGTCCCACTGAAACCAAGGTGGTACGCCTTGGAGGACGGGCAGTCTACTTATCGGCTTGAGCTAGTGGTCTTTAGGTGTTTGAAGGGCAAATGATTAAGGGGGTCCTGAGGAAACACGACTGTTTCTAATTTACCTGCAAGAGAAACGAATTAGTATGGGTTGTTATACCATTCCTCAGACGTCCGATTTGAAAAAGAGGGTTCGAATGCCTGGCATCGAGAGACCGTACATGGACTGGAGTTTTTATCAGTAGGATTAGCATCAATATCTTTTTCGACCGTAGTTGGTCAACCATGCTTCCGCCACGGTCAGCAACGAACCGGGACTGATTTTTGTTAGTCCCCTCTATCTCTCCCGCCGAGACAGTCCAGTGGTTAAGGCGGAACTTACTGACTTGGATGTCCGTGCTTCGAAACCAACCCGGGCATCTCGACTGCTCCTGTGTAGCTACTCCCTCGTGATTGCTTCAGTTGGCATGGCAGCTAGGCACCGAAAGGGTGTTACAGCCGAACGACTAATATTATTATTCTCTCGAGCAAAGGGACAGCGGTGCGTGCCTACTAAACAGCAGGCGTGGCTGTTCCAACTGGGGATCACATCTGAGCTGCCGTTGATCCGTATGAGCCGACAGACGGACCAAAGACCAAGCATCCAGAATACATGGCAGCGCAACAGGCGCAAATACTGGGACGCTGATTAGAGTCGGATGATGCCAGAGTGCCATCTACCATCAGATCCCTGTAAACAATGGACTGAAAACCTAATGACGGATGAAATCAGCTTTTCCGGTGAGACGTCAGATGTAAGCATACGCCAGAGTACTCTAGAATAGCTTGCCCTGTTCCCATAAAGGGCATGGTAGGCCGTATCAACAGTCCATACTGGAAACACCTAGACGATGAGCTTGAGTGACCCGCTCCGCAAAAAGTGTGTGCTTACACGTATCACCCGGTTTGGAAAATCGTGGCCGAGCTGAGGCCTATAGAGGCTTGATGTGGTTCACCAGTGAAAGTCTCTAGCCTAAGTTGCCGTGCTGTTTGCTTTTGTTAATTGGTACGGTGAAGTTGGCTTTGCATTAACTATATTTAAGTATATTCTAAAACGCTCTATTGTTCACTGATTTTACTATAAAATGTATTCCATGTGTACGTAGCCCAAGCTTATGTGCATGGGAGTTCTATGCACATTGCCGCTATGTGTCTGGTTTTTGTCGGTTTTGCCCTAGCTAGCCATTTATGTTGGGTATCCTGCTTTAAGTGATGGACGGTGTGGATTAGCTGGAACACGTCCAAGGATAAAACGCGCACGCCTCCGGGACGACCCCAAGAGATCGTACTAGAAAAGCATACACGAATAACAGATAAGCTTGCAAGTCGAATGAACAGATACAAAATCAAGGAAACGAATCGTCTGGATTTTATCAGCAAGGAACAGTATCAAGTCAGATCAGAGAGGATGAATCGGAACAAATTGCCATCACTAAGAGTTATGGCCATACTGAATGTCTCAGTTCAAGGGTCTACGAAATAACGTGACAGAATGCAACGATACGACATAAGTTCAGTACAATGCAATACGGTACAGCATAATAGAACATAATACAATACAATACAGAATAAGATAAAATACAGCACTACGTGAACAAACTCAGTAGTATATTGTGCACGACGAACTTACGCGCAGCCTTGGTCCGCACACAGGTCAGAGATTGCTTGTTTGAATTTTTCCGTTTCAAACATCCCATCTGATGGGTGGTCCAGTGAAGGTGAGAGTGGTTCGGTAATCACCGTTTGTGTTCCAACGGAGCCTGAAATTTGGCGAACGGTAAAAAGGGGGAGGGGGGTTGGTTAACATAAAGGAAGATCAAGAAAACAACTTACAGCACTGGTTTGAGCAAGAATCAGCTGGAGGAGTGCTAATATCCTCAACCCGTGTGGATAGCTTGGAAAATAAGGATGAAACGAATTCTAGACGAATTACCATCCATTGCGAACAGCATAAGGAAACTAACTTTCAAAGTAAACATGAAACGCCAAAGCTGTGAGTAACTGATCAAATGCGCAGTGTTGTGATTCGGTTTCTTCAGTTCTTATGGTCCTAAAACGTTCTCACTAGTAACAGAGTGCTCAAAGCACCAACCAACTTGAAGGCTCGGGTGACCAGAAAACGAGGAAAATCCGGGCACAACAGTCTGAGAAGCGAGAAGAATTCATCTGCTGTTACGTCTAAGGGAAAAACAGTGGCAGTACAAAAGGAAAGAATCAACAACATACCTTGGTGCCGAAATGACTGATAGGACTTCCGGATGGATGACAGAAACGAGATGCGGTTGTGATTGGTCAAAACAACATAGTCATACTCGCGAAATACGGTATGCGTACCCTTTTTCACCAAACGGAAACTGCAGATGTAATGAGGGAAGCTTGTAGACTCGAGTATTACTAGTTTGCTAAGAAAGTTCTTGTGTCCACATGGAAATTCATATCATGAGCAAGTAGCAGTTGATCTAGGGCATCTTGTAAATATGCTTTAATATCATGGTAGGCTATGTGACGATCAAGAAAACGGAGGCAAGTACCAAAATACTGTAAACCTTCACTTAATTGTTCCATTCTGCAGGCCGTTTTAAAAAGAAGGGCACCTGAAAAGTAAGGAAGGGAGGTAAAAATGATACCGATTATCACTGACATTGGCGAAGATAGTTTAGCTTCGGAATGACCGGTATGAAACATAGCAGCATGGTAGGCCATGTCGCAGAAACTTGATTTTTCATCCCACGTCGGTGACGGTGTTACTACCAAATGGTGGCTCCACCACATTTGAGCTTCGTCTGACGCAGACGCCACTTGAGACTCCAAGAAACGACTGTCCGTATCTGGTAAACCGGTTGGATCTAGAAACAACCATCAAACCCCGGCCTTTATAGGCCAAAGAACATCACAAAATGATCGATCTGACATATTTGGATCCCTCGGATATGGTTGCGGTACTGTTTTACTTCAAGACAACCGGTGTTTAACAGGTAACGGGAGCGGAAAAGAATTACAGGTCGATAGACCGGGAATCACGCAGAGCATATTAGCAGCTGAGAAGGGAGAACTCCAAATAGGGTTGTCTATCTCAACCCGTACAGTGGATATGATCCAAGAGCTGTGCGGATGGAGGTTTTGCAATCTAAACACCATTAAGGTTGTACAAGGATAAAATCACTGACTTCCATCTACTGTGTGACGCATTGGTCCGCTACTCGTATCTATCAGAATAAGACGGCAGGCGGTTTCTTATGAGCTGTACATAGCAGATGCTGCGCACGAGAGAAAGTAATTACCTTACTGCAGTTCACTTGGCAACACAAGTGGCGGTTGTAATCATTTTTCACTCCAGTCAAACAACACCTTGTGGGTTTAACGTCTCATAACATAACGTATGGTCGTGCACGTGTGTTATCCTGTTGAGTGTCTCTGTCCGTCTTGGACATCCCAGAGGAGGTCCCCTTGTCATGCTTAAAAATATGCTCAGTGGACTCCGATATGCGGAGGCAAGAAATCATAGCAAGCAATAACTTTAATTTCTTAGGTAGAGGTTCCCGAAATTTCTCGTGAAAGTGGCAGTTCTTTGTACACAAACTAACCGGCCCTAAGCCTATACCCAACTCATTAGTTCACCTGAAAAAATCGCCATCGTGGCACTGTGTTGCCAGGCACAAACTGACGGTTCGCGAGCTATTTTCGATCGAATGAACAGACAGAACACCAGTACTTAAACTGATTGCCTTCTATAACTGTTTCACATCCCACGAGATAAGGCAAGCACTCAAGTGATCACGCTTCCGGTCTATGCGTTTACATGCTGTCAACATTATGCTTGCATTCGGCTAGCGTAGCATGACCACCACAACTCAACGGTGAAATGCATGTATACCAAAACCGTATGCATGTATACCAAAAACGTGGCAGCTAACGGATAAAAAGTGGAAGCTTGCGTAATATTAACTAAAATGTTGCTGAAAACACTTTGACAATCCAGTACCAGTCTTACTCTTCTGGGAGCTCATCAGGCAGGCGTCGTCCGTGAGTTTCCACCAACCTTATTTTCCACAGAAGTCACTACAAACCTGAATCTTTATGGAAGCGATTCCGCCTAAAAAATTTACTGCAGTCCAAATCGAACAGTTTATCGACCGGCAATACCTATTTTTCATCTCACGTCTTGAAGACCGATACCTATGAGAAAATCAGTCGACTTTTATCTTACGTCTAGTATGGGCATTCGTCAAATTTTACTAACTCCACCTTCACAATTATCTACAATCCGAGAACAAGGTTACCCATTTCGAGACGTCGTGATGACAGGTTATTCCCAACGTTATTTTTTGATTTTAAACAGTTTCTATACTTTCAAATCAGCACCTGGCTGATAAGGGTGCATGATGAATAGTAACCAGAGTTCAGAATCGAAAGTGGTGAATCTACATTTCCAACCCGCAATCGAAATGAACATCATTAAATGCACTGTCTTCGACTTTAAACTTACTCCTAAACAAGGCGCGAAATAAAGACTATGCAGATGCCTTCACGTATTTCGATCAGGTTCTGCCAAAATACAGATTACACAGAAGACAGTGTGAGCCATGTCATCAGTCCATTCGAAATACCCTTGAGATTGAGACTGCAAGACTGACTGGGTGCAAAAGATGTGACTATCTAAAGCGTCTAACCGGAATGCATCAAAGCTAGCGAGAGAAACGTCAGGATCATTACCCCCACCCTATTATCCTGATGGTAGCATGCTGGTGGAGGACATGGTTTACAGCGCATTAGTCTATGTTTGTGAAGCTCAGCAGAACCCAGTCCGCCCTCGAAACTCCGTTTCGGTAAATCATTAACTGAGTTGAAATGTAGAAAACAGTCTTCGGAACACACTGCTCCCAATTGGACGGTCCACGGCTTGTTTCATTCTTATTGGGGCGTAGTCCGCGAGCTTCTGTCAACCTTACATACCAGTCGGATACAACTTGTAAGCAATTAGCGAAATACAGTCATTTGCACACCAAAAAGGTTTTAACAAGAGACTAAACTGAATCCCAGATGAATCTCTCATTTACGGTATTTTTTACCACCTTAATTTGCAAATGAAAGAGTTTCGTCAAGGAAATATACTTCGATATCAGGAACACCGTGCTAAGTGAAACATGAGGCAGCCTTTGTGAAGCACATTCAGTTGAAGAATATCATGAGCGAAAGACCGAGCTGGAATTCAGCTGAATCTCGCGTTACATCATGTTGGTTTATAAATGAGTGTAGTTCGCGAAACAGGTGGACCGTTAGAGTGAAGTGAGTCCATGCAGTCACATTTGGTGACAGGAGCCTTAAGTAGACGAAGATATCCTGATGGCAGTCGAGATACCAACAACTCCATTGTAGCTACTCACAATATGGAAAGAAGCTGAGGCCACATTGGACTGCAATTGTCAAGAATTCAAACACGATAGCGGTGACATCGGACTAGGAACAGGTGGTCTGATACAAGACGCGTGGAGATATGATAAAAGAGAAGCAGGTGTAAACAAATTTATCGAAATTGTGCCATACACACCGGGGTGTAGTATGTTAGGTTAAGGGTAAAATTTGAGTTATCACAGAATGAGGACAGTGTCCAACGGGAAAAACGCCTCACGTTTTTCATGTACAAGCGATTTCTGATGGTTGTGGTGTGAGGCCGTCCGGCTTGTGAGGCACCTCGGTCTTTAATGGCTGCTTGACAAAATGTTGTAAGAAATCTCTCAAAACGAGGTACATTGCCGGATACTGTCGCTGTTGTCGTATTTGTACCTGTGATAAAGAGACACATGGTGATAAGTTAGTCGGTTAGCTTGGGAGTGACAGCACGTACGCCATTTGTCAAACCGAGTCATCTACATAAGCAGTAAAATAAGAAAGTTAGAGCAATATACCAACATAAAATGAATCTCAAGTGATTACAAGTTCTATCAAATGATTTCATTCAATCAGGGGCAACTAATTTTCAACAAAAAAAGACAGCTGCCGCTCTAGTGCTCACTGTTTCGAACAAGCAACTCACGGACGACTGTTTCAGTCGGGGAACATCCGTGAGACTAACCGAAATCGCTTGCATGTGCGGGAAATTCTCTTCAAGGTGGACACAATCCTCTCGAATATCGTAACAGCTGAAACATGAGGCGGCCTGGTGCAGCACACTCAGTTGTTTAAAAACATCATAAACGAGAGATCCAGCTGGGTTCCAGGTAAGTCTCTCGATAAACCAAATTTGTTTGCAAATGAGTGTATTTCTCTCTTGAAACACCGTTTCGCCAGAAATTGTCAACGACTTGTCCGGAATTCAGTGCGGAACTTGTGATATCATTTCAAGACCACTACTCTACTGTGGTGTCTTTCGCCGGCCTGTCTCAAAAGCAGAACAAACTCAGTGTGGACATTCAAACCTATTAAATGGCACGTTTACCCCTAAAACGTTAAAGAAGGAGTTAATTTATTCTACTCTCGTACTCCCAACAGACACTCCCTTATATTTTATCTGGCACTATCCTGTGTCTTTCTGACATTCGAAAATGTTCTTCTAATAACATTTGCCTCCAAATAGCTCCTCCGTCTTGATTGATTACTTTTAAAAGACGCAGACAACCATTGTTTGATTTCAGTGTGCTCGTTCACCGTGTTTTCAAATCAACTCACATTAGCCAAAATGCATCAAGGTATGTTGTAACAAACTCCACCAAGTTTTGTGTCTGTGATCTTACTGTTAGTCGACTGGTCCCCTTATGGGTTAATCTGTCAACATCTGTTCTGGTTCACAGTAGGAAAGGATGAAGAGAACACAAAAAAACGAAACACGTGTGCGCAGGAGATGAAAAGACACTAGGGAGAAGGCACAGGTACTTCTAAAATTTCGATGTCAATAACTTCCATTGCGGATATCGGTCTGTACAATATTAACGGTTTCTTCCATGATATGTCGTACCTCCGTCTGACGACCAGCGTCCATTTTCGACAGGAAGTGGCCAGTTGCTGCTGTCAGGAACCAGATGAGGACATTATGACCTTGATAAAGCTCAACGCCGGGTATTTTCAAGGGGATCCGATGCGCAAAATAAGCAAGTGTGTTATTGGGTCTTCGTTCGAGACGTCGGGCTTTCCGCTCACATCACTCAAGCGCGAACATGTTCACCTGCTCAAACGTAACAATCCAGATGCGTCCAGCGTGTGTTGGTAGAGTAGTGGCAACACGCTTTCTTCGCATGTCAGATGTGAGGAGTATAAATCTCGCCACGGGCGTTGGATATGCACTGCAGAGCTTCAGTAAGAGCGAAACTCGAGTCCATTGCTTCACCCCCTCCCTTTGGCGAGGATTCATCAAACGACAATCATGTGGGTGTTCATTCTGCAAATCACGCAATCACCAGCTAAATATATAATCGTCCAAATGCACCATCCTTTCGGTGCCTAGCTGCCACGCTACCCGGGGGAAACACGAGGGCTGAGATGTTGCCGGGTTATCTAAGTCTACACAGGAACAATCAAGATGCTCGGGTTGGGTTCGAACCACAGACCTTCCATTCAGTAAGCTCGTGTCTTGACCACTGAGCCGAAAATAAGAAAAACTCTCCTCCAGCCACTGCGGAGGAAGACACTCGATTGCGCGTTGGCAAATTATCGAGCAAAATATTTAGGACTAGTAGTACACTATCCCCAGGCAGTCATGAAAGTGTTGAACCACAACAAGCCAGACGTCACCTTAATTTTACGCTAATGACTATGCTGAACTACGAAGGAGCAGGAGTCGAATTCTTAGCCACGTAAATACCTTATTTGAACCTAAATCCAGTGGTGGTTAGTCAATCTAATAAAAAGGGTAAACGCAGCCACCAAAAAAGTAAAATGCCATGGAAAGATGCAGCTTTGATCCATATTAAGTAAATTATCAATATAATCAAAGCACACCTAGTAAGAACGAGATCAGCAACAAAAACTAACCTCATGTGCATAAGCAGCCAGTCCGTTCCGCAGAAATGTCAATCGCTCCGATTCATCTGATCGAGCTAAAACCCAGGAAATATATCGTGTGGTCGACCAACCGGCAGTATCATGAGGCGAGCGAATCTCGTCTGGTGCTCGACTAAACAGGTGTTGACACACGAGACTTGGAGGAAGTTGGGCGACGTTGAGAGTTGGCTCGGTTTTCTGTTGCATATAAGCCTAAAAAGACAGGAAACAGAAGGACTGCAAACTTTCTGGCGATTCTAGAGAAACAACCATTGGAAACCACAAAAGCCACAGTAAAAGTGCCCAAGAGGAGAGGAGGTATTATCAACTACAGTGTTAGAGGACTTTAACCGAGAGTTACTGATAGACCCGTCTAGAAACTCCGCAGATCTTTCCCAAGAATGTCATTTCCAGGTTATGAGAATAGAGAACGAAGAAGATTTGCAAACTTCGATGGCGTTCGCCTTTGATCATGTAGAACAGCCAACGTACCAACGGAGACGTGCGCTCCTTTGAAGTCAAGGCGAACCGTAAGTTGGTCGGCCGTGTATGTGACATGCGCTTGAAGTAATGTGAAAATGTGTTCACTGTACCTTTACAAGGGTTGTGATCCGCGATTGAAGTATCTCCTGCACAACCAAATACCCGTTTTGTATTGTCTCGATGCGAAATTCGTTGGCATCATCGGATAAAAGCTACGGTTCTTGGACGTCGGTGGTCAAAAACCCGAAGACACCGCACATCATCTGTCCGAAGAGCCCGTCTCGCAACTATACGACAACCTAGCCCTCACTGAAGGCCGATACATGCAGCCCTTGAGACCCGATTATATGCTTTTTTCAAGCTAAAAGTGACGAAATTTAGCAAATAAGACTTGGGACTGAGATGCATTCACTGACTTCATCATATACACTTCAGTCAGAGTTAATGCAACTAAAATTCTCCATCATATGTCATCATCATTATCATAATAAAATTCCCCACAACACTGACTGCTTCTGCTTGAATAGCAGTTGGCATGTCCAGAGAGTGCACGTTCTGAAGCATGACTTTGCACTTTGAAGGTGCAAGACGCATGCCAAAAGATGGTATGAGGATGGTCAGTTTATTCAACAAAGCTTATGCTTGGCCTTCGTCTTCAAAGATGAGGACGGTGCCGTCTGCGTACTCCATATATACAGGGTTCTCACTAGCAACTGTCCGAACAGCGGTGACGCCGTTTCAAGGCACAAAGGTATGTTAGTCATTTAGAAACTGAGGGACAGTATAAACTCAGAGATAACGGCCCGAGTTGAGTGGGTCGAAGGAAAGACATACAAAAATAAATGACACAACGGTAGTCTAAGATATTCGGCCTGGCGTCTAACTTCCCAGTATTACCATTGATGACCTCGGTAACAACCGGCTGCTCTCCCACTCTGTGTATCGGGTGAAGCAGTTTCCGAAAAAACCCAAATGCATCAGCTTCATGTACTTCAACAGTCCTCGGATAACACCAAGTTCTTCTATCCGCACACAGGTTGCGTTCGAGCTGATGTCTAGCGAACATTTTGATGGAATCGAGGACCAAAGTGATTTGAAGAAATAGGAGTAGTCAAGAAGAATCGGGAGTCAAGAATAGAACCTTGCCATTGGAAGATAATGGTCACGTTGTCAATATAGGTTCACGACTGCTCATCAGTAGGAAGACGCCGGGTGGTTCAACGGCGTCTATGGTATCTGAACCCAGTACTACTGAGGAACAATTCCTGATTAGTACGAATCAGCAAAAGTCGACCATCTTTGTGTCTTGAGTCCGAGCTGAACAGGTCACTAAGCCGTGCCCCTAATGAGCTGAGGCTTGTGTACTGAAGTCCTGTGCGACTAGGACATTAGCTGAACTCTTTGTGTTAGCTAGGAGAGTAATGAGTTTACAGCAAAATGTACCGTCTGACGAAACGGAACTACACTTGGTCAGTTTCTATGCGAAAGCTACAAATAAAGGAGCGGGGTTCTAATGGAGTTGATATGTGAAAAGCACATAGGCGGCTATTTGTGGGGAACCGATCAAGTGAGGAAGCCTAAGAATGGAAACCGAGAGCCACACCAAAGTCGGCATAGCCGTTGCAGTAGTCACTTCACATACCAATCGACAAGAAGAACCAGGGCAAGTTCAAACGAACGAACGCGCAAAAATAACGAACCCTCAGTATTTGATCGGAGTCGGCCAAGAGGACCGGTCGAAAGGCTCGCAGTTTCATACAGGCTTCTGGGGCAAAAGAAACCAGGGCTCCTTCCGTAGTGAACGACAGGAGGGGGGACACAGCTAGTTCAAACTCCACACAGTCAGTGGCCAAACGGATTCGTCCAACTTCGCTCACTGGGCGAACAAGACTAATATTGTGTAGGAACATGTCTATCCATCGGGTTAGGTACGGTAGAACGGATGATTGCAGCGCTACTTCACCACATGAGAAGCATCCAGTCTTCGAAACAGAAGATGCCGCGCGGTCCGTCGATGGAGGTAATGATAGACCAGAAAGATATTGCTTTCGAGCCCTAGAAACGAAATCCTGGAGCAGAGGATAGAAAACAAATAGCTGCTAGATGATGACGTTAAAGAAATCACAAGAACAGCTAGAGACTAGAAAGAACAGATTCTCATGTGGATGAAACTCTGCCATGCAGACAGAAAATTACTCAGTTGTTTCGAGGCTTAGTCAACCGACACATCACATTGCAACCCTCTTTCATTTTGTCTAGAGATCTCATGACATTCCATGAACAAAGCCTTTTAGAGTGGAGAATATCACATTTTACGTAACAGGATGATAACGAAGTGTGAAAAATACGCCCGTTCAATAGATGACCGTGGCTGAGGTAAGACGAAACAACAGGACTCCGATGGAACAGGTAGATACACGAGGGATCCGAAGGCCAAACTGAGATGTAACTGGAAATACTGTTCAACTCGTGGATTGTCTCAACGCAGTTCAGTCTGCAAAACACCATTATTCATCGCATAGAAAACGTTGTGGGGTATTGTTCCAGTTTCATAGATCCAACCGGATTTCTTTTTAAGGCCAGTACGACAAAGTACCGAGCATCACATACAATTAATCTGTCGGAAAATCATGAGCACGTATTCGCTCACAGACAGGTAGCCAGCTGCGTGAGAATGGCTGAGTTGACGGAGAAACGTCGATAAGCAACACTGTGGTTCTACGACAACCTAGGTATCGGTCCGCGCACAACAAATGCGAGAAATGAGGTGATCCGATTTGTGTACCAGAAATGCCCTCAGCTATTTTTCCACATCTTCGATTTTGTTCATATTCACAGCATTCTCGTTTGAACGGTCGTCCTCCCGTTCTGGCGTACCTATTCCGGTGAGTCCACACCAAAGGGAAGCACTGGAAGCACCGAACAGAACGCCAGAACAGGAGGACGACCGTTCAAACGAGAGTGGTGTGAATATGAACAAAATACCTATCCCGAAAAACCTCACAACTGCAACATCTTCGATTATTAACCAACTGTAATATATCCTCACAGATTGTCAAAACGCCTTATATGATACTATAAGGTCAACTGGTATCGACTGAGCCTGCAACGTTAGCCGAATATTTTCATTCTCAATTCATGGTTTAAAATATTCTTTGTTTTCATGGTAGTTTACTCTTGTTGACTTTGATACTTCAAGTAATTCATCAAGTGTTTTCACGAATAGCCATTCATCAATCTCGAAGTACCCTTATTACACTTGTTTTCCAAACAATGATCGGAACCGAATAGGACAATCACTTGATTGAAGTGTAACTAATTAGAATTTTTCAGCTCACTTCACACCACTGAAAGTACACCGATGGATACAGTAATCAGGCGCACGAAAACGGACACTGGACATACTCCTCTCTGGCTAGTAGATGACTGTGCAGTACGTGCTATTCTACTAACACCTCTTTTGGTCTGGGTTCATAAGACATGCACACCGTGGCACCTATCTCCATTTTTTCGGGTTTGCATCACACACTTCCGACAGACTCGGTGTCCGTTCTGGCACCAAACACCAGAACACGACTTGAGATGAACATCCAATATATGTGATCCAAAAAGTGCACGAAACAGGTTGCGCCTTCATCCGTCCACTGAGTAAGATAGCAACGCGGCTCTTTGTTGGACAGGATGCCACACTCGTAGGCTGACAGCTTGATAACTAGATTTGGGCAAATGATAGGTTAATTTTGAAGAACGCGATAAATCGCTCCTGGGTGGTATACAATTGTGAGCAACAAATACTTGATTCAGAAAACCGGTAATTAGGAAGCAACTTACGTTTTTTTCAAATTGGAATGTAAAAAAGGAGGACCTGACCAAAAACTGAGACATTTTCCGTACCCTTCTACGAAAAATTTTGCAACCCCAACCAAGTCTGTGGTTTTCCGTGGAAGTTTGAGCGTCTTCGGTTGTGACAGACACTTTCGAAAACGGCCACCATCCTGTAGGGCAGTTTCACAGCTAAACTAAGACTACATAGTGGGGTTTGTGGAACTAGGCGGATACTCACATTTAAATTAACATTTCGACTCCTTGAGCTAGGTGACCTGCAATATGCAGCCTGAAAAGAACTCTTCGGTCTCACCTTCAACTAGTGAGCTGGATAGTTGGCACCCTGTACGAGTTTATTCAAGGAATAAACCACTCTCAGAATGGTCACCTACCACTTACCTGTAATTGCTTCATATACAATGAGCATGACGGTTTCACATCTTCGTCCTGGCAACATACGAAATCTTCACCATGCATAGTGCTCATCAGTTCTTCAATTACGTCACTAATTGACTGCAGCAAAGGTTGGAGTATACTGATGCACATAGAATTCAGACGTGTTTCCAATGTGGCGAAGATGGCCTCCAGAGGTGAGGTGATGTGTTCGGATCTCGCCGATTGCATTACGGGGAGATTACGCAACCGCCTGGTGCAGGTCCAACCAAGCTGCGTGCCAAATGAACACAGTAGGTTGACCAGGTTAATGTTGTTCTGCTGGCTGATGGTTTGTGGATTCATGACCTGATTGGCATCTGGACCGACAGCGACCAAGGACTCCACTTTTGTTGCGAATAAGGCTACCATCTTGCTTATATTGCGTGATACCTTCGGAATGAAATAGAACGGAGAGGACAGAAAGGAAAGAAACACGAGTAGTGAAGAATGAAAGAAGTACGATAAGTGCTCCAATGAGCGGCATTCAGAGAAGAAAGTAAATTCGATTGTCAAAATACCTTGACACCTACTGACGTCCAAATGGGTAGACGACCGGAGAGCAGAAAGTCACGTTAGCAAACAAAGATAATAGCAGGGGCTTATCTAGACTGTTTGCTGAGGGAACTTATAACCAGTATTGTAAAGGTAACCGCGAACGTAAAAACCAATTAAAACTATGTAGGACAGTTGATATCAACAATTGTGATTCAAAATAGACTGCCATCCGGCAGTCCTTCAGTTGATACACAGTGGGCAAAGCCTTAAGTTGAAGTTAATACGACTTTAAACCAGAACCGATGGTAAATATCGGATTGCGGGGTTTCGAACAACCTGAAAATGAATAAGCAATAATAGAAAAATGCAACCGGTTGCAGGTTTGCTAGGATTTTTCGATAAAACCTTATCAACATTACAGAGTTTGTTCCCGAGAAGCTTGGAAAAAGCCCGGGAGATTTAGTACTAGTCTTTGATGCAAAAGCGCCGACGATTCGACAAGCTGGGTTACAAGGGTGGTTCAGTTTTAAAGATAGGAAGCAAAATTTCTTCCTACTAGCACATTAAATCGGTGTTAGATGTCGGCTGGAAGATTTTGTTTCTCAGTGTACGCCGAACGAATTTTTCGGGCAAAAAGCAAGACGTTGCCCGGCAATAAACCTGCTAATTATTTTCCAAGTTGCTCGGATGAGACGACTTCCGGATAGAGTACAAGCGGGACCGTGATCGGGTCGTGACCCAAAGTAGAATGGAAATAGCAACCTCTTCTGAAAACAGCTCACTTCGTTTGAAGCGGTCGGGTCAAATTCTGGTTTCTTCATCTCCGCCTGCGGTCAAAGTTAGGCATTTAAACAGACCGAACAAGCGTTGATGGGACGGTTATTGGTACACGAATGGCTTAGCTAGCTCATATTCTGCTGAGTTCCCTAAAACCCCTCTTGTTACCTAACAACGGTAAGTTAGCAATGGTATTGTTCTCTTGACACATAATACATGACCGTAGTTCACCAGATGACAGTGACCAAAAAACTCACTTTACATAGCAGGTCGTAATGCACTGTAGCGTAAGCAAGCTCGTTCCCGGCACTCTGCACGATTCCATCCAGTTCCTGTGCGTCCAAACCAACAGAACTGTGGCTTGTCGAGAAGGCCATGCTAACTTGGTCGAACAACCTAGACAAACTTTTCGATAGATAGGCAGTCTCAAAAGGTTTGACTGCTTCGAGCAGGCAGGCTGGAACGACATCCGCCTCGAGTACACCAACAGTTGGACAAGATGAGTCATTCCAACTGCCATGAAGTTGCGTTTGACGAACACGACGACCCAAGTCGATGACCAATTTCAACAATTTTGGGTATTCACAGTCCAACGCTTCCTTCACTTGCGGCGATTGTTCCGATATCTTCAGCAGTCGTTCGGATAGTCGACCAGCGGCCCAACCGAGAAATCCTTTGTTCACACGTAACTGGGCCTCCAGTTCGGCAATACGTTCACAAGAGACCATATGTTCCTCGTCGCTCAAGGTTTCCGCTGACAATGGCGTGAAGAAAACATTCTCTTCAGAAAAGACAACCAAAGGCACCCAAAAGGTACGTGAATAAGAATTGCTCAGAAAAAAAGTTCAAGTGATTAACGACTGTTTTCGATTTCTCCAAACAGCGGAAACTGCAACCAGTCATTCATGTTTAGAATATATCTTGAAGTTTTGGAATTGTGCAAGGTAGTTTTTAGCCACAAGTTACAGCAGGTGAAAAAACAGAAAAGACTGGTTATGGGTGTCTCTGATTTACGTAACTGCGTACACAAGCAGCCAAGCAGAACCTTTAGTTACAGTGAATTCCACCAAGTTGAGCCACAAAGTGATGATCAGAGCAAGAGCACATGTCGGTATGAACTAGCAACAAGAACATGATAATAAGGATACGATTATTAACTGTCCAACCTAATTCAAACACGTGAGATGAACATGGGCAAGCAGAACGACTAGCTCACATACGAGAATTGGATTGAAGCGTTTCAAGATTCGTCGAAGCGAACAGCAATATAATTGTGTTGCGCAATGCCACTTTATCTGGTCCATGCCAATTAGTGACCAGCTCGTGAAGCAGCAGCTCCGCCAAACTGGGATGCGGTTCAATCGATTCACTCAACCGCACAATCGTGGAGCAGCTGACGCTAGATTCGCGTTTTTTCAACAAGGTTACTCCCAGTAAGCGACAGTGATAGGTGAGGCGCTCCAACTTGTCCATTATTCCATCCAGGCTGGTCCAAATGGCAACGTAGAATGCAGCGGCCTGACTGCCGACGTTCGGAAGAGAAGCTCGACCTGGGTGAGGAAATGGAGAATGTAATTTCCAATGGAAACTGACTACATAGACAAATACAGACAAAACGAGAAACGAACTAGTTGACTAGCACACCCATCAACGGATAAAAATGGAAGAGTGCAAAAGATGGAACCAACCGACTGAACAACCAATCGTGATTGAAGGTCGGATCGGGCTACCGGCACATATATTAACACACACACACAACAGTACTCAACGTACAACCACCAACCAATCGCTACGCACCACTACGATCTTTAACAACGCACCTAAGATGTCATCTCGATTGGCGATGGGATGCTGGGCAATCAAATTGCCCAGCTCAGCGAACAAACCAACGACCACCTACGGCAACTGAGCCACCAACATTATTCTCAATAGTAAACATCACGGACTGCATGCCTTGGAAGGATACTTTGGTTCATGAATCACACAGCAGACCTCAGTTTGGCGTGCTTCGACAATACTGGTCCAGCTGATAGCGTAGATAAACTTCTGTCTCCGCGATAACGTATGATATATAAGTTACCGGGTGGCTGTGATCATTGGTGGCAGTAATTCAAATAGTGCGTCCAAAACTTGAACAAAAATTAACCATTCTCACAAAAGAAACAGTCTCCTATCTTCTATTGAGAAAAGCAAGTTGCTGTGATCTTTAGAGATCCACTCGGGAACTAGTAATGCCCTATACAGGAAACATTCGAGACGCCTCCTCCAAAATGACCTCATTCTGATGTTTTCCAGGTCCACTGTTGTACCACATTACGACGCCTTACACAGGTGGCACTAAATGTGTACACATGAGAAAGAAATCGGCAGTTTCACCGAATGGGTTGAATGTAGATGGTAAAATGGAAAGCGAAAGTTGCCGCAGAACTAGCATAGTGCTTTCATGGAATGACAATGGTGATATCGATCCAACCCTTCCAACCACTTAGATTAGCTCCAAAACTGACGAGTATAGATAGCCAGAAAAAAAGAATCGTACAAGCACGGTCACCACCTGAACTATTCTAGCCGCAAACACGTATGATACTGTAGCGATAGTAAAAATGCAGTGCATAGGAAGCCCCACAGAACCTACCCGGTCCGGCTGCCACAGGGCCACCGGCACTTCCGGCTTGCCGACTACGTACCCGCTGTGTGAGCCTGTCCACGTCCACGGCCGAAGCCAGAATCGATTCGAACTCTGTTTGCCACCGCTCAACCAACTGGCATACAACGCCAGGAAGCATACCCAGGTTGTGAAAAACCTTAACGGAATGGAAAGTTGGTACAAAATCATTTTGTTCATCGTCCACGTATCGGTTTCGAAAACATCTGCCGAAGAAATGAATTAAATGGCTACACTGTATCAATTTCGACATTGTTTGCTATTCAAAGAGACGGCTAACCGAACAGCTGAGGTGAAACTGCAATTCGAGCAGAGGTAACAGGCCGGAGGTTGTACAAAAGACTGAAAGGAAAATTCGCTAAAAGGAACATTTCCCCTGAGGAAATTATAATGATTGGGAAGCTTCTGATTAGGAAAAAAGTCTGCTTGGAAGAAGCGCTCCAAAGGCGGCGATGTATATCTCCCTCTGGGAAAAGAAGATTCTTAAAACTCGGGACAATGAAACGAAAACTCCATCAAACCCACCATAAAAACGGAGATTGTCACAGCGTCTCTCCTGTAACTCCAGGTCTCACTGTACCTATGCACACCTGAAGACTGGCACTACATCTAATAACAGCTCTGTCGCTACACTCAAATTACATTGACTTCCTCCGGTCATTGCAATTGGACTTAGGGGATGCATGTTCAGGAACAGGGTGTGAGCAAGCGTGTACGTGCGGACATTTATCAGACCCCGTAACGTGAATATCGCCTATGATCTGGCGGTTTGTCAGTCTAATTCAACTGCAGCAACAACACTGCGATAATGTGATTTAAACTGTCACCCTTTTTAATAACGGTTGAGTTGGCAGTGACGTCCTATGAGTCCAGTGAAATCAAAGAAAGCGGCCTGTTTGCCTAAGTTAGCCATTCGATAATGGACCAACAGATCACTGCCTTGATATGAAAATTTTCGACTCTGAAATCAGAGTTACCGAACCCGAGAAGGACAGGCAAAATTCTGGGACGACGCCTTGTAACATGAGCGTCAGTTATCGCCAATTTTGGGGAACACAAAGAAATACGCATGATATCACAGTTCGGGATCGATCTCTACCCCTAAAATGCTAAATGAGCAAATATGCCTCCAATGTGAGCGGAACCAAAGTGACACGCGGATGTCGTACGAACCTGCCAGTGGCCGAAGAAATACTACGAAGGAAAGCAAATGAATATGCTGAAGAACGGGACAGGAAAAACTCAAAGGTAAGCAATGTATCGCTGTACAACTCCCGACAAAGTAACACTATAGGTTGAAGATCACTCGTGGAAGAGCCGCAGCAGTGTCATCCAAATCTGTTGATATTTGATCGACTAGAGTGTAGTAGTTGTAGTAGAGGGTACAAGGAAGCAGAAATATTAAATGCCATGAAGTTGGAGAATTGTGTCTATGAGTGCTGACTAAAAAACTACGTATGAAACCCAGTCGAAATCGACAGTCGGAAAAATAGAGAGGATGATCATCATACTCCCATGCCATCATCGGGAAGAACATTAGCATTGAGTGTATCAGAAACACGTAAAAAGATGCAGATAATGGACTGATTCGAAAGTTTCGAACGGTTGGTAAATTGGAATGACGAGTTAGTTGTGGGGAACTGGAAGCTGACTCGATTCTCGACACCAATTTACATTTGGGAAACAAAAACTGCCACCTCGCCTCCCTATATGAGTGACTGCAACGTCACCAGATACAAGAATAATATGGAACATGAAAATAAAGAAACATTTGCATGTATACCTCAGTCAATGAGCTTTCTGAACAGCTAAGTGACGTGTCAAAACGTTACGAATTGCAAATTGGACCTACTAGGTGTAGGGGTGTGGATTACTAAGGCATGGGATGAAGTTACACGCACAACCGTTAGAGCGTGTTCGTCCAACAATGTGGCAGGGAAGAATGAAATCGCCCAAGATGGTAAGCTCGTTGATATAGTTCGTATAATGTACCCATCAGACTGTGATAGGGGTCAATTTAGACTAAGATCTTCGAGTCTTAGCCCAGCTTAGTCCTTTCGTGATAATGAACAGTCATCGCGCCTGTGAGGCGATCGAGAAGTGCAGGTGGTTTAAGGGCAAAAAAGCGACCATTCATCGACCAACACTTCAACCAATAGATTACTCATAAGGACATCCTTCTGTATTTGCAATTAAGTTATACAATTAACTTTGCTGCTGACACAGTGATCACATCGACATCACCTGCGCTAAGAACAAAATTTAACGGATGAATGCTACTTTATATGATCGAGTAGTTAAGACGATGGATAAAAATGCGATAAACGCTATCGAGGTATATTGCGCCACAGGGAGAAATACTGGACCTTCGTTTTACAAGGATTTCAAAAGCTAGGGCAACAGGATTCAAGCAAGATGTAGATATTCATGATGATAATTCGTACAGTAAGAACCGGAATACTAACATGGATGTGAAAGGCGGAAGTAGCCGACGTGCAACTAGTCCACAGCTAAGCATTAAAGTTATCCCGACCAAAACTAATCTGCCCGGACCAACCATAAGTGAAGGAAATGGTACGAACTACTGCCAATAAAATCGTCTGGTCACTGATCCTCGAGCGCGGCTTAGTCTTTGTGGTTTTCTTTGCTGCTGACCGGAACTGTAGAAGCTGAAAGCAAATTACACCCACTACTACTAAGAGAAATGTTTAACTAGGATGAAAAACTTAACAAAAGGCAGTTGAGTGGCCGGCAATAGATCGCTCAAGCTTCAGAAGGGCAGTTAGGCACTACTGTGTACAATTTGCGGTGAAGAATTCAACACTCATGAGTAACTTATCCAGGAAGATCAAAGAAGCTCCTGTCATGCATGCGGCTTTCAGAAGTTTGCCATCATCATCATCATCATCACCACCAAAGACAGCAACATCAGTGTTGACACTGATGCTTCACTGCTGTACAACCATAAATTTCGCCCTAGAGTGAAAAGAAGAGAAAAAGATTGGTTGAGGGAGTGGACCTAGTGCTGGCCTATGTCAAGCATTCTGAGGTGCCTACACCTCCAACCACTCAATCAGACCATATGGAAACAAACTGACAGCATGAACGCCACTGACATCGATTAGCCGCCATTTCTTCCAACGTCTCCAGCCAAGCACAGGCGGGGTCACGGGGACCCCATCCTGGAAGGCGTACAACACCAACAACACCCAAACTCTTCGTGATCTCTTTCACGCCTTTCTGCCAAGTCATGCGCTGTCCACCTCGCGGTTTGCGCCATTCTGAAGGAGGCACGGAGAACAACACTCGCCTCGGTAGACGGTGTTTCGGCATGCGTAGCACATGACCGAGCCATCGTAGTCGGTGGTGCTGGATGATTTCCCCAATTGATGTACCTGCAGCACAACCAAATACCCGTTTTCTAATCACCTCGTTACTAACACGCTGACGCCATCCAAAACCAGCCACGCTTCTGAGGCATCGGTGGTCGAAAACCTGGAGACGCCTCACATCATCTGTCCGTAGAGGCCATGTCTCGCACCCATACAACAATACAGCCCTTACTGTAGCCTGGTACACACGACCCTTAAGATCTAGTGAGATGCCTTTTTGACGCCACAAGTGACGCAAATTAGCAAACGTGATTCGAGCCTTTGAGATTCTTGCACTGACTTTATCAGACACACTTCCGTCAGAGCTAATACAACTACCGAGGTATGTAAAGTTTTCCACAATCTCCAGTGATTCTCCTTGATAAGACGACGCAGAATCAGTGACACCAGAAGTCTTATCACAACAGGAATGAAACTAACACCTCTGTGGTTGCTAAATTAACTGCGAGTACCCATTTTGAAAACGGGCACTATTATCAATTCACCCCAGTTGTCTGGGACGGTCTCGTTCTCCCAGATAGACCCAAATAGGCTAGACAGGCACTGGCTGAGAAGCCCACCGCTATCCACGAAAAGAGCAGGTGGAAGGTCGTCAGGACCAACAGCACGATGATGCTTGAGTAGGGAAATACAATCGGACACTTCTGAGACCGATTGCCATCCATGATGACTGGCATGCTGGAAACATTATTACAATTGTTCATTTACAACTGACGAATGGTCGCGACTATCTTTCGACGGCAGATTAGTTTCGAATTTTGTTTTTTGGGCGGCTAAGCCGATCACGATTCATCAGTAAACAATTCGACACAATACAGACTGGGCTTGTTTAAAAGCCAGTGCGAACTCTTGAGGGGATTTAAAAGTATTGGAGTATTGAAACAATATATAAGAAAAATGGCTAATAGGGGTGATAAATAAAAGCGGTACGGTGTTATGCGGACAGCAGCTGGTGAAGTAGAATCAGAGTGAAGCTCCGCGCATTTATATGCTTACCTGTAATCCTAAACCCAACTGAACCTGGCCTGCCAACTCGTGAGAAGTATCGATGAGATTCCACGATTGGGAAATCATGTCCTCTCGACTTTGCTCTACGGACCTTTTGTACGACTCCAGCGTGTGAATACCCTCCCAATCGACGCTCGAGAACAACTGCTCCAGTTCATTCACATAGGCGGAGGACTTGGCTAGGTCCGTCAGTCTGGCTGAACAGCGGAAAATGGGGATAATTGGTAATGATGTTGCTTGATAAACACGAAAAACTTACACTGAATGCGTTTGGTGAGAAGGGCGGCTCTGGAAATTTTCCGAAGCAAATCGCAGCTTCTTTGAAGTCGACGAAATTGCTCGATTTGTGTGTGAAGAGATGTATAGGGTGCGGCCACTTTGTGTTTCAGTTTGGTCAATGACTGAGAGAGATTGGTGATTTTCGACTCTGTGGTTTGCAGTAAATCGTGTAACTGATCGATATCCTTGGCCTTTTTTAGCAATTCCTTGTGATGGCTAGCCACATGCTGATAAATAGATGTATCCAGACTGAAATACAGATAACACATGTGAATCCTCGGTTATGTGCTGCAAGCGACATAATTCACATTGGAAAGAAACTCCTAGAGAGTGAAGTAATCGTGGAAAGCCTCGACAAGTCAACCCGAAAAGGCCTTTTTCGTCCATTAGAAAAAGTTCTTTAAAGGTTATATCCAGCATCCCAAATAGAAAGACTATGTTTACATGAAAGAACTGAAGGACGAATGCCACCGGTTGGATTGGAATTGAAGACCATCTGTTTATTTAACGGCCCTTCTTAACAGCCGGAGTGTCTCACACGGTGCACCCCGTCGCCTATATACATTTGGACTTCGCCCACGGTCATAATTTCGGCTTAAATAAAAAGCTAATTGCGTGACTTTACAACGTACTGGACATACAAAATATACCAGCTCGAACTCATTTAAAGGGATAGCAGAAATGGTTTATCCTCTTTTCACCTAAATCAGTAACGCCAGACTCCAAGGTTCACGGACTCTTACATACGTATCAACTGTGGTTTGTGGCAGTGTCTGTGAACTCGGGCGCAAATCGTGCGACATTACAAAGTAGACGCCTATGTGAGCTCTGGTGACACATAACGATTAAAAGCGTGAACAAAGCCTGAGCAAGAGATACTCATTGCTCAATTTGATTTTGAGTCTGCGCATTGAAAGCTACAATGCTGAACATATCCAATGAATTTATTAGGGTTTAACTTAGTTTATTCTACTGGGAGGAAGTTCTGATATAGGTGATAAAGTTAAGTGAATTGCGAACGTTTAGCTGAACGTGGTGTGAGACGGGGTCGGTGAGCGGATATCTGCAGTGGAGGATAATACTTCTGGGTTGCCCAGGCCAAACTGGTACTCCATCTTGAGCCTGTAAATCGAAATTCTAACCCACATGACAGAGAAGGTATAGGGTTTTGTTCAATGGTCTAACCCACTTGGCTGCAGACAGCTGGGCTAGCCCGAGAGTTCAAGAACTGTGACCCACATGTTTGCCTTCTGATGCAGCTAAGCACAGCAGGTATGGTCGAAGCCAGACTGGGCTCTGCTAGATTTGCTGGCTTTTTGACTATATTGGATGATACACCGGCGGTCCTGCTTAACCATTTGGAGACCGGAATGTGCGGTCTTTAGTGTCGACTTTTTTAACCTACGTTTCCTGGAGGAGGCTCATCGCGTTTCCACAAATGGAAAAATGATATTCGCCTGGAGGAAAATCTTAATTTCACAATCTGGCTGTGGCCAACAATGCAAATTCGCTTCTAAACATTCTCCTGGTGAGATTTCTCGCTGTACGGAGACTCGTCGGGCTGCTTTCCGTTATTACTGTCAACATGGCTGAACCTTAGGAAACTGAGTCCCAACTAGTTCAGTCCGCAGGATCACTGCAGTGCGGAAGCCAAACAAGGTGACGGTTGTGGCGCTAGATCATCTTTACGGGCTATGCCAGAATTATTCACTCAGAGAAGCTGCCATACCGTTCTCAACGTCCGACCCGGTCTCAGTTGGGACATACAATGACCCAAAAAGGCATCGATTGCTGGGCCGATTTGTGACGGATTTCATTCGCCTGGTCAACCGGAAAGCGCTTCAAACTTGATGACTGAAACCCTCACAACACATTCACCATGAGTCATTGCCAAACAAAACCCAGAAACTGGAGTAAAATCTGAAAAATCCGAATTCAGCGTGGAAAGAACCACATCTTACAAGTATGATTAGACTTTGGGAAACGTCATGCGATCATTGCGACACTACAGACCAGCTACCATGACAGAGTAGCAGTTTTTAGTCGGGACAAGTGAAGTCAATCACACTGTATATTTGAAAGATGTATTGAAAACTCACGAATATAATAAGGATTGATGAGCAACCAGGTACAACTCAGTGGGTTGCCTCAGAAACACACATATCCAAGTTGGTGGTGAAATTGAATTAAAGCATGAATAGAAGCACGATTCGTTAGAAACTGCTACCAACAACCAACCAACAAAATAATTCTTCGTAATTGACTCCGTGGCTACCCATGTGCACGTGCATTTAGCATCAGACACAGTTCTTAAAAGAAAGTAGAAGTACTGTGAAAATAATAATAGTCGTTCAGATGTAACACCTTTTCGGTGCCNCTGGAGTAAAATCTGAAAAATCCGAATTCGCATTTGAGCTTAAAGGGGCAAGGTGGAATCTCCTAGAATAACCCACATCGCCTTTAAGAGAGTGAGGCCTGTTGGCTCATTTGATGAAGAGAACGCTGAAAGCGTCTACGTCCCATTGGCCTCTTGAATTGTTGTCTATGAGGGATGCCACATTGAGTCTTTGAATTAAATCCTGGCCAATGAAGCGAGGGGAGTGGGTATGGTTTTCTTGCGCTACCAAGCCAAAATTGGTTGGTTCAAAAGTGCAGTCTGAAATGGGACGGATGTTGTAGTTTTCCTGAGACCCTGCTAGTAACCCAAGGGTCCGACCCGATTGGGGCCAGCCAGACTTACCCAAAGATTTAGGCAGCGAGAATGGGGGGTCCGGTTACTAAGGCCGCCACGCATAGCAGATGCATTTGAAGCGACAAAGGGCTCTTGCCATTCTGAGTTTTTTTTTTACCGTATCAGATGATTCAGAATCCCTTTGCGACCGACCGTTTTGTGATCGGAATGTGAGAACACAGGTGCCAGTTTCTTCTAACTCCTCCACATTCAGCGTGGAAAGAACCACATCTTACAAAGTATGATTAGACTTTGGGAAACGTCATGCGATCATTGCGACACTACAGACCAGCTACCATGACAGAGTAGCAGTTTTAGTCGGGACAAGTGAAGTCAATCACTGTATATTTGAAAGATGTATTGAAAACTCACGAATATAATAAGGATTGATGAGCAACCAGGTACAACTCAGTCGGTTGCCTCAGAAACACATACCAAGTGGGTGGTGAAATTGAATTAAAGCATGAATAGAAGCACGATTCGTTAGAAACTGCTACCAACAACCAACCAACAAAATAATTCTTCGTAATTGACTCCGTGGCTACCCATGTGCACGTGCATTTAGCATCAGACACAGTTCTTAAAAGAAAGTAGAAGTACTGTGAAAATAATAATAGTCGTTCAGATGTAACACCTTTTCGGTGCCCAGCTGCCATGCCAGCCAAAGGAAGCACGAGGGCAAGGATACTGCCAGGTTGCTAAAGCCTATACGGAGGAAGTCAAGAGGTAGATGTCGGGTTCGAACCACAGACCTTCCGGTCAGTAAATTCGCGCTCTCCAGTGAGCCATCCCGACCACTAGCACCAGTTTATTATGCTAAGTGGACGAGACAGTTTGTGCCGGTCACCCCCTTCAACAGTGAATATAAATCACAAGGGGATTTCTCGCCGAAGGCAAACGTTAACAAAAAAATAAAAAAATAAACGTAATAGTTACCTGCGAATTTTTCGTTTACTAGACGCAAGACCTCAGACTTTACGAACTCCAAAAACACTAGAAGCATACACATTGGGTCGAACTGCGGAGAGTGGAACAGGGTAAAGTTCGTCCTCATCCATAGCACAGGCTACAAAGAAAACGTAATTTGAACACGTCAGCTGCGTTAAGGATATGCCTGTACTCAAGTCTCTCATAGTTGGAACCATCTTTCTCTTTATCAGCAATGACATCAACATCGGGTGAGAACATTGGTGCTCAATGCCTAAACATGTTCATTTTATTTGAATAAAGCTACCTTATGGAAAGAAGAAAGATATGGGGTGAGGAGGGAGACACAGGGCTAACCTAGATGTCTATACATTCAACACTCAATTAAACAATTTCGATAGGAACTGACAACATGAACGCCACTGGCATTTTTAGCCGCCATTTAGTGTCTCTAGCTAAGCACAGCAAGGGTTATGAGGACCACGTCCTAGAAGGCGAGCAGCACCAAAAGCACCAACTTTTCAACATCCTACATTCCTTCCACCGTGTCAGCACGTAAAACAGTGTTGTCTCGACAAGCAGTAAATCAGCATGCATAATTCGCGACCCAACAATTTAAGCTTGAAGCGCTGGATGTATTCTTTGAGTGAAGTACATAAAAAATCTGTCCCCTGATAACCACATTTCCAATTCGTTCTACGGCCTCTCCAGTTATAGCATTGAGGCACCGGTGGTCAAAGACGTGAAGATGACACAGATCCTTCACCTGGCGCCTAAGTTTTGCAGACATACACCAAAACAACCGTCACTATAAGTCCGACACATGCACGTCTTTTGAGATATGCCTTTGCGATATGCCTTTTGATACCATCGGTGGCAAACTGGCAAGCGCAATTCTGGCTTTGAGATTCGTGCGTTAAACTGGTCGCCACATTGCCGTCGGGCTAGAAAAGTGCACTTCCGGGATACGCATGGCGTTCACAACTTACGCTGTCACTCATTGATTCCAAAGCGTGTTCAAAACTGAATGTCTGGCATGACTTTGGTTAGGTTCTCGCCAGGATAGATGTCAACATCTGGTTTGGAGACCTTCCCGTGTTCGACTCATCATCTCATAAACAAGCAATCAAACAATTGGAGAGAGTGGACATCCTCCCTCGGACAAATGAAAACTTTTGGAGTTCAGGACATATTCTTGCTGCTTGCCAGTAGGCGACCTGCAGAAACTGCACCACCTTGACGTGGTGGTCGGGCTTGAGTGCTGCAATGATCCCGCGGGCTACACTGGCTGGAACGTCGTTCCACAAGGTGCAACCATGCCAGGAAGGCCAAAGGGAGCAGTCAGACCAAGAGCAGCGAGACCCCGTACTACGAGTAATCGTGCTACGAGGCGGTCTGGGGGTAAAGTCGTACTGTCCTCTGCGACAGGAGTGTGAAGGCAGTAAGGTGTTTCCCCAGGCGACCAGCATGTCCGTATTTACGGAAGCAGCGATGCTGCCTTCCCCGAGGAAGGACGGGTTAGAAAAGGTCGGCCCTAAAACCGCACTCCGATCGCCCAACGGTTGACCGTGACCGCCGGCGCATTATCCACTACGGTCGAAATAGTTTTAAAAACAAAGAGTCCGGTGCTGCTCAAAAGGCACCTGCTGTGCGCAGCCGCATCAGGAATGAGACAGTAATGCCTTATTCCCTGCGCCCTCGGGTTAGGCCAACCCCTGCAGCCGAGCAGGTCAGACTATTGAGTCATCGGCTCCGGGCAGGGTCCCCAAAGAAAACCCTACTGTCCACTGCCTCGTGGGTCAGACTTTTAAGTCAGAGGCTAGGGGCAGGGTCCCTAGAAAACCCTAGATCCCCCACTGCCTTGTGGGTCAGACTTTTGAGTCAAAGGCTCAAGGTGGGGTACCTCAACCAAACCCCCTTCTTCGGCCTGGGCAACCGGGAAGTATCATTTGCCCGCGCAGTTCTGTGTCCACCGATGTCCCTCCCCAACCCCTTCCCACCACACAAGCAAATGTCACTGGGTCACTTGACTGTCAGTTATCTGACCGAAAGGCCCTATGCCCCTTGCTGCCTATTAACAGTAAACAAAATAACACCCTTCTAAATCCACGAGATCCTTTCTATATAGGAGCTTTTAACGTCCGTACTCTATGTCAAATTGGCAAACAGGCAGAGCTTGCTGAAACTTTATACTCCCTTAAAATTGATGTATGCTGTGTCTCCGAAACACGCATACAAGACCCAAGCGTGGTTATGCATCTCAGAACGCCAAGGATGAACTCAGCTCTTTCACATTTCTCCCTCCGTGTGTCCGGTGACCCAGAAGCGATGACTCGTGGACTATATGGCGTGGGAGTTGCACTCAGCCCCAGAGCTGAACGCGCTTTGCTTGATTGGATCCCAGTGAACAGTCGGCTTTGCGCCGTCCGGTTATCCAGTTCAATCAAGCTCAATGCCTCTCGGCATAAAAAGCGCTGCCTGTTTGTAGTGTCGGCTTATGCCCCAACGGACAGTTCTGATGTTGAGAAGGATACCTTTATCGAGAACTATCCGGGCTCATTCGTCAGGCAAAAAGCACTGATATTGTGATCCTTGCAGGCGATCTGAATGCTCAAGTGGGTCGTCTGAGCTCCTTGGAATCACATTTGGGCGGTCGATTTGGAGTCGATGCTCGCCGCACAGACAACGGAGATCGACTCCTTCAGTTGTGTGCTGACCATGAACTGTTTCTGGCAAGTACGAACTTTCAACATAAGCGTTCGCATCGCGACCTGGCGGCCACCAACTGCAAATCAACCGTGGACCCAGTTGGACCACGTGGCCATCAGCTACCGGTGGAGAGCCACAATTCAAGACTGCCGTTCCTTTTGGGGCACTCCACTTGATTCCGATCACGCCATGGTGCGTGCACGCCTGACAGTTCGCTTCCCTTCAGGCCCTCGCAAACTAGAAAGAAGCATGCCAATCCAGTATCTTCGAAGATCGACCATAGCTCAACAGTACCGATCTGAGCTAGCCCAACAACTCTCCACATGCACTGGCAGTGCGAGTGTAGATGAAGCATGGCAAAATGTGAAAGAAGCCATGTTAGCGGCGTTCAGTGCTGTCTGTCCAACCTCCCGATTCGACCACAAAACCACTGGATATCGGCGAGGTCGCTATCCATGATTGATGCCGGAAATCCATACCAGCAGGCAACGCGTACGACGGCGCACGCAAATCCCTTAAACGCCAAATAGTGAAGAGCCTAAGGAAAGACCGAGAGCTCTGGTGGAAGTCGAAAGCTCGAGAGATGGAGAAGGCTTTTGCTACGGGAAACAGCCGTGCCCTATATCAACTGATACGATCGACTGGTCCCAGGAAAGCAACGGTCAGCGAAACGATAAGTGAAAAGACGGCTCATTAATTCACTCCCAAAAACGTCGACTGGAAAGATGGGCCGAACACTTCGAAGAACAGTTCAGCTGGCCTCCTGCAACACAGCCTGTGGAGATAATGCATACGGGCCAGTGGAATGTAAACCTCGTCCTTCGGAAGAAGAAATAAAGTACGAACTATCCGTACTAAAACGTGAGAAGGCACCAGGACCGGACGGTCTCTATCCAGCCCTCTTCAAAGAAGGCGGAGAATCCCTGGTGACCCATCTGACAAAGCTTGCTGGTGCTATATGGAACGAAGAGAAGGTGCCTGCAGAATGGGGCATGTCGACAGTTATCCCTATTTTCAAAAGGGTACGCGGACGCTGTGCGAAAACCACCGTGGCATCAGCCTGTTAGCTGTGGCATCGAAGGTACTCTCTGGTCTTATCCTTCGAAGGTTAACTGAACACAGGGAGAGACAAATCCGTGAAAACCAAGCTGGGTTCCGTCCTGCAAGAGGATGCATCGATCATATCTTCACCCTCCGACAGATTCTTGAACAGCGACACTGCTTCCAGCAACCAACAATGGTTGTGTTTCTCGATCTGAAGGCTGCCTTTGACTCTGTAGACCGCCAGGCACTATGGCAGTGTCTGTGGAGCAAAGGTGTCCCCCTTAAATTCTTGACCCTTCTTAAGGCGCTGTACGCCAACTCCCGCGGCCGTGTGAAGGTCTACGGGAAGCTCTCGCCTGAGTTCACCACATCAAGTGGTGTCAGACAGGGCTGTCCTCTTTCACCTTTCCTCTTCAATTTCGTCATTGATACGATCATGGAAGACTCATTATCAGCCTCTACTGCCTGTGGGGTCGAAGCTCCCAGGGCGTCCGCTCACAGATATCGAGTATGCAGACGACATAGCTCTTCTTGGATCTGACGCCGTGGTAATGCAAAGAATATTAAATAATCTAACTAATTCCGCCTCACGGTTCGGCATGCGCTTCACACCTGCAAAGTGTAAAGTGCTAGTGCAAGACTGGGTGGGCCCGAACCCTAGCCTAGTGCTTGCGGGTGAACCGATTGAGGTAGTAGACAAATTTGTCTACCTGGGCAGCTGTATTAGTCCCGGTGGTCTCGCGAAAGATGATATTTCCATCCGAATTGGGAAGGCCCGAGCAGCTTTTGTGAACCTGCGTCACCTGTGGCGTAGGCGTGACATCAGCTTATCCGTCAAGGGTCGAGTTTATAATGCTGCTGTGCGCTCCGTATTACTATACGGATCAGAAACCTGGCCGCTGCGCGCCGAGGACGTCAAACGACTTTCAGTGTTTGACCACCGATGTCTCCGGCATTGCCCGAATCTGGTGGGAACACCGGATCAGCAATGCTGAAGTACGTCGAATGGTATTCGGGAGGAATAACTCACCCTCGATAGATGAACTGATCACACTGCATAGGTTGCGCTGGCTTGGCCACGTGCTACGCATGCCAGTCGACCGACTTCCTCGAAGGGTTCTTTTCGCACAACCACGTGAAGGGTGGAAACGAGCCAGAGGCGGTCAAACAATGACTTGGCAGCGAAGTGTAAAAGCCACCAGCAAACTCAGCTGCGCTGGTCACTGCCGTCTTCCTGGATGGGGACCCCGAGACGGGCCACATCAATGGTTAGAGACATTGTCAGACATGGCCCAATCGCGCCCTCAATGGCGCTCATGCATCCAAGCTATTGCCTTCAATGCATAGCCCCCTTCCCAATTCCCCGACGTAACAGCCCATTGACAGTGGTGCATTTACGCAGCTCGCGCCTCCAATGCGCAGCTACCTACCTCACCTCCCCAAATCATCGGCGGACGAAACTGTGGCAGCTACAACCACTGTACGACAAGTACACGGTTTCTTACAGCTGATGATGATGATGATGATAAGAGGCAGTACAAACAGTGTATGAAGTATCAACTAACTTCAGGACACATTCTACCGCGCAAGCGTGTAGCAAAGAACGAACCACTCGACAGAATCAAACGCTTTGCATCCAAGAAACACCAAGATTCGTTGTTCTAAAACTTGGGGAGTGTGAAGATGTGTCAAACAGTTTTTTCCCGACCGGAATCTTGCTCAGTGTTCTCGGATTCCCTTTTCACCCGCCGTCGTCAGACGGATGCAAAACCAAATAGTCTGGTTACAACGGGGTAAGGCTGCTTCCTGTGGTTCCCACAGGGCACCACTATCGGCGTTCGGGTTAGCTGGAAGGGTCTCTTTCTTCGGATAGAGACGACTAAATTGAAGATTAAATTTCCTTTGTCACCTTTGAACAGAGCGGGTGGAAGTCTGTCAGGACCAACAGCTTGATGACGCTTGAGGGCAAAAGGCATCTCCGAAGCCGTCGGGGTTCCGTTTCATCTGACCAGGGATGCGTTGCGGTTGGGAATCTGCCTGAGCAGCAGCAGGTGGCAAGCTGAATTGATGTTCTCACACTGCCTCTTTGAATACTTGTAAGTGTGTGCGCCTCAGATACTTTTGGCGGGCTGCCGTGCTCCCTTCCCAACTTGGTCTTTCGCTTTTCATCTAAAACCTCAAATATAACTGAACAAACCTAGTAGTTGCACAGCAGTACGCAACGTCAGTGTCCACACTGACGATGGTAACAAGTATGGTGGCCTGTCAACTTCAATTCAATTTATCAGCTATAAACAATGTACCATGTGCCATAGACATTTTGGTTCAAGCTGCTGGAGTTTCAATCATCGGAAAGTGATAGTTGTGTCAGAGCACACAGCCAAATCTTGGAGGCATGGCATGTTTCGTTAGTTCGGAACTGGATAGCTACGCATTGAAGACGAATAGTTTTGATGCATGTGTACCACTGACTGCCACTGGTGAGTTGAGTTCCGCGGTCCCCATCCAGGGAAGCGGAAGCTGTCAACCGACTCAGTTGACTTATTAGTGTTTTCATACTTCGTTACCAGGGCATACACTGTCCACATCTCGGACGCTCACTCAGCACAGGGCTCGGCAAAATGAGCTCTGCGAGGCACGCAGTATTCTGGCATGCGGAGTACTGACTAACCACTGTAACCTATGAAGCGCGAGTAATTCATCTATCGCGGGAGAGTTCCTTCTCTCTCAGACCACCTGGCGTACCTCAGCATCGCTAATTCGATGTTACCACTCGACGTGACCAATGCTTCGGAGACAACTATGGTGAAACAATGACATCTTTCGTATAATATCTGCGCATAAGAGGCCACACGTCTCTAATCCATAAAGCAGAATGAATCGCTACAACGCAGTGTAAACTCTGCCCTTGACAGACAAACTTACGTCACGTCGAAGCCATAGGTGTCGGAAATCAGCTTTCCAGATCCGAAGTTATATCATCTCTACCCAGTCACGGAGTCTCCAGCTGCCCAGGTAAACGAATGTACTTACCACATCGATTGGCTGATCTGCAAGCATGAGGTTCGAGTACGATCCCACCAGTCTTGTCGTAGCCAATTTGCACTTTGCAGGTGTGAAGCGCATGCCAAATCGTGGTCAGTTATTTAGGCTATTTAAATGATCTGCATTTTACGGATCTGAACCAAGAAGAGCAATATTGTCTGCATACTCAGTGTTTGTGAGAGAACGCCCGGGGAGCATGGGCTCCCAAGGTTTCAAGGTAAGCAAAAGGAATTTCGACCAGCACATCAATAACAAAGTTGAAAGGATAGGCGACAGAAGGCGGGCTGTCCTATACCGCTGACGTAAAATCGACGAAAGCTTGCAATATACTTGTACGCGCCTACACGAGTTCCTGCAGTGCCCTCATAAGATATAAATTAGAACCGACACCTTTGATCGCCAGACGCCTCCAAAGCTTCTTAGGATCGACAGAGTCAAAACAGCTTCAGATCAAGAAAAACAATCAACGTGGGAGGTTTGAAGGAGTAGCGCTGTTCAAGAATTAGTGTCAACATAAAGATATGGTCTATGCATCCTCGGTCAGGACGAAACCCAGCTTGACTTTTACAAATCTGTCTTCCCACAGACAATCGATCAACCTAGACAAATTTGTTTACCTGGAAAGCTGCATCGGTCTCGGTGGTCTCGCGAAGATATTTCCATCCGGATTGGGAAGGCCAGAGCAGCTTTCGCGAATTTGCGTCACCTGTGGTGTAGGCGTGGCATCAGCTTATCCGTCAAGGTCGAGTTCACAATGCTGCGGTTGCTCCATAATACTAGACGGATCAGAAACCACAGCCGCTGCAGCCGAGGACTTCAAAGGACTTTCACTGTTTGACTATCGATGTCTTCGGTGCATTGCCCGGGACTGGTGAACACCGGATCAGCAATGCTAAAGTACGTCGAATGGTATTCGGAAGAATAACCACCCTCGATAGATGAACTGATCACTCCATAGGTTGCGCTGGTTTGGCCACGTGCGTATCCCCGTCGACCGACTTTCTCGAAGGGGTCTTTTCGCACAACCACGGAAGAGAGCCAGAGGCGGTCAAACAATGACTTGGCAGCGAAGTATAAAAGCCATTACCAGCAAACTCAGCTGCGCTCAATGGCGCTCAATGCATCAAGCTATCGCCTTCAATGCATAGCTCGTTCCCAATTTCCCAATTAACAGTCCACTGAGTGTTGCATTTACACACAATTTACCAGCTCCCGCCTCCAATGCGCAGCTGCCTACCCAACCTCTTCAAATCATCCGTGAGTGAAACTATGGCAGCTACAACCACTGTACGACAAGTACGGGTTCTTGCAGCTGACGATGACGCGAAATAATCCCAGAGCACCTACGAAATGAAATGAAATGGTCCACCTGTAACACCCTTTCGGTGCCTAGCTGCCATGTCACGGAAGGAAGCATGAAGACTGGACACTACCAGGTTGCCCGAGCCTAGGCAGGAAGTCGAGAGGAGGCAGAGTTCGGGTTCGAGCCAGAACGCTGGTCAGTAATTCGCGCTCTAACCACTGAGTCATCTCGCCTTGCACCTAAGATGCGACGGACACCAGGCGGACGTCACGATGGTTTCCGTATGACTTTCTTGAGTCCTTTTGAAAAACTGGATGACGGTCCGGGAGCTCCATGTGGCTGGCATCTTGGTTTCTTCCCAAATATTAGTCAGTATAGATGTCACAATGTTCACCAGGATCTCTCACTATCTTTGAAGAACGTGGAGTACAGACCATATGTGTCAGGTACCTTGTGCTTGAGGATTGGAATCTTATGCTGGATTCCTGTTGATAACGGTGGTGTGGTGTGGATGAGCCATTTAGACCCGCTAAGTTCTTTCAGCGGTTGTGTTGAAGGAGACCAGCTGAAGTGGCGTTCGACGTGTTCAGCCCATTACTCAAGATGGCGATTGAGGGAGTGAATTGCTGTCTCATCTATTTCGCATATTGTTTTACTGACACCTGTCTTCTCTTGACTGTTTTTCAAGATCAGCTGAAAATAGGGCGCGACTGCTCTCCTGCAGCGGCCTTATCCATCTTCTGGGCCTCGAAATCTACCAGGGTTCTCTGTCATTCTCCAAGCTCCTGATTATCCGGTGTTTGAGGATCTGCGTGCACCAACACAATCGTTTATTTCTGGTATGGCCTTTGTGGCAGCAATAAGATCTGATGATCTCAACGATATCCGGTGTTCATTTAGTCGAGTCAGATGGCTTGGGCAGGCTATTCTGAAATCTGAGGGTATAGCTTCTTTAACCCGCTCCCAATCAACCTCGAAGCATCGTCATTCGCATGATTGTGCGTTTCCAGTAGCTTTCTAACCAGCTCAGTTGATGAATGAAACTCCTCTGTCCTGGCACACGTAATGTTGATGGATGGCGAAGCGGTAACCGGGCTGGTACAATGGCATGATCAGAGTCAAGTTGCGTACCCCAGGAGGAATGACAATCCTTAACTGAGCCTCTCCATCGGTAGCTGATAGCGATGTGGTCTTCTGGTTGGTAGCCTCCAAGTAACTCGATGTGAGCGTTTGTGTCGGAAGTTCGTACTGGCCATGAACAGACAATGACCTGCACACAACTGAAGCAGTCCTCCCCTTAACCGAACGCTGAGCACCGACTCTAAATCCACCAATCAAGTGTGCTTCTTCCGGAATTAGTCGTCCAAATTGGGCATTCATATCCTTCGTTCTTGCTGACCGAAGCAGTCACGACAGATCTTGATAAAACCCGTCCTTCTTAGTCTCAGGACTGCAGTCTGTCTGGGCGTATGCTGATACGACAAATAAACTCCGTTTAATGCAACGACCTGAATTGATCTTCTTTGAGCCAGACAACCGCACAGCGCAGACGCTGGTTACAAAATCCAGTCCAGTAAATCGCTTTCAGTCTTGGGGTGAGTGCATCGCACACCGTAGATACCACGAGCCATTGCGTCAGGATCGCCGGATACCTGAAGAGTGAAATGTAAAGCAATTGAGCTCGTCCTAAGCGGATTCAGGTGCAGGACCGGTGAAAAAATCGTTCAGCTGTAACACATTTTCGGTGCCTATCTGCCATGCCACCCGAAGAAGCACGAGGGCTGGGATACTGCCAGGTTGTCCAGGAGTTGGTAGCGAGGTCGATGGTACTGCAGTTCGACGGGTGGGGCAGGGGTGTAGGTGCAAGGTCGTTGAGCGAAGAGCTGCAAAGACGAGTGATACTTCCTGGTTGCTCAGGCCGAAGAAGGGGGTTTAGTTGAGCCTTTGACCCAGAAGTTCTGTTCAAGTAACATTCTGCTAGCCTCTGACTCGAAAGTCTGAACACGATGCAGCAGCTGTTGGGGTTTTGGGGACCCTTCCGGAGCCAATAACTCAATGGCTGCAGGGGGCCTACCTGGCTCGAGGCAGTGTGTAGCTGCCACACAATCTGTAGCCGCGCACAGCAGGCGCCTTTTGAGCAGCACGGGCTCTTTGGTTTCAAAAGCATTTCGACCGTATTGAATAATGCACCAGTGGTCAACCGGTGGCTGGTCGGAGTGTGCGGTTTTTAGTGTCGAGCTTCTCTAACCCGTCCTGGTTGTCTGGGGATAACCACTCACTGCCTTCACACTCCTGCCGCTGAGGACCGTACGACTGTACACCCGCAAATCTACTTGAGTTCAGAAACATTGACACCATTGCCGCGATACTTGTTGAGTCGAGACGAAGGCGATTTTTGTCAACTCGAGGTACCTCACAGAATCCAGAAGAATTATCCCATAATCGTAAACTCGTTGAATGACTGAATCCAACCTGACATAACCTATTCTTTAGTCGCTCCAATAACAGTAGTCGTCAAGGTATGCAGCGACCCTGTCCACTTCGCATGAATTCGTGTTCATAATCTGCTGAAAGGTCACTGGCGCAAGTTTTCGTCTATGACGGCAATCACGTCTACTGGCATGGGCCACAGTGAGTTGTTTAACAGGTGTCTGGAGCCCTCCTGGAAGTCAGTTTACAAGCAGGTCAATGAAAGATACAACCTGGTAAAACACACCCACCCTTTGTCTCCACATAGTTGCTAAGCCACGCAAGTGAAGCACGTGGGTTGAGATACCACCAGGCCTAGATAGAAGTGATCGAGAAGCCGAGGTTGGGTTCAAGCCGCGGAACGCCCTGCAGTATGTTTCAGCCCTAACCGTTGAGCTATCTTGAACCAGAGGAGACATGCAGGTCTGAAGAGCAATCGGCACAGATACGCAGGACTCCATGTTTTTCTGGTAAACACGACCGCTGGACCACACGACCAGGTAACTGGTGTAAAAATCCCGCATTTCCTGAGCACTTGTCGTTGTCGAGGGCTGATTAGCCTCGTGCGGTAGTGGCATCTTCGAGTTAAAAGTCGGTTTGAACTTCGCGCAGCAACCAAGCAAACGCTGGATACTTTACTATATTTCTGATGGTCTCAGGATCGCAGCAGCTTTAGTTAATGGCAACCTGATACTCAAAATTCGCTTCGGCGCAGATCTGCATAGACTATTGTTTGACGCGTCAAACCTACAGAGGATCGGTCCGTCTATACCCAAGAAGTAATCCCACAAGCGACAAGGTTGATAACTCACAAGAATAATGGCCCACTGCCTCCATCCCACAGCCAAATTCACCAGACGAATGATACGTTTCTGCTGGTGTTAGCTGCTGGTTTGCATTTTAGTGTATTCAATTCCTACCAGATGTGGCCGGAGCCATACTCAACTGCAACGGAATCGGGCATGGGTCCGCAAGAGTGGACGTTCAGATCGGAACGTCACATACGTCCGATGTGTATACACCTATTTGTCGTTAGTGGGGAAGCTAGGTTAAACCGGTGCTCCGACTTAATTCATCGGGTTTATAATCTGACTGGGTGCAGGCCCAGTGCTGCTTTTGTGTACGTGTCGACTGCACACTGAACACTAGTGCTGTTTAGCACAAAAGGCTACTCACCATATGTGGTGAGTGGCCGTATAAGACCAGAAAACTCTCGGAGGTAGAGCGCGATGTCACTGACCGAAAGGTCCGTGGTTCGAACCTGACGTATGCCCCTCAACTTCGCCTGTCTTGGGCAACCTGGCAGTAGCCTAGCCCCCGTGCTTCCTTTGCATGGCATGGCAGTTAGGCACCGAAAGGGTGTTACAGCTGAACGATTATTATTATTGTAGTATTAGTACTGTTATTACTGGAAAGCTCTTGCTATGCTACGAAGACACCGGTGAGCAAAAGTTTGAAGTCGCTTAAGTTCAGCGAACCGGAAGAGACAAGTCTCGCAACCATGGAGTAAGAACGCTTTTATAGTTGCCTTGTATAAACAGCCATTTTTTCTCCGGTAAATTTCGTTCTTAACGTTACATGTGACGGAAGTTGCCGAACACTAGCCTCGGTCCCGTTAACTACTGCTTAATCTCTTCCTTTATAGTGCAGTACCAGCTCATGCAGCCGCCAAAATACGTGAACCGATTAAACCAAGTTTTCCAAATTAATTCAGAGAAGCACAACAAGCTGGGAAAACCTGGAGTAAAAACGAAGGAGCGAAACGGATGTCAAAATGTGATGAGCCTCGCGAGCGGTGTTGCGAACTGTGCCGACCCTCGGCCTCCTGATATGCCTAGTACGGTATAAAACAAGGCATGCAGACTTTAACAGAGAAAAAGGAAATTTTTATGACTGCATTTATACGGTTATCACATAATTCTTCACTGGGTCGTATTAGAAGCTGCGTCATGGGGCGAGGTGCACCTAGCCAAATCGCCCAATATAAACAGCATATACCCTGACCAATCAGAGCCTGGCTATTTAGGGTCTAGATCCGGCAATGGACTTCAAGGTCATCCCTTTCTGGGCAAGAATATTAGAAAAACTAGCAGCTCCCAAGGCTAATGTCGGTCAGTGGTACACGTGGCGTCTCTGATGCACTTGTTTTCAAGATATGTGGAATGCACCCCCTCCCGGATCAAAACCCTGCTCAACGCTCTTAGACATGGTCTTGCGTGCTGAACACAGAGGTGGCAATGGAACGGAAGCAAGTAGTCAGTTACTGCATGCGCAAGACATGGTCGTATAGGTACAGTCAGACGAACGACAACGAGGACACCCCATGGGGCCACCTGAGATTGCGCGGGAGTGGGGCATCTGTATAAAATATCAACTGAGGTATCAGCCCAGGCCTCAGGTAGTAAAACAACATGGGGATAAACGAGGTTTCTACTACGGTAATGCTGGCCGAGTTTAACACAGGTTAACCGGCAAGCTGTGGGCAGGTTGAAGTATTACACAGAACCAGACTGTCCTCATGGGATGTCTAAGTGAATTTATGGATAGAGCTAGCCGATTGTGCATTAGGACATTCACAAATAGTAGTTTTCCTATTGGCTCAGCCGAATGAGTTGGTCTTTTAAGAGTGGCAATACGCTTCATTAGGTAATAGCGGGATGGAGTGAATTATGGACAGTAATCAGAGTGGATACGGCGGTCACAATACCGCCGTCATTATTAGGACCTTCTTGATTAGATACATCAGTGAAATTTCTTGTGTGTCCCTCTACAGTCTGTATGAAGATGCGCGCACATCGCTCATACAAGCTTTTTCCTATAATTTCTACGAACAGCGATAACCACAATTTTCAAGAGGGTCTTCGGAAGTGCTCCAAAGCCCGAGCCAAACTTCATTTACCACTCAACAGAGAGCCTGCATGTGGACGAAAAAACCCCATACTTCATTAGGCTATTGAAATTTTGGACGCTGAAATCTAAAAACTCCATACTTCAGGTGTAATTCAGCCAATCAACTATACTTCCGGAGCAACTCTGGCGGCTTATGCTCAAGAAGAACTTCGCTACATTCAAGGAAGGGTGCTAGGCACCATCCTCTTCATGCATAGTATATACCGGGAAAATGACCGCAGCAGTCGTCATGAACTGGCTGAAATGTTTCACAAGTAACTGGCCACGGATGCCACTATGAAGACTTGTTATGAGTCTTATGTGCACATTTAACATAATTCTTAGCAGTATACTTGATGTCAGCATCCAGTTCCGGTAACCGGCATGACAAACGTGCAAGAGATTTCATTTCGTCAATACTCAAATGATCGGAGTGCAAATCTGCAAGAGACTTGCTACCCAAGTATTGATCTTTGACCTGTTGTTCCACCAACCATGATGCAGCAAAACGTGAGGTAGCTCTGAACGGCTTTTGATAGGGGGGAGGCATGTTTACGGAACCGCAGCAGAGTGTGTGACTCAACATCCTCGAAGCGAACCAGGGATCTTTCGGTTGGCAGGAGCATATTCACAAACCGGTGGCTGCGGACAGAAAATAATAGTACTTCATTTGTAGATTCCCTGCATTAAAAGATAGCCTCAAGATGACCATCCGAGAGCACGACCATCTATTCCACTCGAAGGTACAGGGTATATGACGGCAGCATGTTTAAACATATCAGGGCACAAGCCAGAATTCTGTGCCGCTCACTAGAAGCACACCCAAATTATTTTCGCCGAAACTATAGGGTGTTCGAAGTTGTGACTTTTACGGTGAGTTGGTCTAATCCATTTGCACTTGTAGTTGATGTGTTGCTCGTGGTATTTTCTTTAAGTGAGCGAAATTTCAAGGTCACAGACCATCGCCGATGCGCATTTTGTTACCGGTTTACGAGAGATGAGACACGAAATCGCACATCACCATATTTGGGCGTTTTTAAGGAGGAAAATAACGTCTACAGAATATCCAATGCAACTTCCCCCTCAGGGAAATCGGTCATTAGCGTTTGTTTGCTTTATACGCAGATTTAAAAAGGGGTAATTTTGTTCAGCGAAGTTCGTCACAACACTTTTTGTTATGGAGCTCAGTTTCCATTAGGTACAACAATGACAGAAAACAGCATGAATTTTGCAGTGGGGATGCAGGGGATTTCTCTGTGGATGATTGCCTTTCCCAGCTATGCATAACTAACCTGTGGACAACGCAGCGTCAGGAGGTAATCTTAGGTAAACTTCCAAAATATTGGTACCATTTCTATTAGAAATATGACTCACCATAGGTGGAATACGTCGTAATGCGGTCATACTGATAACGGTAGCCGCTGTTACTCACCTCGACTACTTATCGTAACTGCTGACCTCCCCTATATGTGACGCTAATCACTAGGCCTCCCCTATACACGGCAACCTAATTCAGTGGCCAATGACGGCCTTTCATACTCATAACGTTTTCAATCATCTCGAATACTTATTGTAACTGCTAGTCCCGCATCTATGTGCGACGCTGCTTATGAGGCCTCATCTATGCACAGTAACCTATAGCCTACCCTGACTGCTTATCGTAATTGCTAGGCCTATGTCTATGTGCAACGACAAATATGGGACCTTAACTGAGCTTAGCAGCCTAACCCGATGACCAACGATGGTCCGTCACGCTCATAGCCGTACTTGATGTCGCCTATCTTGGCTACTTATAGTAACTGAAGGGCCCGTACACATGCTCGTGCTGACTAATGCCCAGCTACACATAATAGACTAATTTAACGGTCAAGGGCGGTCCTCCATATTCATACATGGCATCAGTCTGCCAACCCCATGCCCAAAAAAATATACGACAACTTTAAAAAGTCACGTTTCTATTTATTGGTTGCATCGGTACAAGCTTTGAACTCTGGCAGTATCCGGTTTGGACGCCCTGTTTGCTGTTATCCACTTCACCTGGTCAGTGATTTAAATCCCCAGAGATCTCCAAACGGACCAGAAAAATACCTCCAATCTTACATTGGCTTCGTCCTACTTCTGAGAATTCCCTTGGCCAACTCGAAAACCCCGCCGCTCACAGAATTCCAAGTCGCAGCCCAAACATCTCAAACATGACGTCCGCTACGGGGCTGTCAAGAAACCGAAGTACGTCGGTTCAATGACGGCACGGCACTGCCATACCCAGTTTGATAGCACACCTGCAACTAGTCCCTTCCTGCTTTTGACTGTACCCGTTCCCCACTTGGTCCATTACCTGCAACTAGAACAAACTAATGCTTAATTCTGAATGTAATCTTATGATCATGCCTGCCCGATCATGCTACCCGCCAGTTATGAATAGACATTATTATTACCTTACACTTTGTGAGTGCAGGGTGCATACCAAAGAACTTTGGTCAGTTCATTCAAAAACAACTGCGCCTTCTCTTCCTCTTTGAAGATGAGAAAGATATCTGCATACTCCATATCGACAGGGTTTTCGTCAGATGTTTGAAAACCGGGGTCAAGAAAACATTAGTTAGTTAGGAATTGTGACGACTTTTGGCTTTATTTGGGCCACAGTCTAACTCACATCTTTCTAGTGGACTTTCTGAGACTCTTCCTATTTCGAGCCCCCAATGTAGGCACGCCTGTCTTATTTCCTATTCTGAACGACAGCAACGAAAACCCACAATAGACCCAAGAATATCTTTGATCCATGCTGGTCTTAATTTGTGACGATTCCTTGGCGAATCCTAACTACAATGACAACCTAAACGACTCACCCAAGATGTTCATGTACGGGCTGTCCACGGACCCAAGTACGGCGTCACGATGACGGCACCGCGACTACCATGCCCAGTCTGATGACTTGCCCGTAGTTCACCATATCCATAACATTTAGCGGATGAGTGTGTACGTGCACCCATAAGACCGCCTCAATCCGTTAAATTTGTGCCAGGACTTGAAAGCACTGGAAAGAGGATCAGAAAGGGCGATCGATAAAAAAACACGAATGGTTGTCAGGCGCTTCGGTTTCTATCAGGTTGAAAACTAATAGAACTACGTAGGACCGAAAGGAACCTTCCTTCTGGTGGAATTTCCAAATAAATCCGGGTCACATTTAGGCTGATGAGGGAGGCAGTTTTCTGACACTCGTTGGCAGTAATTTTTCCTGACCACTTTATGAAACCGGTTAGTACTTACTGTTCACACGGCGAGCTCTTGCAGCCCTATAAAAGTTAACCCAATCAGATGATGAATCCGACTGTTGGGAATCTAACTGATGGTTTACACCCGCCGTTCACAAGTCTTACATTAATTATGAACGACGTGCTGATTGATCCTAATATGCCGAACTAGAAATGCCTAAGCAGTATGTGGTCTTTTTAATCAAACCAACGACTAGTATCGTGGAACTGGAAACTAGTTGGGCTAATCTGCCCTTGCCGGCCTGGGGGTTTTGAAGCTGTTGTTCTTTTTCCCTATATTCGTCGCACGAAGAGCTTGACTTTGCGCGTACGAACTGGGAGGAGTTTCTTGGTGTCCCAAGTTCACAAAATTCAATATTTGAAATCCTCTCTGTGTTTCATCACACACCAGGCATAGTTGTTGAGCTTTGTCTATAGGATGAGGCAATGTTTCGAGCATTTAGTTAGGAAATGTTAAAACGTAAACTCATAATGAATTATCCTGTTTGGTAAGTCACGTCTGAAAAAACATCAGTTGTTTCCAATTAAACGAGTGACACTCATTTAACATCACAAAACGAATCCAGGTGCCATACAATGCCCTAATCAACCTGTCTTTCTTCGTAAAACTCACAGGCTGGACAATTTTTTGGGCGTCTGTGAGCATGAATTAAATAGAAGTGGAGCAAAGAGGACGGGTCCGAGCACAGCACCTGAATTTGAGGGCAGTGAGACGGGCGCGCCCGCTGGGCACCAAGAAAGGGGCGCCAAAATAAGTGGCAGGTTTAAAAAAGTTCCTACTTGAAGGCCAAAAGTGGGTTGATTTTGAGAGTTTTGCGAGTATCGATGGTTACTAACCGAAAGAAAATGGCGCATTAGAAATGCCTTCGTTAAAGTAGTGGTGACATTCAAACACAGTTGTTGATATGCGTTATTTGAATATTTTTTTCAAATGAGACTCAGTCCCGTAGGTGAAGTCCATGTATGTCGAGAAGTTGAGAAGCATTTAGAGCTGTTCTATCTTCATTGGAGGTCATGAACTGTGCGTATCTCGAGAAAATGGGGAAATTCTCAAACAGTGACTTAGGGACCTCACCTAACCGTGGCCTAACCTTCCGGCCACGAGCAGCATTGTGTCTAGCTTTCGCTAAAAAGGGAAACGACGTCACTCAACATCCAGTCACCAGAACCACATTGGGTGGCTACACACTCGGACTGGTTCCTCGAGTGACGACATCTGAGGCAGAAGTTTCACTCCTCTTGTGAAATTATTTTACTTCTGAGCTACATATACATTCTTATTATATTGACGAGCTTCAGATTTTCCATTTGAGACTGTGCTAAGGAATCGAAGTCGAGAAGCACCGCACAGCTGTTCTATTTTTATTAGGATTTATGCAACGCACACCTAACGATGCTTTGACTGTACCTTTCAAAGGACTTCTAATTTCGGAGGAACTAGCATTTGCGGTGATTTTCTGAGTTTGACAAAGAATAATGGCAGTCGTTGATGTTGTCCAACAACCGGAGCTTTTGAAGAGTGGTGCTGAATTTCTGCAACTAAGCATCGGTCTGCTTTCGGACAGCCTTCATTTTAAGCTGACTGAGATTTGGAATCTTGCTGGTTTGCTCGAGGGAAGCAGGATGGCTCTGTCTATGGCTGTGACCTGTACGCTTGCGAGACTAGGTGACGGTCTGATTGAAGGTACGTCAGTAGACGGAAAGTTTCCTACTTGTCATTCATGTGGGTTTTTGGCTAGACAAGATTCGATCGAGTCTGTCCAGAGATTGCGCCTAAAAGATCGGATTATGGCAGTTTACTCGTTTTATCTGCACAGGCATTTTGGGGTCTGAGTAAGGGATGATGACGTTGGGTGTGGGAATGGATGACAGCGTCGCTGCTGGATGTGAGTGTGGGGTGAGTAGAGTGCTTAAACGTCTGTATTGTTTGTTAATTGTAGACTAAGTACGCAAACAAACCGTCACCGTAGTTTTCAGAATCGAGTTGAAACCTGGAAAGAGGATTAATTATCCAGGATTAAAGCGGCGGAGCCAGTGGCACATTGAATAAAAATTTCGTCATTTGGCCATATCGGATCGGCTATATCAGCATTTTGTTCGACACGTCACCATACAGCAAAAAGCAACGTAACTGAAACCTTGAGTTAGGAATTTGATGCGTTTGTTGCATTTTGAGGCCGATTGCTGCTTATTTCTTCCCCCGCGGGAGGCATGATATCCACGGACAGGCGCAACGCGTGAGCAATACAGCGCAACTGATGTAGTTGTATTATACTGTTATCTGGGTGTTTATTAGCCTGCCTGGTAAATTCCGTACGAAGTTGCTCAGCATTCTAAACATGCTATCATCCAATGAAACGTGGATATGCCTGATTGAGAGAAAGCGATCGCTCTTTATTAATTTTGCCAAAACAAACTTTTATCAGTACACTTGTCCAGAGGAATTAGCTGCAAACGGGACTTGCTGTACGATAACTACGACTGTTTACTTCCCCCCTAGTTATGATTCTCTGTTGATCCCTTCTCCAACTTCACAGGTTCCATTCTAGCCTCTTCCGGTGATGACGGCTGCATTAGGCGCGATGCATTTGAATGGCATGTCATTTTCGTTACTCGTTCCCTGTTCTAAAGCATCACAGTTATCATAGCTTTATATATACAAAGCTACGCGGTTCGAAGGTGTTCAAAATTGACGAAATCGAATATCATGTTAATCCTTAGGGAAGCAGTCATCCATAAGGGAGCTCAATCTAACAAGGTTTTTGAAAGCTATTGGTAATCTGCGTTGTTGGTGAAACACTTTGTTTCTCGAGAGCGGCAACTGAATATAAAGAAATTCATCCTTATTTAGTGTAGCAAAACACGTGAACAACATGCGACTTAAAACCGAATGAGTCCGTGGTAATTTGGTGATTGTAAACAGTGCATATGGAGGGCTGTGAGTTTCAAAATATAGCACTGGCGTTAGCCAAAGTAGACGGTATTGCCTCATTTAGGGCGAGGAAGAAAGACAAGCGGAAGACATAATTATCTGCTAGAATGGCTCATACCATCTACGATCAGTTTTCGGCAGACAGCCCAGCGCGCCCTTCCGGGTTGATGTATACCACCAGCAATAAGGTATTGTATCCGGGCGGCGGACCCATTTGGTCCCCGAAACAAGCTTCACCAAGTTACCTAATGTAACTCAAACAGAAATGTTGCAAAATCGATACAAGGGATCGCCTTTCCTCATATCATCTGCCAAACGTACCTTGTAGGTAGCAGTTTGTGACTCATATGTATAGACAAAGTCCTTTGAAAATAAACCTGCTGCGCTTTGAACAAAGTCAGCATATTCGAAGTAATAAAGGATGGAAAAGAGCCACAGTGTCTGCCTTAGACGGACCTCCCATCGTGAGAGTCGCTGCTCCTTCTAAGCTTATTTTTTTCCATCAGAACTAACCGGCGTCCCTTGATGTGATTCACTAACAACGGGGAAGGATGATCAGAAATGGTGCGTGCTACACCCATCATTTTGCCACACAAAACCACAACCCAGAATCACCTAAAATACAGTAATCGTTTTGCCCAGGTATGTGGTTCTGATGCATCTACCGAAAGTGACTTCAGTTAATCTCAAGATAGCTGGGAGATGACAGTAAGCACAATATTCATTTAATTAAATTATAATCAACCCTCTTTTAGGCACAGGAAAATCTAAAAACAGTCGTTTTAGATGTGTGAATGCTCGAAAATCGACCTTTTGGTTACTTTGCCCTCATTTTATCACATATTGTGACCACAGAGTAAACAGACTTAGTACGTTAGTTCACATTTGTCGAAACGGAAACGCCTCTGCCCATTCGCCTTCGCGTTACGTCCACAATAATAATAGTTCGTAAATTAAGCGGAATGTCATACGAATGCAATACACTCGATTTACATCACTGGTCGCGAAAATGAAACAAGAACAATGGAGGAGCAAACTATGTCTCAGGGGAATAAAGTCGGACAAGTGGAGCAAGAAACGACAAAGTGAGACAGCTTATTTGAACAAAACAATTCCAAAGGTGAAGTTTTAGATAGAATGCTAACATCCAAATCATTGAATTTCCGGGCCTTTAAAACGTTTTCACTGGTTAACTAATGCATTTTGATTGTACCTAACTCAGTCCCGTATGGAAACAACTTTGGAAAACTTGGCTATCCCAACCAAACTTTGGTTACGGGTAGCCAAAATGGACCAAGTGCTTACTGAGCATAAACTATGAATACACAATTTTTTCGTATTTTCAAACAATCCTGTAAAGAGGAAGTCAGATTTTCTTGACTAAGCGTGATTTAGTGTTTCCAAAGTTGTTTCGACAGGAAGTCAATCCATTCCGTTACTGGGAAAAATATAACTGGGACATAAGATCAACAACACTGCACTCCAAAGTGTTCGACCCCTTGTTGTGCGCAAAAGCCTTCCCAATAAAGAACAAATCAGCCAACACTCTTGTTAGTATACTGGTATGGCTTTGACGAGGGACTCAGCTGAATCCACCCCAATCTATCGTTTATGAAGATCTTCTTTAACTGCATGTGTTTTACAGGACCACTGAAATGTATTGCCTGGACGCAACTCACTACTCATAAGATTGCTGAAAACTCATCGATGACCTTTTTCACGGCTTATTAAATGGGGACAACCCACAAGTTTCCATGTTTCATCTAGCGCGAATTGAATGGAATTAGCCATCATAAAGGAGAGATTCAACTGGATTCATTTAGTCTCTCGTCAAAACAAGAGTATTTGAAGAACTCCATCCAATTCGGATTCACGAAAAATATGAGGTTGATGGAAACTCGAGGAGTTCTCAACTTCATGAACCACAAAAAGACGGAACTGGTCTAGGGCTCCCGAGAAGTTTTCAGCAGCATTAGAAGTAGTGTTTTGTGTCGAAGCCAATCGTTCTTTTGTCTGCTTTGCTCAAAAAATGTCTATACCCATCTTTCAAATGACGTAATATTTAGGATAAAAGGAAGGATCTGGCTTTTGGAAATTTACCTGTCAGTTTCTTACGGCTTATTTGGCTCCGAGGCACTCTTATATTGCTTTATTTATAAGTTAGTTGTGGTTGCGTTGGCCAAAGTGGTGACTTAGCTGCAATCGGAATTAGCTTTTAGAAAAACTGTTGAAATCAGGGCAAGTTCTTCAGCTTGATAACATTTTTAAAGCATTTTTGTGAACGTCTTAGAAACGGAAAGTTGACATTTATTTATTTAAAACTCTCTTTGGTGTTGCAAAATGGAGAAAATCTTACCTATTTCTGTGCAACCCGCGTAAGTGCCCGGAACCGGAGGCAAGCAGGGAAACCAAGCTTATTCATTTGTGCGCCAAGAGTCTACTTCAACCAAACCATGACACTATATCCAGATAAATCCAGCGACAATGATTGCCATTTGGATAGAAATGCCACTTAGTTAGAACTAACAGTCAGTGAGTCGTCGCAAGCAGTAATGGTTCAAACTCTGCAGTAAATCTCGTTTTTGTCGAAATATCTATTGCAGTTTGCTGAAAAATACGTAGAAGTTACAGATAATTTATGTATTTTTTTCCTCTACTCGAGGATTCTGATGACTACAGCAGACCCCAATGCACACAAACTGTTGGTTACTCATGTCCTTTGTGCCAAAATCACTAATGTTGGCGTAAACCACGAGACTTATCATGGATCGTTAAATAGTCAAAATACAAAGTGGAGATAACTGCATTTTGACTAAAACTTGAGGGTGTACCGTAACAGTTTGAGGCATCTAGGTTGGTTTCTGATATGAAGCGCCGGCAACTTCTTAGGCTATATAAAGTATGGTTTTGAAAACTTTCAAACAGTGAGAATTTTATGGCTGCCATGTGGGGTCAAAAGCCAAACCAACTACGGCGTGTAAGGAATAGCAGAAAACAAAGTCTTTCCAGTGTTGTGTCAGCAAAGCCTTTACTTGTTTAGTATTAAAATAGGCTTTACAAAGAATGTCTATGCTGATTAGTTCAGCAATTTTTACTCAGCTATTCATAGTCTTGGGCTGCGGACGGCTGCCTGGAATAATGACAGCATGTTGTTGGTGTTTATTTTTAGTAACTTTTTAGTAACCAATAACTTGCACTTAGAAATCAATAGTACAAGCCTCAGCAAAAAATGGGAACATGGTGATTAGAAGCGTGAAGTGTTCCTTTTGACACCAAACACGCTGACAGGTCACATAAGAACTGGAATGAGAGAACGCGTCTTCACTGTTTTGCTGAAAACCAAATGCAACCAAACAGTCCTGTTCTACACGTGGAATACACGTGGTTTCCCGAAATGGAAAGTTAAGACCGTCGTAAGGTAACGTGACCCAAAGCAGTTTAGGTTAAGGCCATACCCTGGGAAAAATAGAGAAGGTAAGTAGTAAAGCCTCTTAGGGTTCAGGTAGGCCCGAATTGTAAAAAAAAACATTTTTGGTATTGTAGGTCGGTATCTATGGTTTGTAACTTTGGATAAAGTGTGCAAGTACTACCAGCTGTTAGTCCAATAGGGGGATGACAACGAATTGTAGCGCACAGGTGACCAAAACCAGGCACTTCCGTGTATATTAATGTGGTACTGCTTTAATTAGTTTTTTCTCTACGGTGATCAGTAAGACAACTTCAAACCGAAGATTTAATTTACCAATCAACAGGGCTTTACAAACGAATGAAAACGGACAACCCGAAGTAGACAACAAAACACGGACGGGACAGCTGGATTTAGGCGGCAAACGTAATTAGATTAAACAGACCAAGTAAAAGAGGAGAGCGCCTCAAAATACCAAAAACGTCTGTAGAATAAAGCTTTCCTTATTGCTACATCGTGGAGTTACGTCCGGAGCATAACAGGTGGACACAGAACAAAAGTGTGTGGTGATGGTGCATGTTTACCGGGGACTAAATTAAATCAGCCTGGATGGTTTCACTAATTTGACTATAGCATATCAAAGTGATCGGCAGTGTTTAACAAGGTAAAGGGAGGTTTAGTTGTCTTTTGGAAATTGGAAACTGCATTTGGTGGTTGACCGAAGCAGACCAACAGGTATAAATGCGGAGGAGCATTTTACTGCCCGAAGCGTGCCACTAGCGACTACCACTTTGCACGTTGTGCCCGATGTAAACAGAGGTATTCGGAGAACACGTGGTCTCTCGAAGCGGATCTCTATCGATGGACCATATAAAAAGTGTGTGAGAAACATTTTCTGCGGCTGAGTAAAAACGGATCGTCAAAAAGACTACGTTTTCCAAGTCAGCTTTACAACAGCTTTGTTGTTGGCGCCCAAACGTTGAGTTTATTGGACTATAACTAACAGTTGAGCGTATATTCCTAGAAAGGCTGCTGATGAAGGTCCTGAACCAATTTAGACCACAGACAGAATCTTGAGGTGCGTTCATCGTAGTCATTACAAGAGGTCAAGAAACTATTTATTTGTAACAGGTAGTCGTTTGACCGAATCTTACAGGATACATTACGAGTGTTTCTGAACTTGGTGATTCAAAATTCAGTCGGAGAGCGCACAACCAAATATTTTGAAATAATGCCATTTGCGTCTTTGCAACAGGTATTAATTGTTTGACGCCTCATCTTGGTATTCCGTAGTTTGTTGGAAAATTTCTCGGTGTTATGCACGTTGTGTTCTGATCCGGCAACCACCCGCATGAATTTTCTTTATAGATCTGCCAACTCGTAGTGTGGAGGTCCTGGCTATGTGAACGTTAATCAGAATGAAGTTCACCTTCTGTTTATTTTCGGTAGTCCGTAAGTTTACTCATCTAAGTTACCATCATTTCTGACTAGATACCTTGTGTACTACTTTGTGCGGACAAATAGAAACCAATTCGGTTTACGCTTCAATACGAGAAAGGATCGTCAAGCTAACCGGAGCACTAAAAAGGAACGGTCATGCCTATGTACAGATCAGCTGAAAACTAGAGAAGCCGTAGAACCGATAGAAAAAACGTCACCGGCTGCGAGTCGCGGTGGCCGAAATCGAGGGTTATCTTGAACAGTCAGAGAATGGACCAACTACCCAACCAACACGACCAACCAGTTAAAAGTTAAGGGCTTATCCTGGCCAACGAGAGTTATATAAACACAAGCGCATTATTGCTCAACGCCTACACACCACTGCACTGTCAAGAAGTGACGTAACATTGATCCGCCAAGCATTGAACATAACCCCTCTACTTTTCGACAAGATTGTCAGGCCGAGGAAACTGAATGACACCCAATGGGACTCTCGCTTCCAAAGTGTGTTTACCTATTCGGGATAGCACCAATCGGGCTGGTTCACGAGAAAGCCTTATGTCAGCAGCTGGGTGAAGAAACGGATAATCTGCCTGTGTATGGAACTTATTTATCAAGAAATTTATTGGCAATATCGTCATCATGTTATCAGCACTTTCCTTGCGCTGTCCAGCATTATCAGCGATCATGATGATTTTAACAATAAGTATACAAAGTGTTTTGTTCGTCCAGTTGAATAGCTACTGATAGATTGTGAACGTGTAACCAACCAAATTTTAACAGTCTGCGCTCTGACGAACGGTAAAAATGCTTAAAAATGTACCTTTAGCGGCGAGAAGAAGGTTCACAGCTCCTGTAGCACAAGTGATCATCGGCTGTTTCGCTCAGCTAGGCAGTTTGATTTTGGAACGGTTTTTTGCTAGCAGAGGTGATATCACTTGTACGTTGATGTTCAGCAAAGCTTAAGTCTGTGCGAATCTCCCCGTACATGCTCCAACTTTCCTGTTTCATTTTAATTAAGGAAGATGTAAATAACTCGGTTGTGGCGGGTCAGTTGTCAACTAACGTGGTTAATTGCACCCAGTGCAACTGCACTGTTTTCAGATCTGGATGATGTGGGGGAGGAGTCAAGAGTAAAAGTAAATCATCGAGTTGAATACACAGTATACAATCTCATTCTACATATTCCTTCACGTGATCTTGCGACTGCATTTGAAGCAGAAATGTAACACTAAGCCGGAGGTCCGGATATGTTATCCGCTTATGAACGGAGAAGATTTGTCACACAGAATGTATATTTCATGCAGTTATACAGTTCAGGTATCCATGCAGATATGTGCGTCACAGATTGATTGACGCAGAGATGTTTTGTGCCTAACAAGCTTGTTGATGGGGTACCACCGCAATATTCATGGACCCAGTTAATCCCCGAGACACAGCTCCTTAAATTTACGATTTTCTCACGTGTGGGAAATAGACACAGTTTCGTCGTTGTGGACAATTTTTGATTTTTTACTCATACAGTTGTTACACTTTGGAAGGTCAGATATACGCTGACCGGAATTGGAAAGATAGGATTAATGAGAAGATGCATCAGCTGCATATGATTAATGCGGATGGTCGCACCAGATGACATGATCAGGGATGACGCAAGATCACGTGATCCAAAAAGATGAATAGATATGTAGTGACGGTTAATATGAGATTTTCAAACTCGGGGAATTTCTCTGACCATTAATATCTACTGACTCTTTTTCAGCAACACCTTGGTCTGCGCGGATTGTCTAAGCTGGCCTGGATTGTCTAAGTGTATGGTTAAAGTGTATTGTCTGTCTGAAAGCTCAACTCAAAATAGTTTGTGATACAAAGATGCTCCAGAATCGATAATAATATAGGAACATTTACCGACGCCCGGTTATTCGTAATACTAGTTCTATAAATCATGGTTGTGTGCCATAGACAGCACGGCGTTACCTAGTTTACGCGCTAAGGAGGGCATATTTTTGTGCAACTAACGAAACGTACCCTGAATTCACGCATGAAATACTTCGCTTCCCCGTCTCACATTTTATTAGATTTGTCGCGCAAGGGGAAAACTTTGTAGCGTTTATGAAGCAACGCTGACAAATCACAATTTAATAAAATATAAGGAATATTTATCTTTTTACACCAGCTGGAAAGTAAATTTATCGTATTTGATGGCTTTTTCTAGACAGGCTGAATGTATGATGGCACTATCGCAGCACCAGCGGGGCACTGTAAAAGTGTGATGCCAGAGAACCGCATGACTCGTCTTCCCTTAATGCAACCCGCCGTCATTACTAAAAATGGGGAGTCCCGTGGCACATATTTACCCCACAGTGGACTTCTGAGTAAAGAACCACCATATATTTCGTATATTCTATGCACAAATCCAGACTGAATGCAGACATCTGGCCTTGGGTGGCGGTAAACTGGTGGCTGAATAACGTCAACAGGATGTGTGACATTTGGTGAGCGTTATTTAAAGAATCCCACTGGGATCGGCCATCGTCCCTGACATAAAGTCGAATTTTTGTGTCGCGGAACTGGGTTGGAGGCACTGGAAACGGTGATCGTCAAAAACGTGAGTCTCACAATCACGAAATTTCCAGTCCTCACATTAGTCTATGGGTAGCTTATAGATGACGTTAGTACCAGTTCACCTTGCTCTGAAAAGGCTTCTGGAAAGACGAGGATTGCTTTTCTACGGCGCTTTCAGGCGCAATTTACGGACTTTATAGAAGTTCCTTGTGCATGTGGACAAATATGCATTTGAGATGGTCAACAGGTTTTTGCAGGTACAAAAAGAACACGGTACAATTGCGCACAGTTCTCGGCACGGGCATTGAAATTTGACACACTAATACCGAGTATGTTGACAAGGATTTTCGTGACTTTGCGTAATAATGAATTTTCTGCCTACTTAATAACTACTGAGAGAACTATAAAATGAAACTTAAGACAACTTAGTCGAAATGTTGTAAAGTGCTTGCATGCGTTCTATCAAGGAATCTTATCTCGCTGGTTGAAGGAGGCAAAACAGAGCTTAACCAAATGGAAGATCAAGTAATTAGAGTTGGAACGATCTTTAGCCAAACAGTGATAGATTGCTTTTGGGTTTCCTACTTGCGTTTAGATAAAAACAGATGCCATCGATTAAGAGCCTTCCATTAAGCGGTTGACAATTTTTGATAAAACTGCATACTCCGTTGGCGGGTACATGTGGATTGCAAGGCAGAGAGTAGTTGGCACTCGTACCTGTTTTCACTACTTTAACGTTTCATGCACCCCTTAATTTCTGTCTCTTTGAGACGATGTCTTTCAGCCGACGCAAACTGAGACACCAATGGCTGATAACATACAAATACATGTTAGCATGCGCAGGCTTCCAAAATGCTGTTTTTCTGCGAGATAGATTTTCTAGTCTGTTTATCCGCAAAGGTTGTTGTTCTAGACAAAAAGTACAATCTATGTTCATTTGTGTTGTATTTGAGATCATGCCAAATGGTTGAAAATAGTTTTCCAGCTACATTTTTTACTCACTGCGGGAGAATTTAGAGCAAATAAGAACGTTTTTGGTTTTTTGAACCTTTAAATACATAGCAATACTACTCAATATAGGACACCCGTCAGGAGAATTGACCTGTCTCTAAATGCAGGGAATCCGTCCCCGGAGGTTCTCTGAATTTGTGACCAGACACTTGATATAAATCAGGTCGTTTACTGTAGGCCACTTAGGGACTGGCCGAAAGAGGATTGATGATTCCCCAATGGAACGGTTTGGTAGTTCGGTACACCAAAGAATATAGTTGTCTTGTTTTAGCGCGTTGCGAGTACGGCAGTGAGTGAAACCTAAGGAAGGCGGTGTATAGTTTAGGCCATAGGCAGCATGCAGGTGTCTCCAGTTGCAAAGATAAATTTGAAGCAAACCCTGAAACACGTAAATGCACTGACACGTTCAGAGCCGGATATCCAATGACGGTTACAAACTATGACGTGTCTACCCAAGAACGTCGGCCTGAGACGACATTAATTCGTTTTGAGATCATAACGTTCACTTTTTATTCCGATTTCAACATCCATCAGCAATCCACAGAATCGCAAAGGGGCTTACTGGCCTTCGATTCTAGTTGTCGGAAGGACCAACGGAGGATACCGCGTGATCAATGGTCTGCTACACAGCAACATAGTGAACCTCTGAGTGAAGTTTTTCAGCTTTGTGTATTTGTATAATGTCCTTTTTCGAGTTCAGCGTAGTGTCCCAATCCTTCACTAACCTTAGCGTCCAGCTTGTGGGGGATCAGAAACTTTCGTTACACAGGGGTGCGACTTATCAAATGGGTTCTGCCGTACCATTTTGCCTGTCTAAGCAGTGTGCACTCTCAAAGATGACTTTTGGATAATGGATAAAGAGCCTTTCAAAACTTTCTGTCACCAGCATCTAAAGTAAATATACCACTTTCCAGACAGAAATGGTCACCAATCAATCAGACAGACCATTTACAGACAGGAATCTGCCGGGCAGTGTATGCTTCCCCGATTTTTTTTAATATAAGAGAACCTTAGTAATCGAACAATAAGCTTGGAATGGCTGATTTTGAACCCCCTATATTTCGATCCATTAGGACAGGAGAGGATGAAACAAGATAAAATGATTATTGACAAATAAAAGATCGCGCCAAGATCGTTCCGCTTGTTTCCATTGCCTTTCGGTCTTTCACAAAGTAGCTCACAAAAGGAGGGAGAACCAGTCGTCGGACATCTCTTGTAAAGGGGATCTGTCAAGTCAGTCATCGTTGGTGAATGCGTGAAAGCAACCGCCGAAGGACTATAGAGGATCGGAGGTAGAACAAAATAGTGAATAACAACATAATGGAAACTGTGAATCTTAAAAACTGCACTGTCAAAGCAAACCTATAGACATCATTTCTTTGAGAATTTCTCAACCAATTTGATGAAAATAGATTGAAGACCGTACATGAGTGCTTTGACCGGAAACCTCAGTGCTACGCGCAATTATCAGCCTCATAAAGTCCAATCGAACCAGTTCAGTCTTACAAAAACGAACAGGATTTTGGTATAGTGATGGCGCCTGCAATCACAATACCGTTTTTAGGAGGACATCGCAATCAAGGTCTTGTATAGGATGTGCTCCAGGGCTTTGAATGAATGGGTTGGTGGAAATACAGCAACAGCTTTTGGGCTGAGGGACAGGTCCACATTTGGTGGTACGGAGTGCGTATGAAATAGCCAACGAAAATGGTATGGTAAAGGTGGTCAGTGAAAGGCGGAAGAGGCTAGTTACAACATAAACAAGTTTTATTTCATTTTGGATTCGAGAGGGTGAGAAACTGGGACACATTGGTGTAGTCTATATTTGGATGACAAATGAGGTAGAGATATCGAGTGATGGAAGAAATATGTAGATAAATAGTGCCTCTCCGGGGATTGATTCATCTTCGTACTATCTGGAAAGGAGGATAGGTCTCGTCTTGTGCAAATGCTCATAGCTCCTTCTTGTTTTTGACAGTAGAACCATTCTATTCATCTGAAGACTTTCCAAAGAACAGTATCATTACTCTATCACACTGGTTCGTAACTTCCTTCTGCCGGCTGATGGGTTGCTGAGATATGGCCACTTTAGATCCTTTTAGTAAACGGCTGAAGAATAGCCATCCGTGTATAAGTAATAACTCATCGAGTAGGCACGTGAAAGTCTCTTTGCATGATATGTCTTTGTCTATGTGTATTGTAGTACAATTCTACAGTAGGCACGTGAAAGTCTCTTTGCATGATGTGCAAAGAGTGTGTCTATGTGTATTGTAGTACAATTCTATGCATCTTCACGCGGTCTGCTATTACCCCCCAGTCATTTTTAGGGCTCTCTGGTTTGCCGTGGATGAAACACAGCGCGTGGTCACCCGTAAATAGCACCTTGGACCCGTTTCAATCAAGCAGGAAGTTTAGGATTAAATGGGACTGAGTGCTCAATGTGTGACACTCCGCTGGTCACTTGGTAACCAAGAGAGTAAGTCATGCGTGGCAGTCTATGTCATTAGTTTTGGCGTCAGTTCTAAGCTTGACAGTTTCTGGCAGTACTCTGTCATATTGGGCTTCTTTGGTCCATAAATCTCCATAAACTGCAGAAGATTATTACCTAGGGCCAGTGACCTGTAAACAGGTATTTAGTACATGACCTAGGTGGCCAAACCACATGCTATCCGCAGAACAGCTTCTGGTGTTCAGCTAGGGATTTTTGTGTAGCTGTCATGAAGGTCTAAACCAGTATTGAAGTATCACACTTGTTAACCAACATAGCGTCATCTCTAACTAAATGCTTACAGATTTCTTTGTATATGGGATTTTTAACTGTATCTTTTCACTCATCTGGTAAATTCTCTGGTAAAATTCCGCAAATTAAATCTGGTGGTTTTGTCATGATGAGGACCAGTTTTTTAAAGTTCCAGTTTAATTGAGTTCGATCTGGGTTATCGGTTGGATCAAACGCGCCGGTTTCCTCTTGTTAATTTATATGCTCTCCATTATCCTGAGTTGGGTAGCGCGAATCTTTTATACACTTTGGTTCCTCTTAATTTCGGCGGATATTGAAAAATATTGGACAGCTGCTGTTCTCAAGTGACCGCAATCAGTTGCCGGCGCTCCTCCATACCGCAATATAGCTTTCGAAATTCCCACCGCTTTTTCAACTGCCTCCTCATGCACTTGTAATCCATTTTGGGGCAAGTTTTTCACCCCATTTCTATATGTGGTACCAAATATTATGGATTTTGTGTTCATTGTAATCATTTGGCAAATATTTTTGGTGTTTCCCGACAGAACTACTTTAGCTACGAAAGTCAAAACACAAAAACATGAACATAATCTGTTGTGACGTTGAAAAACTGACATGCATGAGACTTCTTTCTTTGCTATTATTTTTGGAGTTTTCCAGATATTTCTCTAAATGTTTGCCACCCAAAAGTAGGCAAACAAATGTCAGTAATTTCCAACTCAGTGGCTGGTTAACTGTGAGGACGTTGCTGCAAACTGGATATAGACTGAAACTTTCGTCGGCAGTATAGCCCGTAGCTGCTTTGCACTTTTATGATAAAAAGAAGACTATTTCAACGTTGAGATATACCCATCTAGCGGCATGTGCATTTAACAAATGTCCTGGTCACTAGGAGTTGTCGAGTCACCTTTAGGCGCATCTATTCATCTCTACTACCTAAAACTGCCCCTAATGGAAAGAAGCGAATCCGCAATTATTGATTTTTTAGCTCTCCATTTCAATAGTTAAACGAGTCGGTGAAGGTAGAGTGGCCTTTGTCAGCTGTTCAGCTAACTCAATGGGTTCATCTACTTTACTCACCCTACGACGTATTTTCGTGTGCAGCTGCACTGGCTACTTTTGGAGATGAAGCATTCCTGTGAGCCATGTTACTTTTCACATACGGGGAAGTTTTCATTTCATCAGTCTATAATCTGAACATGTCGAACTCTCTTTTCCTGTCACATTTTTCTCTAAATTGGGTCCTACCAAACAGTGGACTGGTGTGTTGTAGAATCCTGAGGCCCGGAAGAACGTGCTCGTGAAACCTGAAAATTTATTTACAAAATCCAAACCAACGATTAGCATATTTTGATAGCTCTCTGTTTGTTTAACACTCTCGTGCCTGACAGCGTGAAATAAGATTACCTCTACACTAGTGTTCGACAGAAACATTTATTACCAAGATTTTATCACTGCTTAAGCCGCTGTTTTCCATCCACTTACTTTTAAGCATTTTAGAGTAATGGAAATAAAGATGAAATCAAATGTATAGTACTATAGAATACTGCATTGCGATTACCTCCAGACCTACATTTGCAATGCTGTCATTTGATAAAATCTAGCACGGAGTATTGGAGCTCCTCTCATGCTTAACGTCATGCTGTTCCCACCCATTGAGTTGACACACCGAATGTAGGTTGACTGCCCCTAATGTTCTGACGGGCAAAGCCTATGATGCTTGAGACACCTTAAATTTGGACTGGTTGTGAGTTGAGTTCAATAGTTAAGTCAAGTAGTCCTGCCAGTACTGTTTCATCTGTAGATGGGAGTTTTGAATTTGGAGGCATAGGGAAATCTAGTGGATGGAATGTCGAGACAAATCGCTTGGAGCAACTTTGATGGTAATTAAAGGAAGACCCAGGAAATGTTGTCAAGGTGTGTGACTATGTACCCTTTTAGAAATGCACTTATTTCACGCGACTTGTCTCGTCGTCTTGTCGTTGTCTGGTCAAGGGACTTGTCGTCTAAATACCAATATGGTCAGTAGGTGCTCTTGCTTGGATGGGAAAATGGCGTTTGTCATCAACTTTGTTACTATTGGCTCGGATAATCCCTAATGATATCAATAATTTGTGGGTTACCGCCGGGGCTGAAGAATGGTTGAGTACTGAAATCGCAGTCTGGTTTCGCACCTTCGTTACAATGGAAGGAGTCTTTCGAGATATAATTCGGTTAAAACAAGGTTAGACGATTGCTGACGATTCAGATTCTGTGATGTAAAAGTGGTCGGGTAGTGGTGGTGTGGTATCCGCATTTACAGGGGCTAGTGTGAGAAACGAGGCGGTGACAGTCGTTCTTTGATCCGAGATCCAAAATTTTATGACAGCGTGTCACTGATGGAAGTTCATGTATGTAACACTCCCGAGTCTGGCTACTACAGCGTACCGTTTTATTGATAGGCTCGTTCTAGGCGTATGGCTGCACTGTCTGTTTCCCTCTTGAACACTATAGCTTTGTTGGTGAATTTTGTTGACCAGTTTCAATATTGATATGTGAAGATTCTGTGGTACTAGAAAGACGGGTTGCCCCGAAGGTAGCAGGTTTGAGGGCGGAAAAGTAGCAAATATGTTGCTCTGTTCTGCCGTGTTTGGTGGTATTCGAGTAAGAGGTGCATTGTTTTGATTGGTCAATAGTTGCCTAAGAGTATTTCACCGTATCTTTCTGCTCGGTTTTACTTTCTCTTGGTCAGTAAATTCCAAATCTAGTAGAAGAGGTTTGAGTGCTGTTCACTGGTTACTTTTTTACGTTAAGTGCCGTGAACATCAAGTAAAAAGTTATACCACGATTAGTTTACCAAAAAGGCTGTTTGTGGCCGCTTTAAATTTACGGGATACATTGTTGTTTCTTAAAGCATTATTATTGACACATATATATATATATATGTGCTGCGACATGGCAAGCCGTTCGGGAGGGTTTCGGTCCGCATAGTTGAGCATCTAGTACGTAGACCTGCACAAGAAGTGGACACTTGTGCCCCAGCAATATCGTCCTTGTGGTTCACCATTCTACTAACAAGTCTACCTAACACCTAGGGCGGAATAAGGCTTGTCATATTTTTACATGAGTACCTTCCAAAATGTCATCCCAGGGCTGACGACACGAATTACGACGCAGCCAGATGATAAAATCCAGTTAGGTGGCAAAACTGGAAAGCTAAAAGTAACCTGGTTTTATGCGTTAGATTATTGGATGTGACGGACCAATAATTCTAAAGCACTGATAATGTTTTTCTTCCATAGATTCACCGAAGACCCAGTCACATGCTAAAAAAACTCGAACAGATATGTGTTAAACTTCCTGTGGGAAGCACAGCGCATTCTAACGTTGAACAACCCGTCTGAAAGTCCCATGTTACTGATACGGAACGAAATTTTTCATCAATGCTCTGATTTTCGTCACCACATTGAATACGAATTGAATGGCTTGGAAAAAAATATCCTGTTAAGTTTGTCCGGTCTACTACTGCATAGCCGCTTAAGGATATGATGAAAATATGCAAAACATGTTTTAGCAAATATTTAAAAGAACGACTATCCAGGAATATACCCATAAATAACGGAAACAGCCACAGGTGCGGGTTCTTATTAACTATGGAATTTCATGTTTATTCTAAGGTGCTTATTATTGCCATGAGTTTCTGGAATTCGGCAAGAGCAGCTTATCAAGGATTTTTAGGTTGCTCTGTGTGGCCGCCTGCTTAAAATGTCATAAAATTTTCCTGATCGTGACAAATTCCTTTGAGTGTTGATGAATGGGCAATAAGGCCAGAGTAATCCAAAACCATCTAATATATTCATTGGGCTTTGAACATGGGACGGATCTTATTGTGGTAGCATTGATCGTTCAAACTTTCGGTTTCCCGCTATTTTTCCAGTGAATATTGTAAGGTTTTGTGCTCGAGTTCGGCAGCACTTTTATATTTTTGTCGCAAAGATCTTATCGAAACTTGGCAAACTTGGCTGAATTGCCACACAGTAGCCGCATACATGTTAACACTGCTAACTTTTACTGGTTTCCAGATTCCGGGGATTAGGTGAACAGGATAATGCTCCTGTTGAGTTCATAGTTTTAGTTTGCTAAAGCTTTGTGAGAAGCATGGGTGTATTGCTAGTGAACCGGAAGAACTGGTCGAAATTCCTGGTTTAATGACAAAATTAATGGCAAGCTTAAAGTGTTTGAATGTGCTCAGTTTTGGCTCAGTTTGGGAAGTTTTTTGGCTCAGTTTTTGGGAAGAAGTGTTGACACACGGAAGTTCTCCTCGCTCACCAAGGTGCAATCCGGTTTTAAAACACCAGTTAGTTTTACAGACCTTAAAAAAGTTTAACTCAACGTACCTAGGGGGCCACAATCGCTCTAAGGGCATACTTTCCGTAAGGTTTATGGCAGAGGGCTGTAAGGTTCAATATGATTTAGAAAAGACATCCTAAATGGACTAGTATGACAGATTGAATTCAACAGCCTTTTACACTATCACTGGTCAAATGAAAAACATAAACAAACAATAAAAACCTTGGCAGTTCGACGCTACATTGATGTGTTGTCAACCGTGTTATTATGTTACTAAATTAATTCATACATGCTGACGCCGCATTTTTACATGGTTGGGTCGAAGAAGCCGTAGAAGTACTTAGTTACTGTGAGTACAAACTTAAAGGGTAACGGAGCAAGAAATAGGATTTCCTGTTGTTAAACTCATGGCCTGAACTATGAATGTGTACTACTAGCAAAAATAGGTACTGTGTGTACTATGCAAGACAATCGAGAAACGGAATGAAACTCTGGAGAATCCATTTGTCGAATAGTACGCAATATATAACACAGGGTGATGAATAAGGGTATCGTGAATCCCGAATCACTACAGTCTGTCAACATTTTGGTTGGAACTACGAAGGCGGACTGTGAACACGACTAAACAAGACTATAAGCACGAAGTAATAGCCTACTTAAGCGCTTGATGAAATTTACACAATCGGAGGGAAGGAAAAAAGGGGATGAAAACAAAACCATACTGCACAGTAAATTTTATTGGCCCTTAGCAACTAATGAAAGTAAGTCAAAGGAACAACTAACCACATGCGTCTGGCATTACAGCTCTTAGGCCAAAACACCATCTTACAATGAATTGCCGCTCAGCTATCACTCATTGAAGATAACAACTCGACTGGAGAGGAAACAAAGTGGCCACGCTTGGACAACAGAGCAACCGTCATCACTCATCGTGGTTTCGTGTCCATTTTTTCATACACATCATTAATTTCATTGCAGGCTTATCAGAATGATAACAAACACCATTTCACCGTAATTAGACTGAAGATCTTTGCTTGACTGAAAAAATATAAACGCTAGTCTTGATTTTCCTTGCGGTTATCGAAAATTTTCGGTGAATATGCTGTCTGAAAATCGGGAATCACCTCTGCTTCCGTCCCACATTTTCACTAACTGACCCTGCAGGGCATAGGAACTGCACCATAGGTTTTCACAACCCGCCCGGATATGAGCTTCTACACCCTTTTCCAACAGGTGTGTTGCTGTTTTGGTGATAATCGGGATTGTCAGTTTGTTCACCTGCTTCAGTTATTATGTCAGGTGCATCGCAGATGTTGGGCATACCTCACCATCACGCACGATTCAATATTCAGTTTGCCAGTGAATATTCACAGTCATCCGGCACCATGGAGGGTGAGCCCTTGAGCTAAATTGGGAAAACAGACTGCGGACTGAACAAACTGGGCACCGATGGCCTGTGAAATACCTGTAAATCCAAACCACCCCATTTGTTTGTCTGAAAGGAAGTGATACATGAGCTCACTGTATGTCACAGGCCTAAGAATTGTCCATACATCCGGTTGAAGAAAATTTCGAACAAAAGAGTTAAATCGAACAGATTGCGAATAAATGTCCAATTTAAACAGATTACTACAGTCGTACGTGTAAGGCTGCATACGTGACGATAAATTAGGCAAGACTGCATCTATGTGAATCAACGGCAGAATTCGATCAAAAGTCTAAGCACAACCACGTTTCATCTAGAGCGACAGTAGCACTGATTTTACCGGGTGCTAGGATAATATTAGCTTTTTTGGGAATGGGATCTTAGAAAGTGGACAGCGTAGCATTCTAGTTAAAGGTTAACGTCCAAATTCCACCTGTCACTGTCATTAGTTTACATCCATTCCAGTAGGCTGAATTTTTGGCAAACGTGCTTCCGTTTATTCAGCACTACGTCTAAATGGATTGTGACCAGAACTCTATTTAGTGACACTTGACAACCATAGGATTCACCAAATAAACCCCGACGAAGAACCCAAACCGAAAGAAAATGTACTAGTTTTTTACGAGGAACATCAACTCTTAATAAATTAAATTAGCCGTTCAAGGTGGCACTTGATAGAGAAATACTTGTCGTATTTTGCAAGACTCTCATAGGAATGTTCCGCGTATAACTGAATCGGAAGGCACAATTATTACATCTGGCTAGAGTCATATAAGCTCAAGTCGATTTATGACAGTCATCCTAGCAGACAAATGATTCGTCGAGATTTTTGCCATCGCAGAAACTGAAAGCCTAGGTTGGAAATCAACTTTTATACCCTTTAGTGGATTACTGTTGCAAGGCTGACGAAAGTGATGTGATGACCATTTACTGGGTTTTCCTCTGGGGCTCAGCATGTGGGCACAAGCGTGGATTTAACTCAGTGTCGTTTTGTGATTGAACTTGAAAGGTAAGGTCAGGTCAGTGTGTGAACCAAACAAATCTCTCTTGCGAAAGGAGAGTGAAACCAATAGTGGTACTTCGAAAATTATTCGTCAGTCATATTAGTATCATCAGGGAACAAGCTTTTACATTTTGGACAACAGTTTACACAAGAGAAGGAAAGCGTTTGCACAGACCCCTTTTCGCAGTGTCGTAAGCGGAATTTTCATTTGGCTTGTTTTTGAACCTTTCGTTAACACAAGATTCATAATACCCTACTGAAAGGGGACTTGCAAGTCGACGGACTTTCGAGGCAAACAAGCTACCGAAAAGCCAGTTTAGTATTAGAAGTAATTTTGCAGTAGGCCAATGGAACAAACGCAACACTCCAAAATATTTTATTTCCATGTCAAAAACGGTCCATTTTAGAAAAAGGATGAACAGTGTTGACAAAAGTATAGTTCGTAGGACAACAAGGCATAACTTTATGGGAACAAAATTTTGGTCGGAGTACTTACACAGCTAGGAACTTTTCGAGTCTGTACATCGTGGACCTTCAAATCTACTCCTTTTTTCGATATCACTGTAACGCCAGTTCACCGTGGTGAGCGTAAAAAGTAGAACGCTGTATGACATTGTGTCAAAACATTTGACAGTTATGTTCATCAAACTCCGCCCGGAAGTCCTTTTCGACGTCCCCAGTAAATTCGATTTTTACAGACTGAAAGAGACATTAGGTGAATGGTACATACAAACTTGCTAGTCAAACTTTATCAGTTCATACAATCTGTGCGATTTTATACGACGCTGCTAGGTATGTTCATTTAAAAGATTTCAGTTGACCACACATTAACCATCGCGCTAAGTCAAATGAATTGACGTGGTTGGGAAATAAGAGTGTAACGTGTTCTCAAATTGTAAATGTCCATGTGATTAAATAAGAGCCTGCCGAATACATGGTTACTGTGAGTTATTCACATTCCAGCTGGTACCGAAATGATTACGGGCAAACAAACACCCTAGTGTGTTTTGCACATTACGAACGAAGGACGGACAACTTCACTGGGGTAGGTGGAATACTACCCAAAACGTTAGGAGTGTACGGCAACAGATGGTTAATTTCCGGTTATGATGTACGTCATTGTTGAGAGGCAGCCAGCATTGTTGAGAAAGCCTGATGAGCAGCAAGATCTCCTGGGAGGTTGGTTTTGATAACGAGATTATTAGTAACGACATCATTTGTCCTGCGGTGAATACATAGAGCTAAGTACTTGTCTGTGACAGCGCTATAATAATTCCTTTCGGGGCCAAGTCACTGCGAAATATGCGCATGCACGGGACTTGGATGGATAAGCTCAGATGTTTACGTTGTGTGGAATCGTCTGGTGAGAGTAAGTTGAGGTCCTAATAGCAGGATATCAAGCAATCAAACCACAACTGTTTTCAGCCACTTATAGGGATTGTAAGTCAGGAAACAGGAATGGGTCTTGGGAAGTGGACAGCTTCTGACAAACAGCCAATGCAGTTCCACTGCAATGAACTGAAATCTCCATGTGTGCACAGAAATACGTAAGCGCATGAACGGCTGTAAGCAGGTATAGAAACTGCTCAACCTTTGTTACCGGTCGACACCACCTGCTTCAACGATGGCTGCCTCCAAAATAGAGGGCAGCATGGAAGCCGTTGCATTAGACCTTCTCTGCAATGCAGATTTTAAGGGTAGGGATATAATTTTCAGGAGCAAATTTGGCAGTGATAATTAATTATGGTACCCCCCCCCGATGTAACACTAATCCATCTAGTCCTGAGGGGTCGATCATTACATTGTAAATTATTTTGGAACAGGTGAACGAAAAATACTGTCCTCTGACTGCATAAAGTAAAGCCACAGTTCTGTTTTACCGGAAAACAACGTATATTCTCATCAAGCTGGGGTTACCTCACCTAGCTTGATAATCAACAAAACCAAAGTTTCAAAGAATACCTAAGGTCCTGTCAGAACCTGAAGAAAGGCAGCGAGAACGAACACCACTTCCCGGTATGATGGTTGAGTGTGTTTCGACTGTAGCCGGTGTTCGAAATCCAATTTGAATGGAGTAAAGTGGGAAAGAAGTTTGCACAAATGTTTTCGCTAATTTGTGCACTACAGATTGAATTGAAACGCTTAATACCTTTCTGAATGGCCGTTTTTAGCAGAAGACTTCTCAAACAAAGAACTACTTGCGAAAAGCCTGCGTTCACTCCGTTTTCATTAAAGGACCAATAGGATAATTCCGTAAATACGAAGAGACAGCAGTGCATTTCGTAATTTGTGACAAAACGTGTAGCTGAATAAACTGAAAATCTCAGGTGCTTTGTTTGTGTCGAAGGATGTTCCGCCATATAAGGATTGCCCACCCCCCAAAAGGGTACGTTCAGACTTACTTGGGTTTCTCTTTATTCAGGAAAGTGACCACATCACAGCAAATTTTTGTTGAAGCTTCATGTTGACACAAAGGTGAGTCGCAAGCAAACCGTTGAGGGAAAAGGGCTGGTTGAACAAAAGCCACCCAAATCCAGTGGCCAGCATGCTACAGCATGAAGTTTAATTCAAGTGCTCTTTAAAAAATAATGATCTACCGAATAAATGAGGTGAGAAATATTATTATTATTATTATTATATGAATTATTCCTGAATGATAAGGTTGACAGTATTACTCTCCAGGTACGAAAGTTTAAACTAATTCTGCCGTTTTTTTGAACAAACAAAGTTGTGGCTGAGAGTGGGTCGCAAAAATGGCCTTGGTTCTTCCACGTGGATGCGTTCTCACTATCAAAGACTCGCGTAGGGCATTTTGACACAAATCAACCCAAGCACTGAAGTGGTTAACACGTTAGGAAACGTGTTTGGCGGCACTTCATATGATCAAATATGCGATTATTCCATAAGGTGTAGAACTTCAAGTATATCTCATTTCATAGAAATTCCATACAAATTTCACACAAATCAGCAGTGTTGAGAATCAAGCCTTGAAAACGCCTTGAAAAGAAGGCATAAAAGTTCGAAGTATCTTACTTTTAGTAAAACTAATTCTGGCGCTCTTTATTAAATCATTTGAAGTTGCCTGTTACACTACGAAATTTGGGCTACATGGGAGCACTTCTGAACGTTTGCCAAAATACACTCTGACGGTAGATTCTTCATCAAACCTCACCGAAAGTTCAGAATAGATTCATCTGTTGTGGAACATTACCTAGCCACCGGCCATCACGCTGATTCCAGTACATTGCCCATCATACTGTTGCACAATTGCGGTTTGTCGAAATATCTGAAACACGAGCGTTTTCACGGACTGTGGAGTAAATGGCGGATGAAGATCTGTTTACCGCACTCCATGGTAAGCTTGCAACCATTTCGTTGCCGTACAGTGGAGGTTCAGCAGCACTTACATAAGACATTTGTTAACTAATCGTCGAGCTTGAGGATAAAATCAGTTACAGATTTATCGCGGGTCCTTGTGTAATCCAAGCAATCAGTGGATATCCGATGGACAGTCGAAATTGGTTAACCTTGTTGGCTCGACATAGTCAGTTTTACTACTAAGAGGGTGAAATCTGTCACGAGCGGACAATACTTTCAACTGGTCGTCTTTGAAGGCTAAAACTGTCTTCATCTGATTCTGATAAATGTGAGTAATAGGGATGATCAGCAAAAGAAAGCGTTTCCATACGGAAACGTATGTTTTTTGACGGGCTATAAGTAAAACCCAAGTGCCACGATTTTGCCTAATTCATAGGCAGCTACCTTACAAGTGCTGTAGCGTAGATGATATTGCACTACGGCTATTTATTGGGTCAACACAGACCGAATTCTTTTAAAGAGTGAGTGAAAACCTTGTAAAGGTCAGACATCTTTCACATACGACACAAAACACTTATATGGCATCGGGTTTTAATGTCTGAGAATGAATGAGCTTGGCAGCAACAATACCGACCATGAAATTTCGATGAATCCCCCGTTCAATCACGCGGGTCCAGTTGACTACTGAATAAATGCTGCATTTGAATCCTTCTTTACAAAAGATTACACGAAATGGTGCGGAAAAATCCGTGTTAGACCGTGGAGGAATTTGCATTTCACTGAGATGGCTGTCTTTCTACCACTGGCTAATTTTTCCAACAATTTGTTGGAGCTAATAACCTGGCTTTGTAGTGATTTCGAGCCTTTATTTATGACGAAATACACAGGACTTAGTATTTTTCAGAAAGAATGAACTATGGTAGGTCCAGATATTTTGTAAGAACGCGCCGGGGAAACCTACTATGTTTGTGGGTGTACCATATCCCAAAGATAACAAAAGTAATTTAGCCTTCGTTTTAGATGGAGGGCCACCTTATTAGTTCACTTATCACATGTACGCACAATGCTGCAACCTTTTTTACATGGGAGGCTCGGAGAGATTTAACGCATCTGCATTTTGAAAAACTGACAAGGCGAGAAGTGAGCTGAGCATCAGCTATTCTTGGGTTTCAAGCACTCTACAGTCTGAAGCGACTACAGATGTGTATGAACGCACCCAACAATTTAGAGGAATGATTCTGAATGACAGTGGGTAACGATGCGATTGTAATGTAACGTTTTAACGTGGGCGTAGAAATCGAATTTGGAGCGGAAAACGTTGGTCGCGAAAGTGTTGCATCGGGTTATAAATGACTTACTCTATAGGTGTTCCAAACTCGGTGCGTGCAAGTTTTCACAGCTATTAAAGTACTATTTGGATATGACAATCAAAATAATAATGGGGCGTTTCTGGAAAACCAGAAGTAACGGGATAGCATCTCGTCTTTGTTATAAACTCGCTTCTTTAATGACTATATGATGGGACATGCTGAGAGGAGATATGGGTATACCTCTCCTTAACAATCGGTCAAAACTGTCCGTTTCAAATATGTGGGCCTATTTCGAATCGTTTCGCGACAAACGTTGCTGGTTATAAACTTGAAAATCACATATTTTCAGTTTTATACAATAGTTTAAACCTGTTTTTCTGATACTCGACAAGTAGTGTGGATTGGATGGGGTCAGTTGGTGAAATCTCACAAAATAAGCAGTAGAAAGCCACGCAAAAACTACCAAGGCAATGAGCATAAGATGGAAATTACTTTGTGGAAAGCTCGTCACAATACGGACTGAATCGTTCGATTGTTACCCTTTTGAAACTACTTCAAAACCATTTTCGAAGTAGTTTCCGTCTAACAATATCACTGGCAACTTTGGACAGTTGCTGTTAAGTGTTCCCACGCGAATTTCATTCACAGCCAGGTCAAACAGCGCAACATCAACTGCGACAAGTCATTCATAAACTTAGCCTTTTTGTTTCGCTGTGCGCCCAAGAAATCAGCTTTCCATGCTATCAGCGGTCAGTTTTTGGGACGCCTAGTTTGGAAGGTCCTGTCTACGTAGGAGAGTATGGTAATGCTGGATGTCGCGTTGTATAGGTTACAAGATAACAGATTACGCAGATACATATACTGGAGGCAAATAAAATGGTCAACACGTACAGCTTATGAGATTTGCGTCAGTGGAAGAAAAGCGTGCTTCAGTGTGAAATTTTTCTGGCACAACCAGCATTATCCACTCACGCGAATTCTGACAGCGCGCTCATTTTATACTTCATGTGTTGCTTAAATAACTATTCATAGGCGCTTACTAGAAATCACTGAATGATGAATGTCCACGGGACTGCAACCAGGCCCCACCGTCTGGCTTTCAGAGAATATGATTTCAACGTACCAGTAGGCCGCTGACCTACAGTGTCATTCACTGCAAATGCTACATAGCAACCAGCCTTTCACCACGTTTGCGACCGTCTGCTCAACCTTACGCCACTTGCTGTTACACATTTGGATGCATAACAACTTGCCTGGATAAAACCAAAGAGTGCTTTCTTTCGAGGATGGCTAGAAATGTCCAGGAGCGAATGAGTTGATCTGAGTCCGAGATTGATCAGAGGTTATTCACATAATAATCGCTTGCCATTTAATGAAAAGAAGTCATTGTCAATGGGGGATCAACAGTCGGGATTGAGTACCACGCATTGTCTAACAGAACAACCCATTTTGCTGACGATATTCCCATCAAATAACAAAAACCAGACCGCATAGACACCGACTGTCACCGGATGTCAGTTAGGAGGCAGATGTGAGTTGGGCAGAATTCCTTGAGCCATTTTATCTAACATGCTGTACGCATCCAGTAAGAGCGCCATAGACGTCAACAATTACAAGCCTTATCTTCTTCTACAGAAATGTGAATTTGAGCCAAGTCTTCATCGTGCAGAAAACATTGTTTCATTGTTAACATTCTAAGCATTGTAATTTTACGGAAGTAAAAGTTGGCCTGCAATCAGGTCATGATCGCATAATTCTGCGGCCTAATCTAGTGACAAAATGTACCACCGAAGCATTTACTTTTCGGATAAGACTGCTAGTAAACCAGTATACGTTGTTTCTCTGTTCAACAGACCGAATAAAACGAACGCTTGACACCTCGCAACAAATGTCACTTAGCTACACTATTCCCATCTGTTATTTTCCGAGTGACGCATTTTCGGACTTTATCCAGAGATGGTTCTATTCAAAGCTGGAATTTCACTGACAATGCACTCATAATGTGATGTTGGCAAACCAGTAAACAATTATTTTGACACCGCAGCTCCGTTTTGTGTGCAGCTTGTAGGGCATAGAGCAAGCCAAGATTGTTAAGTGAACCTCAGAAGTGAGAAATGACCTGGTTGGACAGAAAAACGCAATCAGAAACTACCGTCCTGGTGATAAAGGAACTATTGTTTGATCCCGACGAGTGGAGAGGAGTTTACGGTCTTATTCGGAAGATTTTTTTTGGAAGACGTGCAGTGGATAATTCAGTAGTGGATAAAAACTTCAGGTGTCACTCATTTCCAGTAGGCTTCCCTGTTCTTTTTTGCCAACCTAGTAGGCGCTGTCCACCACCGATTAATCTACACGGAGAACATACCTCTTTCTTAGGAGCAGGTTTGAGTAAATCGGCTGAACCAATCGAAACAAGAGAACAGAACGAAGAAATAAAGAATAGATCAGAAGGATACAGGTACAAATGCAACGGCTCCGGCAACGAATTAAAGCCTCTCTGCATCCAGGCGTTAGTTTCACTGGGAGGCAAGTTTCACAGCCAAAAGGATGCACATAATCCCTTCTCATTTTCAATAAGATTGGAGTAATAACAAATCGACAGGGAAGGTCTCGGCCTAGAAAAATTTCCATAATAGGGTACTGGGAAAAGTAAAGCGATCGGGTATTGCGTTGTTGTCATAAAGTGACTTTTCATGTTCTTGCATATTAAATATCCAAAACAAGGCGTGGGAACCACAAAAGTAAATATGTCTAGAAAGACTGATGAAAATTGGAAAACCGGGAAACCAAAAGTAATCCCAACCAAAAATTTGCTTCAATTTTCAGTTGGGATAATATCTAAGGTGTCAAGTTAGTCTCCTTCTGAAGATATTATCCATAAACTGGATAAAACCTTCGAACAGCTCATTTTCAATTTAGTCCATCTTTAAGCTTATCAGAAGGCCCTAGCGCCCGAATTTCCATCAAGGTTCTGGTGTGCTTGAACGGCCGGCCAAACGTTCATTGGGGCAAGACTCATTCTTCGAGCCACTCAGTCTTAAAGTGAAACTCAGCTGAAAATAATTCCAATATCTCCTATAATTTTCTTCAGCTGGGTACCATAATGGGAACGATGGTAGCGAACAAAACTTTTCTACTCCGCATAGCCATTTTGCCAAACTCACGGGCAGTTGAATGCAAATTACATGCACTCTAGATGTACTCATGGGTGCAAGTTATAAAAGGAGAATGGTGCAGATGCCAAAAGCGTTACATGCGTAATCAAGTCAAGTTGCGGGAAGAGAATAGGTAGCAGGCCGGAGAAAGTCCCAAGTGTCGCATAGGTTTCTTCTTAACATAGACTTTCTGGCAAGCGGTTTAACACGTAGATATTCAACCTCAAGCTGCCGAACAGCAATGTGATTCAAACAGATTTTGCGCTGCACATCCATTAGATGCAGAAACCATATCACGTGGTCAGATGTTAACTGCATCCTCTAGTAATGGGAGCTAATCACACTGCCGTTCAGCCGCTCGAGGCCAAGCGGCAGTGTTCAAACACTGGCCGGAAGGTTGCGGGTTCCAAAGTATGTAAGGTTCGTTAGCTGCGCATTGCTGCTGGTCCCAAATATGACTGAAGCAGCTATAACATGCTTCTCGGTCTTTCGCCATAAATGGCCTTCAGTGAGATGACGAAATCCCCTTTGAGAATGACTGATATTTTCTCTTCCGCATAAACTCACATCTTAGACTGAAAAGATTATCGAGGAGAAACAAGCTTGAATCCTATGGACATGATGCATTACTCAATGTTGATTTCTCCTTAGTTGTTTTCTAACAATTTTTTCTAGGCAACAAATTTTGCTATGCGAGGAGGTTAAAATGTTTTTTTCCAAGAGGGGACCCATTATCTTGGGGACAGTTTGATGATTCATTCTAAATGTGCATTTCAAGGCGAAGCGGTTTTGCAACCGAGCAATCCACTGCTAGCACATGTCACCTAGCTAGTATGCAAGCACTGTCTATACAACACAGACGGATTCAAGGTGCTTGACAAGTGTATCATTCAATCGATTAGTGTTTGATAGCATTTCTTTCCGTGTTTGGTCTCCTGAGTGTTCAGCTTGCCTGATGAGACACAGCTGAAACATTCAAGGGTCGATAGCACTTAACTGTGGAGTTATATTCCCTCAAAACTCCTGGACTTTAGTTTCTCAGAAAGACATTATGAAGCTAGGATAATATCGTAAACACAGCTGATAGTTGTGGAGATTCCGAACGACTAAAGGAAAGAACAGCGTACATCAGCCAACTAAAGCTTTCACAGTTTGATGCAACCTCTCCAATTAAATCCTACTCGTTTCACATCCAGTTTCTATAAATGTAAACCATCATGCAATATGAATCAATCCTGAACCTCTTCATAAGACTCTGGAATGGGCTGGCCATTGGGGTCTTAAGAAATTCTGCCCAAAGTTAGGCATTTATTTCAACAGTTGGAGCCCCGCCACCGTCATGAATGACAGAATTTATTGGTCAGATGTTTGTGCTACATGCATTGGATTATAAACGACAGCAAATAGTCATGTACAACAATGACAAAAGTAATAGGTCGCAGAATAATGTGAAAGACCTGGCGTGAAACTTCCAAATTTTACGTTTGTCATAAATTATCACGTGAACATTCAAGGCTGCCTAGCGCGGAACGTTAGTTGTGCCAGTGAAACTGTCGCTTGATTGTTCTATCTAGACTTGTGGAACTATATCTTCCTTGAAACATTAAAGAAGGATAGAAATGCGGTTAATAAAACCGGGTTACGTAAAACTGTACTCGTGTTATGCATAGATGACCCGTTCGATGGTTGACAAAATTGAATTTTCCTGATATCCTGACTGACAGAGTTGAGCAATCAATAAAAAGTTTGTCACTGCAAAAAATTACTCTTAACCTCTATAAATATTTTTTTCTGGCTGGCATAGTAATTCAGTGGTTTTTAGCGTGAGTTTCTAAACTGGCGACACGCTTTCATCTTAAGTGAGATATTCAAGGTTGGAATCCCGGCACCATTACGCAAGTAGTTTCCCGTTTAGTACTATATGGAACAAAATTCTAGTCCAGTTCCTCCATTTTGGTGAAGACACGCCGGGATAATGCTTTTTAAAGGAGAAGAGAACTGCGCAGACGATGGCAATGCAAATGCGTATTGAACATCACCGTAACTAATTTATATGCGTGTCCAAATGTAAACTCTTGTGACCGGCAAAACGGGTTTATACAGTCCCTTGCAGAAACACCTTTTAGATATAGGTGGTGTTGGCAACTCTAACCGTTTTGATCGTCATTGGTGAGAATAAGGTTGAGTCAAACTGAATGAGAAGCAGTTCTCCTCTGAATGATTCACACATCCTGAATTGTTGTTCTTTTCATTGGGCACCTCATTCAGAGTAATCCCTAGGAGCAATAAGATATTGATCCTCGGGGTTTTGAGTTTCGACCGGCACACTCGAACCGGTAAAGGGTTAAAACTCGTCATTTATAAGTTTGTGCACCGTTTACTAGTTAGTTAGGCAACAAAACCTCGGAAAACCTTGGGATTCAAGAGCAAGGTTAAAAACGATACTCGTAGATAGATACTCGTTGATAGATACTCATTAGCATATTTATTTGGAACTTGGGCCGGAATACTTGAATTTGATGGACGTGTTTCCTACTACGTAACTGTGCATGCTATCCTACATCGCGCCTTCCAAAAAATCTATTTGCAGCATCTTTTTTGGTCTGTCTCTTATGCAGGAGGATGTGGTTGTTCTACTCGCGTAGGTTAGGCAATGGAAATGTTTCCTGGCCATTTTGTCAGTCAGTGTCCGTGACCTTGTAGAAGGAACGCGGAATAGCTGCCCGACATTTTTTGAGCACCAAATATCCAGATTAGCGTAATGAAATGTTTATGCCGCTATTCAAGATGCTAGTTAGTCGAAAGATGAGATTAGTTTCTCCAAACGTGGGCTGACGATTTTCAAAGGAAGAGGTGTATTTCTGCAATTTTTTTAATTAGGGCGTGCTACAAAGCTCAAAATTAAGGAGGTGCGGTAATATCGCGTCTCATTTAATTCTGCGTTACGATTGGGCGTCAAGAGGTGGTAAATAGTTTTGAGGCGTAAACTGAAAATAAGTGGTTGGAACATACGCGACTTTTATTTCCAACCTGCTTTCAGAGTTGACTGTCCAGGAAATGTTTCACCATAAGTTTCACTCAACCAAATGGTTTAGCTCAAATGAATAGCCCATTAGATAGCCACATCAAATGTTAGTTTAGTAAATGAAGTTAAAACTCAAAAGTTTGTTTCGGCGTGGAACAATGGATAAAATTTTGAAAAGCTGTGGCCTGCTTGAGTGACATTCTTGCCAACAAAGGTTTATTTGTTTGGCTATCATCACGCCAGTAAAACTGATATTCTTGCTCCACATACCACATAAAACTGCACAGTATTCAGCGGTGCTCATAAATAACGGCCACATAAACGTTTTGTTGCCGTTCGCCATTTTCAATTATGTTTGTCTTTGTGTTCTCCCCCTTTTCCGTTAATCTGTTTGTATTCCAGAAATCCAGCTTGTCACGTAAAAACTGCATGAGTATGGATGGTATTACGCTTATCTTCCGGTGTCGCGATGGCCAGTTTCAAATCTACAAACGGCTCAGAATTACTCCTCTTTGCGAGATTGCAAATGAACTCCCGCATTATTCAATTTTTAAAAGCCTGATTCATCGTTGTGGGTGACCAGTTTATTCAAAAGAATACCACCACTGAAAGCCTAGAAAACATTCCTTAAGTCCGGTTATGCTAGTACGCACATCGGTTAAATGGGTCGCATTTATATTCACCGCTCAATCTGAGGAATTTCCTCATTCGCTTTTATATTCGTCAGCTTTTACTAGAAGCACTTGCTAGCTGTTAGATTGTTTACCTGATAGCATTACCGAAGTAACCATTCTCCTCAACACGTGACATAAACGTCAGCCAAATCTCCCGAACAACTTATTGATTTGAAGCCATTCCGGCAGCTTAAATCAAACGCTCGTTTAGAAATACCAACAACAGTTTGTAAGGGGATGTAATAAACCAAAAATGGGTCAGTTGGCGGATGACAGGAACCATCGTTTGACTTCATCAACAGCTTGCTTATGTACTTTAGGTCGCAACATTAGAAGAGCAGGGGTAAGCGCCTGATCCCGAAAGTGTCCAAGAAAGGGCAAAAATCGCTTTTTTAATTGTGACCAAACGAGGATTTTGCGGCATCATGGGTGGATTGAGGTCGCAGGGTTGCAGGTGAGTTGTTTGATCACGAATGACAAAATATGTGGAAGATATAATTGACCTTGTTTCACCGAGAATGAAGCAAAATGAAATGTGACTGAAAAATGACAAATTATTGAGGCCGATGCAGTTAATATCGCAAGTAAATTGCACGTGTCCGAAGCAAATTGATACATACTCATCAATTACGAGACAACCTTATAATATCCGTCACCTCATTAACCTAAACTTTAAGTGACTGGCACTTCTAGGGACCAGATTCGTTAGAACCAATCAACATCTGCAAAAAGTCGCTGGAACCAACCTTGTATTTACTGTAGTAGTCATAATGCAAACTGGTTTACACAGCCAGTAAGTGTATGTTCTATGCCTGTCACTTTCTGTTTCACCGTGTCATCTGGCACGTTTTAGGTCCAGGATTAAATATATTGCAGTATAATCCTTTTCTCTGTCCTGATGAAATTGCAAGGATTTTGAACACAAGATGAAACAATTTTGACTTTGTTCTGACTAATAAAACCTGCCCATGGAAGTTTAATTTTGGTGTGAAATTGCATGTTTACATTTTGAGTATCAATGTGTACAGCTGTCGAAATTGTCAGAACTCGGTCCAGTGACCCCTTTGAACGGTGAAGAATCTGCACTACTCATCATACATTCGTCAGCAGCCACGTGTCTGAGGGCGATGACTTTAGTCTCAGCATCGATCGGTCCAACCCATTCGTAATAAACGAATGTATATTCTCGCCAAACTGAATGTATTTACAGTTCAGTGGAACAAAGTTAACAAGCAAATTGATCTGGAGCTAAAAGCCCACAATTTCTACGCCAAAATGAACATGTCTCTAACTAGAAAATTGTGTGGGAACCGGTTAGATAATGCTGTTATAGGCGACGTTCAGTGGGACAGATCGGTGTGTACGTAGGAATCAGTGGAACATTAAAAAACATCCATTCGAATGAGTTTTTAAAAACATATTCGTGAAAAGAAACAAGATACCAGTCGAAAACACTGTTCTCAACCGCACAGTCAAACGTGTTTACCTCTGCACTTAGTAGATTTTAATTCATTTGCCTCAAGAAGATTTTATTAGCTATGCATGCAAGGATCTCCCAACTGAAGTATGCCCTGGTTCTAACTTTAGCGAAATCAAATTGCTGCATAGTTATTTAAATGTAACTATACTTCTACACACTGGAGCACGGTGATAGCTGTATCACCTTTTGACCAATTGGAAACAATCTTGCCTCTTGGTTGCCTGGCAGCGCCGAATTATCTACACTGTGTCAGAGTTCCTACAGTCAACAAGTGGTCTGATTGCACTGCCTGATTTCTTGTCTATATCTTTTCTCCCAATAAAGGCGTAACGTTAAGCTATTTATTTTCAAGTAAATAACTCCAAAATGCAAAAAATCATAAAAAATGTCAAAAATTAGGAATGACGTAACCGAGTTTGATACAAATGCAAGGGACTCATCATTTGCGCTGGCGTTAGCTTCATGCGTAACTGTTTAGGGCTAAATTGATATTTAGTAAGCATACTGGCTACCCCGGTAACCAGACATTTGTTTTTCCGCCACGTTTTTATCTCAAAATGTCTCTGTTCAAACGATATGATATGTCTCGAATCAAATAGATTCCGATGTTGTCTGTTTTCGGGGTGTAAGGATCATGCAAACTAGAATACTCCAATCTACTTGTAAGTAATCGGTATCGCAGAAATATTGGACGGCTCCCGCTCCGGTAACTACTCTGTATAGGTGCGACCGGCTTAATGTTCAGAAACTCTAGTCAGTTTTCGGTTGTTTGTGTTCCTGAAGAACATCTGTAACCTTTCGTCTTCTCTTCTTCTACTCCTCACCTAAATTTTGTCGCCTCATCGCTGTTAGGGGATAAAACGCCATTATTTGCTACTGTTGTGTAGGTGTTTAGGATAGCAGCGATCGTTCAGCTGCGGATGCTGCTCCTGGTTGCAGTAATGAGGATGCTGGTTATAATGAATATAATGATGACAACGATAGAGTTAGTTTTTAGGACGAAGATGATAATGATGTATTTGGAGCTTGAGACGTTTAGGAAGGATCACAATAATGAGTTCACATTTGAGTAACCCCTTTCCACGCATTCCATTGACTAAGGATGAAGTTTCAAAGCAAACGGCAAAATGCCCACATATAAAAATGAAGTCTTTAAGAGGGAACCATCTAGGGACACTGCACACTCGTCAAAACACAATGTTTCCACAGTACAGCATAATAATAATACTAATAATAATAATTGTTCAGCTGTAACACACTTTCGATGTCTGCCATACCACACTAAGTAAGCACGAGGGCTGAGATGCTGCCAGGTTGCCCAAGCCTAGGCAAGCGAAGTCGAGAAGCGAAGGTCGGGGTCGAACCGTGGACCTTTCGGGCAGAAAATTCTCGCTCTAAGCACTGAGCCTTCTCGCGCTCTAGCATACATACATACATACATACATACATACATACATACATACATACATACATACATACATACATACATACATACATACATACATACATACATACATACATACATACATACATACATACATACATACATACATACATACATACATACATACATACATACATACAGTGAATACATACAGCTCCATACAATACGGCACACTGTACACCATATCGAAAGGCCTTTGCAATACTTAATGAGTGTTAAGCTAGTAGTACAGATACAGTTGTCCGCTTTTTGTAGCAAAATCTCCGGTCATTGTGGCGCGATGTTTTTATCTTTGTTGTGACGGCTAACTGAGCTAATGGTGATTTGGCTACCAAGGCTTAGTCGAATAAGCGTTTCCCGGACATCAAGATATGGCCACTGTTACTGTATCACAACATGAGTTCTATGCAACACAAAAGGAAGTCGGACATAGCAGTTACATTAGAGCCACCGCGACACACTTAGCCATGCCTAGAACAGTAAAGACAATTCAGAAGAAATCCCTGTGGCGAGGAGAGGGCTGCTTGTACACATATTGGTATGCCGAGTAATGATTGTTTCCTTAATATTCTGCGGCCGTGCTGAGTGGGAAACAACAATTTCAGACATTCCTGCAGCTAGAAGAATGCCACCGAATTGCAAAACTGCCTAAATTAACGAAGTACTTGTTTTGGCAAGCAAGGCTGATGATTCTACTGGGCACTAGGACAGAATATGTCAGAAAACGTCAAGTACAAATCTATGGCAGAAACATAACCCAGTTGTAAAATGGGTTTTAAATGCATATCATTTGTCGCCAAGATGAGATATTGGAAATTCAAAACACCCCAATTAAGCTAGTTTGGATATCTTTTTCTGAAAATAGGATATATTCAAGAAATACTCCAGATAATTATAAACCCAAAGGCAGACGTACAAAATAGATATTACTGCATGGCCTTTAGTGACTATGTTCACCAATGATCAGGAATTCTGGTCTTCGTGATCTCTTATGATACAAGTTTAAGCAAAGGCTAGGCACAAATTCAACAACAATTTGCTTGTCATGAAGGATTACAGAATCAACTTCTTTTTTATGTGTATGGCTAAGCTGTTCCCGTTCAAAAAAACATCCGGTTAATTAGTTGAGCGAAAATTGCCTCCGGTTTAATCTTTTCATGTTCCTGCAATAGCAATATGTGGAAGGCAGTAGACAAAAAGTAACGGTAGTACAAAAAAAACAACTGTTTGTCTCATGAAGCCGGTTTGTCTTAGGGACACCAACTAGTTCGATATGTGGGAAAATTGAGAGAACAACCGGTTACTGGAACTGATAGTAGTTGTGATTTCTCGTGAAACTCAAAAGATCGGAGAAGGCAGTACATTCTTGTGGGAATGTGGTGGGATTGGGCAGTATTACTGGAACATGTCTCATTGGAACGGTATCAAGCAAACGTCCTAACTCAAACGACAAGATAGAAACGTAGACGATGCTAGAAATTTATTATTTTTCACAAAATACCAAGTAACACAGAAATACTCTGAACCAACTGCTTGGTTATATAACTGCGCGCCTTGGAAGACGCCCGATAACGGTGTGAGGGTGGTGGTATGAGAAAAAAATTGAAGGGTTCATACAGTTTAATTTTCCGGAAGAATCGGGGCATTGTGCGCACTTATCGACTTCAGAAGCTAGGCAGACCCAGCAAAAGCATCTTTCTGTGACAAAAGGAAACTTACCAAATGTAAGTCAACCTTGATTTAGAACCGTGAGCAGTACCAGTCACATGGCCGTTCGACCACGGGTTTATTTAATGAACGTTGTAATGGGATCGAACATAGATAATCTCGAACAAACAAAGATGCAGGTGTAGCTGTCGTGTACAAATCGGAAAATATATGAGGCGCCCTGGGGATCATTAGGTATAACCGAGATTTCGGTTGCAAGCAAAATTCTACGGAGGGTGGCACGGCTAATCTACCGAAACTGAAAAGCGATAAACTAGGTGAGTCTAATAAGAACCAATCAGGTTTATAAGGAAAATTTTCTAGAGGACACGTAATTCAATCAAAATTTTACGATGGTTACCACCTTAAAAAGGATGATTTTCACATTTGCTTTTCTACTGATGCTTCATGTGAGATATCCATCACCACCGCCACAACACAACGATATTATTACGACCATTTTCAATGTGGACAAAATTGGCTTTGCAAACTGGCCTGTAGTCTTTCGTCTGTTGAATGATAGGTAGCCGGGAATGACCATAAGGTGATCTGCGGTGCGAATTCGGTTTTCATTTTTTTCAGGTAAACTAGGATACAACTAAACACTTGCGGCAGAAATATCTATCACATTAATTATTGAGCGGTTAAAAACGGAATGCTACAAGCTTAATTTCGAAAGATTTTGTGGTTTTGGACCACAATAATTAACCGACATTCTGCGTCTCGCGCCATTTTATGGATCTAATCGTCACAAAAGTACCTGACGTCAAATGTTGGCCGAAGTAGAGACGGCTGATATCCTTTACTATTTAGAATTGCGTAACCAAAAGTGGTCTTATCACAGCTTATTTGTGCTCTGGCCCACTAGACGTTTCACTTCTATGCCGTGATAAGGTGACCGGTACACAGCGGCCCTACAGAATTTCATTCGTCACATCCATCATAACAGAATTTTTCTCTTGTCTTGGATTGATCGGCATCTCGGTCTCTCCCACTTTTGGAGAAATTAATGTCAGGTGTATACGGTTGAGTTTGATTCACTATTTTCTCAGGATTATTATGTAGGGTCTCGAAAACGGTTACCACGAAAATGTTTATGCCTCAGACTTTCAGTATTCAGAGTGATTAATGGGCGTTTTGATTACGTTACAAAAGCACGAGACCAGCACAAGTTAATGCATCTGATTTAATCAGACGATTATTCTTGACCAGGATTGTGAGTTATCCTTACAAACGACTAATTTCGCAGCTATTTGAGAGAAGTCGATCCACTGATCCGTTCTGTTTTCATTTAGTTGATGGCGCAAACAGTGGAAGGCAAATTAGCTCATGAAGCACACACTATATAATTATTGCTTGGAAAAATTCTCTATTTAAATTTTGGCGTAATAATACAGAGTTAGTTCTGAAAAGATGAAGTTATTTTTATTTACAGTTGCAAATGAAAGTCTGCTAATAAATTTGAACGTAGGTTGGGTATACACACTATGTACCACATAGTTTGAGTCAGAGCAACAGAGTGAAACACACGAACGGCGTTGATTATGTACGAATCGCGAGGTAATCAAATTACGCTGCACTCGCAGTGTTAATTATAACTCGGTTATTTCTAACGAATGCAATAAACCACGCGTTTCTGCCGTCTAATTACCCGCTACGGATCGTTCCGCTCAGGAGAACTCTTGCTCTGGAAGGAAAAACCTACCAACCGCCAAATGCAGTCAGGGGTTGCAGAGAATTGGATGCGCGGGTTCGGTAAGAAAGCAGCCCTTTTTACTTTAAACCAAAGTCAGTCTTTACTGTTCTGAACGTTAATCAAAAGTAGCCATTGGTAAAGCGGCCCAGAAAATAATTGTTCGTAAGCACCGGCGGCAACAATTAGTAACTAAATACGATGTAACTGAATGACCACATTTGATATCCATGCTTCTTCCAAACTGGAAATATAAAGATGACCGAAGCGGTGAAATCACTGGATGCTGGTTGGTTGCAAATATAATAAAAAGCAAGTTGTTATAAATTTTCACTGATAAGTTGACACGAGTCTTGTTTGGGGCCCTTAATGCTGAAGTACGAGTGCCGAGATAGTGTGGTGAAATAAATTTAGCAGATGTATGAAGTAGCTACGTGATACTGCTATTCTTTGCAATCCTTAAACTCACCTGCTTATGTCGATAACGGTGACGAAAAAGCTTCGTAGATTTCAAAAATATGGTAATCTTCGCGAAAAGATTGAAAATAAACAGAGTCTTTCTTCACTGCAAGATTACCTTAACCGAGCTCAAGATAGTCAGTAGCAAGTATTCCCGCATTTCCTCGGCTGTTTTTAGTAAATAATAAACCTGCCTACGTTTTGCCCCGCGTTTACTCTCTGCACAGAAATGGTATCCTGTTTGTCCCCAATGATTATTCAAATTTAGATGTTTAAACTCATTGCCCGGATTTCTATGAGTTTTATGACCCTGTAAGGAGTGTGTGATGAAACTTGGTTATCAATATGTCGAAACAGAGTTAGCTCGTTTGTGTTTACTGGTGGTTGATCAGACGGTTATTGATGTGCTTGGCGAGCTTGGCAACTGGCTTGCAAACGTTTCATCCTCAGTTGTCAGTGCGCAGTTGAGTAGGCTATTCCTCCGTGCCCAGCTGTGATTATATGGATTTTGAAGAGTACCTTATACCCTGTCATGTGATTGGCGAATTGGCATCTACCTTTCTTGTAATATTATTGGCCCGATCGTGCTTTGCGCTGCGTTGCGGTCTGTAGGCCTCGTGTTCTATCCGTTGGTTGGATGGCTGTTCTGGGATGTTTCAGGTCTGTTTCCGATTGGTATGTTCCGTCTTTGTGTTGTGTTGCGGTCGTTCTTATCTGAATGTGGTTGGTTGTGATGGCGCTTTTTTATGTTTGATAGTTTCCTTACTTCAGGTGCATTGGTGCATTCTTAGTTTGTGTTGTAGTCTCATTTTCTCGGCTCTGATAAGCTGCTTGTACTTCCGCACTTGATGTAAGATTTTATTTTTCGTATTGACCAGTTTGGATGTAGTTGGATTGGTAGTTTGTAGAGTTGATCTTTATTCTTCTTTGGATTGCCGGTTCAATGGTAGTCCGGTAAAATTGATTCCTCCCTTGGCTTTTTTGTTCAATTTTTCTGTTTTGGTTCTCTGTCTTTGCGTTGCGTAGTTCCGTAATTTTCTGCCTGCAGTGGTCGATAGACTGGGTTGATTACGATTTGTTTTGTTGATGGCTTTTTCAGTGGAGTGCTTACCGCGGTAGCTGAGAATTTGGTCTGTATGCGTTGCTTTCTGTAGACTTTTGTCTGCATGTATCTGTTTGGAAATCCAATGTTGCGAACGTCCAAGAATGCCAGTTTTTCCATCGGTAACACGGAGAAAACTGAAACTGGTTTTGCGAATGAAAGACTTTTGCTATTTCTGGCCGATAATTCTATGACCCCGTCAGGAGAGAACCGACGTCCCCGCACCTCAACCGTCCTTGCGGATATTTTAGCTCAAACCGAACTTATAATTGCTCAGGGAACGCTACCCAAATATTGCAAGGTTTTGTAGGATGAGATGCAAAAAGTTCAAAGACACAAGTACGTTTATAGCTGCGTATGTGATGTGCTAACCAACAGACAACCTCTGCTTGCCTCCCTATTAATTCCACATTTAAAAATATTTAGATTTCCCAAAAAGTTTGCACGTATTTTATCAAATATCTCAACCTTCAATACGCGCTTCTAACCAATCAGTTCGCCTTTTGTATCTTCCCTCAATGTTTAAACATCTCTCCACCGACCTTGAGTACCCTCACAGTATTTCAGCCTTTTTACTTTACTCTGCTTACAGGTAAACCGTGCACAGATTATTGTGACCATTTATTATTAAAATTTCAATTTTTGTTCCGACGAATTTCGCCGTACTTTCGCGTTTTTGTGCCCTAAACTGCAAAGGAACCATATTGTTTCATTCAACGTAAAACATTTTGCTCTGTAAACCGTAAGTAAGAGGTAAGAGATCTCTACATTTCTACTTCACAAGTTATTTTGACATACTCCTGATGTGGTCATAAATAATGGTTGAATGTGTCATGTGATAACAGCAGTATTTTATAAAGCTCTTGTACGATCAGCATTTTGGAGAGTATTTTCATTGTGTCCAGCCAGTTTTGTGTAGTGCAGTGAGACTAGGCAGCTCCTTCTACGATCTTAACCATAGCTTCTCGAAAGTGACTTGCTAGGTTGAGACGAGTCACACGCGACTGAAATGTACAATATATATATATATATATACCACCTAAAAACCTCCCGGAGCAAGGCAAAACTCTCAATGAACTTCAACCAGTAGTGTCTCCAAACAAAAATAGAGTTTAAAAGTGCTCATAAAAAGGTGCAAATAGAAGAAACGAACCCGATTTGTTGTCGATGTATTGCAATATAGTGTGAGATGGAAGGTTTTATCGTATAGGAAAGTTCGGCAGGGCTGCGGGACGGAAAACGTATTTCCTCAAGTGACGTAGTCAAACGATCTCAGTTGTTTTGAAGCCGTGACATAATCTTAATCCAAATTCCGTGGTGGCATCAAGAGCCCAAAAACACCAAAAACATCAAGCGACTTCATCAATACAAAACGTTTATAGAGAGGCGGGGGTGTGAAAGCGTTACTCTTACGTAACGTCAGGTTTCAAAGGAAGTTTCAACAGGAAGTTATTCGAATCTCGGAAAAATGGTAGATAAGTTTCAAATTACATAACGTAATGGAATTTTTACAATTAGTCCATCCTTGAAATGCTGTTGGGCTGCAGCTTTGATATCATGCACAGTCAATGACGGTCTATAGACGTCTGTTCTGTGAAAAAGCTATCTAGGATGGCTGAAAATTCCTCAGAGTATGTTTTGTTATATTCTGGAGCCAGCTAAAACCGGAATCCTCGCGCCGAGATCGCAATTTTTTTACCCGTCCTTAATATCTGTTGTTGACGTAAAACCCACAACTCACTCCGAGGAAAATTTCCCCAAAAACGACATACCCGATTTGATCTAGAAAATATCAACCTAATCTCTAGCTTACTTAGTGTAGAACAATACAACTACTTAGCTTGGTACGCTTAGAGGTATATTTGGTGAAGCGTCTTCATCGGCCTGGTTGATTTTGGCAAAGAAATTCATTAGGAAAAGATATTTTCATTGGTCTCACTGGGCAACAGAAAACCGTCGCACAGTTGCGTAAACGATACGACTTGTCAAACAGAGGAAGGATACGTTGTTTCAAATATGGACGAAGTTCTCATCTACGTAGAAAACAGTATTTTGTCATGCGTTGAGTGCAATTTCTCATTCGGTTTATCGAATGTGTTGTAGTTGTCTCTGTGTCTTTCTGCTTGCTAGGACATCAAATTGTATTGTTTTATACGCATTAATTTGGCTGCCCTGATAATCTAATTTGTTGTGCTGTAGTGTGGGAACTTGGCAAGGTGTACGTCAGATGTAAAACGTTTTCACCAGTCTTTGTCCTGTCCCACCATTTTCCTTCACGTTTTGCGTCGTTTTATTTCCTTCGGCATAGTCCGACTCGTTTGCATTTAGCGACATCTATTTGCTAGTCTAGCGATGTTTCTATCCTTGCCACATGACTTGTTCTGACGTCAGATTGCAACAGTCTATTTGGACTAAGTTTTCGCTGTATGTTATCTTGGATTGTTTCCACTCAAGTAAGACGCTGCATTCCAAAGCACGCAGTGTGAAGCCACGAAGCAAGCAAAAATTAAGGCGAAAAATGTTTCGGTTCCGTACATGCAGGTTATTCTTCGCAAATAGTGATTAATACCTTGAATATACAACGTCAGCTGCTCTATTGTTATGTCCGTTGCAAAAGTGCAGCCCTAGTTGTAGCCAATCTGATTTTCTCAAATTCAGCTAGTGCACGTCCTTATAAGTAAAATTCGTCACTTGTCACCATGCTAACGGAAGATTAATGTTCTCAAGCGACATAGCAATTTCAGACTTGTCAGTATTTGTTGTACACATCAAGCTGATTAGTGGATGAAATTTTAAATCCATGCTTTTTTCTAGCCACGCAGAGAAGCACCCCTCTTCGCTTTTGAAGAAACATCAGTCATCACCCTTGGAACACAAGATTTTTTAAAAACTTAGCTTTAATCAGCAGTGTGTTTGGGGCTTTTTAGACGAATCCTCTCATTTGTCCAAAATGACAGAATTATCAAGTGTTGAGTGGGCTCAACGATTTTTTTGTTAATAACATTTAGTGTGCATTCTCGTAATGAAGCTTGGATGCGTTCAGAAATCTTTTCAGAAATACGTCTAACCACGAACCACAAAGAACAAGAAATACAAGTGCGATGAAACGATAAAACTGCAAGATGAACTAAACCAGTGCCCTGTATTTCCTGTGTTTCTGTTTGCGTTTTCAATTTGTGGGCCGGAAGTATTGTACACGTTGGATAGAAGCCTTTACACCAGCAACCTGAGAATCATATCTTGTTCAGACGGAGCAATGAAGTTCTTCTTTGTGATACAAATATTAAGGCGTCTTACTTCAGGCAACAGTGTTTGCGATTGAAAAGAAGCTGAGAAGCCATTCCCTTTGGCATATAATTTAAGCAAAACCGTCTCCTTGTCGAAGACACCAGGGTTGTAGGTAACGGCTGCACAGAGAAACACACGTAGCGTGCTATATCTCTTTCATAGCGCATGGGGTGAGACTTCGAAGTTTGTGTGTTGGCTGAACTAAGTGGAGCTCCTGCGTATGCATATGCTTACCAGTTCCGAGTCAGCTTGTCACACAATCAGTGCTTGCCGCGAGTCTGTACTTTTCAGTTTTAAATTTGATGCCTACAAGGACATAGCGCCACTTATCCTTTCATCTCGGAAGCCGCATCACGTGGTCATGTATGGGCTGGAAGCTCGAGTGGGGACGTCTCCAATGGAGAGTTCACTTACTTTGTGAAATTATTCTTCATGTGTGCTACTTGTAGACTGTTCGCAGTGTGTGGAATTTCCACCTGTGATTTCGTCCTCCATAGTGCGAGTTATTTACAGGGTTGATCAGCTGCTAATGGTCAAACGGTTAGGTTTTTAGAGTACCAGCCGTGGTGTAATGAGTTTGAAACTTCCTGGAGTCCCTTGAGGTGCTCATTGATGACGAAAGAATAGCTGTCTAGTGTTCCTCGAGGTACGACTTTTTAAGTGAATGTTTCACCCATCTTGTGAAATATGTGAGTGGCTCAGAGCAGGTGAAATTTCACCAAACGAGTGAACCTTTCATCTGAGGGGTCTTTGGTCGAGAAAACAGTCTATAATTGATCACGCGATACGGTTTGTGTGATTGAAGTATGTAAAACGTTACATTTTGTCCAAGTGAGAGCCAAACAGACTGCAGTGCAGCCGCTCGAGGCCGAACGGTCAGGTGAACAAAGAGTGGGCGGAACGGCACTGAGTTTTGTGAAGTATCCACTGCCGATGATTCCTAATATGACTAAAATAACTGTACAGGAATTTCCTCGGCCATTCAGGTATTCATTGTCAGATATTCATAGATATTTCATCATAGACTACCCTAACTCACCAGGGGAAATCTCAGCTAAAAACAACAGTAACACTTGGACTTGGAACTCTGTATGGAGCTCAACCAGGAGCCATATGAGAACTGATTGAAAAAATGAGATACTGAATCTGGATTGTCTTGAGACACTGAATTTTTGAAGTTCCGAGATAGCGGGTGAATACTGGAATTCTGACCAAAATGGACGCATTTTGTGAGACACCATTCTTGTTGTGAATGTCTGTTTCTTAATTTGTTTATAAACTACAACGAATTTTGTTCCTGATTGTTTCAAACTATCTTTTGTTCGCAAATGGACATGACGTTTTCATTCATAGAAGGCAGCATCCTTGAGACGATTTCATCTGCCTAAGAGGGCCCAGCTAGATTCCTATTATGGTTTAGAGATCAGAGCGGTTTCTTGGCCAAACAGTATCCAGAATATCCTCGAAGACCAACGTTGCCCACCACCACAAACACCTTGGCTAGACTTTTGAAAACATCACTGAAAACCAAACGGTTCTTTCGAGCACTTTCTCTATTTCGGCACGTTTTTCGTTGCTTGCGTCGTAACATCTCGTATGACTTCCTGGGTTTCCGTTTTACTGACGTGGTCCATTTGGATTTTATTCACTGGCATCATTACTGTTTTGTCTAAATGTGAGCACCGATTCAATGCTCTTGAGATAGTCTGTGTGCTCGGCGTTATGCACAAGAATCTCATTGTGCTGTTGAACAGTAGGGAGTCTAATGAATCCCAACTCTAGGAATCTAATCAGGCATATAGGATCACAAATATTCATTCGGCCGAATTAAGTCACCGGAATCCCGTGAGAACCCCCAAACATTATAAACCCGGCCATGATCTGTTTACGGATCTTGAGCTGCCATCCCATACAGCCTGTTTTAAAACCGAAAAATATCTATCAAATATCCTAAAGAAAGAATCTCGAGGCGACTTGTACGCAGTACAGTATGCGGATAGTCCCATGGAGTCTCCACTGCCAGTAATCACACCGTGCATATGAGCTCATTATAAACACTCAACAACAGTACATTTCAGCTCGCTGGCTAACCATCTCTTTCCTGGGACGATACCCAAACACAACAAAGAAGTTAGTTGGCTTTTTGCGGATTTTGAGCAGTTGTTTAACACTGTTTAGATTCACTATATAATGATGTTTTGAATAAAAAATTTCCCGAGGTGGTATTTCAAAACCAAATTACTTTAGGAGAACAGTCCTCTATTTAGAAGACTTTCTCCATAGACGCGTTTAGTGCTGTTTGACACTGGCGTGTATTTTGCAGTAAAGTACATGACAAAACAGACAAAGCATCTCGGATCATTCAGAATTTTATTATTTTATTTATTTTATTATTTCAGCATTTGTAAACATAAGCACTTGGGTAGTTGAGCAGGTGACAGTTGTTCCGAGCACGACATTTGACGATCGTTAAACTGATCTACAGCCACCTACAGAACTACAAATGAACTTATTCAGGCCACTAATTTTCGAACAGATTGCCACAAAGCATTCTGCATCAGTCGGTCAGTAGAACATTTTCAGCATCAGATTTGCACGCAATACAGAAAACCAACTTTGGTAAAATTTGTGGTTCGGAGGTTCTACTCTAATGATTAGATAGTTTCAGCTCGACCAAGAAGTCAGAATTTATTCAGTTCTGCAAAAAGGCAGGGACCTGTTTGCATTTTTATCGGAAGGAGATTGTTGGAGTCCACATATTTTGCTGCAGAGACAGGTTTGCTGGTCCGTGTTGCATCTGTCCCTTTTGCTTGCAAAAAGATTGATAAAACCATAAACCTGTCGCCTTCAATTTTCAGACTAAGCTCTACATCCATTCAGGAATTTGAGGTAAAGTTAGCTGGACGGATGAAGTGAAATTAAGCAAACGGTACCTATTAGACAGTGAAAGTACGATATATTGTTCGCGTATTATGCGGAAGTATTTGGTTTTACGCGGTTACATATACTAATGTTTACCAATACTATTCTCCTGCGGCCAATCAAAACGACTCCAGATGACTGTCTGAATCGAAGAGCAGTAGGTTTTACTTCAAATTGCCTCAGTCTTCGTGTACTTGGAACTAAGTGACACGTGGTACGTCATGTGCTCAGGTGCTTCCAAACATTCTGAAGCAGCTCGATCACAAGCATTTTACATTCGACTATTTATTACCGCTTTCAGCTGCACTGAACCTAACCATCCTTGGTCAAATTTAACAGAACATATGAGACCCTGTTTGCTTCCTTCGCTTGATGCTCAGGTGAAGAAACGGTTCATAATACATCTTTTTCCCGCAGGGTTGCCTCGAACCTGTTCCACGTAGCAGATTTGTGCATTACATGACTTTCGTATTCATAAGGTTAACCCGATGTTGCGTAAGGACTTAATCATGTATGCGGGTAGGTTCTGATCAGAGACAAACGACCATGCTAATCAGAAAGTCTGTAACGGTTACACTGATCGGTGGCTTGTTTCTAATATGCATCCATTTGTAATTTGGTTTTTCACACGCGGCCGCTCATAACTGTAAAGTAATTAGGTTACAATACACCTTGTTGTAACGCCAGATGCGTAAAGTTAACGTGAGATAAGTCTCATTGGAATTTGATAAATTCACAGGTTTTTAAAAAATGGTTGAATAAACAGAGTTTGGCGCGCGCGTTACGATTCCCGCTAACCAAGTAAAATGGAAGTAGCTATCTAAACACAAGAGATAAAAGGACATCATTGCATTTGAGAACATCTAAAACCCACCAGCATGACATAAAATGCTTGTCTGAAGGCGGTTATAGTCAAATCAGACGATAGTGTCCCAAGCTCACCAAGAAATGTGTACAGGTTCATCTTCCTGGGCCAAATAAGCTGCATTAAAAGTCATCTCAACTTCTCTGTGTTGAGGCCAGATTCCTCCGGGCAAACGGAAAGATAATTTCCACACTTCGCCCCATACAGACTGTCTACGCATTTGGCGAGAAATGCGGGCTTCTGATTCACCATTTCTATGTTTCAGCTCCGGTTTAATCGAACCAGTTTATAGCCATACCTGAATGTATGAAGTAATCCCGTCTTATCAGTTGACTTTAAAACATTGTACGACGCACACTGCTCACAAGTTGCGCTTCAAGAGCATCCGGCCTTTGCACTCAAGCAAACGTTTGTCGACGTAGTTTAGTGAACACAGTTCAGTAGTTGTGGACTGTTAAGAACAATGTAGTGCCCATCCACTGTTCTCTGTTTTAGGTCTATATTTGTGGGTGTTCTGCATGCCGCAGTTGTCAGAAATTTTTTTCTTCTCACAATCAGTAACTACCAGCGAGGGTAAAACAATTAAACTAATATCCATGCTGCCTTGTGTGGAAATACTACAGGTTGATCAGTACGCTTTTCATCAGAAACTTCACCAACAATGCGATAATTGTTTGCCTTGATTCTGATAGCCATTTTTGTAGTTCAGAGTAAACAACCAATAAACCGTAAACAACAACAACAATAAACACAGAAATGTTCGTGACTCTTTTTATCAAACACAATTACGCTTATCTAGTGACAACCAGGGCGTATCATGATATTTTGTTTTTCACCCAGCATTCTTTTTCATTAGTCTCGAAAGTGGATCATCCGTGTCACTCAGGATACAGCATGGCAAAAATAAGGTATTTCCTATTTGAAAACATTTTGCAAATTTGCGGAGACGGAACTTAAAACACAGAAATCAGGTAAAAGGAATCTGGAAGCGGCAGAAAACAACAGATGGAGCACAATTTCCTTCGCATGGAAAAGTTGGACAAAGTTGCAATTCCATAAGAAATTTCCATTCTTAAAAAACACTGTGTAGGTTTTCCAGCATTATTTCCGAAAATGTAACAATTCCACAAAGTCTTCTGGGCGGTAGCGTATGAGTAAACGAGCCCACAAATAAACCAGCGGGAGAGGAATTCCAAAAGCCTTCTCACAAACAAGCACCAGGTAATCCGCATACCTAGTTACATTGGTTTCAATCCATGGTTTAGTCTAGGGGATTGAGAAAATGCAGTTCGCGAGCTGTCGGCATTTCATATATTTCTGTAAGATGGCTGCAATCTCTTTGCATAATAGGGAACTGAATGATAAATCAGAATACACGAAAACCCTGGGCAATAAGGCGCCTGAGGCAAAGAGCTGTCATTTCATGGGAATAGCTTCGAGCTGAATCTGTTAGTGCTGTTTTGCGTATTCGCCGAATTTCACCATGTGATCGAAAACGAATTAACAATCTTTGATATTTCAACTGAACACGTATGCCCGTATTTCACGGCCTACGACCCTGGGAGAATCACTGAATGATAAAACGCCAACAAGATTCCACCTTTTCATACAGAAGCAAATAAACCTCAGTCCCTGATTATCAATAACCCCATTGCATCGCCACCGATTGCAACACTTGCGCTAGTCACGAATGTGGTTGAATTGGTTTCTCGGTCTACTCAGGCATTTCAATTTGTCCGTTCAGTGTTACTCTTTAGATTTTTGTCAGCCATATAGGGAATTGATAAATACTGGCGAGTTTAAAACTTGACTATCATTCAGCGATTATTTGAGTGACATAGGATACAAATTTGCTCATTTAGCAGCCAAAATATTGCTGTGTAGCCACTGCCTATGTGCTACCATTTACGAACGGGTGTGTTCTGTTCTTACATTCCGAACCGTCATCCCAAAAGCTGACAGCAGCTTTTGGTTCAGCGAAATCGACCTTAATAGTATAAAAAGCATTGAATCACCTTGCTAGGTTTTATCAAGACAGTAGTAGGAGACAATTTGTGAGGTATTCATATTTCATCTAATTTCATAAGCTTCCACATATTGGTTTATGCTTATGGTGAAAATCAATGTCGCACTAATGTTTACAAGGACTAGAGGAGTCAGGTACAGAGGCTAGAGTACGCCCAAGTCTAAAAATAGGCGCACACTGTATATGACAAACTCCCGTGACTACGTGGCACCAGAAGCATCCAATCGACAACATAAAATCAGTGTTCAACGCTGATGCTCCTCTGCCAGGTCAAACGTTCGGTGCTCATCTGATTGAACTGATCGTCAAAGCGAATATAGCATTTTGGTGTGTGCGGATCAACTGTTGTTTACCTGTCGCTTCGAAGATTACAGTTTTGTTCGTCGTAAGCATCAAATGCCGGCGAGATATTAAATAATCACAAATCGCTCTAAGTATAATTGACGGACAACTTCTAGCAGTTCCAGCCGTTCCATTTGCTGAATGATGTACTGACTGATTACGAGTTTTGTGCAGAATTTTTCCTGTTTAAAATAAAAAATTTCTATAATCTCCAGTCGGAAAAGGGCATCATTAGGGTGCCAAATACCACATATGTATATTATTAGGTGCTTTTTCCTAAAGGACGTTTTTCATTCTGCGCTCGATATATATGCTATGCTCCTCAACTGGTAAAACTCATAATTCTAAGCCTCTGCTGACCCAACTTAAGAAAACCTAATTCTTACATTATCGTTAAGAGCTTGCGTAAACAATATCGAAAAGTAGGGCGCAAATATTATATTTCTATGTCTATATTAATAAAGCAATGTGCAACACTTTAGTATTTTAGTATTTTAGGACACGTATTTCCCCTCAACGTCTAAAGAGACACTGACCAGCTTTCTTTTCACATCTGCACTGATAAACACTTTTTCAGTGACAGAAAATTAGAGGTTTCTTGATTTGAAGTGTGTAAATGGATCTGTGGCTGTTCTAACCATTTTAAGTCCTAATATCCAGTGCTTTAAAAGTGATCTCGGATGGCAGGCTAAGCGAGTGGTTCTCTCAGAACAAGGTTTTTACCCAACAAACTACATTCGTTGGTGACTCATTCTATACAGTAAGAGTTTTATCCAACCAAGACCCCCCACTGTAAAATGCCTACATTTCAGCTAGCAGAAACAAACGCAGTTGACAATTTAGTGGTGTTCACTGTCAGGACAAACAAAGAAGATTTTTGGTTAGTCCTTGTAGAGATTCTTTTGCACCTTATTACGAACCATTAGGAGCCCTGCTGAAAACCCTGGCCACCTGTTACGTTTAGAGGCGCGAGTGTGAATCTTTATCTCCCATAGAGATAAAGGTGGGAGCTTTGCAGAAGTTTCTTCAATAAACCCAAGCCTTACACCTGTTGTTTATGGTTATCATTTAGATAATCTTCTTTCACCCAAATATAATATAAACGCAACTTTTAACAGCAATCAATACTCCATTTCCACAGATGATGTGCGAAGTTAGCAGCTTTAGAAAGTTTAAAAACTACATGCTTTCATACAGTGGGCAGAAATCTATTGTGCAAACCTCCGACTTCATTGACCGTTTGCCGCAAACCACACGTACAGCGATCACTTATCATATTTTGGCGTTAAATATTCCCTCAAATAAACGAAAGAGGGACACGCACAATTGCGCTGTTTTTCCTTCAGAGGTGCAAAAACAGTGGCGTTTTAGACAAAGTATAATGGATTATCATTTATAAAAATAGGTGTTGTTTCAGATTTTGTTGACTTTTGATTTTGTGATCACACTCTGCAGAACAATGTGATGTGGAATGCTGGTTCCTACACTGAAATCTTAGTGACTCCAAAAATGATCAAATGTGTGGTGTTGCCACCAGCAGAACCGCTAGCTTCACTCTGAGTTCAACCGCTGGGTAGCTTACTCACAGGTCTGAGTTTAACCAGGGTTATCCGAAATTTACTACAGCACCACTGTATATTAGCTAATTTTACTAGTGTTTGGTGATTGTTTACACAAACTTCCTTCTGTTTTGCCTTGTCGGATAATTCTGATGACAAAAATTCTGGCGCCACATCATTGCTGCTGTTTTAGACCAGCAAGCGGTATACAGGTGGGCACAGACACATCACACAAACAGCAAGACTCAGCATTATACCACTGAGCCCACTTGCAGAGGGGTGATGGTCGAAATTGTATTGTATCGTATCAGCGTCCCATGCATACCTTAAGAACGATTTTTCTGGTTAAACTAGACCGGTGGAAAACAAAAACGCAAATGTCAACCCTTCATCTATTCAAACCTACCTTTATATTCTTGTCGCAAGGGTAACGTGAAATAAGTGGTTCCGATTAGACAACAATACAAACCATTAGTTCGTCGTTTGCGCCAGACGCCAAGTTATTATCTACGCCGAACTTGATCTATCCGAAAATGGGTTCGGTGCAGTAAAGCTTTAAATACAACTATTTTTCACGATTTTAAATTAATTCTAGATGCCACATACTTAGCACTCATCAGTTTGCTTGAGAAAAGAATTGGCTGGAAAAAGTACCCTGCTTCTCCGATGGTTTTTCTTCATTAAAGTAGTTCACAGTAGCTCAACAGAACTACTTATAGTGATCGGCTTCCCTGTTATTTACATTCTTTTGGTGGCATTGCAGAGTAGTCACGGATTGCAGGTTAGCTGCCATATTGGATGAAAAATGCCAACAGACCTAGGTCCAAGCTTTGTTCATATATTTGAGTGCTGAGTTCGGACATACAATAAAAATGGCAAGGATTCCAGTTACTGTTTCATCCATTATAACATTGTGTACCATCGACGAATAACACATGAATTAGACAAATACACTGATTCACATATCAATTTAGTTTTGATGAGGGACATATTTGGAACCCAGCTAAATCTCTCGATTATGATGTTCTTAAGCATAAAGAAGGCCAAACCGATCGCGGGCTGTCGAAGAGTTTCGAGCAACCTTATGAGTAGCTTGTTACGTCTGTACAATGTATTGTGACGTATAGAAAATCGTACCAACGAAAACATGGAGCGGCCTGGTGCAGCATATTCAGTCGCTTTAACACATTACAGACGGGAGATTCCGCTGGATTCCAGGTGAGTCTCCCGTCAAAATCAAATTGATAAGCGAATCAGTGTATTTGTCAAAATCAGTCCAGTTTGGGTTCAAGTAGAACATAAGGTTGATGAGACCTCAGGGACTGTGCCTATCTGATGAGCCCCAAGAAGGCAAAACCGGTCTTGGACTCTCAAACAGCCCAACCAACCTTATGAGTAATGTGTAACGTCTACCACATGATTTAATTATATACTGATTTTCGTCATTTTGATTCACGGCGGAGAAGCTAAGCTACGAATCTCCAAAAGTTTCAGTAACAAAGGGTGCCTAGAGTTCAGGGCGTGACTTAGTTACTATAGTAGGAAAGTAACTCAAGAAGGTATTCCATAAATTTATAAAGCAAACACTTAGCGATGAGCGCCTTCATAATCAACTGTTAGCATATGATTTGTCAATTTTCGTCCGGGTGTTTGTCAGCTCCAAAAGTAAACCGGATCAAGGACTGGGTTCCAGCGGATTCTCGAATATTCGAAAAAAATCGCAGTTAAAAGTAAAAGTTTCCAAGCTCGTGTAAGGTTTGCACTCTGTGGTCATCCCGGTACGCAGAAGCTGTCAAACAAGTGAGTGTCCAGATGTTTGAATGACGGCGGCAATCATTTCAAACAAACTCTGCCAACTCGATCTTCAGGCCTTTCCAGTGGAATTGCGCAAACTTATTGAAACGAGTTTTCGTTGTTGACCTACTATGATTTTGAAACCAAACAGTGTTAAATACATTGGTGGAACTTCAAGAACAAGGACCTAATGTTCAGCAGAAAAACTCAGTGTTGTAGCAGTTTACGATCGCTAGGGTATTGTTAGGTATGAATATTTTCCAAAAGATCAAACTGTTGATGAGGAATATTGTTATCATTTGTTGTTTTTTTAAATTGAATAATTGAATAAAATTGTTCCGGGGAGTTCTGGGAAGAGGCTAGGTTTATTGAAGCAGCATAGCTGCTCAAAACACCTTGAATATTTGATGAAGTCGAGGTTGTTCTGTTCCATTTGACAGTTTTTGTTTCCACAGACACCTAACACAACGAGAACGAAATCCCTACCTGTTTGGTAATTTGCCTACACACCATCCGTTAGAAATTTGAGGCGCTTACTCTTTTCAGCTTTGTTATTCGCATTCCCCTCTGACTCACATTTTTTTATTTACTGGTTTTCGTAATCTCAGGCAAAATGTAAGAAATCACGTTGAATTGATGTATAGCGTATTCATGGTTGTGATTGTGAGCATAAAAAGAAGATTAAAGGTTACTGGTGTCCCACGGTTGGTACTCACAACATGGGATTTCACTCTAGCAAGCAAGCGTCTCTCGACCTTATTTCTTGGTTTCTGGGGGGTGGTGGTGGCAGGACGTTCGCAAAATTGTCCATGAATTGCTACTTTGAAATCGGTTTTTACATGGCACTTGAACAACTGACTACTTTTCAAAATACTACTTGACAGCTGCTCATGGTCCAGTATTAGCCCTGAAACCAGATGGGCTGTCTAGGACATATATCTATCTATCTATCTATCTATCTATCTATCTATCTATCTATCTATCTATCTATCTATCTATCTATCTATCTATCTATCTATCTATCTATCTATCTATCTATCTATCTATCTATCTATCTATCTATCTATCTATCTATCTATCTATCTATCTATCTATCTATCTATCTATCTATCTATCTATCTATCTATCTATCTATCTATCTATCTATCTATCTATCTATCTATCTATCTATCTATCTATCTATCTATCTATCTATCTATCTATCTATCTATCTATCTATCTATCTATCTATCTATCTATCTATCTATCTATCTATCTATCTATCTATCTATCTATCTATCTATCTATCTATCTATCTATCTATCTATCTATCTATCTATCTATCTATCTATCTATCTATCTATCTATCTATCTATCTATCTATCTATCTATCTATCTATCTATCTATCTATCTATCTATCTATCTATCTATCTATCTATCTATCTATCTATCTATCTATCTATCTATCTATCTATCTTTTACATATACCTAATGGAATTTTCTTCATTTGGTTCATTGAGCGAAGAAATAAAACAGTCAAGCCACGGTCAAACCTAAGGCCATCTTTATGCCACAGATTCTTTTGAAGAATAGTGTCGGAATTTCGGCTGGTTTTATCCTTCGTATAAAAATATCGCCAGCATGGTCAACTCATTAAATATCATTAACAGACTGAATAGCTCATGGGCACCTTCTGCCATCTAAATTAGACTTTTCAAAAAGTACAGAGGGAAATATCGAGCCTACTACTGCTATGTTAACTGGACACCCTTCCTCATAAGTGCACTTCAGAAAAGATATTATGAATACGTCTTTCCGCAAAGCGCCTCACAAACAGTTGGGTCACACTTGCAGCCGGTTCGTCAACACAGGGATAATCACCCAGGTTTTGGAGGCAAACTTCACATTGGACTTTGCATTGCCCTCATCACATCCTCATCACCCAGCTAACACAACCTCTGAATATACACATCACAGGAACCAGATGACGACGGTACTCACCTGCCCAGAAGGAAATACTGGGTGAGCCATTCGGAAGAGCGGAGAAGGAGCGCGCTAGTTAAGACAGATCCTATGCTCCGTCCAATTTATCTGAAATATCACCTAATGTTTGGAGTCATGGATTGGAACACTAGAACGCCAGTTATCCAGGTGGAACAATCTGGTTTTCTGCAATAAGTTGGGTGTGAAAATGCGGTTGACAATGTCGACAGCACACTAGAAAATAGGTAGTAATACTGTTTTTATCAGGTATTTTTGATACTAGGTGCACAGTTCAGGCTGTCATGTTTAAATTGATTATGGCTGATTAGAATATAATTCTAGATTTGCCTCCTTACTTCCCAGCCCATCAGTATTCTTTGGACCGCCTAGACGATGGTCAGGCCGTATAACCTGCGATGATGGCACCATGTGTAGGCGTCGGTTGCCCGACAAAATTAGGAAAGGATAGCATTAGTGGTGTCTCCATTCTGCGGACGCAGAGAAGGCGGTCGTGAGAAAATGACCAGAGTTTTATTGGCTTCCCATGTGAAATTCAAAGCTGGAGAATTATTTCAAGTCGCCCGTGAAATGAGGTTAGCTAAATTTGTTTCGGTTCGAATGCTTTCGCCAATTTTATTTCAGTGTTGTGCTGCAAGAACGAAATTTTCTGTCTATCCAGGTGAGCTGGCCTAAGCTCTGCCTCTCACATAAAGGCTGTACATTTCTCGCACATAAACCGGATATTAAACTGCTATTGACCATTAGCGCGCAGATTTTTCCGTTCTTCGCATATGATTTAGAGCTGCAACTGGTTCATTTTTATTACATTCGCTTACAGTTATCACTATAGGAATCTTTCAGCAGATTAAATTATCTACATGCTTTAGTGAAAGAACAGTGTTATGCTGTGTCCAGTCATTCAGTCAATCACGACATTAAAGCCAATGGAGTCTTTGTTGCCCAAAAATCTAGAACCGGCGAAACCAGTTGTAGCGGAACTTCCTGTTTTATCCCGCTCCTCACGTCGGAGTACATGAATCAGCTGGATACTTCATACACTCGTTGTGCCTTTGATCATTTGTGCTTGAGCTACATAATTTTGCTTGAACTGTTGTCAATTCGCGCTCAGTTACAATTAAGAGTTGAGGCTACTTTGAATAAAAACTAAAAGGCCTTTTGTATTGCTGGTACGCAATCCCCAGTACAAGACTTCCATATTGCTTCTGAAAGGGTGTTTTTTGATAGTGTCTCGGTTTGCTAAAATGATCTTCCTCAAGAGCTGTTTATTACACGGGACAGAGGTCGAGCGGATACTGCAAAACTTGATGCTGTAACAGTTACCATCAAGTTGTGACGCGGTTCTTTGAGTCATTAAATATGTGAATGTCATTTTTCGGCCTTCTCACCTGGTAACTTGGGACGAATCTTTGAACCTAAACCAAGCTGAATTTGTGGGAAAAATACATATGATGGAAAGGAAAAACAATGACTACCACATGTGCGTCGCATAATACCTGGCTGGCCACCCCGGGCACTCATTTAAGTCAAACTGTAGCATATGTCACCAGCGCTACCATGCAATATGGGTGTAGGTGTTGATGAATCCTTTTTTACATGCTTGTAGTTGGTTCATGAGACTCCGCTCATGAGACTCCCCGAAAAGCCAGTCCGACGATAATTCTGGCTTGTTCCCACTAAATACCCTTACCACACTACGGTGTCCTTGAGGTCACACCACTCCCCTACTGAGCGACTCCTGTTACATTTTGAAATGTTTTAGAAAATCGGCAAATTTTTCTCACACAAAACCTAGTTGAATAATTTGACGAGACTTTTAGCTGGACCAACATTTTGGAGAATAGGAACTTCGTGCAGCTCGAAAAAAGCATTCCTGCCTAGAAGGCGCAGAAACTTTTGTGTGGAGCAGGATCCGGGCCGTCGACTGGCTACTACGACACAAACCATTCTTCTGTTAGATAGACATAATGCAAATGTAAAACGTCATATTTGGTGTACCCGTTTTCAACCCAAACGCCGGGTATGCATGGCTGTGCAGAATTCTACTTCCGACCTGGTTCATCTGGAAGAGAATATCGCCACACACACAGCATGTTTTTGACGCTTCGGCTGGAAAGTCCAGATGGACCGTAGTTCGCCCACTGCTTTTTGTTGAGGAGATATACTGTCCCGTTTGCTTGACGCTGTGATGACTTTGGCTCCGCTGAAGCCCGAATGAACTCCACAGGTTCATGCCTTGTAAGTGTTGACCCACCCTATTGCAAGCATGCGTGCCTGGTAATTTTTTCCGATCAGAGTGATTGGGCAACCGCCCTAACTCTAAACTGATTCGTCGGCCTGTTCGTCAAACAGAAAATTTAGCCTTGATATCAAAGTTAATTTAGGAAAGACTACTTTACGGGATCATTAACGAAGCCGTGCGCAACTACTGGTTATTCACTACGTCCAGCCTGTATTTCCTGGTTATCCGAATGACACGGCATTCGGACTATCAGATAGGTTTAAAAAGATATGCACTTCTATTCTCTCTGTCCACCAAACAGCAGGAGCTTATGTACAAAGCATTATACAAAGTAGACGGAATATGGACCTGTTAGTAACAGACTGGCAATTCACATCGATTCATTTTTTGCTGATATATCGGAGTTTATCCAAAGTTCGCTAAGGAAGAAATGTTGTTCAGCAGTCTTGTGCGTACATACCTCATATACTGATTTTGTCACTCTGAGTGTTTCAGCTTTCAGCTAAGAACGTAAGGATCTGCGCGCTATTACTTGGCAGTCTCGTGTGCTAAATCTTTTGTCATTAGGCAAAGCTTCCTAACGCTCACTTGCGAGAAAATGTTGCGTATTCAGTATTACCGGACACAGCTGTGACGGCTGGTAAAACCTCGATCGTTAGATGTTTCTGTGTACAGCGTCATCGGCGTTGTCACCGTTAGTCTCAAGCTTTTCGTCCGCTTACTAAGATGGCGTTAAGAGTAAAGAATCATCTTTCAGGTATGTGTCTGTAATCAGGTGCCATCAGAAATGAGCATACATGTCAATGGGCAATGCCATAATTCACAATGTGTGACGAAACCTTCTAACCCTACCGCTCTTAGGTGACCTAATTTATGGGCTTGAGCCACCATAAACTGCTAACTGTTCAAATGTGATAACGAGGACATCATTTTACTTGCCGTCATTCAACAGAACCATCTAAAAATGCCTAAATTCAGCCGATTTCTAAAAGCAATTTACAACTTGACCTTTGCTGTCGACCGGAAGTCTCAAACCCTTAATTGCGATCGACAAATCAATATCCTAGTGGAATTCTTGCAATCAGATTGCCCAGTTCAGGGAACAAACCAGCGACCATCCATGCTACCTGATCTACCAACATTCTCCTCTACAGCAAACCTGTTTAAGTTTTAACGAGACCACCTGGTCGTTCCTCGTGAATCACGTGGTGTCTGGTTTTTCATGTGCTGACAGTGAGGATCTCACAAACGGTGTTTCCATTTTCCGCCAAATCAAATGACCCATTACCCCATCATCCAGTGTCTGCCAATATTGAGGGCATTGCCCATGAACCGCAGGCTGCAAAACATGTTTCTGATCGACTTAGTGGGAATGAGCTTAGCGCGTTTTATGGGTGATCTTACTTCTAATCAAAGAACCATCTATTTTTCGCCATCCATGTGAGGAGGCAAGCAGCTGCAACCTACAGGATTTCGTAAGCGTTTTGGGAGAAAACTGTCCAGTTAATTGAATGCTATTCATAGACTGGCATCAAATAACTCCTACTCAGCATCCGGGGCGTTTTGTTCAATCTAGATCTTGTGCATTATTTTCATAGAGACCAGGAAAATACGGGGAAACATGAATTCCCTAGAAGAATCAGATTTTACCTATTCGTAGTAACTCAATTTTGCAGTCGTCTCCAAAAAAAAGAGTGATAAAAAACGTTAACCAAGCCAAGTGTAACAGGCCTGCTTTCACAAAATCTACGCTCGCGTTTTAAGGTAACTGGATTAAGTTCACTCTAAGTGTAATCAACCTTTGTTGTAAAACGAGATAATCCTCTCATCAGCAGAATTTCTGAAGGACACTCCGTCATATGCGTAGGTGCGAAATTGAAAATGTATCAGTAAACGAGGGGATTAAATTCTTGCTTTGTGCATTTGATCACTAGATACACTACACTTTATAAACTGGAAATGCACTTGAATTATATCATTTGCTAAGGAAGGGAACAACTTTTTCGGGTCGAAGCGAGGCTTCCATTACGTGCTACGAACGTCGATCATTGTTATTCCTTATCCGTGGGGATGTATGGATTAAAACTGTATGGAAAGCAGTAACTCACTAGACCGTTGGAGAGTGCTGTAGAAACCCATGGTTATAGTTGAAGCACCATAAATCAGCTCGAATCAATCCCTCGATTCGGACTTTCTCAGCTTGCCAGCTGAAACATGAATGTGGAACTAACAGGGGTTAATATAATTATTTGCGACGTTTATGTGGGGTAGAGTTTGATATCCTGTGTCGCTTGACTTGGCAATTTGAATGTAAAATTTTCATCACCATTGAGGTGGTGTCATCAGCGCGTAATAAAATAGCTATATGCAATTGCTCGACAGTGCCTCGGTGTGAAGGGGTATAGCAAGGCTTGCGGAGGGCTTGGTAGACAATCAGTAGTTTTTAGCTGGACAACGTCTCGCTTTTGACACAAAAGCTTCATCAGGCCAAGTGAGTAGGCCAACAGTTTGGCCAAGTTTTAAGTCAGACAGGGAACCAATCAGTAAGAGCTCTTCAGATGAGCACAATAGGTCAGTGTTGAATGTCAATTAAAGAGCTTTGTCGGTTGGTGTGGTTGCCTAGACTAATTGGTGGGATTTCGAAATATTTTCGGTCGGGTTTCGTTCCATAACCTCCCAATTAAAGGTGCGGATTTCGTTAGTTTGTGCGGGTTTGCGTTTGATGCGATAATATGAATGGGGGAAGTTGATATGACTTAGTGCACTTCAGAACTCAGCTACTTCTGTTGATGACTTCTCCTCCTTGTAATCGCACCACGTGTCAGCGAGACTGACCCAAAACCATTTTCCACACGCTCGCCAGTTCCATGCCTCCTATTCTATTCACACTGGGATGCTCGGCGATTTCTACCGTCTCGGTTATCAGTCCCCGCCTCAAGACTACAACACTTTGTAAATATACTTTGTCCCGTGTGCAGTACATGTTGCGCCATTACTAACATTCATTAGTGTTTCTCGGTGCCCTCTTTATTTTTCTCCCGTGCTTCCCGGATACTGCTGTCAGGTTCCCCGGCCGTTTGTCCTATATGGACCTTAGCGCCATCGTTGCATCTAATTTTGTAGACACAATCTCTGGTTCTGTTGGCCGAAAGACGATCCTTAAATTGCACCAGTGCAGAGCACGGAGTGTTTCCATTCTGGATGGTTATTTTAGCTAACAGTATTTAAAGTCCTTCGAAAAACTTCTTGGTTTACATGGAATAACAGCAATCTCAGTCCATTCCCGGTTGATTTTCGCTACCGGCGTAGCGGTGCATACTACTGATGAAACACGCTAGTAGCCTGTGGTTTAGTGTCCAATGTCCGCCCCCCCGGCATCTTATGAAAGGTGAACTTTATTACGGAAACTGTGCAAATGCTTTGCAGTTTTGTTTACTTTTGTGTAATAGTCAATTAATAAACAGGAAAGTTCAAGAAAACGCGTGAGAATGTTCATGGTTTAAAGACTATGTGCATATGAGATATTTACTTTCCCGTCTAATGACTTGTGATTGCTTATTTGGATTTTGCTAATAAATGACGACTAAGTGGACGGTTTTCCTGCTTTCACGGGTACCAACACCATTCGTAACTGAGGTCTAATCAAACTAGCTGGATATCCACCGCCCCGAATTTTGTTCTTTTTGTGCACAGGACCCGATGTTGACTCTATCACCGCACTAAATATGATGTGTGGATTCAGGTTCTTCAGAGAGTTGCAAAATTCACTGATATTTTCTAGTTTCCTCATGACAAAAGTTTCTTCTGCATGACGCTGCAATTTATTGGGTGGGCAAGGGAACCCAACTAAAGTTTTCTGTTCAAAATATGCCGCAAAAATACTTGCCAAAACCGGGGATATCGGAGACCCCATTGCTAGACCTTGTTCTTAGGTGTAAACCAGGGGTCAAAAACGGTGTATGTGATTGAGTCATGTTTTCATATCTTCAACTAATCCAACTGCATTAAGCTGTGTCCGTTCTGAAAAAGTGGTGGCTATTTTTAGAATCCCATTTTGACACATTTGTATGTAACAAATTGACATTAAAACTTACAAGAATGTCGTCTGGTTTCACGGTGGCACCGGCTACTTTGTTAGCAAAGTTAAAGGAATTCCTAGATCGCCCGGTGTGGGGTTTCAGATTAACTGCCAAGAATCTGGCCATGTAATGGGTAGGGAACGTATTCTCAACGGATCTCAACGGGACATCCGGTTTATAGATTTTTGGGAGGCCACCGTGCTGTGGTTGGATTGCAGTTTTGGGGTAAAGTCGATACAAATTACCTTGCCCTAACTGGTTTATCATGGACCCCAAACACCTGCCAACTTCAATTTTACTCTTATGTATTATAGACTTAATGTTTGCAACGTCGATTTACTGTTAAGGACCCCCCAGCTACGTGGAGCTTGCCCTCCTGTCGATAATTGCCCTTGTTTTTCACCCGTATTAAGGTGTTTAACACTCTCCATTCTGCTGGAGCTCCGGGCTGCTGCGATTTAGGGCTGGGACCAGCTGTACCCGTGGCTTCTTCGGCTTTATTGGCGAAAATTTTTAAAACATTGATTCAATGCTAAGGATTATGTCTTTCACTCTTATCACCCTTTTAAGTGCAGCAACATTCAGGGTCTTTATTAATAGACAACCCTTTTTCTGTCTTAGAAGTCTATTTGATAAATTTGCCATGATACGATAGCTAGTAGGTAGCTCACGCTTCGTTATGTGCTTAATAGAAGGCTCAGTCCTGTAAAGCAAGTTTTCAAGCTTACGTATTTGTCTCTTATTGCAGTGTTGTATTTAAATGGCTTTCAATTCTGTCGCTTTATTTTTGAGTAACTGATAGTCTGCAGGAGAGAGCACCGTCTTAGGATCTTGCTTGAGCCGATGACGGATATCGCATAAACGATGGGTATTTAAGCGGATTCTCCGTTTGAGCAATGCTTCGTTTGTGTGCATGTGCCTTTCGTTTGCCGGCGGGTGGATTTGAATGTTAATGGTCCCCATGATGCTCGACCCTGTTGGCTGACTAGTTGGTCCGCTTCCTGACTGTGCGAATCACCTTTGACTCTGACCTCCGCGTTCTGCGCTCAGTGACGCTTGTTTTATCGGTTCTGCGACCGAAACGCTCACCAAATGATCCGTCTCTATGACCATTGGTTGCTTTGAAGTTGTTTGCTTAAATTAACCATCCTTTGGTCATTTTGTGTGCAGAATAGGTTCACCGATACGTGTCGATTTTTTAGTTACGTTCTTAGTTGTTGGCTTATTGCACGTGTCAGGACCCTCATTTTCGTCGAAGTGAATTTTTATCCCTCTTGATATCTGTCTATGGAAACCAGGAAAAGTGGTCGACAACTTTTCAAGTTATTTATAATTGAAGGTTACAAGTGCCTTAGAAGGGATGTGTCACAAACGAGTGCAGAACTTAATGCCTTTTCGCCCCCATCTCACAGAGCTTTTCGGAGCATGAGTCACCAGTACGATATAGGGTAACCAACACCCAAACTAAAAGTTGTCTGGTTTGAGAAACAAGCTTAACAGACTCACAATGGAAAGTAAACATACCAGCAGTGACAATCAGATTGGACTCCCGGATCCGTCCGACCCCGCACAACAACTGAACAAAATTGTCTAGATATTGGATTCATCTTCAAAGTCAGCGATAAATCTCAGAGAAGTAAATTGACCGGCTTGGAGGGCGCTCTAGATTCAAACCTGGTATCAAAGGAAGTTCAATAACTTGCTCTACAGACCATTCTACCGGTGACCGTAATGTTGAAGAAATTCATAAGAACATCTAAATAAGGACAGAATACATTCAGGAACCTGGAAGAAGTTGAATCAACTTTTATGCTACCAGCAGGTGGTCGAACAAACCAAATCACAAGGAGACTATCAGACAACTGTCGAATGTAGTGGGCACGTATCGTCCCCACTTCATTACTGGTCTCTGGGTTCTGCGAAAAAACAAGAAAGCTGCAGAGCACGCTATCTGAACAGGCCCAAATGATAGGAAGCGAAATCGGGTGATAAATCAATGAGAAACTCTTCGGACTGACGATGATAGGCAATATCGATGGCACAACTCACAAATTGCAAAACATCTATGAAAGACAGTAAACATACGTTCTCCAGACCACACGGTGCGGTTCTTAGAATTTTCTCAACGACATCGAGACAAGGAACAATGGGTGTACCCTCTCTGCTAACCGCTGTATTCAACCAAAATCTCATTGGAGCAACCGTAGCGGCATTATTGCAAAACAGTCGATAAAGAACAGGACATGAAAACTGCATACACACTCTGAGTTATGCGTGTATAAATATCAAAACTTGATGAATGAGCCTACCGTCGGCTGAAAGAAACTATATTGCGGTCAAAAAATGTCGAAAGCTTTTGGCCAGGCGGTGTGAATTGAGGCACCTGTACTGCCATTAATCAACCCCGGGCGAAAGATTCACACTTTAAGTAGTCTTTTTTGATGAAAAAATGAATACAGAACGTACATCAACCGCTCGACGAAGATAAGAGTCGAACTTGAAGAGAGTAATCATTTGTCATTTGTAGACGTACTGGTCAACATGACTACAGTGAGAAAAACATGCATACCTGGGTTTTTCGGAAAATGACATGCAGGGTTGGATACTAATCTGCCACATCAAACTTCGAATTAACCGCAGGAAGAGTTGCATATAAAAGCTGTTTACAATAGCAACGACGAAATGTAGCACAGTGGGACTAGAAGACAAATAAGAAACAAAATATGTTTTTAAAAAGTCCACACTCAAAGAAACAAACCAGTCGTCCTACTACAGAGACCTCAAAAAAGTAATCAGTATCCACGGAAGTAAATTTGCAAGAACTTTTCGCTCGAAAGTCAACTAGAAATATCAAACGGTCAGTTGGTAATCTCTTTATTGAGCTTGACGGTTAGTCTGAAAACCTTTCATCGTCCTTCAAAGGGACACGGTCAGTGTGCATGGCAGTGCCCAGGCATTTCTCTTCTAGTCCATGGTACTCTGTGTAATGTTTTCGGGTCCGTTGTTCTTACTAGTTGTCTTTGTCCATAGCTGAACTTAACATCTGTTTGCCTAGGTTAGCTTGAGTCATACTGAAAAGAATTCTACTTAAATTCAGATGTCGAGCCGGCCAATCGAAAAGCTCTAGTGAACATCCACAGAATCAAGTGTAATTTGAAAACGTTCATCACCGATTGAAAGAACTTGCCCCGCCATTCTTCCGTCTTGGTTAGAAGTGAAGCTTGTCAGAGCAGCAAAAGAAACATCACCTCCAGCAATACGATAACACACAATACCAGGAGGCTACGAGAGCACGCAGAGCTCCGGATAAACTTAATGTTCTCGCACCGGAAGAAGCTACCGAAATCGTAATTGGTGGAGGAAACGAAATTAATAGATGAAATTTAGCCTGCACTTCTGGAAGAATCCGGGTCCTGAAATGACACCAGTACGAAGGGAAGGAAAATACCCAGATGAACTAACGGACGACGCATTCGCAATACTTCTCATTTTCTGCGCACTTCCGACTTAGGACACGAAGATGGCATTCCAAGTGATACTAATTTTATGCGGGAGTAATTCGGCATGCAGTGAACTAACCTGTAGGTCCATGGACTCTTTACTCAGAACTGCTTTAAGGGCTGTTTCCAGTGTGAGAAAATCCTGGAAAACACATCGGTGCGCACACAATCTGTGCATTCTATTCAATACGTAATCATATTTCTCCTCAGAAGGCTGTATAGCATCTGTGCAAGTTCTATCAATGCTTGTCTAATCCACATAAATTTCTCTTCGGAATACTTTAGATAAATAATAATTCCATGTACGGAAAATACCGAATCTACATTCAGATCAAGGGAACGATAATTGATTAAAGGAACCAAATATTTTAAATGGGCGCTTACAGTAATAACTATGGAAGAGACCATGTCGGCATGTCGGTTGGCTGTGGTAGATGACCCCACTCAGAGCTCAACGCATACTTCCATCAATCACTAAGTTTTTCCAAGTAGGAATATTTTCACAAGAGGAATGAAACCTCTATCTGAGAGGTCGCCACTCGAGAAGCCAGCCAATACACGACCACGTAATATGGCTTCCGTGAATGAATGATGAGTGGCGCTATGTTGCTCCTAACCGCGAGCCCAACAGCAGGCCACCTGTTCCGACTACTAACTGGGAAATCGCAGGTTCCAAATTCTCTTGAGTTTTGTCAGGTACGCACCCATGATGATTTTCATTAAGGATGAAATAGCTGTAGAATGCTTCTCGGCCTTTCCGCATGGGTTTGCTTTGCCCACAAGACAAATTTCAAATGAATTTTGTGAAATCGGCTCAAACCACCGTCAAATAGAAATGAGCTGACCGCCCAAGAGATGACGGTTTTCTGGTGTTGTAGAAGTGGCATTCAATGAATATTGGGATGGTATTCTAGAAACAAATGTTGCTTGAGGAAAACGGATACAATCATCTCAATAAGGCGTTTTACAGGTAATTTGAAAGATATCAAATCACTGCCGATGATCTGTGAGCATGATAAGTTTTCGGGAAAAGTCACTGTTGCCTCTTGGATATCCTACATTGGACTGAGGTTTCTATCTAAAGCCATGAATTTGGCTAATGTTCTTGATTTTTGTATGTCGTTCGGATAGACAGAGTGTCAACACTGTCCTTATTCTCAAGAAATTATGTACGCTTCCAAGTTCACTGAAGGTTTCCTTACCTGGAGTCGTTATCATCACAAAAGTGCTCACAAAGTGAGCGCATGCTTAGAAAGCCGAACTTCAAAGTGTGGGGTGTAAATTTCAGCTTTAGAAGGCAAAGGTATCCTCCACTCACAAACGGAACTCCGCACTTGAGCGAAGCAGGATCTATTCATAACCTATGCTTTTACAGGTTTGTTTGCCAAAGCCTAATTAATTCCATACACATGCTATCTGCACGTCCACCATGGACTGACATCAGTTCAATGTCGTCCAAAAGTCCCGTTTTTGTGCATCAGCATCTGATAACGATAAGTCATTTGTGATTGCCTCATCCAGAATCGCACATGAAGACACCAAGCACAGTTCATTTTGTTAACCCTTCTAGCTGGGGATCAGTCTAAAGTTGTGAGCTCTCGCAATCACGCTGCTGGTCGAAATCGTGTTAGCCATTATTACCTTTCTGCTGAAGTCATCGATCTAATATGTGTGGTTTTGAAGGCTATGTTCAAAAATGATGCAAAATATCCACGATTTTCAAAACATTATGTACCCAAACTCACTTCAAAAATATTTTATAACCAATATATGAGTCGAGAAGTGTGTGCTCAAGTTGTTTCGCGGCAATATAAAACATCTTTCTTCCTCAACATGCGAATTATCGGACATGTTGCTTAATGCAAAAAAGATGTACCTACAAGTGTCGTTTCGCACCTTGTTCCGGAATCTGTACATACTGGAATCCATACAGTGTTTTGTTGTGATCTTGTGGTTGAACAATACATACTGTTATGAAGCTGCCCAGATGTTGCTCTATCCAGTCAGTAATGTCCCATTTACGGTTCAGCTAAACTGATTTAGTAAAAAATTTACCAATTCGATGCCTATTTTGAGTAGTAATTAGGCGAGATGTGTATTACTTTCAGAGATGAATTCAATTTGTAAGCAAATGAGACCTTGCAAAACGTGGTCAAACGAAGCTATAATTAGTTCCAGGTTAGTCGAAGCAAAAGAAACTATCGAAAATTGTTTGAAGCAGTCTGTCAAAGTGTAACTCATCCGCATTTTTGATGAATCACTACCAGCTGAAGGTAAATACGTTCAGCATGGATGTGGCTTTTAATCTTCGGGATTATCTGTGAGCTGCACATCGCGGATGATTCTCACCCAAGTCGAAAAAACGTAATGACGTGTGAGTTCGTAGAAGTATATCCGTTCTAGGTTGCCAGCACTACCGCCTAGGCATGTGCAGAATTTACGTCCCAGTATTTATCCATTGAGGATCACAAGTGTGTGTGTGTGTCAATCGAGCCACATAGTTTGGAGTTATAAAGAAAGCCGCCAACCTGTATGACTAGTGCTCGCAGTGAATTTATAAATAAAGGGAAAACATTCTATCTAAAATCGCTGTGTACCTTCCACTTAAGGGTAGACTGCAAAACGTCAAACTAATGGTGATGAGATTTTGAACAGATTGCATTCGCGGTTAATGTAAGAAAGAACTTGTACACCTGGTAGGGTTTTACATTTTTAGGCCAGAATGTCATTATCCAATCAACTATTTGACTAGTGCGTTCTCGCAGTGTGCTGAAAAGCATTAGTTAGGGTTCCAAGTGTACTTAGAGTTTGTGAGGCTTTAGGTTACTGTCCCGTCCTGTTTTGGGCTTGTCAGTATTTCCCACACGGTTTAATCGGCCGTACACACACGGAGAAGTCGAACAAAAAGAAAAGTATTTGGCACTTGGCTTGCTCATATCTGCCAACGTTACAATGTCAGCAACTCCAGTGAATATATCCGGTTGTCTCAATTTTGCACTTAGAAGTTGACTATTTGTGATGATCTTTGTTAATCCTGTTTGCACTGATTCTGCAAAATCTAGCTACTGTGATCAGTTGTTGATCTAATTGATAACTCCCTTCAACTGCACTCGATGAGCACGCAACTCACAGACTCAACGGCGGTTGCCATAAGGCAAAGTTATTCATCGTCACTACCTATTCTTAATTAGCTGTGCTGTTGGGTGAGCAACGTAAAAAAAATCGTGTGTGAATGTTGGTTGAAGCAGGAATTTTGCATGCCCATAGCACTGTCGAAAGAAGCAAAGCGTGCGGTGGAGCGGAATTCGATCAGTTGAATGACTTGATCAAAACTATTCCGGCTGATATTTGTATGAATACTTATCATTGGTTTACCGCCAGCTTTCTGCAGCGACCATAAATAATCATCATGAACAGCAAATAGCGAAGACTAATATTGGGGCCCATCACCCATATAGCCTTTGGGGAAAAAGAAGTTATAAATGGTGAAAAAGGAAGTCTTAGAAAGGCTGATCTCCGTGGGAAACCAAACGGCATTCTAAAGATCTTGCTCCCAGTTTCAGAGTAGCACAAGTGACCACTGGTTGAACCAATGTCGTTTGTGAACCTCATCCACCACGACCACAGTGCACAGTGGTAGGCAAACGTTACCCAGTTGGCCCGCGTAGTAAGTGAAGGCCTGCAAGCTATCGGAGTCGGTCATGTGTAGGGTGACAACCCAAGTACTATGGAGATTGCTCAGCACCAGCCATTTAGGCGCAAGATCACAAGACTGTCAACTTAACAGTAGTCTGTTGTCAGCCAAGCTAAAATCAACGCTTTCACTTGCATTTTTGGCAACCACGATGGTTTGCTTTCATTTTCATTTTTTCTAACTGCCCTCTCCAACCGCGTGGAACTCTTCGCGATGTAGGATAAGAGCTGTTAAATGTAACATTTTGGGGCACATGTCCAGGCATACGTTGAAGCTAGTGCTTTTTATTGACACTGTAGAGATATGTTCCAATCACCTAGTACCTGATTACGAACCACTTTATCGTTGCGGGCATCTTGACGTTGTCTGTATGTTGCCTGATGTCTTCGAATGAGAAAGACCGACTCCGACAGCAATAAGACAACACTAATCCTACAGTTCTTTTGCACACCCACCTGTTTAGATTGAGGAAAATGCTGTTGTGACCCCAAAAATGGCATAATTCAACTAAAGTTAGAGTACATGTGATTACGTCCGTCTTGATGCTATCCTTGTAGGTGCAGCTGTCAGTATTTGCATTCCCATTAGCACATCCAGAATCTCAGTCCAAATTTCCAAGGGAGGAAAATGGGGGAGACATCCTGAGATAATACTTCGCATTTCGGGTGAGCAAAAAGCAGATCTACGTAGGGGAGCACTTCTAATCTTCCACCATACCACACAATAATATTGCCCGGATAATTCATTTCAGCACCTATATTTATGATCCACTGAACAGCGGACAAAATGTCACCATTGGTGGCAAGGTCGCTAACGGGTAAAGTTGACAAACCGGACACGCACCTTTGTTGTGAAGGTAGTATTGTATAGTACATTGCATAGCCTGACCCAACTGGAAGTATGCACAAAATATCAACAAACTTCAGAGGTATTCCCCTCTGACCAAAAATATTGACCGTTTCGTTGAAGTGCAGGAAAACCTTAGCGTGAATCTACCCAAGCGATCGATACAAATTGAGGATGTAAGTCATGCATCCCTTATCTGATGGTAACTCTGGTTGATTTTCTGGAAGTTGAGCTCTATGTGCTGAGAATGGGCACTGAAGCACTGTTAAAGCCACCATCCTCATTCCAACGGAGGTAGGGCCTCTTAGCAATTCTGTCTGGTGGAGGTACTACAACATTATTGATGATTACATGAAAACCAGTTAGAAATGACTCGCTTTTGGTGCACAGCTACAGTCCAGCTCAAGAGAAGCACTGGGACGTGGTCATTGCCAATTTACCCGAGAATGGAAGCAACCAATAAAAAGCCGCGATCTTTCCCTGAGGTACTTTAAAACCTGGAACAATTACATTGATCGATTTTATCCAGTTTTGTATAGTGATTTATTGTTACACAGTTTGGTTAGGCTGTCTGTTACGAGTAGGTCAGAGCGATCTATTGCCGTCCTCGAGTAAAGCTGATGGAGTTTGTGTGGCTCAGGGGGTTGAGAACTTTTCAACACAGCCATTTGCAGTAATAAACGGATCTATGCTCACCTTGGTTGAGAACTAGTCCAAAGCTGACGCAGCCCAGCGCACTAAACAGAGGATAGGGGGTATCGCCTACATAACAGAGACGCTTGAAGCACGACTGACACACACGGATTTTGTGCCTGATCTTCAGAAACACAGCAAAAATCTTAGTAATGTGTCAACGGTGCAGAGTAGAATAACATTCTGACCTACTTGTTCAATGCAAAAGGATAAAAAGTTTGGGCGGTTGAAGAGAGTTCGTATCTTTTGGTAGTATAGCCCTCTCAGTCACTATCCTGACTTAAAGGCTTACAGGTCTACAGCCGGCTGGCACAGTAGATAAACAGGAAGAAAGATAATGTATCATTAACAGCCTGTTTTCCTTAAAACCCCACTGTGTACAGTAAAAGGGAATATCAGACGATTGACACCACACGATACAGAAGTACTGTTTTGCGTGTACTTTATTTCTGACTGCGGTCTGAGATAGTGCGAGGACTCTCATCCACGCATAGGAAGAAAAGGGATGATCGGGTGGTGTTGGCCGGTATAAGAATAGAGCATACAACTGGTGTCACAACGTGGGTGACGAGAAGAGACTTTTGTCCTCTTGTTACAATGGTGTCCTTACAAACCAACGCAGCCTTGAGCAGATATGCAATACTGCGTATCATCTGCGGACAAACAAACTCCAAGTTTGCAGATACACTTCATCGCATATTCATTAAAATGGACGAAGCGCGGAAACTTGACGAGATAATCGACGACTTTTAGTAGACTTAGCTAACGACGCCCAATGCTACAGCCCCGGGGAATTAGTCACCGACCGAGATGTTTCTTGGTAGACGTAACTTGATGGTCTTAAACGACGCTCATACAAGGAAGAACAAAATAGCCGGATGGAATTAGTTCTTAAGCGCCATAATGTTGCGTACCCTCGACATTTCATGGCAGGTGTACTTGAAAAATTCCTCGGTGGACGGTCAGGTTGGACGCATTTCAGGTGTTATGTGTATGTAAAGGTGGACTCTTTCGTATGAACTACATGTCAACCGCATTCAACCAGATTTTGACATACTAAGGCCACCCCAACCACATGATTTTTTAACACAGTTAGATATCACACTGGATACGTACCAGACAAGTTCCGAAAATTGCCACCTACATAAACAGGGCCTGCAATAAATGATAGGAAATACTCAACGTGGAAAATAGTCTCTTTGGGACAGGCGAAAAATACCTCGCAGAGGAAGCTAGCACTTCATTGGGAATTGATTAGGTGGCTGCCGATCTGTTCGTTCAGTTTGGCAGTCGATTTGAAAACGTTTCGTCATTCATTCATGGAGATATCTTCAGTGCGCTGTTGGGTGCGCTGCTTGGTTGGCCCTGTTGGGCACACCTGATCAATTAACATTTAGTGCACCCGAGCTACCAACATTCCAACACATTACCAGCAAGCATTTCAGTTCACTTTTGGGAAGCACGTGTGTTCGGAGGCCCTTCGCCTTTAGGCAGTCATCACTTCATTAGACGATGGTAGGTGGTCTTCCAAACTGTCGAGCTAGAATTTGAAGAATGAAATACTTGGTGAATTTAAACGGTGCCGTTATCCGCGTGGTCTAGATATTCGAGCTTGCTTTTGGTACAATATGGAAAAGAACAGAGGAAGCAGCGATGGTTGCAAGAGAGAACAGTTTTGGGTTTAGGATACAGTTCCTGTGGTAAACATATCACTTGGTCAAACCAGATGAACAAAATCACAGCCGATTGCTACATCAAAACCGCTGACTCTCATGTCTATCCATTTTTGTGTGCACGCCTTCTAGGAAAAAGTATAATTCAACATATATATTCGTAATGCACTACTAATAAGATTGCTGAAAATTCTTCGACAGCCCACGACCGGTTTTGCCCTTCTTGGGGCTCATCAGGTAGGCGCAGTCACCGAGTTTCCGTCAACCTTATGTTCTACTTGAACCCAAATTGAACCCAAATTATGAGTAGTGCATTACGAATATACATGTATCGCGATATCTCGAATATCGTAGCAACTGGAACATGAGGCGGCCTGGTGCAGCACATCCAGTTGCATGAAAACATCACAAACGAGAGATTCAGCTGGGTTCCAGGTGAGTCTCTCGCAAAAACCAAATCTATAATTCAACATCTTATAAAACCGATGATGTCATTGGTTTCCTCCCCGACAGACAACGATTCCAAGCTAGAGGGGAACATGTATGGCATAGTAATCTTGTACGTACAAAAATAAATCCGATGGATCCCATACAGAACTCGTCCGAACATGGTGAAACATAGGGGAAACTTTGGCACAGTTTATCAACAAGTAAGTCATAAATGCTGTTTGCATCTCACATCGAGAGAGGTGCTGGTGTTTTCGCCCAGTCCGCGCAAGACGTAATAGCGTTTTGAACACTACAAGCGATATGGGGTCCTCAGACCCTTCTCGTGAAAACTTAATATTGGTCTTGAATTCAGTGGTCCAAACCTCACACATCCATTTTATTAAACACAGGGGTCTGATTCGGGTCTGCTCCTTACTAGTACACCAGCTCCGGGAAACCCACACCGCAGGTTTGTCAAAAAGTTTGAAAATTCAAATCCGACTGCCTTTTGCCGGTGGCTATGCTTTCCCAATGAACACAAATGATTACAGGGAGCATTTATCTACCTCAGGGCAATATTATTGGGGTGAGGGTAATTATCCAAGTAATTATTTGGAACAATTATCACAAACTACTAGTTTCCAGTATAGATATCAGTTAAGAGGTTGTGGTTTACCTGTTTCCTCCCACACCAGGAGTATTGAGCGCATTGGAAATGATGCCATGGCCTTCTACGCATTCGTACTCTTGAATCGATAGTTTGTAGGTCAGTCTCATTCTCATTCATAAGTTTGATGTTTCGTTAAAAAAGCAAAACAGTGTATGTTTGCAATAGAGTCTTGCTAACAAGTGGAAATTCCGTGTTTTCGTCCACGAAACTGGGGCCGCATTAATAGGTAGGTAGATAGGCTTCGCTTTCAACTTGTTTTTGGTCTTCAAGTACACATCCTATTAGGCCTTTTGTATAAATACTGTTTGCAAGGTGCATTTCTATATCTCGGTCGAGTGTATCCGGAAAGGTAACTTTCCAACATACCGTTCAAGAGCACTCGTTTTCAAAAAAATGCGCGCTCAGTTTTTCTCTGTGCTGAATGAGCAAGTGGAAAAATTACAGAAAGAGGGACTATCCACTTGCTCGACTTTGCCGTTTTAGCCCATGCAGAACGTGCGAAAGGACTTTATCAAAGAACAGATTTGCAAGTCAATCCAACAGCAGTATTTGTGTACTTTACTATACTATACTACTACTATACCACTACTACTATACTATACTATACTTTACACCCCTGGAGATTTGATACCACTTGAGAGTTGTCATATCTTTGGGTTAATCTCTATAAAACTTTTCTATAAAAAAATTAAAATGTAAAATATCCATATTGTTGAGGATGGTCTACAGGTAACGACTTCAGGTAGAGAAGATAACACGAAAGTTTTTACAGCTAGACGGCGAAGTAATTGTGAAGTATTTTCCACAGTCATGTTGACCATGTGTTATTCTACTTAAAGCTCGCACTGGTGTACCTCCGGGGTTTAGAATAGCTGCATAAGCTCGGTATTACTCATGTGCCGAACATTTCCGTCACTCTATAGGCGATATCGAATTCGTTGTTTCCAAAATGAATGCACTATGTGATGTAGTAATGCTTAAACTGTATTTTTACTCATTTCCCTACATTGTAATCGAGCTCAGTCTCAGTTTCTTTTGGAACCCCACATGGCCTCTGACTTCCTAACACGCAATGTCTACTGTGAATGTAAGGGCTAGGCATTAATAAGTAATGATTTCCCTCGCGGTAATTGACTACCTCTACTAGGCAGTAACTATTGTCACTGCCAAAAAATAGATGGTACAGTTTGATTATATGGTAATATTCAAACTAGATGTACTGTAGCTCTGGGGCATCCGGAATGCTCAATACGTGTCTTGCTTGAGTTGTCCGGTAATCTTAGCGCTGATAACTAAAAATGGGACTTCCGCGTATATTGTAAAGAATGTGGAGAAACATTTATTGAAACTGAAAACCCCATTGTGTTCTGCGCCATTATAACCGCTTACTAGTTGGAAGTGGGGCCGCGAGTGCCTTGTCCAAAAAATTATTGGCCCAACGCTCAGAGTTGCAACACATGTTTAGGTGTGCTTGGACTACATCACTGTGCGGAGTGAAGCATCGGAGCAGTTACATAATAATATAATGAAATTCTTCATCGCAGTTGGCACAAAAAACTTCATATGCCCACTGTTAATTACGTCGTTCCTTCCGTTCCCTGAGAAACTTGGCTTAATCATTGGTCGGAATGGTCAAAGCTCTGACAGGGATTTCGCGTCCATCTTGGACAATGCCAGAGTCGGGTGAATTAAATTAGTACAACGCAATTTTGCTGTCCATGAACCAAGATAAACCACCAGCGCTTGCCGGAGATACATAATAACTTTCGTCCGCTTTCATCAACTTTCTAGTGAGTGCTTCTAGGCTTTGCTGTGTTCGAAACTTTTTCTCTTGCATTTCTATTCCGAAGCGGATATGGGGATTTTCTCATATGTTTTGCTTTATCATTTTGAAACAGTTACACTACAATTCGATCATGAGAGGACTCAGGATGCACTCGGGTATGGATAATAAACATTAACACCCTCTGAGATCTAGGGTTAGGCTTGAAAAGAAGTATCGGCGATGACGAAATTCCATAAAAGGATTTACGGATAACCATTCACCTTACTAACTGTTTGGCAAAAAGGTGTGTTTAGTATGCCATTTTTGGGCTATTATGTACAATTTGTATGGTGTAATCACATAAACGTAATGAACACTGCGTTGGTATACACACAAGCCACCTGAGAATACCACATAATTTCCCGTCTCAGCAGAACATGACCACACTCAAACGAATATTGGGTGAATTTGCGCTGCGAGGCAACCCGCGTGACGTGCATCGACAAAACAATTCGAAATTTGGTCTGTTACTAAAGTATCCGTCATTTATCACAAAATACAAGCCACTCTTAAAATCCAGTGCTGACAAATGTCTGATTTTGCTGGCATCATGTTCAACCAAATGTTCTCCGACAGCACATTTTATATAAATTCCATCCTGGTCTTTCTGAAATAAACAAAATGGAGCTCTTTGTTTGATGCTCAGTTCATCATAGTTTGTCAGACGCGCAAATGGGAACATGGTTGCTACATCAACATTTAATTTACTGTTTAAAACTCATTCCTGGCGGTTTTTCATTTTTTCTCTACCACACTGTCGTATCCCAAGACTCTAGGGTTTTCCTCACCTCCAAGCATTGGAACTTTAACCCAGCCCCCATATATTTCGGATGAATACAGAGAAGCCGAATTCCAAGCCCAAAATCTTGGCCTACTATGGTTATTTGTCGCTGCGGTTCACAGTTAAACGACAAATAAACCTGCGTCAGAAAGAGCCCTTTACGTAACAGAACAGCGAGATCCAATTTTCGAAACATTGTGGATGGAGTGAACCCCATCTTAGGATGGGGTTTGACGTTCATCAAGTGAGACCAGATTATACCACAGATGTCAGGTCCTACAGACCGTCAATTGTGAGTCCCAGTTTGGTCTGGGCGGCTTACTTGGCTATGGTTGTGTCGTCCTGATGAACGCTAGAGTCGCTTCTTGTGAACGCATGTTACGCCAGGTATTTATATTTAAACGGATTGAGGTGGTTTTTACATACAGTAAAACACAGGCACGAGCACACATCAGTTAATCTGCACCGGAAAGTACAACTTACATCGCTCAAAATACAGGGTCTGGGTGTGTGATAATATCCATGACAGTGGATCAGCTTCTTGCGTCATGTGCAATGTGAAGTTGGCACACTTAGATTCAATCTGCTGCCTGTAGAACGATCCAAAGGACCATTGGAATGCCACTCAAGGGAACATGCCTGAAAAAAATAGGATGATAGATGTCATTCGAGGGATCGACAGAACTCAATACCTATCAGATGTATTGGCACATTCAGTGCAGTACAAATTGCCGAAATTCATCCGGAATAATCTGAACAGATCTCCAAACTGTGTGCGTCCACTTAAGTAATATAATTTTGTTTTATAAGCCTGTGGCTAAAAGGTTGCTTAATTTCCGCCAGAGCTCATTAACAAAATGCACATCGTACTGCAACACAAGTTGCGGATTAATTTAATCTCTTAATCGACTGTGGATTAACGAGAGATATGTACAGCCAGTTCCAAGCCACGTGCGAACTATATCATACTCTATATCACAAAAGCACAAACCAACACTCCGTGTTATTTCTGTTGTGCAAGAGACACTTGAGGTAATAGAGTGATCGTACCGCCACGTAACACAGTGAAACCCAGAGTTTATTGAGTGATTATAATTTTTCACTTGTAATCGAATGTAGGAAACCTTCAGGATATCAAGGACAGTATCTCGTGCTAAAGTTATAGTCGGTACGTGTAAGTTACTGGTCTCATTCTACACTCAAACGTTAATTTTCATTGTTTTCAACAAAACTCAGAGTTTGGGAATAAACCAGGAAAACTGGTAGAGTTGACAGACTCAGCACAGCGTTATCTTACCAGTCAGAACAATCTTTTCCGAAACGGCCATCTCCACTTGTGTGTTTTGCACAGACGAATTTCGCCAATGACCACTCAGACCCATCAAGCAATAGGTTTCCTGCAACACGACGTTTAATACCATTTTGGAAAAACTGCACGCCATTGTGTTGAGTCTTGGTTATTTCGTTCTCTAAACACTCTAACCTTCAGAACATTGTCTTCTCTTACATATTTTGCCTAGTCTTCTATACCTTACAACAGCTTATACTTGAAACTTGATCTTCAAGTTTCAGTGTCCTGCTCTACTAGGGTACAATGCCGTCACATCTAGATGATAAAGTGATTTGATGTGCATTGAAAAATCCGCTTGAGCTACACAAAGTAGGCAAGACGCGTGTTTATTGCACAATGTCGTGGGACTAACTAGAAGCAGAGTGAAGAAAGGGACAACGAAATTAAGTTACACGGACAGTACCAGCAAATTTTGTGCCTGGTGCGATTGGATGAGATTGGCCTGGCTAGTGAAGTGGGTGAAAATCGTCGGAAGGAACTATTCGTGATAAGATGGAGGGAGGTGCTGAAATGTTTGTTTACTTCGAAGTCAATCGAGACATTTCTTTAGGTTTCAATGCACTTAAGAAGATATTTTAGTGACTTCAATATGAGGAAGTTGTATTCTCAAACAGAGCGGGACTGGGCAACAATATATCCAGTGGATGGTTTGAGTTTAAACGAATCTATGGATAAATGTGACGGAAATAGAGAGCCTCCTGCGTCTCACAACGTGAAAAAGAACACGTGGAAATCTAGCAGAGGCTATTTGGCTATGATGAACCAGTAGCAGTTGCCTGATTGGGCCATACATAATTATTTTACCGCAGAATTCTGTTGAACGGGACAATGGAAAAGGTGAAGGGTTAGTAGCTCTTGAGTTGAACACAAGTCAGTGAAGCGATGGCGAAATGAAGCTCTGGGCCACTGGGTACAAAAGAATGTTCCCCTGACCAGCGAATAACTTAATTCGGTACAGCCTTCAGCTCCATGTTCGTTCCAGGCATAACTTAATTGCATCCAGTCACTTGGTTACAAATCATAATGTCAAACACTAGTCTGCTGATTGTTTTGTTTTCCTTGGGTATCACTCGATTGCTGTCTCAGGCCGATCAGCGGGTCGTATTCTGGACGTTACCAACTCAAAAAAACGGAATGCTGCAATCTTAATCTTCTTAGGTCAATAATATTCAATAATAAACGCAATAAACATAATGAAATGAAATAGCAGCCTTCTTGGAAGGGAGTGTGGGACGGGACCACTCTCTTTAAGGATGAGTGCTCCAGCAAGTGACCGGTCAAATTTACCGGACCGGAATAACTGACCGGTCTGTCCAAAAACAGTATTTTTGGTTACGTGATGTATACATACGTCCGTATTTAGTATTTTCCGGTCACTGTCTCTTCTAAAAATAGTTATGAACCATGAAGCCTGAAAGCATTCTTCGGGATGTATTTCGGCGGAGCCTTCCTCAAAAGAGGACTTCCTGGGCTTAGGAAACACCGAATCCAGCAACATGTTATCCACAATGTCGGCACTTTAAAATGATGCGACTTCCAGATCTGTTTCAAAAGTCTGATTGTCGGGTGAAATATACATGAGCAGAGAATAACAGAGAGTAACTGCACAAGTTTACATTCATTTTGAATTTAGCTACCCATCAGAACCTTACCAGTGGTTCTGTGTCGATACCGTTCGCATACCATTTGGGTAAATGGAACGAGAGCATGCACATGTTTTCTTATTCGTAGTGCGGTCCGATAGTGCGCTTTTGAGATAGCCATGTGACTTCATTTAATTAATAATATAAAAACGATTGTTGGCAACATGTATGTTACCATTTCCTCGTATCAGTAACGTTGGAACGGAATGAGACATATTTATTGAGGTTGTTTACATTCTGTTCTCAAGCTGGTGTATTTCTACCGTTCTAAACAAGGAACGCTAATGGATATGCTAACAGCTAGGTTTGGTCTTTGGTTTCTCTGTCCACCAACGCTGGTATGGGCAACGGTAACGCCGCAATTTTTGTGGCAGAATCCAATCGGTATTGGATTGTCACCAAATACACCACGTTTGGATTTGTCTTATCAGTCGCCTAAAATTCTCCATTTCGGGCGACGTTGGCCGTTTATCCATTGTGTATTCATCCTCATGTTTTAGTGTGCAGCCAAAATACCGGATTTCATGTGTTTACACAAGAGACTGTCCAGCTATTTAGGAAAACCATCACACTGTCGCCTGATAAAGTCCTCATTCATCTCAATGACCACATCCGAAATCCTACAGTGCCCGAAAGGTTAATTGTGTCTGAGTTAGATGAAGAAATGCCACAAACAAGAAGTTCACTTAACTCGCGCGTCTGAACTTCACATGGGTTTGAGAGGTGCCTCTCATCGACCTAGCTAGATTGATTTTCCAGCTTGAGGCAGCATCCATTTCGGGCTATGTCGATCTTAGAGCCAGACTTTGTCAGTGACTGTTGTGTTTCCCAAAAAATCTTCGCGACGCTGCGAGCCTTGAATGCGCAATAAGCTTGGTTAGCACTTCATCAGGTTTTGTATGAACCAGTTTTATAAACTAACTAATTCTAGAGAAGGTGCAGGTTAATTCCATGCCGTCCATTGCACATGAAGTAAATTGTTGGAGTCTCTTGACAAATGGGATTAAAAGAATTTGTTCTGATGTGACCCCTATAACCGCTGAGATTACTAATAGCAGAAGCATGTTGCTACGGCGCAACTGTCCACAGTCATACGGCGAGAAGTTACCCCAGTATTCTCAGGCGAGAAGGAACGCAGAAAGCCAAACCTCATCTCAAATTTTCAGGTCCATTATCGCGTACCATCTGCTGGTCAATATCATGCGGTTTTTACAATTTGGGCTTGCGCACCAGTGCGTTCGAAATTCATATAACGACGAGCAGACCGCTAGTTCAGCCCAGAGACCTCATCAGTCCGGTTGAATCAACTGGCTTCATATCCACTAAGGCGTTCGGGAATTGTACTATCATCTAAGTAGGAGAAACTAGAAGGGAAGTTAAAATATGGCGTTGCAGAACACAAGAACCACACACTCCTACCTATAGTCGCTCACCCTTCTAAACACTGAAAAAAACATTCACTGCTCTGCACCCGATTAAAATGTCAAGGCCTAGCCAATGCCTAGCTGTGCACGCAGACAAGTGCTGCTCTTTGGTAATTCAAACAACCTACCTATTTCAATCAAAACGATTGTCACGTCATATCCGCAGTTTGATCAGGGCCTGGAAATACTAACCGATAGCCCACATCTCTATCAATCGAACATCTTGAATGTTGACTGCATACCAGTACATATCAGCCAGCTTCTTTTCTCCCTATTTTTCCTTTTTGATTTCGAGTAGTTCATCAACTTCGGAGGTCAACAATGGTGATTTGAACGCTATTTTTCCACCACTAATCGACCCAAATATCGTTCACCATCGTGGGTCAAATTTCTCTGAAACTTAGTGACATAACGGTTAGCAAAATTATCGGGAATCATATCATTTAAAAGTGCATGTTTCTGGAGACATCAGGAACTCGTATTTTGTCCGAAAAGGTCGCTACCCAAATTATAACTTAATTTGATGAATTCAGTTAATGAGTTCATCCTCGAGAAATGCAGCGTAGATTCAATTAATCGAAGTATTTCACAATCTGTCAGCCAGCCTTAAATAAATGTTGTCTCACTGATCACAGAAAGTTATACAGATAGGCTGACAGACATACGAGATGTTTGCTTTCTTTATGGAGCTGAGATTTTTAGATATGGTGATTCAAATTCCAGAAGAGAAAGAGAAAGAGCCTAAAGACATTGTTGCCCACAAAGAGGGACGTCTGAATTCCATTTTATAACCATCAGACCATTTGTCATTGTAAAACAGCAAGGTCAGCGTTCATACAATAACACTGCCTTCTCCAAAGCAACCTGGCCATTCCGTGGTGATGCAGGAAATTTTCGGTTTCACTTTTCATCACCTTACTCTTCACTACCGAATAAAGCTTGTTGCGAAACTCTTTTATAGGAAGAATCAAACTGTCCACTGTGTCTGGTTTTCTCACAGTGTACGATTTATCTATGGACTAAAAATAAGCAATGCGGTTTTGCAAAGATCTCTTACAGAAGGTCCAAAACCTCCCTGATTTCCCGTAAAAACTGAGTACATGTTAAAAAGTTTGCCATATGTATTTCCATTTTGAAGTAATACTTTTGTACGTGACCCTGCTTAAAACTTGATCCCTTGTCGACAGGCACTAGGAATAAAACTACTCTGAACATCAAAGCCTGGAATGCCTGAGTAACAATGTATTTACTTGTAGGGTACAAGTTTTGAAGATGGCTGGGGTTCTCGGTCATTTGAAATCTTACGTTCATTTAATTTGTTTGGCTAGTTATTGTCAGACTCACAATTCACGGAAAAGGCGTCAACTATGATGTGACTATGCGTGTAAACTGCTTAGAATATTATCACCGCCTTTGTGATTCCTTGTCACACTGTTCTTGTAGAAACGTAAAAGACGAGGATGGGTTTTCATGTTGTAGTTGTATTGGCAAGGTCGGAATTTCCAAATTGGAATTACTAGCCCCTGATGTCTACATCTTACCACCCGTCGAAACATGTCTTGTGAGGCTCCCTGGTATTTGTCTGTACGTGACGGTCGGTTTAATTGTTGGGGGATTAGCTGATGTCACAATATTACCAGATCATGTGCAGGTGATGGTACTCGTTTATCGTATTCGTACAAGTGGTGGCAGCATCATGGGTAGCAAAATCCTTTATTATTTCCTCGCGAGTATGCTTCTGAAAGAATCGCTTGCCCTGTTATGACTTTGATTGGGCAGTTCAGAATGACATGATATCCATGTGCATCGCAGTTAGTTCTCCTACTCGTTGATTCACGCACACTAACCGTCCTGAGTTCTCCGATTACTCGAGCGACACACACCGTGTCGGCTATTCTTCATTGCCAGCGTCTTTTCCAAATGATTGCCTGTGCCATATTCTGTAATCGTCTTGTGAGTCACGACCCTGCTTTCTCAACTTGCATCCTGAAAAAATGTCCGATAGTGTTTGTCCTTTTTTCGTTTTCTGGTCTCTGTCCGTGCCTCGATTTTCGCGCAAAACATTATTTCACATTCAAGAAATAATGCAAGGCGACGTACCCAACTTTTGATGACATGCTTTTTCTAAACCTTTCTCCTTTTTTTCTCCTTAGTTTCTGCTGCTTGGTTCTTCATGCTTGTAACAGCAATGTTAAAAAAATAAATTCAGTAGTTAATGCGCCAAAATCTTGCCGCATGATGTCATCCGGATTGTCTGAAATTCTGTCTGCGCGACTTAAGATTTCACCAACTCAGGATGATGTCGACCATACTGTCTGGCTTCGTTCTACCGTTTGCTAACTTTGTTGAATAAATACTCTGATCCAGATACTGTCCCTGCACAATTTCTAGTTTTTGTGTCGGAGAGAGGCAGCATTCACACGTAAAGACAGTGGCAACTGTTGCAAACCAAAAACAGACCTTGCGATTTTTTTATTGTTTCAACTTTTCCTAAGATATTATTAGTTGTGCGAGGATATTCGGGAATTTCGCTGGATACTTCTTCCAGTAAGTGGAGTCAGTCGATCCTTAAAGAGCGAGAAGCATGGTATGGCTGTTTTGCGTTATTTCTAATCATCAGCGGTGCATATCTCACGACATACTAGTGTCTCGAACTTGCGACCTGCCGGCTAGTAAATTGAAGTTCCATCCGTTTTGTTAAAAGCGGCTGTTCAGCAGTGTGGTTGACTCGTACGTAGACTGGATATATGGCAGGATCAGACAGACATACAGACAGGATTAACAACTGGCCGGGAGGCCGAGGGTTCGAAGCTCTTTGGAGTTCCGTGGGATGGGCACTGCTGATCATTTCCAATATCGATGAAGCAGCTGTAAACTTTTTCTCTGCTGTCTCAGCATAGTTTGGCTTCACTAAATGGATAAAAGTTTTGTTAAGAGCCAATCACTTTGTAGTTCGAAGACACCCGCTTCGAAGCATCAATGAATCAGTGTCATGTTTGTTGGTAGTACGTATGCAGACGACGAGTTAATGGGTTAAAGGAGAACGCGGTACATAGAGCGCACCTTAAGTTTTACCGGAAAACCTTGAAAACCTCTACAGACACAGTGTTGTGGTTCCCGATACGGAAATTTGAATGACGCATAGGTTCGACAATCCCGAATATCAGAAGGAAAAATTGGGTACAAAATTCCTCGGCACTATTTGCACAAGGGTAAGCAAATTCGCACAGTAAACCTCAATTACTCACGCTCGTAGCGTCAGTAAGTGTACCAGTCTGTCACTGACCGGTACAGTGCAGCGTCAACGTCCGCACACCAAACAACTGCGGGTGTAATGTTGGCTCAGTTGTGTGGGTTGCGGTAGGCCGTTCCGACGACAGTCTCGTGATTCCCATTGGCGGTGCGGTCCACATGGACAAATCAAGCCAGGCTCAGCAAAAGGAACAGGAACGCGCATGGGTAAGTGGGTCAACTGCGCACATTCACACACGGACACAATATACGGGCAGGTGAGCAAAACAGGTGGAGATCAAAAGAACGTAGGAGTACGCAAGTGAATGGGAATATTATCATCAGGTCAGGTTAGATTCAATAGCTAGAATTAATATACAACTAAACTATTCAGTCAATTGGAAAATGTTTGTGACCGACTGAATAGTCATCGTTTCAGGGAGGTTTGGTAAACAATCGATGGATTTGAGTTGCCCAGCATTAATGGAGACAGAAACTGGTGGCAGCCTTGCAGTTGGACGTTCCGTATAACAGTCACTCAGAGCCCAAGCTTGATTTGGGACTTTTTTTTGTTTCTCAGAGCAACACTGCGCACGACAAAGTAAGGTAGTCTTGTATTCTGGGCGCCCACAATGAAGCAGGGGACTTCTGCTAGGAGCTATTACTTTATACCTACTAACTATAAGTTTTTAACAAAACATCATGTTTCAGCCTGAATGGGGGTCCGCTTATTTAGTAAAAACGGTCTTTTTAGTCCTGAGTTTGATCAACATTCATAAGGCCAGTTAAGTGCTGTAACCGTTCGACCGTATTCAGCCCAAGTCCACTCTGTTCATCCAGACCAATCAAACCCCCATGCATTATGTCCAATTTTTCCGCCCCATGTATTATGTACCAAGCCACACACAGTTGTACTAAAATCTACTTTACGAAACAGACAGGAGCATTCCTCACAAAATCCAGTCGATCAACCGAGGGACTGTAAGTCTGGATACAAAACTATGCCTTATCTATCGCGCGATACAGTCTAACCATGGCTGTTGTTAAAGCAGTCTTGAGAGTTTTTTCCGAACAGAAAACAATAAATTGATGGAACTGACTGAAGCCAGGCAAGTTACTGTATCCCGATCTTCGGAATAAGAACGAGAGCCGGCTGATCCACAGCTAGGTTGTTCACGTTCAGTGGGTTTATTCTGGTTTATAGCGTTAAATTCACGATCTTCAGAAGGTAGTTGGACGAGTGAAAATAACGTTCTAGCGTCTTCCGACCTTTGTTTCTACAGTTTATTGAAATGGATAAGTCAATCTGAAATTTTTAAGTTTCTAAAAGGAATGGCATGTATCTCAACTGTTCCAGTGGCTTTTTTCACTTGTCATAAATCGAATTTATTTTGTGTAAGACTTAGCTTAATACGGGGTGAAGTTTGGACCATCCGCCACATGCTACCGTCTACCACATGCTTCCAGATGTGGATGGTTTATTGACATCCTTCGAGAGCATTTGTGTCATGGATTGTACGTCTCATGATTCGGTGTGCTCATGAAAGCAGGAAAATTTTTGGGTTATGCCTACGATTTAAAATGCTGGCTGCAGACAAACCTGCTAATGGTTCACATGTTTCTCCCGGGCATACCGAGAAGCTTCCCCAACAACATGAAGAAGAGCCTGTTTTTTCTATCACTGCTATCGTGGATTTCAAACTTTAACAAATCTACAGAAAACAGCGCCTCATTCTTCAGGTACATCACGACATGAGATATGATCAAAGACTGCATAATATGAACTCTATGATCGGTTGTCACACGTCAAGCTTTATAAAAGCGGTAAACTCACAGAAAATGCAACATTCCTCTTAATTATAAATATGTTTGTAACGCATGCTAACCATACTAAGATAATTTCGCTCCCGATGGGGCTGTAATCTTGTGCAGCGTTAAAATGTAATGAGCAGAACCACCACTCATAAAGACATGTAAGAGAAAAACGCGTTCATAGTTCATTCATACAACAAGTCTACTGATGTGAAATTTGAAACCAGTTTGCCAATAAATAAGTGAGAGGAACGCACATAGCTTCCAAGCTTAACCCTAGTTTCCTGTAAGGAAACGGTTAACTTCAAAGCTGCTGCTAGCCTGAGGACATTGAATGGAAATGGGGGCTATTCCTCCGGTATACGTCCCCGTCTTGGGCTTTGGCGATAGTTTCAAATGAGTGCCCCTAGAAAGTCACCGGATCAAAACCAACACAGAATTGACCACTGTATGGTGGACGTTTTCACTGGCCAACATATATGGGTGAAAGGCTTGAAAGGGGTTTTGGGTACGATCTATTGTACTGGACCTTGTAACTTAAGGTTCTTTTGTGAGTTCAGAAATACCTAAAACCTCACTCCCTCAGCAGGGGATATGGAGCAGTTTACAGTCTCAGCATAATACATTCATTTGCAAACTAACTTGATTTTGCGGGAGACTCACCCGGAACCCAGCTGAACATCTAGTTTCTAATGATTTAAACAACTGAATGTGGTGCACCTGGCTTTCCCATGTTTAAGTCGACATGATTTTCGAGATGCTGCGGGCGATACATTATATATATTATATGTATTATACATAAAAACTCTTCGGTAGCCTACGACCGGCTTTGTCCTTTTGGGGGCTTAAAACATCATAATCGAGAGATTCAACTGGGTTCCAGGTGAATTTCCTGCAAACTGATGTGCAAATGAGTTTATTTTGCTAAGCTCGTGCTATTTGACTCAAGTGTAAAATAAGGTTGACGGGAATTCGGGGACTGCGCCTACCTAATAATCCCGAAGAAGGGCGAAACTGGTCGTGGGCACTCGAAGAGTTTCCAGCAACCTTATGAGTAGGGTATAACGTGAATTTACGGTCTCTTTTATTAGCTTTCAAAACGGGTCAAACCCCATTGGTCGTGTGAAGTGCATTGTATGCCTTTGTGAACTGGTGTTTTGGTTCTCCTTTATTTCAAGATATAGTCATGTAATAAATATATGTCCAGGTAGTATAAACTGGCCGACAAAAGGTTCAACTTGAAATATGTCCCGAATGACTTAGTCCTCACCAGCAGTGGCACATGTGCGATCCTTTTTTCCCGTTTCTCGTGAAAAATAAACTCCAGATGCCAAGAATAAGTAAACAAGCACCATTCCAAATATGGACATTGGATTGAAGTGCACTAGTCGTCACGTTATGATTACGCCTTGTATGTGTCTTGCTTGTGTGCACACTTGCACTCGGAAATCCATTGCCCCATCAATGAGTGAAGAGCCAAGTTCCGATCACGTCACTGATATGTCAACCACCTCTTCTGCTGAATATCTGGCCAACACGTTATGGGTTGATCAAACGTGTTTTAGAATCTATCCGTATGACGGGCAATACCATAACGCATTGGATTTAGCTGCACAAGGAACACGTCCATCTAAAGGTACACTGAAGGTTTATTTTTAGCATACGTACTTAATCTCGGCCGAGGAAAAGGAAAATTCCAACCAATTTAGTTCAGAACTGAATTCGAGCTCCACAGCTGAGATCCTCACAACTAGGAGATCGTTTAGTATGCTCTCCACAAGTAGAAAATAAATTGTTGCTTATTTGTAGGTTCAGTGACGTCTCCTTAGACAGATTCAACCATCTGCAACAATCGTTTAGGCAACCGGACACATGTTGCGCACTGGTCGTGCATTACGTAGAAAAGACCAATGGGTAAATGTCACGTGACTTAATCGCTAGTTAAGTAGGTGGAAAACTCACCTGTTAAGCTAGAGCTTGTTGGTTCCTTTCTCTTCATTTATTCCACAATTCCTACAGCAAACCAAATTAAAAATACTGTGAAACGATAAAAGATTGCTCCTAAACACAGACTATCCAAGGGGACTGTATTCGATTGATCCAACTGGTCTCACAGTTTTCAAGTCTATCCGTAACGTAAAAATTCGTGAAGTAAGCGCATTGCGAAGGCGTTCTTACCAACTTTCAAAGGATGAAAGCAAGCATGCTGTAGGGAACCGACCGTCACTTGTCTACAATCCATAGGTGTAGTCCATGTTTAAAACCAGTGACGAATAACTGCAAGAAGCTGCAGCATATTAAACAGACGAGGGTATATGAATGCAAATGTTACCATGGTGTTTCTTTTCGATGTCTCCTATAATTGTTCTTGTCTATTCATTCAACTGTGTAAAACCTACACCTCATCCGTCGAACAGCAACCTTGCCAGGCTGGGGATTCTGCTTGTAAAATATTTCCGACGGAACTCCATGTATTCTGAGGCCCTCGCTATTGTTGACGCTCCCGTTAATATTGCGGCGAACTCGGCAAACGACGAACCTTTTGTCGTCGTGGAAGATAAACTAACATTTCGGCTTGTTTTCAGGTGTTAATCACGAAAATATCTCTGTTCCTAAGGTCAAAATTTCAAGCATGGTAATGTTGATTATTTGCGACCACCGAGTAAATAGTAAATTCCTCTCCGGGATATGTATACCTGACGGCACCAGTATTCAGCAACAGAAACCTCGGCACATGAAAGTGCTCCAGCTTCGGTCTAGGCATGCTTTTCAGATCATTTTGAGTCACTTGTAAATCATTCTCCTAAATCACATGGGATCACTAATGCTGCCATCTGTACAGACGAAAAAAATACATCACATATTTATGGCAGTGCCAGAAGAATATTCCTGCAGGTGGAAGGTATGTTCTGGGAAGGCTCGGATATAGATTATGCTTCGTAAATATTAACTGAGGTTAAGTTCCCACCAAAAAATATACATGGTGAGAACGGTGATTTCGCAAGATGTAGATGGCCTATAATCAGTGTCTTCTTTGCGTATTGCGGGTTATGTTACACTACCAAATCATATTTGTCTTAAATCACTCACTGGTGACGTCGGCAGTGCTAAGGAATGTGCCACTGCAGCCTATTGATGGAAAATACAAAAGGTTGCTGTTTATGTCAGGATTCTCTGAATAACATTATCCAATCAGAGGGGCAACTAAGACCCTTACCACTGTGCCGGAAAGGCGATGCCAGCACCTGGTCAGTCTGTGGAAAAAAATAATTAGCTGATAATTCGCAGCAGGCGTTCGTCATCCGTTTAAGTGATTGGGGAAACTTCTCAAAGCAGATCTTCTGTGCACAGGAGGTAGTAAATAGCAACAGTGCAACCAGATCGACTGTTTCTCAGTCCATTTTTTTCTGGCAAGTAAATACATGGCATTTCGCGAATCAATTTAAATGATTCGGCTAGGTTTATCTTAAGATGTGCATCGAGCAGGTGGATGGGGGTCATGTTTACCTCGGGCATTGTGACCACACAGGAAAACTGGTTTGCGTCACTTAACTGCAGCCAGTTGCCAAGTGGTAAGCCCATAAATATGAGGTAGAAAAGAAAAAAAGGGAGGACGAACTGCGTTTAAGTTCGGACAGTTGATTCAACCCTGAGTTTCATTTTGTGCAGTCAACTGTTGCTGAAATATATTCCCAAGCTCAACAGATTACTAAGGTTGAATGTCTTGAGGGTCATTTCTTTGATGAATCTCGGACAGATGTACATTATAGCTTGGGCCATTAACTCTCTCCCGCAAGGCTTATTCATTGTTTGGAATATTTTCGAAACCACTGTATTCGCAATCTCCGTCACCATCCACACCATCGTCACCATGGATCGTCAGTCCGTAAAAAAATAATTGGCAAATGATTCGCACCAGGCGTTGGTCATCCGGTTAAGTGATTTGGGAAAGTTTTCAAATCAAAAGGTAGTAAATAGCAACAGGACAACCAGATCGACTGTTTCTCGGTCCATTTGGCATTTAGCGGATCAATCTAAATGTGAATTGATCAGGCGGATGGGGTCTTGTTTATCTCCGGCAGGGTTAGCACGTTTTCACCATCACTATCCACACCATCGTCACCATGAATACGCGAAAGCAGCTTGGCCTGATTAATTAAAGGTTTTCTGGTTCACGGTTCACAAAGGATATTACGGTAAGGTTTTATTAGATTTAGAGAAGCGTTTCGGAAAGCCTCCGGATCGTTTTTGTCACCCACGTATATTCAAACTTATTTACGGAAGCTAAATAGGGCAGAACTTGCAGTTTTTTGGTTTGCTCAGTTGCGCCGATCGGTAACAAATTTTCTCAAACTTTGTGGGCGACAACCATGCTTTTTGCAAACACCCAATTTATCACAACGTTTCGCATCAGTTGGCCTTTTTTCGGTGTTTTATTTACTGAATTTAGAACAAAAGTTGCACGTATCACAGGAGGAAATCTCTGTTTTGCTGCCAACTTTTACACGAAAATATAGGTTTTTCTGTCGCGAAATAGTCTAACATCCATAAATCCATCCCTCTTGTTATGCAAAAGTAAGTTGTGTCAGAAGAAGTAGTGATGGTAGGGAAATGCAAACGGGATGTTAATTGCAGCGGCACGCAATGTGCTACCATAAATTGTGTCAGTAGCGTCGCCAAGCAAACATCCATCTACCAATTCCTCGTCCTCATTGGAAGTTTGTGACGGCTTTAATTTATATTCTTATCCCCGAAAATTCAGCTTGTTTGGGCTTTCGCCGGTTCGAGTAGTTTGATCATTTTCTTTCCTCCACAATAACTGGAAAGCCTGGCATATAAAGTTCGGTTTATTAGTCACATTCTCGTTCGTACCGATAGTTACACTCCAACGAAACTTGTTACCATCAAGGCCACTGAGAATATACAACTACACCTTGTTTCGTAATTTAAGACCAGGACGGCCTCCGGGCTATTGTGTTGTCAAATGAATTCTTTACAATTAGCCTCCTTGTTGTTAGTTCCGTTTAAATCAGGTACACAGCGTGCAGGATTGTTCATTGCTTGTGACTTACTTTAATTCCCCAATGCTAGGGGTAAGCGCAAATAAGACGGTAGGCCAGTGAAGGCGATGGCCTGCAATAATTCAACGTAGATAGTGCTAATGTTAACGAGTAATTGGTTGGGAGATAGAAAATCTGAGCACCGAGTACGTTGGCATAGGTACGAACATGTCACTGAGAAATTTATTCGGGTTTGTGCCGCCATCCCCAAACTAGATGGCCGACATCGTCCAACGTGACTGAGTTGGCTGATCAGATTTTTCATGTATTTCTTCGAGGTCTCACGTTCTTCCCAGTTTACGACCATCTCGATGCAATACAGTACTGAGTGAAACGCATTCCACTGGATGCAGGGCTTATCAACGTGAAAATTAGATACCATTAGATAACATGGCTGACATACGCGATCCTGCTCTGTTAATTCCACTGAAACACCCTCAAAAAGAGGACCACTTACATCTGGCGGGCTACTCGTGGCTGACTACATCTTCCCACTGACATCACAATCAGTCACACCTTCGCCGACACACAGCATGGGGGATTCGGCATCGCTAGCCTGATTTCGACCATCCGGACGTGGCAGAAAGCGCGTACGAAAAAGTTGTTTTCTCCCCAGTGTCATCAACCACGTAGTCTGGTTGGTTGATAAGCATACATTTTGTATGGTTGCTCAGCATTCTAGTTTTACGATTCGAGTCCAGGGAAGTGGTAGCTCTTTTCGAGGCGATTATGTGCAGAACAGGGCCCATGGCTGAAGTTTGCGAGAGCTGGTCGCCTCGAGTCTCTTGAACCAGATGTCTGTGTTATCAAAACACATGTGTTCTGGGATATGTATCCGTGGTATGGAACTCGGCTGCAGCCTGCTGAGGATGAAAGTTGCAGAAGTCCAGCCTAGCCATAATGATCAGATGATCTTTCGCCATGGAAAATGTAGTCAGCCGCATAGTTTGGTGCATATTCTGTAGTTGATCGTGGGTTTGTTTGCTTGGCTGAACAGTTTGATTGCTGAAGTTTCATCACCAATCGAGGTTGTATCAGCAAGGCGTTGTTATGGGGCGTAGTGGAGCGTAGCGACGGGTGGTTATGCGTAATCACCGACACATCGCTACGATCATCTCTGTTACCTGAGCTGCCTGATACCTGCTGCTTCTATAGCATATTCTCTAGTATTGCTGAATTGTGCAAGATGTTTGTCATTCTCATCAAAATCGGGTTGCAGAGGAAATAGGAATACACTATCTTGGAGGATGTTCGGGCATCTACTTGGATATATCTCACCATGCAATTCGGGAAAACCGAGTGACGATGACGTAAATAATCGTGGGCTCTCTACCTACTTATTATGGTTTATCAGTGACATACGGCTTTGAATGTTCCGTCTTGCCACCGACTGTGTCACTTGACCCCATTTAACGGACACCTTGTGCCTTAGGTACGAGTTTTTTTTCCGTGCCAACGCCTACTGCACCTTGAACAGCTTTCAGTAGTGCTTTTCCATTATCCGGCTTCTGGTCCCATACAAAGCATTCTTAGACTGGAGATTATTTCACCAGACTGCAAAATTGCTTATGCTACGGCTTCAAACGGAACGTTTCTTTTCTTTACTACTGTTCTCCTGCTCATCCCTACACATATGTCGCTAACAGTTTTTTCAGCCGGTGATCATAACTTTCAAATATAGGTAAAAAAGTTTGCTACAAAGTTTTATTACATAATCTCTGTGTACTCAAAAGCATGACGGAAACTTTTCGGCGGTGTCCTAAATGCCAGTACATAAGACATCCAAAGTGGAAACAACCAAAAATGCAAAATTGTGGAATGCGGTAAGAAACACCAGGATAATCCGAACTTAAAGCACTCATAAGTTGTTCAAAGTCACTGCCTCCAACGCTGTTTCCAGTTTCTACATATCTCAAGCTATTTCGGTGTCCAAGCGATTACATTCATCTACACACTTGGATTCGTTTAGAATAAACATTCTATCCAAAAGAACGGGACATAAATTAGGTAACCCAACAGTTAAACAACCTATGGTATTTTGAACTACCCAGCTATGTTGGATATCTTCTTCACACACTCTAAACGAGTATTGCGTTCTCGAATGCATTCCCATTCATTTTTGGTCCGACCGGCCTCGCCGAGCAAATTCAGACTTTGATTCCAGCCAGCAGCTGAGCTCATCTGTATTTGGACTCCATTGTTCAACTTTTCAGGCGATGGCACAAATTATGTCGCGCATTCACAAACAAAGTGTTGCTTTTTGCAATTCGAGCAATGTTGATTGGGCTTGAAATGGACACTCTTCAGAAAAAAATCAGTGCCTGCGTGATCGTCCGAGAGTATAATGGCTTAATTTTGTCTTTTCTTTCGCACGAGTTTGCGACCAATTTTATGTAAAAGGTTATTCTGTTATCTGAGCGATCAAATAAAATCAGGTGTTTTTGTTATGAATTCTATTAAATTCTATTAAAATAATTATTTGGCTAGAAGAACCTTTGGGCGCCTAGCTACCCTGCTACTGGAAATAAGTACAAGGACTGAGATGTTGCTAGGTTGCATAAGCCAAACGCAAACAATCAAGATGCCGCGAGTGGGTTCGAGCCGTGTACTTCCCGGTTAGAAATTTCGTCCATGAGCTCAGGGGTGGCTGGTGCAAGTTTATTGCTAATTGTAGAAACCACTTTCTGCTGCAGTAAGGAAAAGGTTTCCACCAACCAAGCATTGAAAATCCGATCCAGAAACCTCTCCCTCTCTTTCGATACAAGCGAGTAGTAAAGCGTTGACACGATGACCACCAAGGGAAGTTACTTTCGCACGGAAAAATGCTTGTCAACAATTTACCGCCATGCAAAAGCTAAAGTAAAAACCTTTTGATTGGACCACCACAGTGACTGCTCACAACTTTGTACGATCCTATGGGGTCAGACATATCCGGAGGACGAAAAAGCACTTGCCAAACGGAATGGCAAAGGCATTTCCGGCAGAACAGAAGCAGTTCTATTGCACCTCTTTTTTAAGACCAGCCACACGGTTCACGCATTATTCATCTTTCAACACAAATCTGGAGGCAACAGTTCACAAAAGCAATTTTTTCTTTTTCCTTTTTCTTTTTTCCCTTTTCCTTTTCAAATTCCTTTTTCCCTGAGAAACAATCAGAATCCGGACTTTTATGCTTGAGGATTGTGGAACGTTTTGTATGGACAGTAAGTCTAGTGTAGCCGGACGATCAGCCATAGGTCTCTACCGAATCGCCGAACTTACACATGTCCAACCGTCGATTATCAGCTTTAAACGAATTAGCGTTTACTCAAAGTTTACTTTGCGTTGGTCAATATATATATATATATATGTATATATACCTGATCTGGCACAGGGGATATCTAAACGTCAACTTCGCTCGAATGGGCTTGCCCATCATGGTGAGTTACTAGTCACGGGGTAGTGGGAGTTGAACCCAATTAGAATATCCATGAAAGATTTTCAAAAGATTTTCTACGCTGTTGCTGAAACCAAGGATGGACCAAGCTACAAGATCATCCGGCTTGTACCAATTCTCCTTTTTCAAACCCCTGTTGTCATATTGGGCGAAATTTACTTTGTAAATGTTGAGGAGCTTTCAGGTTCATTATTTACCTCTAGGCATTCTGAAATCACTCTCTCTCCATCCACCGTTCGAGAAGGACCTATAGCAAAACAAACAACTCACTTCGATACGAAGCTTAACATTTTGTAATTGAAATTAAATGTCCCTAAGATGAGTACTTTCATCCTCATGCCATTATTTACATTCCTCTGCCCAAAGTGTCTCCAACTTTTTTGACGTCTACTCTATTTTATAACTGCTCGCTGGTTATTGCTCAATGTCGGTAAATATCAGAGTGCGAACTCTTTCCAAGCATATGCGAGGGCCCTCTAGCTGGGCGATTAACAAAATGTCACACTGGTATTACTTGTTAATTGAATATTAAGCTGGAGGTTTGCCCCAGTGGAAATTGTTACAGACGGTTGTCAATGAATTGATATTCGACCTTCATATGTGTTGTCATATATCAACATATTGTGACCAAATTACATTCGCATGAAATAAACCTTTTTAAATATTTTTTCACCATCTAATCATCCATTTCAGCTGCCAGCATGGTGATGGACGGTACCTTACCAACCTTCAAAGAGAAACCATTAAACCCATATTTAATAAAATAACCGAAATTTTATCCCACCACCAACATACAATACTTCATTTGTTACGTTATGAATATGTCCCCTGGTATTTCGACTATTTACTGACCTGTGCCACTCCTGCTTGTTAAACTCAGTAATCAAGGAAAACAATGGCACGCACCACTGCTGTTATACCCAGCCAACACCGTAAGCTCATGCATGTTTGGATCCCATTTTTCTCTCTATGCGTCGTTCACCAGGATTGGAAACAGGCCTTCTCTAACTGGAAGCTTCAAACATCAAGTTATTTCGCAATTTGGAGGAGGAAGCTAACCCTCGACAATGGAAAGCTGGTATTTGTATGTGGACGAGTGCTTTCCGAAACGGATCCGATGGCCAACGAGGGTAAATACATTCGATGCCTGCCCACAGTGGGTACACCAAGGGTGTTCTGTAGATAGGTAGGCTACATTAGTTGGTATCTGAGTTATTAACCGTTCCAATGATACGTCCTACCAAACGGCGTACTTTGTCTTGTTCACCGCAGCCTCAAGTTGCAAGACTTTTCTTCGAAGTTGTCGACCCTCCCGTGTCCCTCCAAAAATCGTGATATGGAAAACTGGATTTGCTATTCGGTTTGTTTATCAACAAACCTGCATTCGCCTTATCTATACTTCAATAGAACTCAATGCATGTTTAACCGGGGTACGAAGTACGTTTGCAAAGTTGTCACTTGTGGCTTCAGAAAAGCGTTTCTTCGAGGCGTCAAAATAGCCCTAATATCTGGTTATGTAATTTGAATCCTCCAATCAGAGGACCGCAGACAACCTCAAACATCGAATCGTCAGTGCCTGCGCAGCATGTTATGGATCAGCTGTCGGGGCTAGGTTCACACTGATGAGCTGCGTAAATGGATACATACTGATACATTAGAATCATTGGATCTACAAGTAAGTGTTATCTGGAAGCGCATAGTGCATATCCAACTACCGCTTACTAAATGAAACACATTTTCCTCGCGAAGGACACGTCAGTAACAACCAATAAAGTCTGACATCTACGTGATTATGCTTACAATGAAATAGTGCATAGCCGGTTCCATTTGAGAGCAAGCTACTGCATTCTAGCCGGATTGCTCAGCAACATTTTTTCAATGTACGCTGGCGTGTTTTGTGGAAATGTCGGAAAAATCTTATTTATATCGTGTCACTGTGTTGTCCCACTCATATACGCCTCTCTAGTTGTTGTACCACTGTGTAGACACTTTGTTTTGGGTTGTTCCCCATGAGTAAGTGAGGTTGCACGTACCATGTATTATGGTATTTAAGGAATAATCCCCCCCTGTGACGCTGGTTATAGTTATTCATGCCTTTTTTTTCCATCTGCACCACGCATTCTCATCTGTTGTTCCAAAGTACACAACCGGATTTCGTTTCGCATCGCCAAACTCCCAATCTTTAACAAACTCATAGTTCCGTTGGATTTCAGCAAAATCATTTATTCTCATTCAAGGCTTTGTCGTTCAAGCTTCGAGCCAATGGTGGTGCCAACAGTTGGCCGTTCTAACAACCTGATCAGACCCCCTGAGTGTTCGTTTGACTGCACTTCTATCCCAGCCTATTTATATCTATCTGTTGTCAATCTCACACAAATCTGCAAGTGACATACCAGTTACTGTCTGTTCACCCCTTTCTCACATACTTGCTGCCTGGTCAGCTGTGACATATATATATATATATAAGTTTATCATAACAGACACGCCATAATCTTTAGTTCTTTTCCTCACACTACAGTTGAAACTGTCAGGTGAAAATACTATTTGAATCTTTCTGTTATTTTGCTTCAGTTCACTTTGTTGCGCCTTCATTTCTAATTACACATTACGTCCACACTGAAACAAATCCCTCTTGGCTGTTTTCTGTATTCTAGTTTTGGCTCCTCGGAAAACGTCTTTCCTACTGCTGACCCCCCTCAACGAGAATCTCTCGCACACTTACTCTGATTGGTTGATTAGGCCGCTTGCGTTAAAAGAATATTAGACTAAAATGAAATGTCGTACTTTAATGGGAGTTTAGAATTTCAGCGAGTGGAAAACTCAATGGCATTTAATTGGGATTAGGTGCCTGCACTGTTTCCCGTACACATTATAGATAGTAAGAAAGTTATCATTTGGTGGAAAGCTGCTCAATAGTCGTAAGAGTTAGAGGGTAGATCGCTTCCATGGAGTAAGTTGTGGGTTTGTTCACGCAACATCATGTGACCACACGATCATTCTTTAACGTCTACGTTAGACACCAGCGATGCAGCGCTACTAATGAACGTCACGAACCTTACTACTAATGCAAACATACCAACCTAACAATCCCTTGCCTGCAGGTAGTTTGTTTCGCAAGTGATCCCAATATATTCCCCACATATTCAAGTATGCGATCACCACACGGACATGTTTTTTCTCCCGGTGATAGCCAGGTTCACAGTAAATTGTTATACACGTCCAACTTTCAGGTGACTGATCCAATGATGATCGCCTCACGGTTTATAAGCGAAGATGTAATTGTGCCTAAGCTTGATAGGTTCGCCTAAATAATGGTGAGGTCTTAGGAGAGCTGATGTTGTCGATGTAGAATCATTCATTCAAAGTAGTGGAATTTTTGAAACTCTGTAGACCACTGAAAAAAGCCACTTTTTATTGATGAGGTGTGCCATTCATAAAGTGGTTGAAGCTTTTCAGCAGCCGACAACCGGCGTCGCCCTAATTTGTGCTCATCAGGCGCTTCAGGTGCATTTCCAGAGTTATCGTCAATTTGAGTATCCAGTTATATGCATTTAACGAAATACTCTCACTTGCAAAATAGACTGGTATAGATATGGAATTAATTTCAGGAATCCCATCAATAAAACACATTGTGATATCTCGAATACCCTGCGAACTAAAATAGGAAACGCGTTTCATGCATTTTCACCACATTTATATAAACATCATAGCCGAAAGATTTATCCGAAATTTGGCTGTCTCTTCTTAACAGTGACCTCGTTTGTAAACGTTAGTTCGTCACTGAAACTTGATGGGACATAAATTCAGGGATTCAAAAGGGTCATGTGTGACCCTTGAACTGTAAATTACAATAAGGTAGAGTGCAATTAGCCCAACAGATAGTCTTTTCACTGTGGCTGAATTTCAACAAACATCTCGAAGAGATGGCTTTCTGTGTTAATAGATCTTATTTGGAATGTGACAACGAAGGAATCTACGTAGCTGAGCACTCGAGAAAGATGAGTTTGGCCAACTCGCAAAGAAACAAAGTCGAGTCTGCGAGAGGCGCTGAGAAAACTAGTGACGAAAGCTGTTCAATTCAAACAAAGCAGACACGTATTCCCACTGATGCTCCATTTAGGAATCAGACACGTAGATTTGTAAGTGATAATATAAAGACTGATGGGACATAACGTGTGTAGTGCAAGCCAAGCAAAAGATGGTCAGTCGGTCAGTCAGCGTTGTGAAAGCCACGCACCAGAAAACAAGCACACCCCCACCACAAGCTATCACTCGAAATAAGCTGGTGTGGCGGTTTGAGGATAGCAGTCAAAAAACAAACATCGAACTGTCCGTTTTTTGCGTTATTGTGGAAATTTTCATTCTTCTGGTCACATTTTTAGCACTTTACGCATGTCTCTGTAATAGGTGCGTATCTCTATATAGGCCTCAGTGCAGTAATAATCGGGGAGTCCAACGCGAAGTAGATTTTGTTCTTCAAAGGTTGATGATTTCAGACACTCCCACTAAACATCCACTCAGCAACCGGTGACATTCTACTACGCCTCGTACCTGCAAGAATATCAGACCTTTAAGCGTGACTTGCTCACCGAGGCCCTATCATTTTCCAGGTCGCTTGTGTTCTAAACAGATTTCTCCAAACTTGAATCAAGGCAGTCTAGGTTTCACCGCCATGTATATTTAGATCCATTCCTTGCTGGCCCCATACAGGTCGTTTCGGTAAGTCAATGGTTGTAACTAGTGGGAAGAAGCTGGCCGATTTTGCATCAGGATGCTTACAGCTTCAGCAGGATTTGCCTTCTGAAGAAAACATTTGTTCACAATTGTGTCCATCTATTTGATCCGAAAAATTTCGCGCAGGTTACGCAAGTAAAATCTATGGAGTACCCGAAACTGCTGTCTGTACGATACCAAAGTTTTGCCACCACACACTAATGATGGCAGAATGAAGGTCCTACTTACTGAAATCTCAAGATCTATACAAAGTTGGAAAGTGCTTTGAGCGCGTTTGGCAGGGTGGTCGAATGCTGTGCTGACGCCCGCCATCGGGACACCTTTTTGCGGTCGAACGTCAGATACGTACTATACTTCTCGAAAAATATTTTCGGAGTTATCAGCACCTCAGTGGTCCCCCGGAATGTAAGCCGCTAATGATTTTGCTTGGCCTTTAATTACCACTTTTATGATAATTACTTCAACAGTATTCCATAAATCGAATGCAAAATTGAGGTAAATATATGGCGAATATCACACACCATGGTTCCATTGAAATGAAAGCCAGTATAAATCTCTAACCACCTATTTCCGGGCTGTTCCCTCACCGAATCAATGTGGATTTAACTATCTTACAGAGATGCATTGTTATCCTCTGTATAGATGACTTTAGCTTTGCTTTTCAAGATATCACTTATTATCGAGTTAGTAATACCGTCGTAGTCACCCGTTTGGGTCCCACACTTACTGAAATGCTCCCAACCATTACACGAAGGTCAGTATTTCATGAAGTTGTCAGCGCTAAACTTTGTAAACTCTTTGCTGACGCCTCTGGCGCACACTATATTTTCACTCTTTAATCATGTTCATAGGGTGCACGTCATGAAAAAGCGATGGGACGATGGTTTAGAATACGCAGATACGTTGATCACTAGATAGCTGTGCAATACACGCGCTTTGTCCGCTGTGAAGCAAACTAGAGTGATTAGCCCCGTACAGGTAGGATTTTGTACTAATAGAGTTTAGACGCAGCACTCTGGGGACCAGAAACGGTTATAATCCTCAGGAAGTGCACAGTGGAGAAATGTCTTTGGAAAGATCTCAGTCGAAAACGTTTAATTCAAACACAAGTCCTGAACAAAATTCAAATCAAAGCGATTACCACTTGAGGGCGATGAAATATTTGAAAAACCTTAGACAGAGACTAAAGGATTTCATTTTTTCCGGCAACAAACCTGAAGGGAATTTGGTCTCCCATTTTACTGTAGCCACTCTTATGGGTTTGTCTTCCTGCAACCCGCCCACCATGACAAAAGTTATGGCAGCAGATTGTTTCTTCCTCGGAATGATTGGATACGTACAAGCATAACTTGACGGGACAGTGAGCCAATCATCATTTAATTGACAATAACTTTGAACCCTGTTGTCGCCGATTGACTATAAATTATTCTGTCATCCAATGTAAATAGTTTGATGTTAGTTTTCGGATGACACATCCAAATCTAAATTAATTCACTCAGTCGCAGAAATAATCACAGTCATTTTCGTCATACCAATCCTGATCAGCGTGGCCCAGCTTTTGTAATGACACTAGCAGGTTTGGCTCCAAGAAACTCGTGGTTAGATCCTCCTGACAGTCCTAAGAATACCAAGTATCTCATAAGTCCCTATTGAAGGAAGGACGTTAATATATTTCAAGGTGGTTTTCGGCAGCTATTTTAAAGACGATCACTCACAGATCCACGCCCTGACCACCAGACTTGCGGGGGCCTTCAGCGACCCGAAAGCCAGTTTCAGAGAGTGTTAGTTTTCATCCGAGATATCGTCGATTTTTCTCGGTGACGCACACATATAAGCTAGTTCCGGCTGAAGCTCTATGATGGTATTAGCTCTAATAAGGATAGTCTGGCTGCCTCTCCTGATTTCGGTCAAATCCCCCTTACCACTGTTCAAGTAAATGCTAAGGAAATACATGTGATCTCCTGCTTTTTAAGGTTTTGGATGTCTCCTGAATGAATAAATAATGTAGATGTTTACTGGTAACAGTGGCTTCTTTGCAATGACTTTTCATCAGTCATGGATGACTGTCTTGTGCTTGGCATCAAGTTGTCTGGCTATTTCGTTGAAAGCCTCCTGGGATTAATATAGTGGAATTCGCCCCTCAAGCAATACAATGACAGAGGCGGTGGAGGACATGCCTATGGACACGGGCGCACGTGGTGATAAAAAATATCCGATAGAATCCTAATTTTTGGCACTCTGAAAATCACAGGGAACTAGCAAATTTGGGTGTCCCTGGTCCGATGCAGAAGTATATAGTCTCGATTCTAGTCAATGCCTTCTTAACCTGACCTATTGTGCCATCCCACATTATGCGTGCAGAAAATCTGGAGCAAACATTTGAGACCAGAGACCTGGCTGTCCCTTACCCACCAAGACAACTTGCCCTAAACAGGATTTCCCTTACGCTTCAGGTCAGAATTCAAGTGCCTTATTGTTCTCAATCATATGACGAGATGTACGGTACCCATTTGCCAGTCGGTCCACACTGCCATCTGACAGATTATTGCTCCTTTCTAGTATGCGTGCATCCGACCCCCTCTGCGTATTCGCCATTCTTGTACTGAATCCTATGTGTTCAGGACTATATCCGGCGTTGTGGCAGCATCATTGCCAAAGCACCTCATCCATTAGAAACAGCAATATACAAGTTAGAGCATCTGTACGGCAAGGAGCTGAATGAGTATTGAAGCGCGAAAAAAAAGAATAATTTTAAGTACATCTTGATCTGTTTATAGTGGACTTATAGCCTAACACTTTTGCAGTCCGAATGCAACTGCTTCGTGCTGTCTGCATCCGAATCTGACCATAGTTCGTAAGTCCTTTATTTTCCTGTTGGCTAGGGGTGCCTGACCCGAAAACAATAGGCCGGAGCAAAATTTTCAATCGAAGTTTTATGTAATTACACGATTTTGGTGCAGTAAAGTTCCCGGTTCCAATGTTCTTGACTGGTCATATCTTGTGCCATTATTAGTTTTCTGAATAGAGCGTTCAGTTGAAAGGTGTGCTTAATCGATGAAGACATATTTGCGTGTTCTCTTGTTACCATTTGAGCTTATTGTTTGAAGCTTCGTTACTGGTAATCTGAGTCGTTTACAAAATTTCAGTGAGTTAATTTCCGCAAACAGATTTAAGGAAAACATTGCTCATATAACAGACACACTAATTGGATTTGGTACTCATCTGAAGCTGAACCTACCAACGGACATTTAGGAAAATGTTTGCCGCATATGTGCGAGAAATGGGAGGAATATTCAGTTTGTTCGATCCGTATTCTGCAAGTACCCTGTGTGACGGTTTATTCACACCAGTACATTAACTTTTTAGTGAAGCCTCTCGGTGATTTCTAGTTTAGCCAGGTACGATTGGAGCTTCCTGATCTCTGCGGATCAAGATCTCTTGGTGATCAACTCCACAGCAGCAAGAAGACAAAGCATTTTATTGTATCAGGTAATGCCTAGAATTTTACAAGTTAGCATTGTAAGGAAACCGCAAACTTAACTTGGAATTCTAATGCAACACAGTAAATGACAACCTGGGATGACATGGCAGAGTGGTTTATTAAAATACCAACCTTTCAGCGTTCAGGTTTTTTTTACTGTATCTGTATCACCGAAAAACGTGGAATTTCATTTATTTTTGGGAACACCTAATTTTGGTTTACTTTGCATTTCGGTCTTTCTGACTTCTTTTTAGTTGAAACTTTGGATGACTGGATGAAATCAGAGTGGCACATACCTATGATATTAAGGACTAACTATTGACATCCGGCTTGGTCTAGAAATAACAAGCAATATGAACATGTGATAACACAGATTAACCGGAAAGCTGAAGCCCCACAAAATACCACTGCTTTGAGTCCCATCTAGTTATCTAAGCCAGTTGTGCACAGAGTGTTTCAGTAGTTGCTCATTTTTGGGAACTCCGCGGACTGCTCCACCAAAAGTCTTAAATCAGGTGAGTAGCTAATCGCTCTGGAAGGAGAAGCCTACGTATTTCAGGACGCGTGAACCCATTGGGATCTCAGATATATATTTTTTTCATTTCCACTCCTTATGACTTCTCATAATATCTTATAGTCTATAATTTTCGTGAAGTTTTGCATTATTTCGGAGATTTTGTAACCGCTGAGAGCAGCAAAGCTCTAAGTTCGCTACCTGGTAAAATCATGCATAAAATCAAGAGAAGATAGGAAGATGTGTAATGTCAGGTTGGAGCTCACGCGAGCGTTCTTTGTATCAAACCCTAGTATGTGTCTGCCTCTAATTAAAGCAATGGATAATCCACTAACTCCAAGATTTTGCACTCTGGATTTCCGCGAAGCAAAATCTCAGTTTAGTAGGCTTTGTAATGTGATCTTCGTGTTATGTAAATCCCAGAAACAACGAGCGCACAAAGAAAACGCTCGCAAACATCCGCATACAACTATTATCATATTTGTAGGTGATATACTGCATGGTGGAGTCAATCAACTTCGGCTCACTCCTGTGCTGTTTGGGATGATAAGGCTTCCGATTTGCAGTATGGTTTCACGATTTCCATTGTGCCGCAGAACGGTGATAGTTTTTTTGAGCAGCCAAATTGTTAGACTTGAACTTCAAGACCCTATTACTATCCCACACATCCCTCATCCCTTGAAGTTCCTCAGTGTCTGTTTACGTGTCTTCGAACAATCTTCGTATGACCACCAATAATACGCGTGTATAAACGATGGTTTATTTTTCCACCTAAAAACCCTAGTATGGGTCTCCATTATGTACGATACTGTGTAATTTAGATGTTAGTTGCACAGCCTGAACAATGGAGACATAAACTATTTTGGACAATTCGTTCGCGTAACGGATCTGTAGATCACACAAGTGAATGAACACCCCATTTCCATCCTTTCCAAGCGCAATCGCACAACGTTTAAATCACAATTGCAAAAAAGCATTTTAACGCCACATACTTCAGACATAAGTGGTGTAGCTTTACGCTCAACATGAGTGGTTCAGGTTCGAAATTCAGGCAGCACACCATATCCATGCATTTCAAAGACCATAATTTAAGTATTTTTTTGGAAAACTCCTTAGGCACTACGCTACTTTAGTTACGGAGAAAAACTGTGTGTGCACCGTGTTACGTCTTACGTTGCAACAAAATCGAACAAGAATAAATGGAAACGTGGATTTTTATGAACCAACCAATGGCCTGATTCTAAGGGCAAAATTCACGTACTGTGAATAGCGACAGACAAAAAACTCATTACATCTAAGTTAACCTCTCTAAACAAGGCTGTTAAATAACGACGTCTAAACTTTGAGTGAAATTTTGCCTTCCTAGGCAGATCGAGCTCATCAATATACGAAGGACTTAAAGAGGTAGATGAATGCATCTGATGACGAAGCAGTTGATGAATTTGCTGATGGGATGTGGGGATATTCATCAAATAATGCACCTACACGAACAGAATAATTAAACAAAACAGTCGAAAGCAATCAGCCGTAAAGTAGAATAGTGGAATCAAAAATCAGACACGGTAAAACGAATTTTTTATATCGCTTTGTTCATGTTGTACGTGCCAATATGGAATAGTCCGAAACGATTGACTAAACTGCGTGAAGATTCATATTTTTTTGGATTATCAATCTCATCATAACGTTTCACTCGGCTCTTGTTTGAGTGTTTCCTGTGCGATTACCGGAGACTCTGTTTCGCTCAAAAGTCTACATTAAGAAGCAAATTGCGCCGTAATTCTTTTTGCCCTCAAAGCCTTTCAGTGATGAGGACTTCCTATAATGAGTGTATTTTATAGTTAATGAGTAAAATCTACTAACCCCCCAAAAGTTTTTCTTCAAGTTGCCCAACAAATAATAGGCATGCTTCTTATATTGAGGGAGTAGTCCGTGTTTTTTAGCGCACTTGACTGCAGACCGGAAAAAAAGAGCTTGAATGCACGCACATCTTTTGTAGGTTTGTCTGTGGCAATTTTATGTTTGTGTCCAGCTGTAGAGAAAACAGATTTTGTTTAAAATTCATTCTACAGTCTGTTCAGTTTGCTTGGGTATGATTTCAACAGACAGACGGGCATTACACAATCTTCGTACAACGAAAGGAGAAAAAAGTTCCGTCTGGATTGTTATGAGGCATGAGACTAGATATATCGGCGATATGCTTAGATTTATCACACACTCGTTCCATCTTACAGTCGAGATTAGGCTCTAAAAGATATTCATTCATCTTCAAAGACTGGTACGAGGACCCCGCTGAATGAAATAACCTATGGTGAAATTTCAATTCCCCAGTGCGTTGGGATTCAGATAATCTCGTGGTTCACGTTTTTCTGTTTATAACTAGACAGTTGTAGGATGTCATCTAAGGTGTCGTTTTACTTTAAATAAACGCTGACTTTAGTTACATTCTACACCTTGGTCGTATTTACTGGGAATTTCTTTTACCTCTGTTTAGCAAAATACATTAAGCGTACCGATTAAACTCCTCAGAAGGTTATCTCCCATAACAGAAAAGAAAAACTTATTAAACATCGATTTGCTAAATTATTGCGTATACCAATAACAACAGTTCCATAGCAGACCCGAAAAATTGCTTTCGAATCATCACCCCTCTTTCTTGAACATATGCTAAACAGTCCAAGTTTGACCTAGGTCTACGTTAATAAAGCCTTTAGTGTGAATGTTTGTTAACTCCTCTAGGGGGCTACGCCTTTCATGATACCCTAAAAGCTAGACTGAACATGTTAGACCAATATAGCTTCCGGATTCCAGAGGTTTTTTATTCTTCTAGTTGGGAAATCAGCTACGTTTGGCCATTGTATTTGGAAACCAGCGCTCAGGCTGGCGTTCGTATGGTTCTATCATGGCGACTTGCCTTGCGAATAGACATCCAGTTTGCGATGTTTCCAAACTTTGTACATTCAAATTAATTAGAAGCTAAAAATTATTTTTGCCTGACCACGAAATATGCAAATGAGCAGTCTTGAAACTGTGGGTACCGACGAGACGATTTTGAGATGCATCAGATTCAAAACCATTGCTTTTGTTGACAAGCCAAGGAAGCCGGATTGACTGTCAACATTTTCCCGCGACAATGCTGGCTTCAGATTCAGTAACTCAGGCGGCCGCCAAATCTCTCTGACTTAGGTCCAGGAAACCTTGACCTTCGCTTACACTGTTACCGGGGTGTATAATAACTCATCCATCACATAAAAGCAACTATAGATTGCATTTCCTGAACACGAACCAAGTTGCAGCTGGGCATGATAATACGTCGCTATTGTGAGTAGTTGCGATTTTTCGAAGCAAGAGATTAGTTGATTTCAAATTAACGCAGTGGCTGTGATAGACAGTCACTTCCCAATGTAGTTGCAATTCGATTTCCAACTGCTTCGATTCCTGATGAGATAAAAAAATTCTCTATTTGGCACTAGGGCAACCAAGGAACTGCATAAACTTGTGCAGACGAAAAACATGGGTAGCCTCGCAGCCCACCCGAGGCGATATTTGCTTAGTTCATCAGTCGGATATATCCTTTTAGAGGGGTCTCGGCTGTTCAAAGATATATGCCGCTCTCATTAAATATTTTCACCTTAGGATAAAGACCCAGGTGTGGATGCGTCAAAAACCCAAAACCGGGTTTGGGAAAGACACAATAGACGAGTGTGTCTTTGTGTTTGCCATAATTCTTTTCAATCTTTATTTAGCAGACGTCTGTGGGGGAGCAATTCGCCATTAGGAAGATTCCAAAAGTATGACCAATTGATTTAAGCTTTATATTGCTTCGTCGCTACGACCCAGGAAAGTGAATCCTTTGTTTTATGAAACTTATTACACATACGAAGAATTGGTCTTCTCATTCAAATCCGAATTGATGAGCTTCACCCATAGCTAACTTTGCAAGAGTAGACGAGGTGGCTGGTGTCGCTGGACGGTCGCCAAGTTAATATGAAAGTGTTCACTTTTCCCTTATTATATATTTCCAATTCGCACCAGCTCCCACCAACCTCGATGTTTTACGTCTGGTTCTGCAACACATGTTTCGCCAAAATATTTGCGTGATGCCAGTTCAGAACAGATGCTGTTTTATCAGTTTATCAGCTACTACTTCCCACATCTGATTCCAGCTAGATCATGTGACCAAAAACAAGAAACTTCTTTTTCGTTGATAAAGTGAAGGCACCGACCATTCGGAGTTTTTGAGAATACTGGCGATGTTGGTGAATGGTGTGAAGCATTCTATAAACGTAGATTCCTATTCAAATTCCGCACGATTCTGATAGGAGATTCGCTCATTGCTCAAACTTTCAACACGTGCGCTGGATGGATTTTTAGAAGAATATTTTACATTTTTCGGTTTTACATCTATTCTTCCGTATTTGGTGAACCCAGCATGGTTGGTTTTACTGCTGTTTTCCTTTTAGTTTTCTCCATAGGTTTGTTTGCCCGGAAAAATGGGATGCAGTCCACCTTGATCACAGACTCAACAAATCCCGTATTTGGTACCTCAGCAAGCTGTGTGCCTACTTGGACTTCGGACCATTCCACTGCTTGTGCACTACGAATCGTTTGTTACCTCCGCATTGTGATTGATTGCTTCCACTTACGGGCCCGTCCACAAACTTAAGGTTCTATTTGGGTTTCTTTGCAACCTACTAAGATCGTATTTCTCGCGTAATTCTCGTGTCTCCGCATTTAGTTTTTACTTTTGTCACTTCTCATCTGTGTGACATAAGCAACTCTTCCACAATGAATTGGTTAGCTTCATTTATCTCGATAGAGTTCAGATAGAGAAAGTGAACGTTCAGGACCGCAGTATGTGCAGTTTTGTTTGGTGGCCTGAATTCACCTGCACTTCAGAAAGTAAAGACATTGAGGTCTACAATCCTGTTCAAAATGTTTAACTTAGGTCGATGAAACGATATTTGGAGATGTGATATCTTTGGTTATGTGGAAAAAATTCAAATGAAGATTTCGCGGTTGATTTTTACTTCTCCAAGTGCAATCGGACTTCCCTGCCCTGATTCAAAGGGCAGTGGCTCTTCTTAACGTTTCGGGGATGTTAGGTACATTTGGTTGAATCTTGCCCGAAAATACGCCATTCTGGTGCAGTTTTACCAACTGGTGTGTCTCAAGGGCGAGCTGGGTGAACACATACCGAACATTACCAATGCGAGTTTCACCAGTTTGCTTGTAATCGAGCTTTGGAGAACAATGCGAAGTAGTCTCATTCCTGGAGCATGCAGAACGTATTGTGCCATTCTGTCTCCCGATGTTTTACTGAACACGAAAAAACGATTACTACATTATATTTACACTTAACTGACTTACTTCGACCCTTTGCAATCAGTTGGCAAGACAGATTGCACCGGCCTTCATGTTAAAGCTTTTCATGTGCACTCAATTAATTTGTTTCCAGACAAAGGCAACTGTGCACTCAAAGTGGGTTCTCTAAAAGTTTAGCACGTGTTCATTTTGAATAGACGACTGCTTCTTGATGAGCTTTGCTCTATCCACGTTTCTGCTTCCTCAAATTTATGGTTGACTGACCATTTGTTACATGGTTTCTTGTAGACCCAATTGGTGCTTCCATCAAGTAATGTGGGAGCCCATCAAGTTGCAGATTTGTCTAATTCAAGCGGCATCTCTTTTTTCACATCTTTTTGGGTATCATATGAGCTATTGTCCTCCATCTATTAGATTAACTCAATTCTAAACCGGATTAAATGCAACGGACGCTGTTTTCATGTGGCCTTTCCTTTTCTGCTTAGGTGAAAGGTCTTGTAGTGCGTCCTCTCAACTCTAAGCATAGTTCAACTATCTAGGAGTAAGGTTTTTATCCAAGTTAATACGGGCTTCTACGTTTAAACAGCTTTCCGAAAGCTAAGAATACCCTCTATTTCTATGCAGAAACAAGGCCGATTCAGCTGTTTTCACAATCTTGTATGCATGGTTTCGCGCTCCATCCTGTTGTCCTTGAGTTTGTACTCTCCTGCAGTCGTTTTCCTCAACTTGCTCATTAAATTTATCTTGCTCAACCTTGGCCTATATCATTTTTCTCGGGTGTTTTTTTCCACGTATACCCATATTTTCGCCTCTTAACTGTGTTTTATTCTGCTTGATCAGAGTGTCCTTCGCGTGTACTAAGTAAGAAGCACCAATTTCCCCGTTTATACCCAATGCCACCAAATTTTGGCAATCACACAGAAATGACTTTCGGCTATAAACATGTCCCTATTTCGCAGTACTAAATTCAGCCATTCCGATTTTGGCTCTCTGTATCACTAAAACTGAAACCATCGATGACCTGTGTCAGAAAGTCCTTCCAGCTTACTTGTCTGTTCTGTGTTCCATGGTCCGCAATGTCCTATATTTACCATTTTTCCGGCGAAAACATTCCTATTGTATCACCGAGACAGGACGTACTACTGTCTATCCCCATTTTTCTGTCTCAAAACGTGCCCATCTATCTATCTATTTATCTATCTATCTATCTATCTATCTATCTATCTATCTATCTATCTATCTATCTATCTATCTATCTATCTATCTATCTATCTATCTATCTATCTATCTATCTATCTATCTATCTATCTATCTATCTATCTATCTATCTATCTATCTATCTATCTATCTATCTATCTATCTATCTATCTATCTATCTATCTATCTATCTATCTATCTATCTATCTATCTATCTATCTATCTATCTATCTATCTATCTATCTGTCTATCTGTCTATCTATCAATATATTTAATTGTATCCCACTAGCTGTCTACTTCTAGTGCGCTTTACGGATTCTCGTTACCTTGGCAGTTTACGGTTCAAAGTGCAGAATCTTGACGATAAAATGCACATGTGTTTTGCGTTCTCTTTGCAATAAGCCACCTTGAGACAAATGCCTTTGACAATCTTCTTTTGCCATAGGCACCAATAACACAGTATATTGGATGGTGTACTCTTCTGAGCCCCTTGCAACATCAAACTAAAGACATTTCGCAGACAGTAGATTTGAATGCATTTTGAGGCAACACTTGGTCCGTTGGTTGGAAGTGTGATGTGTTGAAGTTTGGAGTTCTAGTGTCCGTCAATGTAGGGTTTAAAATAAGTTCTTGAAGATGAACTACGAGGCAGCACCTGTGATCATTATTACTTAGCTGTAAGGCGGACTCGCGGGATCGGGCTGAAACATATATTTAGTGATGGATTGCGCCCGCTCCTCAGTGCTAGACGCGTAGTACCAGTGGCGCTTGTCGTTATCCAGACCCATGTTCGCAAATGTGTTGAGTAGTGTTGGGTGTGCGTTAATATGTTTGATACTAGCTGAGGCTGACCTTCGACCACTTTACGTTGTCCAGTCGGAGCGTTCCGCTGGTTCGTCTGCTAACCTGTGTCCTGATTGATCACGGCAAGGAAATTCTTGTTTCTGGGCTTTCACTCCGATATTCGGCTCTCTTTGGGTAGTTCGGGTGAGATGTTGGTCCTTCGTACGCAATGGTGTGCAAATCGAATCTAGTTCAATACTTCGGTTGATCAAATCCATCGTCAAGTACTATGCTTCCAAAAATATCTTCCGTGCTTCATATCTCTCTAGGCCAATACTTTTGCTTCTTTCAGATTGTAATTTTGGCCTTCTGGGTCCTGAGTTATGGGTCGTACTGATGGGCGGTCATGTCTTCTGACAACCGCGTTGTGCTCATGTATTCGTGTTCATCCATTCCTCCTAGTTTGTCTGAGGAAGAGCTTGTTGCAGTTATTGCACTAAGTTTGGTATATAATACTGTTCCTCTTGGTTGTTTCTTCATTGTTCTTTGGTCTTAAAATAAGCTTCTTTAAGGTGGTATTCGGTTTGTATCCTGCCAGGATAACTCTTCAGCTGATATTGTGGCTGTGAGTTCGGGCATAACCTTGATGTAAATGGGACAACTTGTCTGGTCGCTTGTTCTTCCTGTTGCTGTTGTTGAAATATTTTCGTCTTCAGGTTTCTCTTGATAGAATTCCATGGATGATTTCCCTCCTTCTTCCTTAGTTCTGTGATGGTTCATTGGTCTCTACTCTCTTGAGCATGGTTTAGACGCAGCTGTTTTTGTGGTTCATTGGATGGTTGCTGTTATCATTCAAAATTTAAATCCATATGTCTCGTCGCAGTATACACAGGTTTCCAGAGTCCCATCCATCTTTCTGCTTATCAAAACGTCCAAAAATTGAAGTTCATTATTCCTCTCAGAATCGATTGTAAAACTGACATGTTCAAGCTTGATGTTGATCAGGCCATGTGCATTGTGTATTTCAAATTCTTTCACGATAACAAAAATGTCGTCTGTTTAGCGGATCCACAGCTTTGGATTGTTGATTGATAATATCGCGCGGTTCAATCTTTGCATTACCGCCTCAGCGATAAATTGTGATACTATCGGACTTTCTTTCAGCTGTTGATAGATCATAGCTAAATTATGCATCTATGCAAAAGTCCAACAGTTTGCATGAACTTCCAGGTTTCAAGGTTCCTGTCGTGTTTTGCCTGTTCCGGAGCAGTTCTGTTATTGTTCCTCTGGTGAAATTGTGGTTGACTGGAATGAGTAGTGATATGATATAAAATGGAGGTATGATTTCGTCATCTTCTTTATTGACGTTCCGTAGTTTGAGTACAAATTCTCTATGCATTGTTGACTATGTTCTAAGAAATTAGGTGTTTCAATCTCCTTCATAATTCTTTTGCTAATTTTTAAGATGGAGCTCCTGAAAGAAAATCGCTTGCTCGAGTTTTTTTTCCATCCTTCTTTGTGCACCTTTGATAGTCGTAGGAATGTGCAATGTTGACGTCATCGGCAATCATTTTTCCTCGTTCCTAGCTAATTATCTTGTGTGTTGCTTTCAACTTCTTGAACAGCGTGTTGATTCGATTGATGAGGCATCAAGTTGGGCCATAATATATATATATATATATATAATTTACGTCACTGATTCTATTTCGGTGAATTCAATCAAAGGGTGATCGCGAAATAGGGCCGGCGAGCAAACGAAATGCCGCATTTGGGAACCCATCTTAGCTGCTCGCTTACTAAACAAAGCGGCAAATAGTCTCCGACAAAATGACCTACTAGAACACGCATTCGTTGTATTTAACAAACCAAACAAGAGTTACGAATGCGATTGCTTATCAAATCCACGCTGTGGTTCCTTGTCTATATGAACAAAGATTGTAAGGTGTATGAGTTAAAAATAAGCTCGCATTTCAGGGCTACAAATGTTTAAGCAAAATGTGATTCCGTAGATGCAGTGACCATTTAAAGGGAGTTCGATTTCACCGGGCCCTCCGAAAATAATAGCCTGGTCAGTTCAAAGGAAGGATACGGATGAGCACTATGCTTTTACATCTTGAGGATAGGAAAACAAAACATAATCGCAATTTTGATATTCTGGACGTTTCAGAATGTTGTTATCTGAACGTCGAAAAGATTCCTATCTATCGAGCATAAGATACTATTTTTGTTGAACTGAACAACCGAACTCTTACATATAGTCTCAGCGACATGGCCAAAACCGCAATCGAATCCACGACATTACCGTCTAACAAATAAGTGGTCTACAAGATCACCCACTTAAGACTTTACTCTCAACGTTCTACCACACCTCTACCCATTGTGTGACCTTCATAATTAATGTATTACTGTATAACATAGATTGTCGGTAAAAATTGACATTCTTAGCAGCAACTGAGCGCGTGCAGTACTCGTCGGATAAATAGGTCTCTTAGATTGCCCAAACTTATACGGGTCTGGCCTACTGGTTACTGACTCCGCTCCATTTCCACTCAACTGTTTGCTGAGATTTATGAATAAAAACAAATATATCAGGCAATTGAGATGTCAACTATGTTCCAAAATAATTCTCATCCGATAGTACCAAACATATTGAAACTCTATCCAAACTGGTAAGCAAAAATACTATGCCAGTTAGAGTACTTGGTCATGTATACAATTATCTTCTGTGTTCTTGTTCTCTAATAGTTATAAACTCGCAAAATTCCATCTGCTTGTCACATTTAACCATACTCCTCCTGTCGCACAGACTCCGCCTTTATTTTCCAAACGTTTCGGCCATACTGAAGTAAAAAAAATGGTGGATAAAAATCTTCTGGCTATCACGCTTTCTCAGTCGGGAGTGAAACAATGACAGATTTCAATCTTATCTCGAAATATGAGCAGATGAATGCTATGTGCGCTTCAGGAACAAAATGTTATAATATATGATCCATCCACAGAAGCTGATTCGCAGTGCTGAACGAAACGTTCCAGCAAACTGTAAAAGATACTCATTCAGGTCGCAAACCCAGAAAACTGGCTTGACCCAACATAAAAATGTTATTCGAAACCGAAAATACGAATAATAAGGGCAAACAAAATATAGACTTATGGTATTCCTACAAAATCATCATTGTAAGCATTTTATGAACGGGATGACCACTTGACGTAGCTGCAAATCAGGCGCCAAACAATTACTGGCCGCTGATGTCCTACGCCTTTGGAGGAAAATGATTGAGGTCACGTTATTTTAACGGGGAGATTGGCGCACCAACCTTTCGAAACCCTGACCGATTTAGAATATTAGCAACCCTCCGGGTGCTTTCGCACACAAGGTGATACCCCACTAAAATGCTCAATATTTCCACTCCTATTTCAGCTCATGATTCTTGAAACAATGGGACAAACCCTGGTCTCTAAAGCTCTGTTGTTCACATGGCTGCTAACAACAGGGTTCCAGGTCTTTAGTATGTACATGACATTGTCCCAGCTTTCAAAAGGGAGAGGAAGGCGCGGGGTTTTTCATCAATTGGTTATCTAGTTTTTTTGCATGTGTACTGCTCCACAAACTCGAAGGTCACGCTACGCGAGATGCATCCACGGAAAGGGTAGAGAGTCGTCACGATCCGCTAATTTATACGTATGTTGTACTTTGCATAATTTTTTTATTGTGTTGCGATAGACCAAGAATGTTCACAAATCCCCAAGTCAAGAGTGGCACTTTCTATTTGAGACGCCTATGGCGACAAAGCAGCATATTTCTTGATCTCAAGGGAGGTGTATTTCAGACTACGGTAGGGGCTGTTTTGCTTGTGTACGGTGACTTGTACGAGTACCCGAGCTGAGACGTACTTAAGTCTTTGCCAGCCCTGCCTCTTACAAGCTGATGTCGGCTAAACATCAATTAGGCAATCAGAAAGCAAGAGTTCGATTGTCCAGCAGAAAAAACAGTCAAAGAATATGTTTAGTTCAAAACCTGTGGTAGCTCGATTATGTATTGCCGAATCGCCGTTCAAGGAAAACATTACTGTTCTCTGTATCCGAATAAAGTGGTTCAATCTTGGCGTAGAGAAATGGAACCAACAACGGAAATTTAGGTATTGTCAGTGCAAATCCCCACTTGTTTACCCAAACAATTAACGGGAAGTTCAGCCACTTAACAAAGAACGAATGCTGTCTAAGTAATATTCAGTCGTACTGATTTAATTTATTTCAACCAGAGTGATTGCCTCATTTTATGTTCTTCTATCTTCCTTACACTTATCTAATTAGACCACCTGTTCCGCGCTACATGAATAAAATCAAAGCTCAAAAGCGCCTTTCAAGTTGCGTGGTAGCAAAAAATTCTTGTCAAATCAAAGTTACAATAACACATGAGTGAAACAAGAAATACTTGGTATTTCTTGTTTCACTGAGTACAAGTTTAACCTTGTGGACGTTACTTCTACGTGAAGACTAGCTGGGATTCGGGTAAGAATGCCGAATACCCAGCTGTACGCAAACGTTTGCAGTTTGTCCCGCAACCAAAAGGTTCAACCAAACAAATTCAGGTGTACAGCCAAAAAAACTGGCCGACGATGCACCGATGACATGCTAGAAAGAAACCTACACGTTAATTCTAGCACGCTGGTGGGTAAGAGCGCGTGACAGAGTGAACATCCGAACCCTGATTTACAACCATCCCATTTCCCTTGGATAAGCAATTCGTGTTTGAAATAACTAGGCAACGGCGGACCAGTGTTCTCAGGAGATTTGTTGTCACTCAACTGCAAAACCGTTTCTGTAGCTGCCAATCGTTCAGTGAGGCACTGTTGAGTGTTCGCAAACAGAATATGATCACAGCTGCAGAATCACTAGGAAGTTCAATATAAAAACCAAGCTTTTTTCTTTGAAAGCACTACCTAAAAATTGACTTCCAAAACACAAGGTGAAATTAATTCCAACACTGGACGATACGTGGTTTATAAAAAATCTGTACGAAGGAGTGTAGTACAGTTTGCCTTTTAGTGGAATGCATGTAATATTGTTGCCACTCCGCCTGATAGGTTCAGTTGGAAAACGCACCAGTGCAATGTTTTTTTGGTTTAGCGATGACCGGAGTTGAAACATGAAAGGACATGCTCACTAAATCCTTTACATTAATTCTTGTCCAAAATGTTTGGGTGGTTACTCAAAATTTATTATCTGATATACTGCCAAATGCCAAGTCCGTGGACGGAAGAAACCGTTTGTGGCCTATTTACGTTTTCTACGAAATTAACTGCCAATATATATCAGTACTGTCCCTGCCCACGATCGGCGGGTATGCTGTCCTATGTCATCGGTGAGCGAAAACCTCCAAACCGCCGAATCATATATTTCAAAGCTCCCTCATAAAGTGAAGTGGTAGAGAACGGTGACGTTTTTACGTCTCGCACGCAGTAATGTGCTAACAAACGGTTAAATCAATGTGAATCTTGGTCCATCGTGTGCAAGTGAATGTGTTAGAAAATCGTGGTTATGGTTAATCCCATTTGGATTCAAACCGAAATACCGCAGAAGCAGCTCACTAACTTAAAGGGGCACAAAACGTTTAATAGTTCAAAAGGCAGAAAAAATATCCTGGAATTAATGAATATCAGAATGATCTCTCAATGGTTTAATTGCAAATTCAAGATATTTAGATCAACATGACTTGTGTCAGACAATCATATCAATGACATAACCAGAAAAATATTCGTCTCGTTAACACGAATAAGTCCGATACTTTCATGTGGCCATCCTCGTTGAATATTTTGTATTAGGCATTGTTTTCTGGTGTCATATGAATTTTGACGCATCGCAGAGATGACAAAACTGCGCCTATAGATAACTTTATATTGTGCCAAGCAAACATGGCAATTTCGGGAGGCTACAATTCCGCACGTTCTCTTAAACCTCAACCTGCTGAACACAGATTACGTAAAACATCAAAACTGATTTTTCCCGTTAATTGAATGAAAAAAGGGAATCCTCGAGGTCACACTGAAATCTTCATTGATGAAACCCGCTGCATCGGGGCATCTGCTTCATAACTGAATATGAACGAGATGTACTACGTCTGGATATTTTGACTACAGGAACGTCGAATGGATTGATGGATCCTCCAGTGTTTCCAAAGCCCACATGGGGCGAGAGATAATGTCACCTTATGGTCTTTTGCCCACACATAGCACTACAGTATATAAAATATGCGCATCCCGAATACGCCGAATGCGCATCTCCGGTTACTGCAGGACGTTCATTTAGAGGATGCATATCTGGCCAAATTATTCGCATATGATCAAATTGCGTTAGCTCCCATTTCGTCCGTCGAGAAACTTAAAAGACATTTCTGATGTCTCCTACGCGACTTTGTTTTCAGCGGTTTTATTACGCCCTACATATTCGCGGCAGAAGTGCGTTTTGCAAATAATACCATCTCGCAGTTTGTTGTTCCAAATTGCAGTCTGCCTAAACATGGTCAGCAGTAAAAAGTCAAATAACCGTGACAGTAAGAAATAATAAAAGGCAACGCCGAACCGCGTTGACAAAAAGTGCCATAACTAGACCGGCGTTCGTAAGATAAGCAGCTGAAAATCAGCCATCTTAAACCACATTAATCATAAGTATACTTGAGAAAGGAGCCCATGCAATAGAATTTCAATGCTATTTGGAAGCTCTGCGGTAGCAAGCGGCATGCTGAACAATAAGAAACCCCTTCACTGAATCTCCCGTGGCATGGTACACACTTAACTTTATGTTTTAAAATAAGGGGATTTAGGAGTTCGTAACACTAAGTAACATTTTTAATGGAAATGTCCACATGAATTCCCCGTTTAGCTGCTTTTATCCCGAAATATAGGATATCCTATAACGGTCATTTGTTGCTCACATTGCGGCCGTAATTCCCATGCGGTATCTACTGACTGCGACCACTTCTTCGAAAGTTGCTTAGTTAAGGTGGCTACTTGGTGGTCGCCCAAATGAGCCCGGTTCTATGACCTAAGCATATTGTACAACTCAGGTTGACGTAAACTGAGGACTCAGGTGATTCACCAGGGATTCCGTTGGGTCTCCTGTTAACATCCGCTTAAATTGCACATCAGTTGACTTCGCCATGCGTTTTCATAATTAGTAAGGAAAATCAAATAACGAGACACTTGTGTTTGGTCGTGGTAATATGCATATATATATATATGAATGTTGTGGAAATTAGAAAACAATGAAAACTGATTAAGCAAGCTAGCTTTTCACAACAAAATAATCAAGCTTGCATATTGGAGATAAATGACAATACTCCTAGGGGAACGTAAAGTTCATCTTCTCGTGTAAGGAAACGGTCGTAGGACTGGTTCAGTTTTTATCTGCCTAATGGAATATCTGGATTTGGAAAGACCTCGCATTTGTCCCACACATTCTATTATTTTGTGAGGAATGTCGACCAAGGCTTGTCCCACGGGACATCAAGCTTGGAGAGGGACTGCGCATCCAGGTTTTTCTCATGACAGCTGGGTTACAACCGGTGGGATAATTTCTTTGTTTTGGCTTTGAGTAGATGCACCTACGCGGAAGTGTCTGGAAGAAAAGATGCGGGCCTTTTGGGTTCAGATAAAGATAGAGATTGTACGCTCATTCAACCAGTCAATTCAGCAGTGCCCAAAGTGTATAATATGCTATTTGTTTTCATAAAAAAGTTACGTTTGCTACCTTCCCGTCCTGTGATGCAACACTGTCCCTACCTTCGGCAGTAATGCAGCTGTTTTCAGGCATTTGCTAAGCTTCCTCAAGTCGGGCAACTACAAGTAAATTTGCTGGGTTAGCTGAATAGACTTCAATCACAATTTGACAAATTTTTTGTATGTCAAAACTTCGCATATCTAAATCTCTGGCAGACGAAATAACGTTGGCAGGTGATTAGTTGATGGGTTGACTGGCGACAGGTGTGGTTATAATTTGGTGAGCTACGAAATATGGGATATCATATTTTCAAATTAAGCAGTTCAGCGAACCGATATACGATAATACGGCGCAAAAATTATTTTTCCAAAAGTAACCCAAATCTAACCAATTTCTTTAAAAAAATCAAGGGTGAATTCATCTTGTGAGTGAATAATGAAAAACTGTATCTATCTACAAAGCACGCCGAAATTTCTTAGCATTATAGAAATTGTGCTGAACAGGCACAATGAAAGCTTGATATAAAGTAATCCAAACCGCACAGACATACTGTCAGAGAACATATCCTCGTGCATCAAAAATAAAACGTTGTTTCCGAATCCAATTTTTAACTTTTATTTCTAATAATACAGTTTGAATAATTCAACGGCGCCAAGCTGAAACCATCTAAGTGTACATTAAATAATGGTCATCAAAATATATGTGCATGGTCGCAACCATGCGGCCTGCCCAGCCTATGCCATGGATGTTTTTAAATGTTTACTATGCCCTTGCTGAATAGTCAAGAAATACGGCAAACTTCGTCATCGATTTTGTCCTAAATCTCAGTGTTTATAGACAGTATTTGCAAAGGTTTTAAGTCTGTTCATAGTGGTCCATAATCCTTATAAATTATATGCATTCAGCAGTGCCAAGATCACTCATACTCTTCATTTGTAACAGACAGCGCCATGCGCACTGAAGGGACACAGGAGGGGTACGTCACCATCGGCTCTCAGGGGCGAAACTAAGCATGATCGCACATTGTGAATCCGCATAACAAAGATGCAAGGGTTTTGATACTGTAAACCTGGGCTTTCATTCACACCTTACAAAATCTTCATTTGCGTAATATCAGCGTCTCAGCTAGACCGATCTTCACCTTGCCTGCAAATAATATATCACCCCCGAAAGAGACACCTCTATTGCAAGTGTCTAGGAAGCGTAACTATTTTCTCTTTTAAAAAGATGCATTCACCGCATTTTTCGCACCTTGGGAGGGGAATTTTTGTGTATTCGGTTGTGTTTCTAACAACGGATCTAGCTATTTCCTTAAATCTGCTACGAGGTGAATTATAGCAAACAGTGACACCGGGAGTTTTGTTGATGGGAGTTAATGGGAGTGCTTTTGTTTTGGCTAGGCAAACCATATGGGCACCCAAAACAAAGCAAAAATATGGCATAAGTAGGTAGTTTGGCGCTGGAACGCGATAGTGCTTATCAGTAGCTCACTAAATGACTTATCACGCTTTGCTATATCTTTTTGTCCGGTTTTGGTGACAATACCGCATAATTCATATTCAGTAATATCACTAATAACCTGATAATCAACCTACAGCAGGTCGTTGATGGAAGCTGTTGATAGGACTAGATTTCGAAGGATTCCCAGGGTTAGCGAATGTTTATTCTCACAGTCGATTTACGAATCAAAACAAAATGCAAGCACGCTGACATTTTTTTCTAAAAAGTTGAATTTAACCCAACAGGTTCCAGAGGAGAATGGGGAATTGGTTTATTAAGACGGTAGCCCAAATGAAAAAACGCGGCCTGGATTTAACCCGTAGTTGATATACGTCCTCAAGTTAGTGCCTTGCAGCAATTTAAGCCCAGTGTTAATAATGGTTAAATAATAAGATGTGCCAACCACAGTGATTCTGAATGAACGCAACGAGCTCTTCGGCATGTCTGTGAAGCCGCGCAGTCTATGTATTGGTAAAAATTGCTCTCGCAGTGTGCCCAGATTTGAGATGCTTTTATTGAGGAATTTCGTTGAAAACCTTATGTTGTTGCCATGGTAACTGAAGGTAGAGTGGATACGCTGTGCGTGAGTTTTGTAAAAACGTGATGAGATGAAGAAAGCCACTGAATGTTTTTCAGTGTCACTGAGGTAGGTAGAGTTACTACTCACTTTCATTTGGTCTGCCGCAGATAAATCTGCCTAAAAGTAAATAACAGCGTGTATTGTCTCGCATTGGGCGTGGCGACCTACCTAAAGATCTGATAAATTCTTGAGTTCCTCCGTAATTTTAAAGCTTATTGCCGCAGAGTGGGCGGCATAGAAGAAAGCGTTTGATTTTATACCCAATACCAGTAAGTTATTTTCGGTTGCAGCTGTCTTGATATAGGTCCCTCACAGTGCTTGCCAAATGTTGAAAGGAAAATGGGAGCACAGGGAATAACATCTTGGATAAATAAGGTCCATATGCAGTAATTTAGCCAAGTGTGACACAGATATTCATCACTTCTGGTCAGCGCAATGTAGGTGTGATTGATTGTTAATTAAGCGGCTGTGAATGCGTAATGCGAAATGTGGGGATCTCTTAGTGCTAGGCAAATAAATTCGGAGGGACTCCGTTAGAGACGGGAGCTGTCATTATTTGCATTGCAATGGAACTGAGTGCAAAATAGTAAGCTGCGTGACACTCAAACAAGAACATGAGATTAGCTTGTGAACAAATGTAACTACATGAGCTTATGTGAGTATTAACACCATCCGGTATAAAACCAGAGCTTTTCGCACCTCTGTTTGATAACTCACAACTACTTTTCAGCATAGGCTTCAGCGATCACCACATCTGCATTAGGTACTAAGCAGGACAGAAAGTTGTTTCCACGAGGTGCATGAGGACAGAATCACTGTCACGCTGCAGTTTGTTCAGAACCACCCCATCAACAACACAAGAATGATACATCAGTATTACACCAATAATGGTTACGTCAATAAGCACTTTGAAAACGTCGACGTAACAGACAAATGTGCATACGTTCAGAAACAGAAACGTAAAAAGATATTACAAGTCTTTCCTCACTCGTAACACTGTAAATGTCAATCGATATTTTGGTGCTTATTAACAGTCGAAAAACTACAGGTTTACTGAGTCATCAAGACGAACGTTTCCTATTGAACGGGATGGTAGAAGTTCAGTATGTTATGACTGTCATTATATAGGGTTGAGCACACCCACGAATGCGTCCACTGCCTTTTAAGAGCGGTTGCCCTGTCCAGTTGAATTAAAGTAGGCATGGAAAGTAAGCCTACGGCAGAAGTATGTTCCTGGGTGATATTGCACTACCTATCGTGTTGTGATTGATCCTGCTAACGTTAGTGGTTAAAAAAACGCTTACTGCGAATAAGTAGAAAAAACATTTTCCAAGACAGGCTAATGCTACCTGGTAATTGGACAAGATATTTTTACATAGATAATTAGATGAATAACTATTTTTGGTTTAGCTAACTAGGGTTCTATGGCCTTCAAGATCTGCTTCTCAGAAGCAGAAGCATTTTCCTGGATTTCAGCTCGCGCTCGCTGTTGACGCCAATTTTCTCTTCTCTAACGGCAGTAATTTCATAGAGTTTTCGTTGCCATTGTAGACATCATTACATCCGCTGGAATTATTTACTTTCAGCGTGGTCATCACTAGCTGAATTTAACATTCGGTAAGCACCGCCAGAATAATAGAAACAGGTCGGTGACCTGGTAGTTACGCCCAAATGATTATTATTCTGTCTTCCATTAGATGAAAAGACTTCTGGGAACAATGTTCTTGAACTATAGTTGTTATGAATAAAGGGTACCCTAGTTAGTGATACCTAGTTGAAAACGATGTGAAATGGATGGCATCAGAGTTGGAGTCGGTGAGTGGTTCTGTTTAAAAGTTTTTAGCACCTCTAGGAGTATAACCCTCATGCGCGTGCATGGAGGATTCAGCTACCTACGATTACGAGAATGAAGAACACTATGCTTATAGGTGGATATTGTCACCCCAGACCGGGTAAAAAGCCGCTCAAAACCATGCCTTAGTAGTTGCGCACGTAACTCCTAGAATAAGTAGGTTGATAAACTCAAAGTTAGTATGCAGGACAGTGGCAGGGCGTTAAACGTGAGCAAGAGCGGAGACTTTCGGATATGGTGTTTTAAATAAATAGTTTTAACACGGCTGGGTTGGAGTCCCGGCATTATCAAGAACATGCTACAACACGAGTAAATCTCGAGTTCTCAGTGCTTACTGTAAACACTGGGGAATACTTACATAATGAAGAGATAAAGACTATCGGTAAGTGAGTGACTTAAAAGCAAACAGTCCGTCGTAGTCCATAAGTTTAAATTCATGCACTAATGAGGGTGCATGGTGGCGTCACTGGCCTCAGTCACTGATTCGGATGCAACATCAAGTGTGATGCGAAATTCTCACCAACAGAACCAAGCTTTTCGAGAAATTAATCCTTTCTCGCTTTTCACCCTTCGATTTGTATCACTTGAGCATGTGCAATACGAATTCAAATTTTGATCGAGATGTTCTTACTACGACACACAACAGGGGATTTTATGCATCGAGAAATTAGGAATTAACTTTATTGCAATAAACTGTAATATATGTGTGAAATTTATTTTGTGGACCTTATTTGTGTGACAGCGGGTAGTGATTCATAGTCTGAATAATACCGTAAATTTTGACTGGATGGACCTGACTACTGTGTCGAGGCAGAACAATTTACCAGGCTCTAACACAGCAACCGAAATCGGCCCCATATATTTTTCTCGAAGAAATACAAGAAGCATTGTGTTCCATTTGTTTTCGCGGTTCGTCCTAAGAAACCGGTTGCCGATAGTAAAGTATAATACATGCGCGCGGAGTGTCCATGGAGTACTTTGATGCGCTCATAGAATTTGTCGACAAAGCTCCTCTTCTCATCAGATGCCCTAGTGAATGTAAACTAACATGGTTTAAAATGCATCTCCTTGCCAGTGCACAAATGACAGTGTAAAACATTCAAACGTTTCAATTTAAGTACTAGTCTGAGTGACAAAGCGCATAAAAATGTTATTTTACAAAAATACGGTAGTGAGTGTCTTGCAACATAGTATGTAAAAAAATCGTTAAAAAACTGGCTTCGTCTGAATTTATCAATGTAGGAAATTAGTGGGCACGATTTTTAAAATTTTTGTTGCATTGTATGAAGTCATTTTTCTAACTGTTTGCAGCCATGGTTAATGTCACCAGGTATTTCGGTTGGAAATTGTTCTGCAATGGAGTTTCGACAAGCATGGTAAACTAGACTTTTGTCGTGTGAAGTACGGTGAATTTAATATTTTGCGAGAATATGTGAGCAGAATAACATTCTGTTATGTCGTCCTGACTCATGAATTATAGGCCACAATAGCGTTCGTCCTAGTTGATCAGTGAGTACCAGCTCGGCCTACAATTTCATTCTCATGGCTTACCCTAATAGACTCTTTATCACTGCGGAATCTAAGCTGATTGGACAAGTTGACGGAGCGATTCCATTGGGCATTAGTAGGCAATTTTCTTGCAAGTGTTTTGCACAAATAAAGGAAACAACTGTCGGCTGAGGATCGGTCAGACAGGGTGCGTGGCCACAGCCGAACTAATAACGTTTTATTCTGTCTGCACCAGGATTTTTATCATAGAGGAATACAAGGTGAGTTTTTTGTAGAAGGTAATATGCAAAAGATGGATTGAAATTTTAGTGATGCAAAATACAGTAGGCCCCAAGTTTAACAGAAATGTATGCAGAAATCATGACAATATTTTTAAAGACTCATAGACATGTTATTTGGTGTTTGTAAAATGGAACATGCAGGTCAATTATTTGCCGTATGTTTTGAATAAATGTGCCAACGACTATAAGGAACTGGGCTAATCCCGCAATTCCGGCTTTATGCTTTCGTAAAGCACCTGGCAAATAGATTTTGGCAACCTGGCATAGCTGATGAACCCCACATGTAAGAAGTATGTTTGTGAGCTGTCTAATGATTATGTTAGTGATTGTACACTAAAATCAACCAAGAACTATTGAGATTTACTTTTACAGTGAAGCCAACGTTATTTTCATTGTTGACGTTTACAATTGACTACGCAACAAAATATAGGTGGGTGCATTGGTTATTGTTTATTTGCAGCCAGCGTAAGAACCTACACAATTTTTGGCAAGCTGTTGAGGAATTGGTAAAATTCACAATCACCCCACTTTTGCCTAAACTCTTCTAACCTTGCTATTGCGCAGTCATTGTAGAGTGTTCTCGCCGGGGGTGGAAAGTGCTGGACTCAATTTTCGTCCTCCTATTCATTGTCTACAAAACATATCCTCGACTGTTCCCTGACTTGAAACACTGGACATTTGAAATGTACCACCAGTGTGTTGGAGTAATTCCGCAAACACACTTTGAAAGCGCCTGAAATGTCCAGTCCCATTTCGAATGTGATGCTTTCCCACTTAGCGAGAAACGATATTATATGAGTGTTTAGTGACTGATGAGTATGTATCAAGACGGTAGATCATTTAAGTACTATTCATTTGAATCAGTAAATCTGTTGTTGTAGGAAATTACGAAGGAAATACTTCTTAAAAGGATCAACACTATGCGTGTATTAGTATTTGTAGAAATAATCCATGCCCACTGTAAAATACTAGAAGCATACATATATTTGGCTACTTTGTGTGGAACGAACAACTGAAAGTAAGACCCAAGGCCTTTAAGACGATAATTACCAGACGTTTCATGTGACGAACAGTTTTTATAAGTTGTCACTGGGTAGCACAGCCTTTACATTTCCGCTGACCCCAGCGATTAGACCCTATTTGTTGCTCAACAGAATGCTGCTACTTATCAGAATAATGGTCCATACATTTCGCGGCTTTCCTGTATTCTTGTAAAATTCAATAAACATTATACAAAATAGGTCTTAGTTTGTAACTGATGCCACAGGAAAAAAGATGCTCTGAAAAACGAGATCATGTTTACTGGTAACTATTGTTGAAAACTCATCGTTGCGGTCTTAGGATGTACTTCCATATTATTTAAAATAAGTCTCCGATGTTTGTTCAAATAAAGGCACATCTAAGGTGTTTCCATACATGCGCTATCTTTAGTGAGTATTTCGACAGGTTTAATTTCGCATTTACGGAAGATCGTTATCTAAAATCTGGGCTTATAAGTATTGGACGATCTACGTTTCGTGTTCAGTTCCATTCAGTCTGACTTCGTGACAAGTTAACAGGTGCACGGTCCGATATTAGACGTCCCTTGTCAAAGTCAAGGCCATCAACATGTAATTTGATTGGCAGATAGATTTTTTTATTTGGCAAAACTAGATTTGCTAAGATTAAGCGTCTGGGTTTTCGATACTTTCAAAGTCTACAGTGCACTAACAAATTAATGAATCGTTGCTCCTTTTTAAGCCATCTGCGTGTATTACGTGGGCAAAGTTGTTGGCTAATATGTGCTTTTATTTCTACACGTACGTGCAATTAATCCCGTTGTCCACCCCCCCCCCAAAAAACAGTGTGTTTGCTTTAGTCTCATACTCACGCCCAATCATTCCCACTTCCATCAATGCCATCTATTTAATATCAGAAAGATAAACGTGTGGTGAACACAGACATTTGTATAAAATTTGTGCATATTATTTGTGCAAATGCTTTTCGTAAAGCACTCAGTTTACCATTAATTTTGAGAGTAGCCTTATTATAACATCAGCCACATTGTTTCGGTTCCGAAAAGGAGGTAATATATACGTTTACGTAATAAGAATATACTGATATGACGAGAATATTATATCACTGTTTTGGCCTACAGTATTACGAGCACCCTGTTTTGAGGTCCACGATCACCCTACACAACTCTCATCACCAGTTAAACCCTTTCTGGAAACCAAATAATCACAAACAACAAACGAAATTTCACCATTGACGTACTAATGCGGTATATGTCAAAACTTAGTTATATCAGATTTATGGCTGTAGCACACTCGGGACTCAAAGTGGTTTAAACTACACTGCAACCCTTCGGATTAATTAAATTAGCCGTACTATTGGTGGTAGCGCAAGCCTACCGACCTTGTCATCATCGCCAACGAAGACCAAATTTGGAGAATCCATATTGTGCACTCTTAAAGAGAAGTCTCCATGGACTGTAAAGCATATCAATTATATGCTGGGTCAAATAGGACAAATTGAATGCTTATCCCACCATATTTTCATCACACTTTGGAAACCCATTTGTGAAAGCTGGTAAAATCTGATGTATTCTGGAAACGGTCTCCTCTGAGTGGGTTTAAGCAATCGCGATGGTCGATCTATGCAAACGTCAGTCTGTAAGGATGAATCAAGCTCTAGCATAAAGGTCGCTCAAAACTGTGCCCAGTACAAATTTATAACAAGTACTATACATCTGGGATATTGGTGAAACTTCATCAAGCAATATTCTGTTTTGGGATTCCATGCTATAGCAACCTTCAAGGGCAGTATCCATATTTGTTACCTTAACCGCCTTACCTTAGTAAGACCCAACTCAGGAGTCTTAATAGTAAAATATGTTGTGTGTTTTCTCAGAAGGGTGATTAAGTACGAAAACTCTGCTTAAGTTAGACCAATAGTGTCATTCGCAATGTGTGAGTTTCGTCGAAGGGGAGAAACGCATATGTTACCAACTCAGTAGAACGGGTTCTAGCGCATCAGCGGAATTAAATCCTGTTAGTTCTATAAACTATTCTACTTAATATTGCTTAGTTTAACGGTGAATGCTGATTCAGTTTAGCAAGTACGAAGTTTATTTCCTGTCCTAGACACTGTCAAACAACGCCGTCAAACTATTGATGTCAGGGCGGTCCTGAATGCTGGAAGGACTTTTACATGGATCATAAAGGTGTGTACCGCAGGGAGTGGACTAATGGATCAAGCCACGGCGAGATCTATTGGCATTGCAAAGACCAGTTCAGCCTTTTGTGGTAGGGTCTGTTCTACATGTATTATATTCCTGTGTTTTAACTTCATGCACGTCAGTCATTTCAGAAGCTGTTTTTCCAAAGACACAACAAGGATAATTTTATGCAAATCCAGGAAGATGTGTATTTGGTTGACATTTGAAGGAGTCAGGATAAACTTATCCCCGTCAATCACCACTATTAAAACGCCTGTCAAATCACATTAAATATGCGCATAATTTAAACGAATAGAGGGGATACTTCATTTGACTTATTTATTTATTTATTTAAAGGCAAAGTATTCGAAGTGGAGAAACAATCACCCGAGCGCTTTGAAACGTTTTTTTAGAACATCCATCAGAGGTTACTTGTGGAATAAGATACAGCCATCTTGTTCTTAGTTCCTCCCAAACAACCTTTAAGTGGAAATGCGGATGTGCAATTGCTAACGCTTTAGTTATCCAACGGTGCCGTTTTGAAGAGAGGTTTATACTGCTACTGGCAGCAAGAACTTGCACACTATTCTTGCTTCTTGGGCTTTCCGTAAACTCCAAACCTGCGCATCACATGTTCCTCTTATTATCGGAATTCTACTGGTACTATTCATCTTACATCTTTTTAGGAATATTGTGCATGTATACGGGGGGATTTTCTTCTGACAGCCAAAGCCGGATGGATATCATTTTCCTAATAATTAATATGCTTTTTCCAATATTTCTGCTGAAAGCTATGTTTTCACTAACTGACCTGTGGCATACCAGTAAGTTCTCCAACCGAATTCCCGAAAAATTATTCCAACGGCCAGCGGGATTTCCCTTATGGTAGCTAGGTCAGTAACGGGCTGTGCACATTTGAGGTCTGTGGCTGGCATTTCTGCGGTGAAGTGTTCTAAACTTCCGGGTTCTCGGTCCAAGTAGTGGTGTATTCACACCATCAGTGATTGCTGACTGCATCGTCCAAAAGCCGCTGCTGTTAATCCTGATAACTTCTCTTAATGACTCTAGTCACACTGCCGCACTGGCTTCCTCTTCTTTGACAACTTGCATCAAAATTTCTCACTTGGGGGTCGAGGTTTATCAGAATAGGGGACTAGGCTCTGTGCACACGCCAAACAATTGGGTTATACGGAATGTGAGCATCAAATCACGGTAAATAAAATGCTTCATTTTACTCTCTGTTGAAATTTTATTCTTCCTAGGTTTTCCAGGTGATACAAAAAGTTGACTATGGAAATTTAAAGAAGAAAGAGACGTGTAAGTTGCAGCCCGCAGCAATATGGAATATTATCTACTACGGAACCCCCGCTGCTTTATTAAGTCAATAAAACTTTGCCAAAAAGTAGACGTTCTGTCATTATTGGCATTTGTAATTTTTCAGGGAGCTCAAATGAAGACAATAGGCTTAGCTGCGACTAGGCTCACAGAGTATCCCTAGTGTACGTCAACGTTAAATAGCCCGCCTAGAATAAATATGCTTATTTTTACTGATTCCTTGCAAAACATAGCGAATGGCGACCAGGATTCCTAAAAAACTACAGGATCATTGGCGCATGATTTCCTCAAGATATCTGATTGTTCTCAATAAAAATTAGACAGCAGCAGAAAGTTTTGAACCAAACGCATTCAAAACAGCAGGCTTCGCACTTACAGGGTCTCTTTTAAGCAGAAATCACATAGCCATATCAGGGTAACAATAGCATGGATAACAACATTAACTGCTGCATTGTAATACGCGTGAACTATGTGAAGCATGGCTCTGAACTCCAGAACACCTAAACGTATCCATTTGAGATGAGGCGTGAGTGAATAAGTCTAAATAAGCTACGGTGTGTGTGGAGCAGTGAGTCGCAAAACGTTTTATAACAGACGCAGAGAGTAGTTCATTATTTGTACTGATCGTATTACGACATTTTCATCCAGCATTCCATTAGACCAGGTGTTGATTGGATGCAAAACCATTTGGATATTCCCCAACCCAAGTAACATAACTATTTGCTGTAAACAATTCACATTCGGACAGTTTTGAAAACGTGATCATTTTCTTCAAGGGCCCATGCACAGTAGAACCTCTGCAACTAGAGTATTGAAGGACATTTTGTTTAAAAAAACGGTAATAATATTCTTCTGTATCACTGTTGTGTATTGTTTCTGGCTAACAAGTACTCTTCCCCACTGTGTATCAAAACAAACGATGTGCTGAGCTCAGCCGAACGAGATCTCCGATGCGTTTTAAACTTCTTGTCTTAAGTTACATAGAAGAGAGAATGTAACCAAAAATGTCAAACAATTAATATGAAGGCTCGTTTACTTTCATGCACCCACATATATTGGTTGGAGATTTCAGAGTTCCTGTGAATCTCCTGGAAGTCATAACTTACCAACGTACTGCGGCGTATGTTCAATAAAACGTGGTTTATGTTAGTTCAAGCGCAACTGTAAATCAGCAGTAGTACGTCAGAACTTGGAAATTACTTCGGTATTTTTATTTTCTATTCCACTGGCAGTGTATCGCCCGTGTGTGATCACACCCTAAAATAGACAGCTTGTATTATGCCCTTTTGATGACCCTATTTGGAAGCGCATGTAAGTCACATTACAATTTCATCCTAGAATGGATTATTTCATGGCTGGTATATGTTACTAACTTGAAGAGATCTCCCGTGGTAGACCATTTCTCTGTGGTTGCATTACGTGACAGCTACGGAGTAAAACAGCAGCATGATGCTATATCGGAACTCAGCATGACATGAACGATCAGTTGTTCAGCGGATTTGTGTGAGCACTGAAGCCGTAAGAAGGCGGTGGATCCGAGGGTCCGTTTTAGAATGTGGCTTGAGCTACCTACAAGCTAATGCATAAAACGCGTTCAGTAATATCACAACAGCGTGACTGGCATTGGGTCTAGCAGATTAATCAAGGCACTGTGGGTGCCCACTATGCGATACTAAACTGGTATGACATGTTTTCGCCTTCAAAAATCTATCGGCTGCTGAAAAAAGAAAGATAGCTGAAAGATACATTATTCCTGGGAACAAATAAGCAAGGATCTAATGGTGCGTAAACTACATTTATAAACCTACGCACTTTATCGTTCTTACAAAGTAAAATGAAGTAACGGACTAAAATCCGTCTCTCCCAACAGATGCTAGCCAATGATGAGGGATAATAAAAACTCCGGAGACATGCATGTGATTTACAGAGAAATAATTTCGTACACCCGTGATAAAGATTGTTAGTTGATGCTTCGCGTAGTATCTCGAATTATGTGGAAACTGCTTCCCTTTGCTAGTATCAAACTGGAGTCATTTAGTAATTTTTTGTGTTCTTATTTCTTGTCCCTGGCGACATCCTCGAAATTAATAAATCGGCAACTGTGAAACTTATTTAAAATCTGCAGCTTTTTAACTGCGTCTATCATATGCTTTGATGTTGAATCTTGCTCTGGATGTAATAGGCATCGTGGTTGGTGGTCTTTTGAAGTTTTCTGGAAATGCTAGTGGGTTAGTTAGTAAGTTAGTTAGTTAGTCGTCCATGCAGACCCTGTCTCCAGAGTGTAGCCTGTGCGTTACTCGAAAAAACCAAGCGGATGATTGCAGAGGAAATTTTAAAGACCGACCATCCTTATCGTGCTTGCAGTTACAAAAGCGTGCTCCAAAACTGACTCAAAAATTTCAACACAGTAGGCTGATCTGAAATTTAGAGCCGCGATTCCAAAAATAAACAGGAAAAGAGCTATACAATTGTAATAAAAATTCTACGAACAATTATTGCGAGTGTATTGTTTACCATGCTTTACTTACGCAGACTTCGTCGAGAATATTAAAATTTTGTCGCTGAATGAAGACGATAAAAATATATTTTCATAAGTCCATTATACAAATGTAGGTGAATAAAAGTGTGGGAACACCGCACCAAACTTGCCCGTTTATTTTTGTTTTTAACCACTGGTTGGGTGCAACCTAATCATGCGCAGCTAACTCCTGTGTTAGAAAACGTAAATTGACGAAAAAGGGACTAGATGGAAAAAGACCACCTAAAACTTCATTTGCATGAAGGATAGCCGTTTCAGTTTAATCTATCTGCCGATCTCTTATCGGCCGTCTGGTTATTTATAAAAGTTTGTCTCGCCGGATTTTTGATTTGAAAACCACATGTTCCTGCCAAAGTCTAGCATTGATGCGAACTCCATGCCGCTGGACAAACCCCAAGTTACACCCAGTTGTTGGACTTAATCCGTAGAGTTCAACTGGGATTAAACTGGTAACCACATTTATTTATTCCACAGAATATATTATGTAATCCGTGAATATAAATTTAGCGTCAGGTATGGTACTGCAGCGCGTCTTTATATTCCCGATCTGACGTTAGCATCTGACCGACTGATTCATGTCACCGCACTCGCAAAATAAGGATCGAATCGAATAGGAGTCTCTAAAGTTAGGACTGATTGCAAGGAAAAGGTCAGGTATAGTTACTTCTTTAACTTGGTTACTGACTGTTACTTTTGTAATAGTATGCTTTCAAAAATACCCACATGTGATGTGAACAATGAAAATATCGCCCTTTGGGATGCAGTGATCAGTCCAAGTTGAACTACAGTTTACGATTAAAAGGTGCCACCATTGGTTGTGGCGACCGAAATAAAGCGCTGAAAAACAGTTTTGCACGCACAAACTTTAGTAGATCATGGCTAGAATGAATTCAGGCTTTTTCAGCTAGCTCATAAAGATTGCATACCCTTCTCACAAAAGCTTTCTCCGCATTCTGTTCAAGTGCTTTTCAAATGAGTGGATAAGCAGGCTAATGCGATTAAAAAATCAATTCACAGTTAAGTGCAGAATGTAAGTGGCAGCTACACTAATGAGGTCTTTTTGAGGTCATCAAAGAATTTCTCCATACAAAAGACCATGTAAGAAACTAATAAGTGGCAGCAGTTTGGTTTTCCACTGAACCGTAAGTTTTACTGACAAACAGCATCTAGAACAAGGTCAACCAACCGAACAGTCAATTTGGTTTGATCGTCCTCAACCACAACGTCAGCAGGTAGAATGTGTCCAAAAGGGGAAAAATCAAACTACTTTTGAGGAGAGACACCCAACTATTCAACAATTTCACAGAATAAGTTCGGAAGTGACAGACAATATTTATTAGGAGTGAAACCCTTGTTTTGAAGTAAACCTGATTTCTCAGGCGAATATTAAGTGCGCGAGATAATAACGTACATGACACTCAGGGTGACGACAAACTCGTATTTGGAAAATTCGTGGAATAATCACTATCTTTTAATCTGTCAGCCTGAAAAACGCAGAGCCACACCGTAAGAGCGTAGTATTTCGTTGTCTCTTCCTTCACTACGGTGCCCTGTTTTTGCAATACAACAGAAGTCACGATAAATAACATTTTTTCAGAGCAACACCCTATCTACTGATAAACTCACAGATAACCCAGTGCAATGATGACTGGTTAGTGGTTTTATCTGCTGAGCAGAATTGCTCATAACTACACACTGCTTATAATTTGCAAACATACATTCTGCTGCTCCGAAACTTTGCAGTTAACAACATGAAGAAGTGGTTCAAATTCACCCTTGCTTAATTTAAGGGTTCTTATTCAACTACGGTGAAACACTTCCTGTAAATTCCGCTGTTTCGCCTGTCTTGTGCACGGTAAAAGATTACACCCTGTGTTTATGAACGTTGTTTGAAATCTTGAATGGTTATCTTAATAATGTAACATAAGTTGTTTTTCACGGCCCAAACCTGTGCAACTGAACTGATTACCTTTTCATTCTTCCCGTGAACAAGTGTTACTGAGGATGACGTAGTGCGCCGACTAAGACTTGAAAGGAAGTCCCCGTAGCACATTCATCTCTTGAATTTTTCAGGTACATTATTACTAATGAGCAATCGGACTTTTCCACGAAGGGTGAGCATTCATAAACCACCGCGTAGAAGTTGACGCTTACCGAATTCGGAAATTACTACCTCGTTGGACTTTTGGTACCTGCAATAAATCCAACGCCTGTTGCGCGATCTCATCAGATGATGTTCATCTGCTCATTACATTTTGCAACGGTTGGTGCGGTACTTCCATACGGTTAACATAGAATCAATTTAGATTAATTAATCTTACCCAAACTTTCATCACCAGTAACCGACAGTGAGCAGGTTTGTCACTGGTGCACGTAGATCAGAGCGACTTCATACATGCACATATGATAGTTTAAAAAATACCCACCAATTAGAACAAAAATGTCAGAAAGTCAGCAGTTGTCCTTGTGGTTGCTAAATCTTGTGGGCTTGCATGACGCCTCAATGGAAATTCTGAATGCATAGCTTTTTGTAGTCAATCGGATTGCTGCTGCGTTATTCAAGCATTTTTCCGCACGCACCAACTTCCAATAACGCATGTCTGGGCTATAGTTCTACTACTACGTTTACTACTACATTAAAAATCGCTTGACTTTTACCGTGGGCTTTGTGCACCGGATGTAGCATTGAACGACTGAATAGAACAACATCGCATTTCATACTCGTAAACACGTCGTTGACTTTTGCACCAGTCTCGCTCGGTTATGATGAACTCGCTTAACTATGGTATAAAGTACGCGAAATTTAAACTTATGCTGAGGATATATATCAGATACTAAATTCCATATGGATTCGTCTTCTACCTAGCGTCAACGGTTATCGACTGAATAACTTGTAATGCTTGTGTTTGGTTGTCCCCTTTTGAGCAGGGAGTCGGAGGCATTTTTCAAAGGATCAATGGATTTAAGATATCTCTTGAGTAAGCTAATTATTGGCACCGCCGGCTGTTTCCATTGACCGTTGTTTTAACAGGACATGCTTAGAAATAAGACCTATGAAATGCATTAATTGTCCGAACAGACGTGCAATTAGAGAAGTTCAGTAACCCTCAAATGCGGCGATAATGCTGTCCGATTACATTCTCGAAGCTTACAGAAATACTACTTATTCGTGACGAACATCGTTAAGGTTTCAATAAACATCCTCGGACGCGTCAAACTACCCAACAGCATATCCTCAGATTCGACCTCTGACATCAGATATTAACAGCAGGATATAGGTTAACTTAAAGATTGTTCAAGAAAGTGAGACTTTTGTAGCACTTAGGATGTAAATATTGATGAAATGGCTGTTCGAATGATCGTTCCGGGCAATTCTCTAAGTTATATATTGGTCCATCTCAGATTGTTAAATGAGCGTTATGTTTGGGGATACTTTTTTCGGAACGCTCGTTACCTCTGACAATTAGTAATATTGTTAGAGGTGTTATTTTCAACCAACCACATGGGTTTTTTCCTGTCGTTTTTGTCACTTGATAATAAACGTTTCAAGGAAGCCGTCGTGAGCAAGTAATTATCCCAATAAGGCTATAACTACGCTATTAGGCCCGCCCACGTACTTGCCACATTCTCCTGTCCTTCTGTTAACCGACAAGTGAAGGTGAGACATGAGTTCTGCTTGCATAATTGAGCAGCGGATAATTTGTGAGTAAATTATGTAAAAAAACAATCAGCTCATAAGTTTCCGTTAACGAATACTTCTTTCAGCAAGCAGTTTGATTTCAAGTTATGTATCCTTATTTTCGTCGTGTATTGTATACGTTTCTGCGAACAAAGTGCTAAGACCCTAAGTTACTTAAGTTAATCCGTCGCAGGCAAGGCTTCCGGAAAAATGCATCAAACTTTACTGATTGTTCACAATGGCTAGGGACATTCGTGCGCTCAAAGTAATTTTGAACATCTCAGATGTTTAAGATAGGAATAAGATAACTTTTGAGGGTGAGGCAAGTCAAGGGATGGTAAAACTGGACTCTGAAGCGTAATGCATTAAGAAACAACGATGGGTATATGTTACGAGATTTATGCCACACATCACCACTCCCAGCAGCTTTCGTGCACTTATACCAAGCCTCTAGGACTGTTAGAGGTAATCAAAGAAACCTAGTTATGCAACCGGTGTAGAAGATTGAATACTACTACTTTTGCGAAACTAATGAGACCGAGGATTTTAGTCTCGTAAGTAAAAATATTACTCGAGGGTTATTCCGCGAATACTAGCTTCATGTAAACTTGTTCAGAAAGCAGACAAGCGAATATAAGTCAATATGAAATGATTACAAACCTACAAATTCCAAGGTAAGACTATTAGCAACATGGCCAGTAAGCTGGTGAGAATGGCAAACCTAAAATTTTGTATTGCAGTCCGTTTACGTCGGACGTTTTTGTCCATATCTTGATACAGTTATTGACCCACCCCGATCGCAATCCTGACGTTTTGGCCGGTTTCTAACAGGTTACGTGCTTGTTTGGCGGTTTCAGTGATTAGCTAAATCAACTGATGTGTTACGGTTGGTGTTTTATAGCTGCAAATAATCAAGGCTTCGTGGTGCTTTCGTAGCACCAATACTGAAATGGTAAATAGGATATTTTGCTGGTAGTAGGGAGAAATTTTGTAATTTTCACCCAATATTTAGTACTGTCGTTGAGGCGTTTTGACGCAAAGTATCACGGAATCCATACTGTGTTTGTGTTCAATGGATCCAGGGATAACGATTTCTCAGATGGAGGGTTCATTAATGATGCAGATTATTCATCCGTGTGTGGTTCATCGGTATTGTGAGTTGGGTGAATTTCTAGGGATTTCATCGTGGAAATGGGATCAGTCCTATAACGATGGGAGAACTTTACAGTGACTTTCAGCTATTCAGCTTAAACTGGTCTCACTTACACGAATGATTCTACCATATACATAGCTATGCTGTTTTCAAAACATGAATTCCGTGATTTTATGAATTTCGTAATTACCAGTCTATCGGTCTGAGGATTAGAAAACATGAAGAAACACGTGGTTGTTGGTTTACGCATCCGAAACCGCCATGCATGCTAATATTAGAATAAATTATGGCTTAAACTGACATTTTCGGATTTGCAATTTGCTCGATTTTTATCTGCCACACTTGACGAAGTTGAAATATTTACATGCCTAAACGAAATTTTCTATCAGTTAAATGGCGCTGTAGGAGAATCAGGGGAACTGAACCGGAGAGAGTTCTCCAAAGTTGGGTGACAAGGGAGCAGTCACACCTATCATTAATGGCCGGCACATTCACGAAACTAAATGTGTTCTGAGGTGTGTTGACTGCGCTGTGCAGAATCCAATTGCAGAAATTGTTAGCGTGTTGAGGATAGATGACGGTAAAATGATGTCCAGTGCAAGATATGAACCAGTGTAAAGACGCAAATTTTTGGGGAAGCATGCCATGATTTACCTAATGGTGGTAGATGCACTTTCCACGCTGAACTCATTATACTATTTCATAGTCTGTAATCACTGCATCTGGCGGCTTAAGCAGGATTTTACTACCACGCGTAGACTTTAGTCAGTAGTAGGTTTACGACGAGCGAGTACAACCAAACCCCGCGCAAGTACTCCCCAAATTAAGTACCCAATCGGTCCGCATTTGACAATTTCCATGGCTCGCTAGCCAATTCTATCAAATGACATAGTGCCTTTTTTGTAGCTATATTTGCTTGTTTATTTTCAGAGCCGCCACCTTGCGTAATCGTCTGAAAATTTAGTGTTAGCTAGATCGTATATCTTGTTTGATTTCGACAACTTAAATGGTGACATTTTCTGCAAACATGAATTAAAACGCACCAATCTAATGATCTTTCTTAAAGAGTGATATCTCTACACAAGCATTTTAATTCCACGGGCAATGAGAAAACGGGTGGCGTTAAACTGCAAAGTTGGGTTCAGCGCACTACTTAACTAACTAAATTCAGAGGCAAATCAACCTGCAGTTCACGGGACACCTCAAAGAAACTTACTTGAATTTCTCGGCTCTAGTATCATCTGACCGACTGTACTGGACCTAAGTCGTCAAGATTTCATTTGAAAAGTTAAATCCCGAATTCTATGTACTGCTGTTTTAGATAAGTGTGTACGTTCACTTACGTAAAATATGTTGTTTAATTAGGAGAATATCCAACAGAAATTTGAGGGTGATGTCATGTGGAAAATCTTCATCCTCTGCATTTTTTCGATTTTATAGGTAAGGTTGTTTCAGGTGTTTTAGGTGTGATTGTTACAAAATTATACGCTCAGTGCCTGCAGATTTTCCGTTTTCAGCGACTGAGTTATAGCCTGGCCTGGACAGCTAGAATGATGCACGTTACGAAGCACAAAGCAGAAAAGAAGAAAACCTACGGGGGACTTTATTAGCAGTTAGCCAGAATGACCGGTTTCTTGCTATGTACACCAATTTAAAACATGCTACTTTTGTGAATCGGTGAAGAAAAGCCTGGTACCGCTTTCACTGTTTGAGCGTGACGAATTAATATCTGCGTAATAAACTCGCGTTTACCCTGCTGTAAAACTACGTCTCGCGCACACAACTGGGCTTGGCTTTCATCTTACAAGCGAGTATATTTTTTGATGGATCTTATCGCCATCTCTTGATGGGACGATATTTTTACCAGCCCATTGCAAAGTATTTATCATTCACCAATTATATGGTCCCTGAAAACATCTCAACGACTAAAATGCGTTGACCACATTTATAATTGCAATCAGCTCGCACTTTATGCAAATCGATTTTCGGTTCGTAAGTGAGATATTTGCATATTACTACTAGTCTTTCTTTTTAATTCATAACGTTCTAATCTGTGTTCAAGTCCCTTGCAAGGTTCGTATAACATTTAGATCCTGTCTGATTAGTATTTTAAATATTCTTGAATTTTAACCTTTTTCAATTCTCATTTTACTTCGGAATATTCTGTAATATGTGACAAACCCTAGCAATAAGGCGGATCACGCCCCATACAGGCGACCACAAATTGACTCAAAGCTGGTCGTTTTCTGGGCCGGTATAGTTTTTCTCTCTAGCATCAATAGACTGGACAACAATATCATCGATAGTTTAACGAAGTGCTCTAATAACATGGGAAAAACAACGCTGTTCTTAACACAGGAAGTTTGATTTGATAGAAAATAATCATTGCAGCTGCAAGCTTCCGCTGTGCTTCAAAAACAGACTGGTAATACAAATCCGGGAAACTTCTAGAGCTATAATTGCCTGGTGGTACAACCGAGTCATTTGTAAAGGTAGATGTAAAAGCAGGTTACAATCATCGGTATCTTACGACAGAAAATAATGGTGTACTTTGATGTTCAGGTTGGAACATAGATTCCTAATCTGAGTTGCGTAAGGAAAACACGACATGAGAAATCGTGTGTGAAATCGTGAGATAGAGATTTAATCGTGTTCTCTGCGGATCCAAATTATTCGCTTAAGCTCACCGATGATTTTGTGAACAGTAAAGTACTGGGCAATTCCTCAAAATGCCTGATCAACTTTCCTACCTCCATTTAGGTGCAGTGTTGTAGCACCCAAAAGGGCTACTGTCCTGAAGGGTCATTCCAAATTTAGCTCTTTCAAAAAGTGTTGTATACACATTATTTTACCCAAAATAATCAAATGCACTGTAGGAGGAATCCAGCAGGATCTCTGAATTTGCTTCCACGCCTGCGTTGAGTTGCACTGCGTTGAGTTGCACTGCGTCCAGTTAATCTGTAATGAACCCTGGAGAAGCAAAATGATGACAGCAAATGAGCTCTCAAATAAAGCGCTAACGACTACATAACTGAGTTCACACATAAAGGGGTGATAAAACACTATTAACCAGAATCAGGTTGCAAAAAGTTCATTCGTGAAAACAACTGTAAAAACACCTAGGGTTTATAGACGTACGGCGTCCGGCTGGCGCAAAAATGACGTGAAAACTAGCTAGGAACTTGCGCCTGGTTTACCTGAACATTGTCTCCTGAAGGTTCGAGCATCTAATAATGTATAAGTTTCACCTGAACTAGCTAAAAGTAATGCCTGTCTTCTTTGGCTATAATTTCATGGTGGGTAAGATTTTGCTTGGATCAAGACCGGGTTAGTAGGGTCAGAAATGGCACAAGCAATCACTTGTAGCAAACAGAAACAACTTTACCGATTGCCGGTAAATAGATCTAGCTCGACCAAAATATTATTCGACTTTTCATGCTAGTCTGGATCTAGGTGACGTCGCATCCCGTAAATGTAGAATCACTAGGATAGGGGGACCCCATTTGGGCTGTTCAACACTATAGTATATTGCATGAAACTCAGTTGAAAAAAAAACGTTTTTCTTCCTACAAATTCAGGCATCTGAAGGTGAAAGTGTGTGGGACATACACGCAAGCCTTGAAGACGATTGAATGTTTGGTTAGTTCGGGAATTGGACTGCTGCGCACTGAAGGCGATAGTTTTGATGCACCAGACCCATTCGCTGCGCGATTGAGCCATTTTTGCCAGTGTCTTTAACCGTGGGTGAGTTCAGTCCTGGAATTTACATCCAGGGAGAAGCAGTTGGCGGCCCATCTAAGTTTACAGGTTAGCTTTTTTATACATCGTTGCCAGGTCTACCTGTCGATCATTTCCATTCAGCACAAGGCTGGGCGAAAAGTGCTGTGCAAAGAAGACGGTCTTCTGGCTTGTAGAACACATATACTAACCTATGAAGCGTGAGTAATTCAGCTATTGTGGGAGAGTTTCTTCTTCCTAGGACCATCAGGGGTACCTCAGCGCGCTTAGTCTGATGTGCCCATTAGGCATTTTCCTTAGGTCCTCTGGGCACAGTTTCTGATTCACAGCGCACTAGGTAATGTAAGCTCTGCTCTTGACGGACAAAGTGACGTCACGCCGATGCCATAGGTGCCGTAGTTTGGGAAGAGCTACCCTAGCCTTCCTAATTTGCAAAGTAATCTCATCTCAGCAAGTCAACCGAAACGTATACGTATGTCCACGTAAAATATTTTTTTCTATTGCGTCGATTAGCTAGCCTTAAAGCAAGAAGTTGAGTTTAGCTCCATTCAGTCTAGTAGCAGCACTCTACACTTTACTAGTGTGAAGCGCACGCCACAATGTGCAGCAAGGTACTTTATTTGAGAAGAATCTGAACAAATGTCTTCCACACTCTCCGTCGTCCGCGTGACTGTGAGTTTCCTATCCAGATCAACTTGATACTCTTGAGCTGCTGAAATTTGTCGAAATTCACGAGTGAAACTGCTCTGCTATGAAACGCGTAATGCTGACGAAAAGCGATGTGATAACCCGCCGCGCACAGCATGATCAGAGTCAAGTTGCGTACCCAAGAAAAAACGACATGCTGCAACTGATGCCGTCCATCGGTAACTGATAGCCGCTTGATCCAGCTGAATCTCTGGCTGGTCTCCAAGTAACTTAATGTGAGCGTATGTCTTGGAATTTAGTACTGTCCAGGAACAGACGGTGATCTGAACACAACTGAGGCATTCGCTCCCGATTATCCACGCGCTGAGCATCGACTTTAAACATACCACCTAATTCCACTGTTTCCGGATTTAGTCCTACAACATTGGCGTATATACCACCAGCCAAGATTACTATAGCCATCCCTCATGCTTACGAAAGCAGTCGCAACAGGTCTTGTTAAGACCCGTCTGTCTCAGTCTCAGAAAGGCCATCCGTTAGGGCCCAGGCTGATACCACAAATGGACACTGTTTACCCATCAACATTATTTGAACTTGATTAAACTAGAAAACCGTGTATCGTAAAGAGCTGTTTACTGGATTCAGTCCAGTAAAGTGCTTTTAACCTAGCACTGAGTGCAATGCTCACTCCGTAGATACCACGAGCCATTGCTCCGGATAAGTGAAGGGTGGAACGTGGAATACCTTTGCTCAAAATAAGCGATTTGAGGCGCAATGGCGAGGTAGGGGCCAGTTTGCCTGCTTCAGAGGCATAACACACATCGACAAAGAAATAGAATGCAAGGTCTCTGCAAGACATATCTGTTCCCCAATTTGACGTAAAGTACGAACATTGAAGGATGAAACGAACATGCGATCTTCTGAGGTGAGTAAGCGATTATTTTGGTTTATTTCTCTGGATATTTTTGTTGGCTCGGAATATTGGCTAGAGGACTGGCAGATTGATTTTATCGCAAAACATCGCTTGACGGGTTCAGAGGAGGTGGGAGCGAAGGCTGGTGAGCGAAGTGCTGCAACAGAAAGTGATATGTCCGGGACGTCCAAGCCAAAGAGGAGGGCTTAGCTGAGCCTCCAAAGTTACCTTCAAGACAGCGGGGGATATAGGGTTTTGTTGGCGGCGACCCTCCGCCAGCCTGTCACTCAAAAGTCTGAACCGTGACGCAGCGGATGTTAGGGTTACTTGACGGACACTGCTTGGAGCCGATGACACAATAGGCCAACCCTTCTGGTTGCAGGAGGCCAGTCAAGACATAGGCCAAAGGAAATAAGGCACTACTGTCTCACTCCTTATGCGGCTGCACACAGCAGGTGATTTCCGAGCAGCACCGGACTCTTTTTTCAACCGACTGTATTAAATAATGCACTGCTGATCACGGTCAACCGTTGGGCGGGCGGAGTGTGCGGTTTTTAGGGCTAACACTTTTCTAGCCCGTCCCTTCTTTGGGGATGTCAGTATCACTGCTTTCATATACATATACCTTGGGGAATCGTGTTTCGCCTTCACACTCGTATCACAGATGCCAGTACTATTTCACCTTCAAAACGCTGAGTAATTCGATTACCTGGAATACCGTGACTTGCTGTTATCCGTCGAGCTTCCACTTATTGACCTTCTTGGCATGATTGAAACTTCTGAGTTGCAGCCAGTATAACTCTCAGGATCATTGCAGCACAGAAGCTGAACCACCGTGACAGGATGACAGCTTTAGGTCGGCGTGAAACAATTATTGTCAATTGCCATTTTTGCGATTAACACTATTTTCAAGAGAACGTTCCGGTCAATTATGTAAGTAGCATTTCAATAATGGGGGATGCACTGCCGTCGAGTTGTTTTTTGCCTAAATTCCCAGCGTATTAGTTTATTGTTTATATGTGCGCCGGCGTTTTTCTTGTTAACAACATTTATGAGATTTGTCATTTGTTCAAATTACTACATAGCTATTGCAATGCGGTGGCTAATTAGCTGATGACCTAATGGTAAACGGCATTCTGAGTAGAATCTTTTATTGTGTTTGATCCCAATTAGTGGTGCTCCTCAGCAACAATGTCCGGGGTGATTACGCTTGCTGAATTAGCTGGCAACGCTTTTGGCGCACCGTGATAAGATAGTAAATTTTCACTAAACCATCACTCCAGCTCCGGGGTGAAATCCAGTACTCGCAATTCAAAAAGACATATGTACTGCCTGCACTGATTTTTCTGTCTAAGTTTTGTTGGCTGTAGCCGCGTATAAAACCACAGCGATAGTTACAAGCAAGAATATTTTGGCTAAGCAGAAATTAGTTTACCCATTTTAATAAACCAAGGGCTTTGCAAAGATTTTCGTTCTTTTTTTTAATCTAGAAAATTTTGGTCCAAGAGAAACATACCACTTACGTTATCCCCAGCAAGGTGCTCGGTGTAGACGCTAGAACTTTGTTAAAAAACGGTTTTTTGTGGACAGGAATGTCGTTTACACACTCGGAACGACAGCGTTGCTTTGTCTGGAAAAATCTGTCGATTTGGGACAGATTGAGTTGCATGCAGTATGAAGAATCGGGAGAATTACAGTTTATATACGTGTAGGAAAAGGGAAATTGCTAACAGAAATATGCAGTCGAGATTCATATAATCTGTTCTTCATGTCTGTTTTCGATTTTATTCAATCCGGCGTTCCCATGGCTTTGCGAGTACCCTGATATCATACCTTCTAATAACATTTGCTGCCGTATCTGGCTGACATCGCCACACACCACTATCATTTCCAAAGGAAATAACTTATGCCATTTCAGCGTCTGTGGCGTTAACTAATTTCAATATGGCGGCGGAACGAAGTCTGACTTACATGTATTTCCGACAATATTTGCGAATAAAAATGAATCTGCTAGATTCTGCATAACATTAGACCACAAACGCCGTGGTACCTAGTTTGATGCGTCTACAATCCATTAACTAAGGTTCACTTATATTATATTTTTGAAGCATAAGTTTTCATGCAAAATTTAGGTTCTAAGTCCTTGTGTCGTTTACAAATTTCACGTGAAATCTAACTGGCATAGTGCGATTGAATACTGAGGTGCCCTGTTGCCAGGTGTTATGTTTGTCAACTTTCTTCAACATATAGGTGCTATGCCCACAAAAAGCACTCGTAAGAAGTCTTTGGTAACACTTACTTGCTGAAGGCAAATTTGGATGGAGCAGTTTAGTTCAGCTGAACCGTATATCAGTTCCTCGGGCCACCTCTTTTTGCAGGATTACTCCACCATCGGTCCTCGCCAAATTTCCGTTAGCATAGTACGAAATACGTCTATGGAAAACGGATCATTCCTGAAGTATTACGGTCTACTGGCATGAATTATTGTTCCCTGGAAAAATGGATGTTTGGCTGTTGAATATATATCCTCTATATATGTTTGAACGTTTGATGAATTCAGGGTGTTCAGTGGCCAGGTTCAGACCTAAACTTATTAATCGAGACGTACGTCTTAGGCTTTCACGGAAAGCCTCATCCCAAATATACCTCAAATCAAAGGGTCAGTAATATTTAGTCGGATGTTAGTATATATGAACTCTGGTTGCACACTAAGGCACAAAATCCTCGACAACTCCTTCAAACTTGTGCTAGCTGTTCACCGCAGTGTACTGCGCGGATCTTGTCAATCGCAAAAGCTGATACGTTTTGATTTAACGGCAGTTCAACTAATTTTCACTCATTTACGATTTCGGTAGATTCGCATGCAACCGTTTGACCCTAATCCACATACTCCCACACTCCCGATTTCCAAAGCATGGCTACAAGTTCTCCGTTACGATGAATATTTTTGTTCACCATGAGAGGGAATATATATCAGATAGCCGGAAGCTCCTGCTGTATACAGTGTGAAATGATACACTTTCGTGCACTTTTCTCAGCTCTAACGCAGTACATACAAATTAATTTTGAAACTTAAGTCGGCTTAACTGGGGAATTTGTTTTGCACTTGGTACACGTACTTGAGGTGGCCGAGCTCACTCAGGAGCCTACGAGTGAGCAGGCGCCGTATACGAAAAAGCCATGACCTAGTAAGCGTCAACTAATTAGTACCCATGATAAGAACCATCCAATGGTAATCCGTACACCAGCAAACAACTTACTCGAGCTACATGCCTGGTAAGCGGTACATACGCAGACGTATACATGCAACTACTCAGCATACTTCCAATGACACAACGCTCTCTTTCGTCTCGCGACAATATGAGTTAAGACCAGTTATTACTTCTATATAGCTCAAATTTTGGAAGGTGTAATTGCTGGTAAACCACGTGGACCCAACTAACCAAAACTTCGTTATGGCTTCATTACACCGCAAGTAACCGATGGATAGTTTCCTTCCGTCAACATTTCAGTTAGGTTTTTGATGGAAAGCTAAACGAACGTGATAAACAAGCCGGGGATAATGCCTGTGAATATTGAAAAAAATTCTTCTCATTCGCGATGCATTTGCTATCAATAGGATAGGGAGCGAGTTATTTTCACAGCTGTTCTAAACGCAGTGTTTAAATCCTGCAATCGTAAGCTGTTACTACTGCATGTTTTGTAAAATACAGACATAATGAATGTCTATGCCCCAAAAGAAAGGGGTAGCACGGGACAACTGTACTGAATACTCCTAATTCCTAATACTCCAATGAGGTGATTCCAGACAGAAGTTTGTGAGCAAAATTTGAGGGCAAATATATTTCAGTAAATATATAAGTTCCTGTTCAACCACAGTGTTCGCGCCACCAATGAAAACAGAATCCGTTGTCAAAACGAACGATCATGTAGTAAGCTATCTGTCTGCGGTGGTAATGACTGTAACAATCGCTTCACAGTATCACTCATGTTTTACCTAATGTACTGCAAAGGAAGGGCAGGTTTCGAAAATCTCCTTGACCGCGTTGGTAACATTTTATTCCCCGTACTGTGTTGAAATATCGCCACACATACTGGAGGCCAATAATCCTAGTCATTCTAGATAACAGACCTATACCCAGACGGTATTCCGCACTTCGGAACGTCTCTGAGATCCCTGAAGAGATAGTACAAAGGCACAACGGGCCGTTATCCACAAACATCACAAGGTTACACCAGGGATTTTAACCCGTCTTATGCAACTCATCTTCATTTTTGATGACATCTTTATTGTGGAATTTGGCTTGGAACTGTTGTTGAAGAATTGTGTTCCCCTGATATGCCTACGATCTGGTCCATTCGTAACAGTGCCCTCAAGTAGGATAGGGTGTTAGGGGAAGTTAGTCAACTTAGTTTGCACTACTTACAACTTTGCACTTACCAACATGTCTTTTTGAAAGTTTTGTGAACAGTTTGTGGTAGTTCTGCCATCTGGACGCTTAGAGAAAGGGCAGTGCGTTCAGACCTTTACCCCCGTTTTCTACGGAGTATTTGTGCGCCCGGTCACGAAAACGCCGAAGAAATGTTGTACGTGACGCCAACCTAAGCACACACACATCTGAACCGCTAGTGCTGGCCTTTACTCAGCCGAGTCTATACAATGAGGATCACAGTAAGTTACTTCGGGCGTAGGGTTCCTGAATACCCAAGGCATTAGCACACCGAATCGCTCACGGTGCTGAGGCATTTTCATGGCTCTAGGATTTGTTGAAATAGTCATAGAGAGTAGCTTCTGGCAACAGGCTAATTTATCTGATAACTCCATAAAGCTAAAGCCGGTTTGGTAAAATTACTTAACCGGTGAATGTTTAGCCGACGGCTTACCAGCTCGTGGCCGACCAATCCAGTGGGACCAGCAGAAGCGTGACCGCGGCCGGGCGAGACCAGTCTGCTTGTTCCACACGACCAATAGTTCCAATGGTTCTCTTGTCTTACAAGCTTCATCAATATGCCGACCTTGTGTTTGCCGAAAAACACTGGCCTTAGAAATACGAAATATCAGCCCACAGTCCGCGGTCAAAGTACCAAATATTGTGCTCCCGAGGAAGTTAAATTTTGCGCTGTAGTTCACACAGACCTTTCCGGTTTTTAATAAACGGAGTAGTTTTACTTCTTTATCTGGCGTGAACTTGCACCAAACCGGTGGATTGTTCGCAGCGATGCCCAAGTCAAACTGCGCGAAAACATGCGTTATGTTTTCAGCCAAGCGCTCCAGTTCAGCATGTCTACACGGCCCGAAAATATGAGAATGCGGATCCCGGTCTGGTGGACGAGGATCCTTGTTATGAAACTTCTGATAATTAGAAGCTGCCCATCAAGCGGACACTCGAATTTTACTCCAGTATCGTCGTGCACACGGTCGCATCTGTCATGGTATTTACGTAGGTTTTGATAAGTACAAGAGGAAAGATTTGTCACTGGTTTAGGTCATTCAGGATTTTGGAACGTTTCATCACCAATCTTGGTGACATCATCAGTGTGTTAGTAGGTGGCGTAGTGGAGCGTAGCGATTGGACGTTGACTGCTGGACTGGTTGATTGGCACAACCACTGACCCATCGCTACGCTCCACTACGCCCTCTAACAACGCACTGCTGATATTACCTCGGCTGGTGGCAAAACGCTTTTTCCAATTTGCAAATTACCCAGCTCAGCGAACAGGCTAACGGCCACTTGGTTTTATCCGCTGTACAGGTCAGTCTGAGCACCTTCTAGCTGCTCTTTCTAGATTTCGCTGCTTAAATGGGCAAGAGCTCTGGCTTACGTTTAGTTTTCTGTAAGTCCTGGGGTTTCATACTGTGTATTTTGTCATAAAACCACTCGACGCGTCCCAGGGTCATTGCCTAATCTAGCTTGATACTGTTATCACCATCTCGTGTTTCAGGCTGTCAGCTGACTTTATGATTTAAAACTAGTCAGCACAAAGGCCGATTGATGCTGGTTCATATAGAACACCATGAAGTTACTAATACCCTGGGCATAGTGTGGCTTACGAAGCTAGATCTTTGCCCACCTACGGACAAGCTGATTTTGTGTACCATAGTCTGCTCCTATTATCGGATGTGTGATGCACACCTCTCTAACTACTGTCTGGTGGACGATAACGTAATCGAGTAGATGTGAGTAACCGATGCACTGGTATGTTCTTATGAGAATGTGTTGCTGATCCATAGTAATCTTTTGCTGATAACAATACGTACGAGCAGCACAATGTCCGAGGGATCACTCAGCGTTGACTTTGAATTTCGAAAGCGATCGGTCATATTGGTGGGTGTTGGTTCACAAATACATTAAATTTTCCTAGAAAGAGAAGGTTCTTTGTTTCTGGAACTAGTCAATCTAGTGGAATTTGTGTCCAGAACCAGCTTCAAAAAACGTTGCTTGGTAAGCCAGCTTTGTCCCACTGGAGTCCGGTGCCGGGCCCGCACCTCTTTGGCTCCGTGGCAGCCAAGTCTTGCATAACTGTTTTTCTGCTCCATCCAGTTCAGTATAGGTAAGCTGGAAATTTCCGCTTAATTACTGTATGGGTGTTTAACTCCGAGTTAAGTTCGTGGTTTCCACAAACATGGTTGAATGGTGTGACACGGCAGTAATGTAATGTTGACTGGTGGGTAACCCGAAATCAGCTCAACGAATCAAGAAACTCATTACATTTGTTTATACACTAGATAATTTTAGAATCGCGAGTGGATAAAAAGACATCAAAGAAGTGAAAAAAGACTTCTTTGATCGGATTGTGTACTACTGCAAAAAGCCTATCTTAAACAAGTGCACACTGTAGGTATGCGGTTTATCCAACCACTTATCGACGGACAAAATTCTTTCTTGATGTCATTTTGAGACGGGAACTCTGTATACTTTTTTTACCAGCTGGAAGAGTTTCGGGTTCCACGGTTGCATATAGAAGGAACCTTTCAAATTAGTATGCTTTAATTTGCTTGCTAGCATGTGTGATGAAATGTCGCACAGCCGATGTGGAAATTTCTTTTCGATAAAGAAAATTCCCTTAAAGGTTAGTCTTCAAATTATGATCGAATAATAAGGCCATCATTTACCATGCTTCTAAGAAATATGGTTCTCTACTACGCTTATGCGTCCGATCAGTTTGCAAGATAAGAGTATACAATTATATTTACAACAGACACGCTAAACCATTTCGTTTTTCTAGCGGGAAGAGAGCAAATAGTGGCGGTACATTGCTAATGGTATCAATATGATTTACTGATTGGTTGCGATAACTACATTTTTGGACATGATGTCTTCTTTTTCGCCCTGATTTGTGTATTACGAAATAATTTAATAGTATGATTACCTGAAGGCCACAACCTCTAAGCATTTGTCCTTGTCCATCGGCAGCTTCATGTAAAAGAACTCAAGTTGAGTAAATGCGAACGGTTATGAAGATAGGATTCAACCTAAGGAGGACTTAGGTCGGCGTAAGAGGTGTGTCCATCTCTTCAGGTGTTAGTAAAAGTTGTAGGGACTAGTTCAATCCAGCACATCTAAATAAACAGAGTAACCTTACAAGTGGTTAGACTACCAACTGGAATAAGGACAACCACCTCTAGAAAACTGCCGCCACAACTAAACTGAGGACAATCTCTAAAGCGAACAGAAAAAAGCTGATCACATGCAGGGTGACCGTATTGATTATAGAAGACCGACGCACTTGCAGAGGCAAAATGAACTCAAACTTCCGCTTGCCCAAGAGCAAACGACACCTGCTCAGCGGTTACCGGCATTCATTTTGTTTTTTTCTCGTTGGGCGTTTCCGTGATTTTTGTGAATTTCAGCCGGTGTTCGTTTAGGCTGATAACTGTGTAATGTGTAATGCGCAGCTTCACTGATTTAAAACCAGTTTTAATCCGTGGAACTCTGACTGCGATAAACTAAGATCACTACGATTACGGACACTAACCACAAACGATATCTCTCACGCTAGAAAAGCATTGCATCTTATCCTTAGCATTTAACATATTGAATTGGTGGTTAGAGTCATTTGTCATAAACATGTTAGCTTGTTGTAAATAGCCGACGATTACTAGTGACATTTTGTCGTAGTGAAGACATATCACTTGGGAGTGACACCCATGTCTAGGGATTCAGGCATGGCTTTCGACTAAACACGAGATGGGCCGGTGCACTTCACAGATATACACATTCCAGATATAATCTCTTGGACATCACCCCTGTAGTTGCCATGTGCGTGACAAAAGACATGCTTATAACGGGATGAGGTTGCAAAAATGCGAAACGTTCATGATACCTTGCATTCATCGGCGTCTGGTTAACAGCCTGTTAGGCGCGAACCCATGAATCGGCGCCACTTCTAATCATGTCGATTCAAATTATTTGTTATCAAATAAAGATCATGCTTTGGCACAACAAACTTAGCTCAGGAAATGTGCATGAGAAATGTTAAATTAAACGATAAATGTGGTCCGCTTACAGCTGAAAAGAACTGTAGATAGCTAACAGCAAAGAAGTTTGTGCATTGGTCCGGAACCAAGTTTTGACTTTTTCGAAAAATTGGATGGAATTCGGATTCGTCATCTAGCTAAACTTTGGTGCTCCGATGGACCGGAGAGTTAGTAAGCCATTAGCTTGAGATTCGAATAAATTCCCGTACATTCAAGAAGGTCAAAGTGTACGTGACCATTCTTTTTTATCAAGACTCACCACTAGTTAAGGGATTGCCTCAGCAAGCTGTGCATACTTACTACAAACACCTGACCCCAAGCGTATATATTAGCTGCTCACGGCAACAATCTTTTGGTAAATTAGCAATCTAGAATATTCGGTCGTCAAGGAACTATTTTGTCGCAAATGGCAAATCCCTTTTACTATAAGAACGGTTACATTTTGACTTCCGTAGAAAGCGTTATAAATCGCAACTACAGTCCTTGAGCCCGTTCTGGAACCGTACATTCAAAGTTAACCGAAATCCGATATGCCTGAATTCATCAAGTAGTTGCCGTACTAGTGTACTTTGATACCTCTCATCGACCGTCGTGCATGACACGCTATTCATCTCGGTAAACATTTATGAAAGGTATCCCCAGAAAATTCGTTCGGTCAGTCTCACTGGTTACGTAACACGCCTCTAGACCTCAAATTTACTTCTGGTTTATTAATGAACGCGGACAGGAAACTTGGATGATCATTTTGTGCAATGATTGAGGACTCAGTACTTGAGGTAGACGCGCAGACCCTTAGGTAGGTGGTTGTAGGATAAACTGATTCATTCGTCCTACAGAAGAACGGTCTAAAGGCAGTGATGGATGTTTGTTTTCTAGATACCTTACCTGTAGAATTGCAGGTGTTCAATAAAATTCGGAAACAAAACAGATATTCTGTCTTATTTCAGGATGCTCGGGTTACAAGTCATGAGTTATTGTGACCAATTCGCATTTTCTCTGGCAGCACTGCAGGAAGATCTTTGCATTGTGTCGGCAGTAGAAGTCAACACATTTTTAGTCCTTATGCGCAACGACATTTGGTTATAAAACTTCTGAGGTCCTGTAGTCATGGGGACTCATTTTTCTCATGCATAACCTATTTCGGTCCTATAAATTACAGCTCGTTAGAAAGGACTGCCTATAAGGAAAGCATTACCTAAAAGCAGCAGTTAGATGCGCATCATGAGGTGGGTCCAGAAGCTATTTTGTTTCTTGGCGAATGTACGAAGCCTGTTTTAGTACACTTGGTTGCTGATACCGGGCTACGCATGGAGTAACTAACCGAAGAATAGACTGCAGTGTTGATATGAACACTGCTCACAAGCAACCGGCTTTGTGCGGAGATGTGAGGTTCTTGATCATTTGGGTGTGGTGACACTGACAGTTGCTTTCTGGCTTTATTGTGTAAATGTAAAATTTTATTAGTTTAAAATTTAAAAAGTTTCATTACAACAAAATATAGAAATATCTCCACAAATATCAGCGGGGGAGACAACTACAAAGTTTGTGAGAAATTTTACATTGATGAAACAAGGCTTCTCAAATGGGGTTAAGAGAGATTTGAGTTAGCCACACGATATAAGCAAGATAAACGAAAGGATATAAATCTCTAGAGCTTCTACGAGAAAGCCGCTGTATGTTGATAGGGTGAAGGGGAACGTAGTATACTCTACATGATCTCGAGCTTTTGTTTGCCTGAGCAAATGGTGAGCTACTGTTCACAATACGACCTTATATATCTGAATTTCTGTTGGTAGATCCCATGCATGGTCAGGTTGAGGCGGACTGGCAGGTCAAGGCACAAGGGTTGCTGTTCCTCCAAGTTAACGAGTAATATTAGCCCAATTGCTGCACAGACTGTCTGAATTAATGCACAGGCTATGTACGCATCCTATTCACATGAACTACCCTGAACAATAAGGGTTACGAAGCCAGAAAATAGTGTTTGCCAGAAACAGTGGGAAATTTCGTACCTGAACATGCGATTATCAGGAACGAGAACAATCCAAATATGTATGAGAGCCACAACCTTCTGATCGACTCTCTTTCTGCCTTAGCGAGGTTGTCTCAGACGATTCTACATATATACCTTTTGGGTAAACCGATTTTGCAAACAGACATACTTAATGAAGCTGGGTCAAGGCTGCTGCAGTTTTAGGCTGTCCTTTGCAATACTTTTGAAAATCACCACACCTACCACACTGGGCCAAACCTTTTGAAAGTTTAATGCTGCCAGACGTTTGTCAGTCTTCCTGCGCACTCATTTCAAGGCCATGCCGTTCTCCCACCATCATAAGCTAGTAACTTTATCGGCTGGCCCCGAGGATTATAAAGTGACTGTTGGAAAACATGAAGTTGTTTAGACTTTGAAAGAATTAAATTCCAATTGATCGTTTCACTCCGAAATTCTGTGGGACTTTTCACCTTTACATTGATCGACTTTACCACTACACCACAGTTTTTTTGACGGGAGAGTTACGATTCTGATCATCTACAAAATATGTTAAGAACCAGCGTGTTTTGGGCTGCAGGCCGGTAGTGGACGACGTGTACTTTTGGGGAATCTTCCAAGGGCACCTATTTCGGACCACAAATAAAGTGGTTTTGTCCACTTTGAACTAAATAGAAAATAACACCAACCAAAAACTAGGGGGATACATTTATTGTCTGGTAACTGTTAAGTGTCAACTCACATTACAAGCTATAACGCCACACCCACATTTTTCCAGCACAGTTAAACTTCCTCAGCATCATCGTGTGGACGTTTGCTTGTGGTAACATCTTTACATTACAAATAACCATACTGCTGAATAGTGTGTAGACCGCTAGTGAAGATGGGATGAAAGAAACGGGCTTTCGACACTAGACAGGTCCTTGGTGCAAACTAAGCTCACTGTTTTGACCAATATATTGCATGGAGTAATGTCCTGGTTATGTCCGTTGGGCGATGGTGAAGATACCGCAGGAGATGCTCACTCATGGGGACGAAGACATCTGGAGCTATTGCTGCTATGATCCTGCTGCAATCACTGGCAAGGAAGTGTCCACTTAAGCGGTGTTCAACGGCCCAGTTATATATCTTGCTTAGAGAATGGGAGACCTTATTGTAATGGTTATCTAATTTCACGCGTTCGTAGTTTTCCGGATGGAGTTTATAATTACAAAAAAGGAAAAATCATCTGATTTATAAACCCTCATCAAAACGGAACCCCACCGTAAATTTCAAATGAGTTCCTTGGTATACAATACCATACTACTTGGTCCTGTAAAGATATTATATATATATATGTATATATATATATATGTCTGGTCGCCAGAATAGCGCTGGAGCACGAAATTAATGCAGTGTCCCGCCTACAGCACACATTTAACGCCGGCCTAAAAGCTTTTAGGCTTAGCAAAAAATAAATCCATTTAGCCATTTTTATTCTAATGCGTGGAGGAACAGACGTCTGCAGTTCAAATAGAGTCTTATCCCATCGCTATGTTCCTTCATCTGTTAGTCACAGAAACGTTCAATTGGCTATTAAGCTAACACCGACTTTGCCTTTCCTGTAGGCTTTTTTTAACCAGCCTCCATATGGCAGTATTGGCGAAAAATAGGACCGCTCCCTGAGGGACCCATTAATTGGATTGGACAAAAACATCGCTGAATCAAAGAGGGCTTCCTTCAGGTTAGCAGTCTTCATCCACAAAGATTCCAGATGTTTGAAATACCGGTCTACGTTTTAATAATTTACTACTTCCTTATCTTACTTCTTGTCTGTAGCACATGATATTGCTTTTGCTGCCGATACATTCCATATCCTTTTGCAAAGAAACTCGATTACACTTGCCGTTTTCTATCGCCTGTGGATTTTAAATATGATAGAGATCAGACTAGCAGCACACCACCGCTTCCAGTAATGCCGAAAACCTTATTGCTACCCAAATCAGTTACAAGTAACTGGGTCTGCTAAGATCTTTCCGTTCAAATCACGTTATTTGAAGAATTGTAACATGCGAATTGGAATCTGGTCGTTTTGGTAGCATTGGAACATCGAGGATGCATTTCCACTGTATTCAACCAATGCCTGTTTCGTCAAACGTATGAAATCCAGGTAGATCAAAACAGCAAATAGTCGGGATTTCCAATCAATAATAGACGAAAATAACGTTTTTTTATTTGCCTGGGCTAAAATGCGCTGTTGGAGCTGAATTACAAATTAATTACAAAGTAAGTGATTCCTAGCTGTTCCAATTTTTTTCGCTGCCAATAGTTAGTGGAAACGTCTGTGCCACAATGCAAACACTATATTAGGAGGCAAAGAAAAGTACACAAGTGCGGGATTTTGGCATTTCCTGCGACGTCGTTTTTCTTCATTTGACCTCATTCCTCTGCTTTAAGTGGGCGTCTACATTGATTTGCAGCGGTATTACTGCATTTTCTATATAGTCAGAAATATGATTAAAAGACCGTTAGATGATGGAATGGGCTACCAAATTAACTACAGCCAGAACTGAAGGTAGGATTGCTTTCCATAGAAATTCGCTACCAGTCCACAACGGCTTACTACCTTAAAGTGATTATTAAACCTGCAGTCCTCGAAAGTGCAAGAAGCGGGTTCAGCTACACATGTTTTGGGAAGTTCAATGGCGATGTTGTTACACAGACAGCGGAATACAGTAGTATAATTTTAGTTGTGGAACGCATCGTAGACAAGCTACGACCTTGAGCTCCTGAACCAGTCAGTGAGCAGTGTGCGTAACACTAACTGTAAGCGCACGTTAAATTCAAATTGGTTAATCCAAAAGCATCGTTCAGCACCACTGGTAAAACGCCACTGAATGTGTGATCTGACAGTTCTAGGACCTACAAAACTTTTTGTCTGACCAGATGGTTGGAACAGCGAAAAGAAACCTGAAGCATAACGGTAAACGGAATCCACAGCTTTCCTGTTCTAGCCATTTTGCATTTTGACGTCCAGTTAACAGATAGTATTTTTAGAGGTCTAAACGGATCAAAGGTCATTATCTCTTTCAAACAAAAGCGTATCAGGTTCGCGCCTCATTTAGATGGCTCTATTATCTAAAGAAGGTCTAACTGCACAACCAAAGCACTATACTAATATTCAGAGTTTTTAGCACCAAAGGCTGCGTTCAGAAATTTGAACAGGGAAGTGAATTAAAGGTTAACATTTGCGCATGAAAAAGCATTGACTGTGGCTTTCCGAGTGGATGCATCTGACCACCTGCTTCCTCAAAACTCTGTGGGACCGGAACGGTTCCTTGTTAATTAATGTTCAATCCTAACCTAACGAAAAGGTTTGCAAAGCTGACTTGGTTGTGGAAAACGGACAACAGTTGAGATAATTCAGGTGATTCTTATCTGCGTATTTATATCTTAAACTCCTATGGTCTTTCGCACTCATTTGGTATTTACCCACGCATGTCCTTCACCTTTTACATGTCCTCCTGTCACTCCGGGCCGATGAAGTAACTGTTACATCGTGGTTGTGCGTTCGATGTGGACAGCCAAAATGTTCAGATGATTTGCAATAGTGACAAAAACACTATATCATCAATATGTCTGTCAGGACGGTAGTAACCGCCGGAAATATGGACACAATAATACTTTTACCGAAGTGATTAACAGACAGCCAATTTTCGGACCAAAAATTTCGATGGAATTTACAACCGACTGATAATTCAGCTCATTCAAAACGCATAATCAGATTACTCAAAATCCGGGTTTGGGTCCTCAGGCAATCTGATTTCGACATTAAAATCGGGCGTAATATTAGCCAAGTTGCTGAATAGACCGCAGTCCTTATCACTCGTCTGTTAGGCAAATAAAATAAAATGTGCCATGGGAAATGGAAGATAATGCGTTGAGTAGAAAAATGCTGGACACGAATCAAAGAACTGACTGTAATGTGTTGTTCTAAATGCTTGTACTCAAGAATGTTAAGCATTGGTCGAAAACTGTGTGTCAATAACAACAAGACAGTTGACCGCGTTCAGTTTCGCAGCCGAGATGGAGAGAGCTACAGTTTGATGTAAAAACTATGTTACACTATCCATCGACCGAATTTTTTTTAGAACGAGGCAGTTTGCAACTCTAAGCAATTATAAATATTCAACCCACCTGCAAAAGAATCTTTAAATCGTGCTATACTGTCTCCCACCATTGGTAAGTTGTCAGAACGACCACAGCTGATTGTCAGTTTGACCGTTCAGGAGAAGGACACCTAAATTTTTGGTCTCAAAAGATTTAGTTCGGAACTGATATATGATGAGTTCTTGAAGGCTAAACATTATAGCGACAAGTTACCTTTTGAAAACGGACTAATTCACTGTAAAGGAATGCTCCCGAGAAAGTTAACTATGTCGAGTTTAACAACTGAGCATGAATAAGACCAATGCAAATCTTGTATTGAAAAATGGCATGGCTGACGTCAGATCAAATAATGGAATAGACATAGGGTAATTGTTGGTTCACTGCGTTACTTAAAGAAACCAAATATTAGAACACGCCTGAAATTGGGAATTTTCACTACTCATGTTTGTCACTATCTTTGGGCTTGCCTATTAATCGCCTCAATAAATTGCTTCCATTCCCAGGGACGACTTTGATCACAATTCAGTAATTCCCCTAGGACTCACGAAGGCGGATTCAATAATTCTAGTTTTCCAGTGATGCTCAACACAGCGTCTGACACAACAAGATTGACTACTTTTACTGTCACTTGAGAAGTAAACGCATGCGACACTGCATGTTTGAGGCTTGTCCATCAATTGTGATTGCCAGGATGCAACACTGAAACCTCCTCTGGTAGCAAATTTTAATATCCCACGAAGTCTTCGAAGATTTTTTCGCCTTAGGTAGTTTGGTGTGCAATTAAGGCTGCGACGTAATAAAGCATTGTAGATAAGGATCATTTAAAAGCCTTTTTGCTTTCCACTATACATAAATTTGGCTGTGTAACTGAACTGCAATAGTTTCGCACAACAACAAAAAATCCGGAAAATTTTGAGTCGTTTTCGACTTCCGATCTCACGAGAAAATCCCCACAAAACTCTCAGATGCATTAAGGCCGTCAAAACCAAGACACGCTCAGGTGGCAGCAGCAAAATGGCTAAACTTGTTTTGCTGCCTCTAGAGTGCAAATTTTTGCAAATATGTGTATCAACCTTTGTTTTCAAAAAGCACTCTTTCTATCATGTAGCCTACGGAGGAAACAGGTTGTGTTCATTTTGGATGTCGTCCATTTTGTACTTGTTACTCTCCGAAATGGCATAAAAATGGAATCTGCCGATCAGTGTTTGGGGTTTTTGTTCACCGGTATGAATGGATGGTTTGTAAGCTGAACTGATCCTGCGCTGAGCTTTTGCGCAGTTTATCAAGGAAATGAGAAAGAATACGGCTTAAATAACACTTCACCTAAATCCTCCAGGTGAAAAAAATTGCGTGTAACAAAGGGGGATGCATCTTCTGGTGGGGTGCTCTAATCCCAGTAACTCGAAACCGCCTTACAAAACATACCCTCACCGCAGAGACAAATTTAGAAAGTGGGTTGTTCCCGTAGATTATTGTATTCTTTGCGTTTTTTTGTAAATGATAGTGAATCAGCACTTTTGTACTTATGTAACATCCCCTGAAGCTTCTTGAAATACAAGGTACTTTTTATTTCAGAAACGTTCACATGATGATGGCTTATTCCACTGTTGTGAATTGTTTACAGCTCGGTAGTCTAAGTGTGTAAATAATTGATGGAACCGCGGCCAAGAATAAAATGGATTTGGACAAACTACATTTGCTCCACTTTAGTTTATGGGTACATCACTTTTGTCAGTCTGTTTATTCCGCAGCGAAGGTTTAACACAAGGTTGCACAAAGTATACCCAGTTGTAGACAATGTATGTGGCTGTACGATATCAACATTGCAGCTTCAGACATTCAGCCTGCAAGGGTTGGTTTCGGGATCGACTGCTTGAGTACACATCTGCGCATTGAACTAACAAACTAACACGAAAGTCTTGTGTGCTCTGAAGGACTACATTTACGGATTTATTTTGCATCGGATACTTCGCCTCCTCAGGTGGGTAGTGTCGCTCTCCACTAATGTAATGTCAGTTTACAATAGATGTAGTACCACCCTACCGGCAAATCCCTTCAGTACTCTAGTCAGCAGTATACTCAGGACGACTACCGGTTCAAAGGTCAGGCATCAAGCATAGTGATTACGAACTCGTGATGAATATACATCACGAACACAGCTCTGTTTGGCAGTGAGCTCAGTATTCAAAGCAGGGTAACGATTCCAAACTTCTTTCAGGAATTTCTTGTATAAAAATCCCAAAATTTTGAGGGACACCATTTTTCACGTGGCTTCTTCAGGATGTGCCTAAACTGCGCGAGGGTGGAAGCTTCGTGATGGAAAGAGTGGTTTACCGTGCGTTGATTTGGTGAAGTTTGTCCATGAGAAGTAAGAATAGCGTGCTGCGAAATGTCATTCGTATGTAGGCAAAGTATTCTCATAAACGTTAGTCAAAATATGCTCCATTCATTTATGATGCTTCATGACATCTGATATTTACTTTTTCTGATCAGTAAAACGGAGCCTATTCATCTTTCTCTGACGAAGTTGAACAAACTTTGCGGTGTAATCTGGTCAGTTTATTGAAGAAAGATGAATTTCGGCACAAAATTCTTCAGTGGCTAGTTTTAGGCATTTCCAGAGATTTCGCTACCTTTGGTTGCCTACAAAAAAAACTTCAAATAAACTTCCAATTATCCAACAGCATTCTACCCTCTTAATTTTTTTTCAGGAATGAACTTTTTAAGTTAGCTGACGGAATTTTTTGGACTTGTTTGACTCACCTGATCAAAACCGATTGGATTAAAGTTCCGCTTGGAAAGTTTCGATCAAACCTGTGCACTGAACATACTACCAGATAGGTTCGTAGCATACGGTAACTCGCCGAACACAGGAAGCGAACTTCCTGTTTCAGCTTATTGTAACACGCTCGTCGGAGTGAACAGTAAGCTACAAAATTTCTCTTCACCTAGTCAGTTGAACAGTACAACTGATGGTCGGTCAAGCGGATCGTGAATGACAACTGTGAGATCACTGACCGTTAAACAGCTCTGTGTAGCTAACATGATTTCATAGACACTAATTCGATTCATTTGACAATAACAACATAACGTCAATACAGCCGGCTCAAGAACTCATATGGGAATTCTTTAGAAATTGTGATGCCATATTTATAGATTAGGCAGTTCCTCCCTATTCCACGCGGTGTTTATTTTAAAAAAATCTAGTTGGCTTCCAGTTGCACAACGGGAACAGTAGTGAAAAGAGGTTGCATCTAAGTAAACGGAGAATGTGCAACTTATCAGTGAAAGAGATTGCTTATAATACGTCGCTATTCTTATATCATAATTCCCAGCATAAAATATGGCATCTTAAAAAGACGGACAAGCATTGCCACATCTACACAAACAAACAAATCATATTACAAGGCCTAATTAACTTTGGAAGCCGAAACGGAGGTTAATCGACTCGCTATTTTGTTGATTTTCCTGATCTATCCTAAAACAACATACCAACAGATGAAGAAGACAACTGAGCCTGGGAAATTCTGTGTCCAGTTTGAGGACTCTACGCAGATATGGATTCGCGAAAAGTAGTCTCAAATTAAATACGGCTGATTCTTTGTTTCAAAAATAGTAGGAATTCTGGGACTCCCATGCAAAGCGTTCCGGTAAAGCTTGCATGTATGGTAAATTACAAATGATCTCTTAGGAGGTACTCACTGTCAGCTATGCAGTTTTACGCCTCAGTTGGAAGCACGCAATTTTGTATGACTTCATTTAATGTTTGTAGTAGCGATATATTGTTAGTACTATGGAGACCTTAAAACCGTCACATCCTTAACACCAATATCGCCCTGGGGCTTGCATTCTGGTGTGTCTATTGCGATGATTCACTGAATATACGTGAATAACCATACCTGAACCAGTAATCCTGTCTATGTTTGAATGATGTTCCACAGGACGGCGACACATCAGTAACGAGTTTTTGTTGCCTTAGCCGACAACAATCCGTTTAGTTTTATGCATCGCATCTCCATCAGTCTGCTTTCTGTGAAAAGATGACAGTACTTTATCTTAGTCACCGCGATGAATGCGAGATATTATGCAGAGACAAATGAAGCCTAATTAGCCCTGATGCATAGCACACGATATGACGCAGTTAACTGTGGGATAGACTATTTCTGTGACGTCACACGTACCTTACAAGTATCTGAAGTTATTCACTTAAAACCTAACCGCCATCCATTATTTCTGACCGTCCATACACGGATCTTACTTCCGATTAAACTGCACACCTCTGAATACGTTTTTTGCTTCCCTTCCATGGGCGATAATAGAGGCGCCCACCAATCTGTGGGATGTAATTTTCGAATTTAGCTCAAGTAATGGATATCGGGATTTGTTCTGTACGCGGCATGCCTACCTGACGAGTCCCAGAGAAGGGACAATCGGGCTGTAGCAGAGTTTCCAGCAATCTTGTGAGTGGCTTGCTTTATGAAAAGTTTCAGAGTTTTATCCAGAGATTTTTACCCTACCTATTCGCCATTCTTATGAAAGTCACACAATACTGTCTGCAGAAAAGCTAATATTCCGAAATCAACTGGCTTATTCTGAACGTAACGCACTTGTTGCTTCTCCTGTGTACTCCTACCCGGGTTATAAAAAGTATCAGCTATTTTTGCTCCGTTTGGGTGGAGTCACTTTTTCCTCTGGTGCGTATGTACTAGGGCCCCAAGACTCAAAGACATTTTAACGCGTGGTTAGGCAAAATGCTAACTTTTGGCACATGAAGCTTTCATTCAGCTGTCGGCAATCGTCGTACTCTATCGAACTACATAGCTGGTGTGTGACTCAACACTTTAGTCACGCAAAGTACTCTACACACCTGTTGAAACCTAAGGAGAGTGATCTGAGGATTACCTCTCCCAGTGACTGCATGCTTATCCAGTTTGACTGCCCACTACAATACACATATGGTGGTCCATTCCCAATGTTTTAACTCACCTACGTTCACTTTCAGTAAAAAGTTGTTCAAGCTGCAGTTGACGGGTCCCAAGTCTTGTGGAAGAGAGAATAAGGTTTTTCAGGCAGAATATCAACTAACAGTAGGTAGGTCGAAACACTCTTGAAGGCTTGAGCTGAGTAGATACGAGGCGACGTCACACGTGAGTCCAACATTTCTATAACGTACCATACTTACTGTTGTTCTGGCTTACGTCCGTGTCAATTTATGACAGGTAATTATAAAATTGATATTATCCGAGTTACTTACTTCATAAAAAAAATGGACTCGCATTTCGCGAGTTAACGTGTCCTTTAGATGTGACCTTACAGATAGAGGTGGCATATACATAACATGGTCACGATAAATGTTGACCGCAGATAAGGAATGTATCATACATAAAACAGGGTCAATGTTGAGACAGCAGAATGTAGCAGAATATGGACGAGGAGAAAGGTTGCAGACTTGGTATTGAAATATGTCTCTTTATAAGCAATAGTGGCAGTGCAATCTCAAGATCCATACGTATACCACCGGATCACAGAATTGTTTAAGAAGGCGAGGTCCTGGTACACGAAATCGCCATTTTTGATTTTGTTAGCAGCTTCGAAGAATAGTTTGGATCGTTGAATGTATGTCCAACCGAGCACTGGCTGGTGGCTATTGTGAACATCATTGAAATTCACTGTCGCTCTTATATATTTATCTCATTTACAGAATTTGTGTTCCAACTGGGTTTTGAATGCCAGCTAAATGGCGTAAATGCAGCCAACAGATAGCAGCAAAGGTCATCGCAGGGATGCATTATAGGCAAGGATTTTCTTGGACATTCGTGCAACTTGATTCATTGCCGGCACTTTGCACATGTAAAGATATGTTATGTAGGCTGGCCACATGTATCATTCTAGCGCACCTATAGATTTTTATATCAGCAAAATGTTGCTAAGCACAACAGTTATCTCCACACCGACACCTCGTTAGCTGAGGCCCGAATCCTTGCGTGGGCTTCTTGAGGCTAGTTGCAGCCGTAGAATCTAATCACCTTTGTTTTCTCTTGTTTACATAGTCCCGCTATCCGTTAGTCCTTTTGTTACCGTACTCATTAGTTCTACTAAACCGTTCTGCATTGCTAGATTTTTCCACAGTTCCCTCTCCAATAAAATAAAACCAGTTTCAATGCGCAGGTGACTTTTACAATTGAATGTGTCCCGGATTTCGACGTATTTGGAAATGCCGTATGCCTTAACTCCAAACTGTCGAAACGCATTAGTTATGTTGTCAGGTTATTTACCTAAGCATCTACATGTAACTGATTGCTAATTACTTATTTTAGCTTAAACTTGCAACCGAAAGATAGAAACTCAACAAAATATCACTTTATTCAACAAATTAAAGAGATAACCAAACTCACTCGCATTGTGCTCTTGGCTGAATAGGACTAATTCAACAAGACAGGCGTACCATGAGACAAATTAGGAGCATACAGTTGGAAGTTGACAACCGCAGTTGACGGTCGTTTTAATTCTGAAGCACCGATCGACAGCGAAAATTGTTAATACATATTAAATAATTTTGCACTTTCGAACATTACAGTAAGGGGGTAAAGTCTGCTGACTACTGGTATTTCTATTCCATTGTTTGACTGAAACATAAAAAAGCTATTGAAATCACACCACATATATGGATAAATAAGCCAATGGAATGGATCCCAACCTATTTTGACCCAACACGGCCGCGCTCGTGAGTGCGCGGCCAGTATGCACCATGTGTAAGGTTCTGTTGTGCACGCAAGCTGGCTGGTATTGATTAACCAATTCGACATCACTGAAAGCGCTTAAGAGTATAATGCTAAACTGTAGTCAGCTCTGTGACCAGGGAATAAAATATGTCGAATAAGCGGTGAGAAAAAATTTTCGAGTTTCAAATTGGTGATTGTCGGTTGATTAATTAGTTGCCTGACACGGACAGCTGGGCATGTTTTGAGAGAGACTTGAGCTGTTTGTCAATTCACAAACTGGTACACAACCTGTGAGCTAATGAGACTGGCCAGAATACATCATGTGCTTCGGAGTTTGGTATGCCTCGTTCATGACAACCGGATTAGTTTGGCTGTTGGGTGCGCACAGTCAGCTACAGCTTGTAAGTTTTCCTTGATGGCCATATCTTCTTAGTTCCCCTAAAGCTGCAGGCCAGTAAAAAACTTTATACTTGCAGAACACGGTACCTATAGATTTTGTAAATAGATTTTCTGCGAGAGCTCACTATAGACTTTGCTTTTCTTGTGGCTCATTAGGGAGGTTTAGATCCATCATGTCCTATCTGAACAACAAATATTTGGGAAATTAACGAGGTGCACCAAACTTCAAATTGCATTGGTGCTAGAAGATCAAACGGAACTTCCCGTTTATGCTATTTTGTAACTCAGAATGGTGTAAAAAGCTGCCTAATTCCGAAGTTTTCGCAATACGTAGGATATTGCAGCATATTATTTGACGGGTCACACCACTTAGAAGGTCGCTGAATAATTACGCCATCCATCCGTCTGCAAATAACTATTTTGAGGAACGGGAAGGCAGGCCATAGGTTTTTTCGTATAAAAAATGTATTAGTATTCTAAAAAATTGCAGATGATGTTTTCTGTGGTGCATGCGAGATCCACAAACCACCAAATATCAATGGAGAACCGAATCGGTAATGACATCTAAGTGGGAGAAGGCCGCTGGCTTTCGGCTTCCGTGAAATTGCAGAAGGCTCGTTATTCAAGACATGACTGTAATTTTTTACTTGACCATCCGACTTGACCAGGTTGGAGATCCGTATCTCACACACAAGCGTTCATCAATACATACGTATTATGGCAAGACTAGCTATCGTTATCCAGGATCATCATACAGCAGAACCCCTTACAAATATTTGTCCCACGAACAGTCCAGTAGATTTCGGCCAAACATCCGCTTGGATCTTGGTTTAACTAACATAGTTTGTGATATACTATATCATCCTTGTTCCGATGAGACTTCGCGAATTTGAACCAGTTTATTGTGTATCTCTTTCACAGGGAAACATGATAGTCGCTATTTTCAAGGCAAAAACGTCTCAAACGGTTGCTGACTACAGCACTGACATTCTCTGGAATCTCACACTACTAGTCGTATTTTGTTTGGATCCGTTTTACTAAATCCCCTGGTAACATGAAGATCATTTATGTTTCATGGTTGCACGGAGCTAACGCTATAAGCGACTGGTTTCCTGTATGGTTGTCATTACTTAACGGCGAAATTATTGTCTTTCATCTGGGATTTGTTTTGGTTCGTCAGCTGACCATTCAATGCCTCACATTGTGAGGCTTTAATTCTTTTTCCATGTTCGGAGAAACAGAAGGCCACGTTTGTCCATTGAGATGACTCTTGCCTGAATGGGACCCGATATTGCGGTTTCATCCCCGCAACGGTAGACATTTTGGTTTAGAGCGACTGATTTGAATGAAACCATCATAATGGCATGGCAGAGTTTTTTTCTACAGTCTCCGTTCAATTTGATGATACACATAGTCACTTATCTGCCATGGGGATTTTTGCAGGAGTTCGTGGAGCACCCGGGATCCGCTCGACCGGAACTATTGCTAAGGTGGCATTTTTATCTTCTTGGTCGCTCGCTGTTCATGACAGCTCAAACTCGATCTAGCTGGCAATAGAACGGGAATGATCCTATCTTCCACTGACTCTCCACATATAGCAGCAGTCGTTTACTGGTCTTGAGGATCTGGAGCGAAATTACTACCGATATCGTGGAACGTTTTGTCGTCGTGTGGGATATATATAGTGGATGTACACTGTTGTATGACATCAATATTTTGGGGTAAGCTTTATGTGGGTGCCAACAAACAGCTGTATAAACACATGCAAATCAACAAGCAGGAGCAGCGATCAAGTGTCATGGCTGACCTAGTTTCAGGTCTGTCTTGAGTGGTCAACAGTGGGTGGTTTTGTCCCTGCATGTGTCTGTGTTTCTTGCCTCGACTGGCGGGCCGTCATTTACGGTGCGTAAACGCCAGTCCATCGTGTCACCAATGATGACGAGCGGCACCATATATTAATCCACTGTAATCAAGAGATCACTCTGCAAGTGAAGTTAATTTACGCTGAAAGGTCGCGCAACATTGCTTCACTCTTATTTGAAATTAATGGCATTGGGCACCAGAGAGGGTTGGGCAGGCATTCCCCGCTGGAGGTAAAACAATAAAACTTCCGGCCATTACTGGCTGACCAGAAGTGTGAGGAACAGTCAGCATGTGATATCAACATGTGTGATGTGGATTTAGTGAGTAGAGGATTGTTGGATCTAAGTTATGTTCAAAACGAAGAACATCATGCTGCCGAACAGCATCTGGTAGCCTTACTGGTTTAGTCTTCAAATACCAGGCGATAGATAGCAGGTTTAAATCCCCTCTAGGGATTCGTTAAATTTGCATTACTGCTGTCAGCCAGCAATGATCAACTGCTCAGTGCTTTTCGGCCACTTATCATAACGTGAAGTTACTATTAGCATGTCAGCTTGACTAAAATTTTCGAACAATCTGATACAATCATCAAAATGGTAATCCAGTAAATAAATCAGGTTTGTAGTTCAAGTTGAGAATTGTAACGGACTGCAAGCGTACTCGGCAGCCCGGGTTGTACAGTGAGAGGAAAGTCAACATTTTTTGGTTTGTACAGTCTCGAATTTTTCACATCGGTGTGCCAAAACTACATAGCAGGACCGTCATTTTGATGATATTCGTGATATTACCGACGATGAAAACTCCCAGAGCTATTCAGTAGTTTCGGCTTCCTCCGTCTCAACTTTGGACAAAAGTGACCGGCGTCTCGAGCGCCTCAACATATGCTCCAGAAGCTGGTTTGTGAAATGTCGCGAACTCAACGGACTGATCAAAGTTGAGAGGGGATCTCATGGTCCCCTGTATTCTTAAAATCATTCACTGCACCGAAACCGGAAATTTCGACCGAGTTTTACCTTTAAACCTGAACTGCAGTTTGCCAGCGACTGCTTAGACATTTCAACCAACCTTCTGTGCAAAAAAGACTTTGACTGTGAAGTTTGGTTAGTACGGCAGTTGTCATGTAACTTATTGTTCATAGTCAACATGTGTTTGTCCCATAACTTATTTTTCGTTATACCATATAATTCTGCAAGTTGTATATTCACTAAGGAAGGCAATGAGAGAAGGGATTGGTTTCCTCAATGCACTGAACGACGAGCCGATAACTGTTGACGGATTGGCCCACCTGTCAGAACTTCCCGATCAGATAGCGCCATGGACACTTGGAACCTGCTTGGCAGTTTTTGACCAGTGGAATGTGTTTACTGGATTTGCACAATTCATGTTCACCTAACTTTCGTTTGAATTGTCCCCCCTGACCTGATGTAACCCATTTGGTCGGACTGCGCAAAGTGGAGAAGCATTGAACTCGAGTTTTGCTCACATTGGACCTTCTTTGGCCATGTCAGTGTTCGAACTCCGGTCATCTGACATGCAAGGCGGGTATGTTAGCACTACTCTAACAGTGCACACTGAACGCATCTGAATTTTCAATTGGGATCAGGCAAAGGTGTTCATGCTTGAGCTATGTGGCTAATTTGCCCGACGCTTCGAAAAGCGACCCAATAATTACCCAAGTTGGGCTGACCAAATAATTCCACCTGTCAGGAATTTCCAATCAGGTGCCGTAATGGAAGCTTGTAGCTTGCTGTGGCATTTTTTGATGTCAGCTAGCCGGGGTTCAAATTCCGGCCAGTAAAGGGGTTCCACTGTAGATGAGCTCTACCCAGAGTGAAAATCGAGTGCATTACTTCTCCTGTCTGAGGTTGACTCGCCAGAATAACTGGCCTAAAACAGAAGAAAAACTATTAATTGAGTGATCTGAAAACCGATTCTAGAAATCCCGCAAGCATTCAGTTGGAATTTCAATGCCAAGTGGAGCTAGTCTCCGCCGAGTACTGTACGACTGTTTCATACCTCCTGGGGATTGCTATGACGACTTGTAGTATATGCAGTGATGATCATGTATGTAAAGGATGAAACAAATGTGGATTGTTTTAGGCGTTCCGGCATAGGTTGGCTTCACTTATACACCTTTAAATTTACCCTTCCAACGCTCTACAAAACGGATGTAATATACTCACTATCTTCACTGAGATGCGTTAAATCACATCGAGCCAGGTTAATGTTTCTCATGTGTAACATCTTGCAGCACAGGTGTTTGCGCTGAATCCCTTATGTGAACGGGCCTTTCAGTGATTATAATTCCTGAGAAAAGATGGTCAGGGAATAGTTATGGATGGTTGTAGAACCATCAACATACACAACTGGTGGCCTATTCCACCGTGCACATATGAATGCAATTAGATGGTCTGTCACCTAGAAGAAAGAGCTTAGACTTTGTTTTAAAATTTTACGACCCATGAGTCCTGATAAAAATTGCTTTATTATATGTAGTATTTGTAAGCTTGTTAAATCCCATGACACAATTAACAACCATAGGCCGAACTTCGGGTTCAGAGCATCATGTCACAAAAAGGAATGTTTTGACTGGTAATCTTACCAATCGTTCACTGGTGTTAAAGTAGCACGTCTACAAAAACCATGATCAAGCGCAAACCTATTCGGAAGGGTCGTGACGGACACGCTTTCCATCTATACCTAGGGAAACAACTGACCACTGATCAACCAAAACGAACAAAGACGTCTTCGCTTTATTTTAGATATATTTTGAAGCACACCTTCAGCACATGTATCCACCGCTCCAAAAATCGTCGCGTCTGTTTGCACTGATTAACTGCGTCCCAAGCAGGTTGGCATTTGTAATTTACTTCACTTTTATTCGTTTGGGCTATTAGTGTAAGAGGTCTGTGTTTCACCTCTGAAGTACAAGAACGTCCAAACCCCTAGGAAATATTGAACAAACCGATTGACAAACACACATTCCTTGAGTGACCTGAACTACCTGTGTTGCAATGTTCTCGCTTGTGATAAAATCAAGCAAACTGTTTTCGGACCGTTGGTGTTGGCGCGTTTTTCTATAGCAGTCGCTGGTCACAGTCTTATAACCAACAATGCAGGGATAATTCACCCCGCCCATTTTGCACATAAATAGTGAAGTAAAGGTCAAAGTGTGTTGTGCAAATAACGTTTTGCACGGTCGTTTGAAAGTAGCTAATTTTTTAGTAAACAGTCATTGTGTTCTTGAACACCCGAGCTGATATAACTCCCAATAAATACAACCAGATGGAAACCACCAAATGTTTTTTTTTGGTTTGTGTCGCATGAGTTGATATTTTGTCCGGCGAACTACAAATAAAGCGTGCTGGACTAAGGCAACGTTCACATTATAAGAACGATTTTGGGGTGCGAACATTTTTGTGGGCCACAAAATATATGTATATTATATTACTCTATCCGTTCAGATAGATCCATCCCTTCTATCCAGATGTGTGAACCGGCTTTGTCTTGCTTGTGAGGTTTATCCTTCCAGGTCTAGCGGAAGCAATATCAGTGGTGTCCTGCTGCATCATTCACTTAATGTCTATTGACTTGAAGCTGAATTAAGCCACGCGGTGCGCATCATTCGTTGGTTATCTCCTAAAGTTCCTAAAATGACCGCAGGCACACATCAAGCTTACGTCCCTTCTCAACAAAGCAATTGATATCTGAATGCTTTTAAACGGTCTTTTGCATAGCTAAGTTTAGGAAACTTTAGGGTCATTCCACTCCAATCTGAAATAGTATGGCGTATTTGAAGCGAATTTTTCTGCACTCTCTCATGCAGTTTCGTTTTGTAATCTCTCTCTGAGTCACTTGGCAGTTAGAGTTGTCCGTATCAACAATGTTGTTCAACGTACCGCATTGCGCAGTTGTCAACTGAATATGGCACCAAAAAAACAAAAATCGGATTCAGCGATGACAACCTGTAAATTCTGCAAGAATATTAGGCTTGAATCTCAGATTACTGCACTTGGCTCTCAGCGACTCCTCTGTGAATTCCGCGATGACTTCAGAAGACAAGAGTTAGGTTATCTCCAAATACCAAGGCGCGAGGTTGTAGGAGGTACTGGGAGAAGGTGGATTGTGATAATCGATGTGTTTTCCTCTTGCAATTACACTTGACTGCATCCATTTCTGATCAGATAGATTTTTTGACCTTGATTTTTGGACAGCCAAGAAGACAAAAGGAAGCTTATGAGATTATTTAAGCCTGTGACGTAACCACTGGTTGGCAGTCATCCTTTCTCAATTTTTTGTTAGTTGCTGTCATTTGTTAGCGTATTTTGCAGACTTGTTTGCCTTGTCTAATTATAAGCAACATTTTATTCGTTTATATAGGCATTGTGTGACTCGTTGTTGCTAAGTATTTCAGGATGCATTTGAACGGAATGTATGATTGACGAAGCACAATGAGCGTTCCAAACAGAATTCACACCCAAAGAAACACAAGGAAGCTACATTTCATACAGATGTCTGTCTCCTAAAACAAGCAAAGAGTTGACATCGAAGTTGCGAACTCACTTTTGTACGTATTGAGGGGCCGCTCAGATATTTTCAAAGTACTGAATGTCAGACAGAGTCTAGTCTAACCAGAAATTCACCTTTTTTTTGTGGGGTCCAACGTCTATTTTGATAACTTTCGCTTTACTGTCTAATTTTTTTTGACCATGTTTTTTCACATGATGAATGATTTCAAAAGCTCCTAGTGAATAGTTTTTACTGTCGGCCAAAGCAGTAAGACCCTTAGGCTTTCCAACGGTAAACTTGGGCTTCTAGAGCTAGACACTGAACTTCTAAGGGTTGGGCGTATTTTCCTAGGAGTACTCAAAAATGTGGCCATCCAGAACTTGCAAGCCAATCACTCCGTATTATATAAACTTACTCAGCCTGTCAGGGACTTCGGAACTTTTCGTGATTTCTAAGTGACGTTCGTAGTCACATGAGTATTGAACTTGCTGGAACTTTAGATTCAACTAAATCGCTCTGCAGAAGATACAATGCTGTTGTGGAAACTTCGACAAGGTACTATTTGTTTGACACAAATATTCTGAAATGATTGTTCAGCATCCGCAGATAGTTCAGTGCCGCTTCCACGTTTTCAAAGCTCATGAAGGTTCTTTCCAAACTGAGCAGCAATATGTTTAAAAACTCACCCGTGATCTCAGGTGAATGTACAACCGTTGAAGCTATGGTCTCAGAAAAGCCACCCAGAAAGACAATGATATGCTGCTGAGGACAATGGACTCCAATGATTCTCCAATTTCAACAACTTAAGCCTACACATGATATTAACACCAAGCTTTTTTTCGAAATTCCTGTTTGGGTGAGGGATTGATTTTCTCAGATTTCAGTGAAAATGTATGCCTTGTGATTCAAAGACAGTGCAAGATTCTGTTCAAGTTCCGTTTGGAAAGCTCTATGACAAAAGGTTATATGTATTTTCTGGTTCACTTCAAGACAAAAAAGAAACCGAATCATAAGTGTGCATATTGTATGTACTCTCCAATTAAAATTCACTTGTCATAACAGGTCTCCAAACCTTACCGTAACCCAGAATAAAGCCGTCGTACGTGACGCACAAATAGCTCTGTACTATACCCAATAATGTTTACTTTCCGTTTCAGCTCTCCATGTGAAGGGAATTTCACTTCGTTTGGATATTTAATGTGATCAGTTTGTTTGAATTTAGTCTGTTCTATTCTGTCGAAAGAGCAATTTGGCTTCCTACCTTATAGTGAATATTTCGTGTGATCGAAGGAAACAATGTCGTTCATGACTGAAAATCTCTCCGGTCAAATTCCAACAGTTATTTCTATGCTCATCATCATCAGCATAGTCGGGAGCATTGGTAATCTGCTCGTGGTTGTTGTCTACGCCTTGAAGCATGACAAGCTCACAGCCAACGTGTTCATTCTTGTGCTTGCCGTGTCAGATTCTCTATGTTGTCTTACCCTTATCCCAATAACAATTATCGTCGAATATATCGACTGGAAAATGCGCTCGAATTTTTTGTGCAAAGCATACTATTGCCTAAACACGACGTTCATACTGTTCAGTAGTCTTCTGATCAGTTGCATTGCATTCGATCGATATTTCTGCCTATGTCATCCGTTCCGTCGTATACTCACAATCGAACGATCGAAGAAACTCGTAGCAGCTGTGGTGTCGGTTTCGATGGCAATGGGAGTGAGTTCAACCTTCACTGTGCATGTGGTACTGCGTCATAACGTAACGGGCAACTACACTGAAGAAGTCGATGTGTGGGGTTCTCCGGTGGCTGCTCTGTTCGAATCTGACTATAATCGGACATCACTTGGTGTATACGAATGCACAGAGACGATCATAGCTGATCATACATTGGTGCAAGAAATCATTTACCATATTGTGCAAAAATGCCAAACAGCTTGCTACATATTTTGTATCATATCCGTGGTTGTTCTTTACATAATGATCTACAAATCTGTTTCAAAGGTAAGTGAACCTCATTTCAGTTACTTTGTTTTTCATTCAAGCATGCAGAAAATGTTTTTTCTTATCTTAACTGTGTTTTTTGCAGGATCTTTGACCATAGTTGAATCTGAGTATTGGACAACAGTAACGCAGTCACTGGAAGGTGAGATTACGCTAGCAGATGGAGGGCAGCTATCGTCAAATTTGCCAACCAGCAGTACTTACCCCTAGCCGCCTGAACATTGTAGTTGTGACATACTGTTTATTAATTGGGCCAAAAATCGGTGCTGTCTGCAAGCGCTCAAATATGATGCATACCCGAGTGAGTAAGGGCATACTCCCATGGGTTATTTCGTAGACATCAGCGGTCAAACGCCCATGCATTTAATACTTATTTCGAGTTCAGTCGATGGCACACGCAGAACTTTGCATATTTTTGTTGTCTGTAGCAGTCCGTTGCTAAACGAAATAAGAAATAATTTTGATGAATTTCTCTACTTACATACATAAATAATTTTATTGGTTCTTAATGTTGTGTCGAACAACTACGCTGGCATCAGCTGTGTTTGCATACACTTCGCTTACGAACCCGCAGTAATTAAACAATGTTTTGTCCTGTTGGTAAAGAAAATCTACACTGAGAAGCATTGTAAATCTGCTTCATCCTCATTGGGACTCGTACAACTAATAAACCCCAATAGGAGCATAACTAATTTACAGTGCCTCTCGAATTTTAGGATAGCCCGCCTTCCATTACAGGAGGAAATCTTAGCTGAAAATTGTTAATTTCTTGACCCTACCATCAAAGTTCCACTTACTAATCAGCGGGTTTCTTTGAAGATTCTCACGTCTTTATGTAGTACATGATGTTCCCAACAATTCGTTTCGACGAAACCTCGACTGGTAAATGCAACCAGGAATGTGACGCTTTCGATGACAAAAGGTTTGTAGCTATGGTTAGACATCACTGAACTGTGATGGCACGAGTGCATGTTTTCTGATGTCGTTGCGATCATTTGGTAATACATCAACAACTCAATAAAAATAACGCCTCACTCGAACCGATTGAGCGATTTACAACCATCAGGCGATATGCCCTTCCTCATCACATTTTTCGCTCGTCTGGTTCCATACACTGACAGCATATGCTCAGTGATCCCATGTGATAGGTGTCGCCGTAACTTTCGACTCACCTGAAAATGGATGACTACATTATCGCGAACATTTTCGGTGTCGAAGGGCTTTAAATCTCTTGATTTACAAGGTAAGGGCCAAGAGAAATCAGAGTGTGATTAGCACAGTGTCGAAAAAGTGTTAGCTGACCGATTGTCGATGTCATGGCCTTAGGTGAATCAGCTAAAGGCGAATTAAGGATAAGCATACGGTTGCCCGCTTTCTCTCTTTAGATAAGAAGGTACATTCTGCGAATAACTACATCAAATCATTTTGGGAACAGGGGAGTTTACTTGTAATTGAACGACAGGCTTATAAATATTGTTTTCGTGAGCAACGCCAGTTATTCCTGACAAGAACAAACCTGCTGAACGGCGCTTCTCATCTGACCGTTTTGAGCACTACTGTTTTGCCGTGCGCCGTACAACACAATCTGCTTATGCGTAGTAATTAGACCGTGCTTACGTTTGTACTTCCATTTACTTATTAGGACATTATCGTAGACGGTAGTTCGCAATTATTGAAATGTAGGAGAAAGTTTTGTTACTGCGCATTAAAGGAGTTTCCGAGAAATACTGCTAGTGAATCTAACAGCGACTTTGTTTGTGGTGAGAGGTTGGGTGTTGGAAGGATCTTTATCAACTTGGTATCATACAGTATCGATTTAGTAAAGTAGCTTGGTTTGTAAAAATCAGAGACGCTGATTGTTCATGGCTAAATTAATAAAAGCCAATGTAATCAATGCCGGAACATTTTAACGTGAGTCAATATATTGCCATGAAAATTTATCACTAGCCAATCATTTACGGATTCAACTTATCCGAAACCTAATTTTTCTGAATGAAATTACGCTGTATGAGGGTCTTTGCAGTAGTTGGTAACTACTTTCCTATCTTGTCACCGCACCAAGAGAAAAAGTACTGCGACATCACGGAACAAGTAAAAATTGTTACTGAATAGAATTAAGAACATTTTTAAGCATCCTTATAAAATAAACAGAAACTCAAATGTGGTTTTTTCAAAGCAGAGAACGCTGCTTTGTTTGCTGGTCACAATGGACCGTTTACGTAACGCTGGTTGTGACTGATGGACGAAACCTTCCGCGAGGCACTCTTAGGTTACTGACGTTTAGGATAGTCGAAGTTAATGTTTACCAAACATCTAATGCATAAAATTTCTCGTACACCTCATGAAATCGTGAATGAATAATGAAATATCCCAAGAGGAGACGATGTTTCGCATCGGTATGTGTTGGCCAGTTTTAGGTCAGAGGAGAGGAGGAGAGACGAACACGGGGTAAACAAACTACCAAATTTGGAGATTGGGGACAATTTTCAAGGTTCACGTATTTCTCAGCTATGTGATGCGGACACGGTTTCGCACACCGCCTGGTAGCTGTAATTTTACCCCACCGTTTTTGGCATTTTCACATTTAATTCCTTCAGACAATAATAGTTCAATGTAACATCGTCTTGATCCACAATGTCCGGGTAGTGGAATCACACTCAGTAGCCCGGTACAGTTAGCAAAATGGCGTCTTTCATCTTCAGCTAGGCTTCTATTCCCTAGGAAAATGAGGTTTTGTGTCAGAACGGTGGCTTTTTTTATGGATTGCGAAACATGGAAGTGGAAGTGCTGAAAAGCCGGATATACCATGCGAAAAACGGTTGAACTAACTTCGAATGCTTTCCCACCATCGTAATACCGTAGGAACCACTGGTTTAAATGAGACTTACAGAAGGTTTTACTGCCTCATATTTGAGGAAAATGTGGAAAACCATATAAAGTAGTAACCTGGGTAGCTGAATTTACAATACTTTGGTTGTCAAGTGTTCAGTAGTGTCTAACTTAGCGTAAATCGCAGTAGTTTGCCCTACGATACAAACACACAGGTTTGATTGCTTGATTTGATCTACTTGATTAGACTAACGCGGTTAACTAACACATCACTTGTATGACAATCAATGGAAATCATTGCGACAACACCCATGCCCTGGGACTATTTATTTCTGGCTGATCAACGTTACTGATACTCCCACAATGGTTACAATAATCTTTGGTATCAAACCGGGTGTTATGACATTCTGCATGTAGCTTGTAAATGTTTCTAAATCCAATAGTAACCGTGGTGGCCTTAAAAATAGCCAAACAGCAGCAATCGATTGGGAGCAAAATAGTCACAATCAAAGCATTCTTCCGAAAACTGTCCTGGATAAGCATTCATGAAAAGTAAAGGGAGGATTTGAACAGAATAGTGTCACTCAAAAGTGGTCACATGAAGATGAACCAAGAATTCAGGTAACATGTTCCGTTTTCACCTAAATGTGGAATTAAGCGTAAAACCATGTGAGTAATCTGGAAATCTCGTCTGTTTCTAAGTCACATTGCGAGTTCCAGTTGCGTAAGTTCCGTGAGCAATGTTAAAATACTGTGTTGGCACATAAGTACTATCCCAGTGCTAAATAATTTGAAATGATTAGCGACTAACGACCAAGCTACTGGCTAACATGAGGAAAAGAGTCATTGACTTTCAAGCCTGAATCAAACAACCAACTGAAAACGAGCAATCTGAAGACACAAAGCCTGGTTTTCGTTTAAAAATTCGCGTACCCATATTTGGCAGAATCCTTCAGAACAGCACAAGAATGTTAATTTAATCATCCTTATTGTGTGCGTCAAGCTTTTTTGAAAAGCCACATATTCATTATCAGACATCTTTTTTACACGTTTATTGTTTCTGCTAGCCGTCATACTTAGATCATATTAAAGTTATATTAGAGTGAGACCACAGTCCAGACTAACCTAGACCCGACTGACTTTGCTTTAAATACAACAAAGTTTTAGACATGCTAACGGATTTAAAACTACCGTACTTTTAGCTCAGCAAAGTGACGTATACCCAAAATCCTGTTGGAAACATTTTTACTTTGACTTATAGCACCAGGGGGACTTCTAAACTCCATACTGAAAAAGAATTGGCTGCGGCCTTTGGTGAACTCAATGAAAATAACTTAGCAGTAAACCAGTTTTCCGCCTGAGTTTACGAAAAATATGCGCTTCAAATATTTGTTCCGAAGTGAACATTCTCACCGGCATAATGGTACTTCATTACTAAGGCAAGCGACGTTACAGGAACTTAGTTCATCTTAAACAAACGAACGGTGCAGAAACATTACAAACCTACAACTCAGAGATTTTGGAACCCGCGACCCTCCGGCCAGTGGTTGAAGACTTCAAATATTTGTTCCGAAGTGAACATTCTCACCGGCATAATGGTACTTCATTACTAAGGCAAGCGACGTTACAGGAACTTAGTTCATCTTAAACAAACGAACGGTGCAGAAACATTACAAACCTACAACTCAGAGATTTTGGAACCCGCGACCCTCCGGCCAGTGGTTGAAGACTTCACCGTTAGGCTTAGAGTGCCTGAACAGAAGTGCGATTAGGTCTCACTTAAGGGATATAGCCCCGGTTACAATTCAAGCGTAAAACCACATCACATGCCTAACTTCTGACTGTATGCTTGAGTTACAACTACTCAGGTGGAAGTTTCACTCATCTTCTGTACTTGCACTTCTTCTGAGCCACTTATAGATTATTGATAGTGCAAAAGTTTGTAATTTGTTCGAAAGCCGAAAATCCACCCATTTAAAATAATACCACGGCGGAACCCTTAGATTTGTTTTGAATGATTGCAGACGTTGTTTGTTATAATACACTGGTATACATTTCCGTAAGGTTCCGTAATCCCTTAAAAAGGTGAGAGGAAATCAACCCTGTAAGAGTGATTCTGCCTTTTGCAGGAAAGGCAATACTATAATAATACCCCGTTCTGGTGATTTTGAAAAACGTTTTTGGGCAGCATTTTCTTTGGAGTGTACGAAGGTGATGCATTGAGGTCTCAAAAGTCTCGGAATACCCTCAGCAGCATATTAATCATTATTTACCAGCGCGATACTCCTAAATGTAGCATTTCATACGATTACATGAAAGTAAACGCCGTTAGAACAACCTTCACAACTAGTTTTCACCTGAGAAAACATCGCGATTTTTACACACAATGGTCTGCTCCACGCATTTTGACAGAGATTTTGATTCTTTGCTACGGCAGTTACCATCTTGTCATTATTATTTTTATTACAGACTTGATACGAATCAGCCTAATTACTCATGGCTCCGAATTAAACTCAAATGTGTTTGGTAACGAAAACACAAATCAATTGATCGCTGTACCTTGAAAGCATAATAAAAGACTAAAAATCCACAGTGAATTTAGCAAGAAGTAATCGACCAAACAGTAACAGACAAATTGGACCAAGGAGGACATTCCAGACAATTTTCGTTTGTTCTAGCTTTACTACACCTGTAATCCAAGTCAACGAACTGTCGCACACTCCACCGAACGCTGTTTCAAGTGATCTATCATTTCCAGGATCTGTCAGAATTTGTCAGAATTTGTTCCAGTACTTTTGAAAAAAGACATATGTCAAGCACTCATTTCGGAAATTAAACGAATTTAATCAAACGAAGCGTATACGGCAACATTTTTGCGTCACTTTACTAAATTAAACAGGGAGGATTTTAGCTGCCATATTACATAAGAAATAGTTTCGAATAAGCTGTCACAATGAAGCTTCCCGGCGTTGAACCGTTTTATTGCGCTGTTATGATATTTGTGAGCCATGGCTAAATGACTGCACAACTCATCACATAGCTGGCTACAAAAATAGCATGCGCGTATCCAATTAATCTACCCACTTTTGTTTTCAAAATTGTGTAGCCACATCAGCCAGTGGTCTGTATTCCTCGTGAAAGATTTTCGAGCGACAACGTGTTCTTCAAACTGTGGGCTGATATCCGGAATGTTAACAAAACCGGTTTCTAACTGCTTGGTTGAGCGACAGTTACTACACGGAGATTTGCTTACACGGAACATCTATAAGTTCGTTAAAATCCCTTACCTTGTTTCCTCTAAAAATGTAGTCGATTTTTATGGGGACTGGTGAACATGAAAGGTATTTGCCGACAAAGAACAATCCATATTTCACTCCTCATTTTCTGTGCATTTTTCAACTGTATCGTTTGGATCTCTGACATCGTTTGCCACAATCAATTCATTGTCAACATTCGACTCGATGGATTAGCACTGATTACCTATCCTGGCTGGGTGGCTGTTATCTAGTGATCAAGATTGCATGCGGGCTAATCGAGTTAATTTGCGCCAACCCAGCTATTCTGCCTTGGTCATTCAGCGAGACTGCTTGTTCGCATAGATTTCTTCGTTAAGGTTACTTTTACATTTCCTAATTACTCCGTTCAACAGTATATTCCTACTGTGACATTTGTGAAGGCAATTTTAGCCAATCCTTACCACCAGATTACTTAATCTACAGTGTGGATTTTTAAAAAGTATCCGCAAATTCCAGCCAGCAGGAATCCACTGGTGTTGGTTGGGTTGTTAAATGTTCTGCACTGTACTCCACACTCACTCCTAGCCACTTTAAACATCTTGAATTTGCGACATGGGTAGTATAAACAACAAAATATGGCAAAACTCCAAAGTATTATCCTTTGGTTTTTTAAGTCAACTGTTAAACTTTTTTTAGCTACACCGTATAGACGTTCTTGTAGAAAGGCATTCAGCGATGAGATAAGCTGTTATCTTTAGCAAAGAAAGCTGTGGTTGTTTTGTTTTTTCATTCATGAGCGGTCAGAATGCTTTCAATTTGAACTGCTTGCAAGCGATCTTGGGTTAGAGGGTTCAAATGAATCATCTAAAATTATCTTTGTCTTCCTTCTGCTCTCCCTCATTTTTGAAATGAAAGGCGTCAGAGTGATAGACATCCATAAGTCCATATGAAAGTATTTCTATTGGCTGAGATCATACTAATTTTCTTGTTTATATTTCTGTCCCTTTCCGGTGTTGATTTTCAAAGTATTGTACTGACGAAACCGCATTTTCTCGTGCTACCATGTACCCTTAAATATGTACTTTATCACCAGACCATGAAAACAGCTTGGTTTATCCTCAACTGACTGCAATTTATTACAAGTATGTTCTGAAATCGATCATGAGGAAACTGTTGTCTACCATTCAGCACTCAATGGACTCTTGCACACTCTGTCGACAATCAGATGGTCTCCAAATCTAGTCGGATCCATGGGGGAACAAATTTCGTAAATTCTAAACGAGTGTGTGGCCTGTTTGATTCCCATCTGAAGTGAACCTTGAACGTTCGAGAGTGGAAATTCAAAGCCACATGTGGTATAGAACACACTACGCATAGGGTTGCTGAAAGCACCATGACAGCACACGGCCAGTTTACCTCTTCTTGAGGCTCCTCAGGTAGAGGCTCACTCCCCGAGACTTCCGCGAGAGCCAAATTGGAACGCAAATGAGTGTGTTAGACAAAGTTACACTGTTTTTCTGAGCCATCAAGATATAGAAAGCCGTTAAGCAGCAAGGTGATAAGTGAATCATTTAGGAATATTTGGGTGACAAAAACAATCTACAACGTGTCTTGCGCAAGTCTATATTTCCATCTACCAGGATCTCAACTCGGTTATTCACTTAAATAAGTGCTCAATAGTATCGAACCGAAACTGAGTGTAACCGTCGTTTTCCGCAGAATCCATGAATCCCCAAAAAATAACTCAAATATTGTCTACTAAATTGTACACAAGAAACAAGCTTATCGTAAACCAACTCGTGCTCCTAATGATGCGGAACTTTAGAGTATGTTTTCAATTATCGTTTTCATTATTCTCTTTTACTCTACCCAGATTTACTGAGATGTTTCCATAGCAAAATTAAACTCCATTTAGCGTCAGCTTACAGAAAATAGAATGACAATGTAGAATTTTGTGTAGTGAACTACAGAGAAGATGTGTCCATTACATTGTTTTCAGTTTACCGTAGATATCGGTTTTCCGTTCCGTAATAGCTGAAAACTTTCGCCGAAAACTAAGCGCTTCAATTGGATTATGGGAATCGGCCACATGCTGTCAGCAACTTTGGTATGTCAGGAATCATACCTCATTCATTCTGTGTGAGCGGAACAATATCTCGTTAACAACTTTTGTTCACATTCGAAAGCATTCACTTAAATCAGCCTTAGTGTCATGCCCTTAGTAGACGCGCGTTATCTTAATTAGGCCTAGGCAGTGCACAGATAAAAATTAACTTTCCTGGAAGCATGCGTTTTTTCTGACCACCAAAGTGCAACTTCTTAATTTTTAATCCACCCATTTCAAAGACTGGTCGGAATATTTTTCAACAACAGGAAAAAAAGATGTTCCCAATGTTTAACTCATATATATATATATACATATATATATATTATGTAGACAGCTACGTCGGCTGAGATCCGGCCACAGGGACTGTGAGACGAGCCCGCATAGCCGAAACTCTACCAACGGACAGGTGGTTCGCATGAATCACATTCCTGAGGTAGCGGAGTGAATTCAGTTTGGCCTTCTCGAGCGTTGGTAATGTAATAATGTAATTAACAAATAAGAAAATAGTTTCTGAATTAGAGTGTGTGCGAGATGTTCTCTAAAATCAGGGATTTTAGGTCGTTTGGCGCATCGTAGAATGCAGCCATTGTGGCGACTGGCACAGACCATAGGCGATGCCTTCGTCTCCAAAAAATCCATGTGTGGCTTGAAAACCATCCGGTGAATACACGCGCGGACAAGATTAACACCACGATTTTCATTGAGCGCATATGGTGCAATGGTGCAAGCACTCCGATTCAAGTATTCTCTAAATAAGTTGTCCGCCTGTCCCATCGTTTCACCAGGCCGAACATTTGGATTTTGAAAAGTTGACAAAGTCGGTCATAGAACTAGTGTGACAGAAGATTCAGTTGCTAAGATGAGAGTAACAGAATGACTGAAAATGTATTTAACCCGCTTTAGGTTGCTGTGAGTAAACTTACCGGGTTTCCTCAAAAAGAAATTCAGAAGGGAAGACATTTTGTCGCTTGTTGCAAACATTTAATTAAAAAGTATTTTTTGCATGCGCTGGCCAATCTGGCGCATCATAATTATATCATTCCTCTTAAAACGGCAAACGTCTGGGCAATCTAAAACTTTGAAAGATCTAGAACAACTGAAAAGATATATCTTTATGCACACATTGTATGAAATATACTGCAGTTAAAACTTGTTACGTTAGCAGTACACCTATAAGTAATTTGCTGGTACGCGGAACTCTTTGAGTTGACGCCAAACTGTTTAAAATGTTCTAGGATTCTACTAAAGTTTCTTTACACCACTAAGTTCTTTTAGGAAGCTCACAGTTTTGCGTCATTGTTGATTCATATTGAAACGCCATGTTGCTGAATGAGATCGCTAAACAGATTTATACCGATTAGGTCATCACGCTTATAAGTCTGGAAGCAGAACTGTGGAACTATTCTGAAAATTTTACAATCCACTTGCAGAAAATCTCAGTTGTAGTTTGATGGATAACTTGAAATTAATCTTGTGTTTCAGTTTAAACTTAAAACATGTAAACTGTCATGGACGAATTTTCCGTAGGCGGAACTGTTGAGCATTTGTATCTTGCTCATATTTTAGGTTAAAATGACCGTGAAGTTCTGGTCTGAATAACGAATTCGTATAACATTTGTTGAGAGCTAACGACATTAAAGGCTTGGTAGGCCTAGTCCAATACGGACACACAAAGAGGGGCTTTTTGAAGGAACTCACAAACATTTACCAGCATGAAACGAGCGTGCCTAGCCCTTAGTGTAATTGTTTCATGCAAATTGCAGAATGTTCGTTGTTTGATGGGAGACGTTGCAGTGAGTCCTGTCGAAAGCTGGCTCCTCTTAATAGAGACAGTGTGTTTTACAGTGCACTCATGCAGTGTTACATGACGCTCATCGTAAACGGCGGTGTAAATCAGTAACAACCCTATTGGCTTCAGCATAAGTGACTTCAGATCTCAAATGAAATCAGGTCTTCTATGCAAATAGATGTTTCTCGAGCTATATATTCTGCTGGTTTTGGTGCTAGTCATTGTAGAAATGTGGCCAACAGGTGAGTAAAGGTAGTACCAAGAAGCACATATATAATTTCATCTATCCCAATGTACATAAGGGGCTTGCTGTGTGGGTGTTGCTTTAGTTACTATTTTCTATCCCAAAGATTGTTCTGAATTCTCAGCGCAGAATTCCGCTTTTCAGAACATTGACCATGTAGCTGAGTTTACACGAATAGATGGTCAAAATGTTGCTGGAGGTTAAACAAGGCTTGATGGTGGTGGGAACGTTTTCGTATTTTTAAATGAAAACGTGTACCAAAGCAACTGCTATGAAATGTTTCCTATATCCAAAATCCCGCAGGGTAGTTTGCTCATAAGATCTGTCTTTAGCTGATTCTATAAAGTACTCAAATTTGTTCGTTGCACGTCTTATACAAAATTTTTCAAACAAACATTCAGGACAATAAAAATTTCGTTCCCTTACAACTTCTTGGTAAAGGGATGAACACACACAACTTTCATATTTTTTCTATGTCTGTTCGTGACTATTCAGAATATTCTTGGAAATAAGTAACCTTTTTCGGCTGTGATTGAGATCGATTTAACCAAAAGTGCACGGACCTTTTGAATATTCTTCTATCTGAAATACGAAAGAGTAATTTAAATAGACAAGCTCATGCGTGTTGCTGGAACATTAAGTGAAAAAATAAGGAAGACAGGCATATAGTTTGATAATAAAGAAGCTTTATTTCACGTTTTTGTGAAACGCGAAGAAGCCGAGTAATAGATTTTCTATTAATAGTAACTAACCGTCCAACCGCTGAATTAATGCAGACTGAGTAAACCCTTGGAATAAAACGGCCCATCAAAAGGTTCTAGTTGATTTTATGTGAACACGTCAAACGTTCTCATCCCAGGCATAACGAGTGGTAGCCTGTCAACTGCCGCTTCATCAACAGTTAATGAGAATGTACGTACCTCTCTGCGTCTATCTGCCTTTTAATACCTTCACTCGAGGACTCAAAAATGCGAGAAACGTCCTGGTAAATCTTTGGAACAATGCAGTTCCCAATAACCCCAAAAACATCTCTCTGCTCATCATCAAAGTGTCCTTTGAACTCACCTTCTTATCTGCAACATTTTGCATGCGCTTGAATGATGCATGAAGTCGTCTTCAGTCATACGCGAAGTGCTTTGGTTGGTGTTTCATAGAAGCGACGCATAGGCAATCCGTCTAGTCTGCTTCAGAATTTCACTTCTCTCTAAAAATTGCAGCAAGTAATACTATTTAAAGTATGTAGACGGCACCAAAACGTTTTATCACAAAGCCGCTCGTTGTTTTCCATATCGTCTGTTTGTCTAGCTTTTGTCATGGATCAGTGTTATCTAAACATTTTGAACCACCACCAAATGAGCGGTACTGGTGTAGTTAAACTGTTCGAATTTGTCTTCAGCCAGTGATTCCCACTAAATAGACCACAATTTTTGCCTGCGACCAATTGTCGGCTCACGTTAAGAAGAACGAGTACACATACGTTAACATTGGAGAACGAGCACAAGATTTTTATAAGAACAGTTCTCTTTTGCTAGGGCTGTTTGTCCACACAAACGTCTGTATTATTTTGGCTTACTTTTCTGTTAGCAGTCGAGGGACACAACTAAATCCGGCCAATGATTTCATGGAAATGACTTGAGATAGTGAGGTTGAACTAGATACTAAATGTTTTATTCACAAACGTGGAGACAAACTGGGGACCAAACAGTAGCACTTAGTTTTTCTGATTACACAGTTGGTAATCTCTTTCATTAATATTTTTCTAAAACTGATCAGTTATATTAAATGTAGAAACAAATAGATCAGTTCTTTAATTACTTCAGAATTTTCGACCCATGAAGTCTCACTTAGAGAGAAAATTGAGCTGAATGTGGAGAGTAATATTTATTGTGCTGTTCGTTAACTTTGTAGGTCATCGGCTGTAAATGCTTCAGATTGGTTTGAAAGCGATCCTTAGAAAGCCAAGCCCAGACACAACTAAGTGATGAACTAAGTTATTTTGCTTAAAACAGTTTGCATGGCTGTTTGTGGAATGGAGAATACCGTCAATCTGTTTCATTATAAGCTCACCATCGCGAATCCTTCTCCCGATTTTTTAATTTTTGTACCTGTCAGTTTCAAAGCAGGGATCCATTACGGTGGTTTTAAATAGACGGATTGCAAACAACAGAAGCTTAAAAATTATGTTTACTGCTACCCAGAGGGAATGTAAGTATCTGTAGTGTTATCCTAAGTAAATCTAAGTAGGAAGGTGGTTCCAAACCACAAAACCCACAGAAATGTCACCAAAACAGCAGTGATAGAAAGCCGCTTTTCATTTGTTGGATACGAACATTAATTATAGGATATATTTTTTATAGGATAACAATCCGGAGTAAGCATTGTGCCATCCAAGTAGTAAATAAATGAAGTTGATAAACCAATCGAACTATAAAGTACAAGTAATTCCCCCTAATTCGTGGCAGGCATGGATTGTACGATCGTCAAAATGCATGCAATAAGTTTGGGCCCAACACGAAAAAGATTGACATCTTCAGAACTATCTATTCGTTAACCGTGTCCCTGATTTTAACCGTCCAAAAATTAAAGCACTCAGCCATCCACAGCTGTCTATTTTTTTTAACTAGACTATCGCATCAACCCTGGATGACGTCATTTCGTGTCACCACACGGTCGACTGAACAGCCAAAGATTAGGACAGAGGATTCGGACTGACTCTTCTGTACCAGTGTAGTTTGGCGGATCCACACCGAAATTTGTGATGGTGGTTCCCAGATTTTTGGTTGACAGTTCTGCTTAGCTATTTTGGACGGTTGATCGTTCCAAGACATTCTTTTTCCCACCCAAAAATTCGTATTCTAATGAATTGGAAAGAACAGTCTGTTTGTTCTGTGAGGATGACAATGAAATTTATGTTTTCATCCACTTAAGCTGTCTGGAGTTGGTTCCACTCTCGACAGAATGTTTCTTGTTAAAAAATCGGGCTTTCTTTGTGATTTCCTGTCCCTTATTTAAGCTAAGAAAAGGTTTCAGAACTCATTTTAGGTTTCGTGGTAAAGATTATAAGCATCAGGTTTTACATTCTAGTGAAAAGGAGAAAATCTGCCAAAATCCGTTTGTAAGTCTAAGGTGTTGGTCTGTTAGTCGACAGTCCTAGTTTTGGAACTACCAGTCTCTTTGTTACCAGAAATATTCAAGGATACAAGTTGGTGTTTGCCATTAAGCTCGATCATAAGTGTGTTTGGACGCGTTCTACCAATATATGCACTTTCACTTTTAAGCCAAGCATCATCAACATAGATTTGGTTAATGGGAGAAGTGCTTGATTCGCTGAGGTGATGTTTTTTTTACTAACCATAAATACGTCTAAACACGTGACCGTCTATGACTTTCTTATCTACATATCTAAAAGTGCACTTAAAAATCAGACGTAAACACCAAGTGTGTGCTGCATAGTTTCATTAGTTGTCCTTTAGGTGGGATCTCAAAAAGAATTATCATCAGTCAAGATGTATTTGATCATACACACATGCTAAGGCAACGATGCTTTCTTCGCCGGGAGGTTTGTTTTACAAACTGATTGCTGTAAATCGTCCGGGAGTTTGGGGACAAGTCACTTCTGCGCCGCTGATTCGACTTACTGTTATGAAGGAAATTTTGAAAACACCCGGTTGGCTAGGCAACCCTACTCAATACTTGTAATCACCATAGGTACTCAGAACTTAAATGAACTTATCCAACATGAACTGAACCCCGAAATTAGCAGACGAAACAACAAAGTTAAAGTAGCATATTTCCATGAGCATTGCAAAATTACAGCGAATCAAATGAGTATTCTAATAAATGTATATAGTAGATCTGGGCGAAGGTACTTCAAGAACCGGGTCTTGGGTTGATATGGATTTTGGAGATTCGCTAACTCCTAGCTCGGGAAGTCTCCCAAGCGATTTGGATCCCGCCTGGATCAGAATTATTATAGAAATACATAAAAAGCAAACAGTTTATGTTCACAAAGACACTTGTAGAAAAATATATCTAGTTATTCTGACATGCCACCAGATTCGCTTATGTTCGGTCTGAACAGCCCATACACGCAGTAAATCACAAGGACCAATAAAATTGAAGCACTGAATCACTCAGCAGTGTTCGTTCCGTGGACAGGAAGTTATCATCACCCTGCAAATATGTTTAACCAAAAGTAGTGTTTAAGTATACAAGGATTTGCCTTATGAGCAGTTAACTGTAACTACTGTATGGTATTCTAAAATAAGGAAGGTTTTCCTCCATGACAAAACCTCAATTATTACGAATTAAAAATAGCCAGAATAACCAATTTGAGGTACTATTTTGCTTGGATATGTTTCCAAAAGCCCAACCAAGGGAAGAAATCGAGTGACCTAATACTGCGAGGCAACACAAAACAAAAGTACACCCATATGTGTATTCCTTAATTGATGTTGTATATTTTGAAGTTTCTTTCTCCATCAACGTTCTGCCGAAAAGTTCATGGTGCAAGGCTTCTCGGAATAGGACTGTTAAATTGCTTTCAAAAGCCCTTTTCTTTGATTTTTCCCAACCGATCCTCATCCAGAATCCAGAAATTGCAGTGGATTCTCAGGAAAAGAAAAACAGTTCCGGCTAAACTGACGCCAGATGAGACAGGAATGTACGAGGAGCAACAAAGATGGAAACAGATCAATCTAGTTAGAACAAGCCAAAATGTGGACCAGTGACTTCATCCCATTACCTTCTGGATTAACTCTAATTTGTTTTCGCTTTGAAATCACAGCGCTTTTGTTTCACTTATTTAAGCCTACTAAGAAGGAGAAAATGGATAAACAGAAGCACTGACTTTCATTCCAGAAGGAAAAATTTCGCGGGAAATGATGGTCATTTTTTCAACTCAGTAGGTGAATTTACCTCTAAGTTTCCAATAATTATCATCCTAAGTTTTCATAAATTTGTCTGCTATGACAGTACACTCACAGTTGACTCAGAATGGCTCAGCAAATAATGGAATAGTGGTCCAAATTTTGGTCTGGCTGACAATTTTGTCGTGTCATCCAATCACTTACAGTTAAACAGGCCACCGAACGATACCATTGCTACATGAATTTGTAAAGCACGTAAGCAGTAAAACGCGTGCTCAAATGGGACAAAGTTACCAAACTTCATCAAAACTCAATCACAAAAGAGCTATAGCTTGAACCGATTCTTTGTAGCTATAAAACATGTGACTCAAATTTTACTTCAAGACACTCACAATTCAAATGAAATGAATTCGCAGGCAGTTATGAGGCAATCAAAGCAGGGTGTCGCATACAGTACGCAGTCTTTCCTGCAAAAAATTGAAATTAATTGGGCCGGAATAGCATAGGCTCTAAGAATTTATCGTAATCTCATACAATGTGGCTAGGCATTATTCCGTGTTGCTGATGCGCTTCACCTCACAAAACAGAAGTAGAAAAGATAACTGAAAGATATTTTGTCCGCAGGATCTACCATATTAGAATGGGAAGTGCGCAATCGGCAATTTTATGCTACTCGACTGCGCAATCGACAGTATGTCGTATTTTTGACCCGTATCCCTTGTTTTGTTTGTATGTCAACATAAACATGTACATGAACTAAGTGTTTCGATTAGTCGTGATATGTTGTTCACGAGCGGAAGGATATTTAACTACGCATCCGTTTCGCTTCACCAAATATCAAAACAAGATAAAAACCTGTCAGCGATTTTCAGATAACTCTATCCTCTTAGAGGTGGTTTGAGTATGTTGCTAAACCCGGAGCTCGCCTTCTGAGAAAACGCAGTTAATAAGGCTGTTTTATGGCTAAACGAAGGAATTTGAGCTCACATACTCATAGATTTAGTCCTGTCTTGATACAGATGCTGTGTAGTTTTGTCTACATTCGTGCTGCTGAAGGTGTAGAAATTCCAAAAAAGACATCGAGTTTATCCATCTATGAGGTTGTTAGTTCGCTCCTTTCCCATAAACCTTATCTCTGAGAAGCAAGCTACACGTGAAGGTTTATCTCATAGCATTTCTCGTCAATGTGTGTGGTCGTAGCTGTTGGTATTTGGCCAGTTACTACTGAGAGCAAATTTAATCAGTTCATAATAGCATAAGGAAGAATCTTTTCAGGACATGAAGCGCAATTTGTATACGATCTAGAAAACATTACATTCTTTAAAGTGAACATGTGACGTACATCTGTTAGGCTTGTTTTGAAAACCTTTGAATGACAGGTGAACTTACAGAAAACTGTTTTAATACTTAGGCAAATGTCAAAACCTGCTTGCTTGGCAGGCTTTAAACGAACGTTTTCCGAAAACATGTAATCTTAACTGTAGCACAAATCTTCTCATTTAGATTGTGAATTACTCCCATGAATTTTAATGTGAGATAATTGCACCCATTAGAATTGACCAGTAGTCATCGGCTTACTTCTTGAGTGAAACATCAGGTTTTGTAACCTATGCAGTCCACGAAACCAATTCGAGAATATCTGTCAAGCAATACTGTAAAAACCAGTGCGCAACCTGAAGGTGAGTTGCCCTGGCCTTTTGCGGAATAAAAAAAATAAATAGACGAAAATTAATCGATAGACGACTGTGTGCATTCAGAAACACTGTCGCGCCAGCTGTTGGAATTTCCATAAGCATACAAATCTATACATGGACAAGTGCACGAATAGATACGCGCACATTCACTCATTTGAGTTCGCTAAGCACGGACGGACAGTGTGCAACTTAAGGGAAAAAGCAGTCGTGTCTGAGAATCGTTACAGTAACCAACGGGCAATAGTGCTCAAACTTGATATTTTCCTCTAATGAATGTATAGTAGTTAAGCCTGCGACCGATGCAGACTAGCGTACTTATTTGTAATTAAACCACGAATTTACAGGATTTTACAATACAACCTTTGAGTAACGTTTGCATCTTTTTGGCCTTTGGAATTTTGAGGTTTTCGAAAGAGGAACTTTTCCTAGATTGATTTCAATTACTTATCCGAAAAGAAGGGTGAAATTCCCTTGTGGGTTGAACTAGGAGAATGATTTCAGCTGACCGTGTAAGGACAGGATAACACCGCCCAGCCAGATTCTGTGAGACATTTTCGACAGAGCATCCTTGCATGCAGTGGGTCAAGCAAAATTAACATACAGGACCAAAATTTCAACAAAAATTTTTCAATCCATTACATTTCAGACTAACTCAGCGAAGAAATCACCGCGCATTTCACTGCGCAAATATGGACATACCCGGCCCGATGATGCAGATCACGCAAAAGACTTGTGCGGACCAAGCTACATTGTTCCAAATTGGGAAAAACATCGTCGGAAGGAAACAATTTCTTGGATGAGATTGTGTCCTATTAATACATGTGTACCAAATTATGTACTCTAGACACCGAACTAACCAGCTTTCAGTTGCCCAAATATTATCCGTTGAAACACACGGGATGCGTTAGATTCTCATATTATTTCTGAATTCGTGGCTGAGAAACTGATCTTCGTAGAAACATCTTTGTAGAAAACCTAATTGTTATCAGTTGCCGTCGTTCGGCGCATCACTGATTGGCATTTTGTGTCATCGTGTATAACAAGAAGAGGAATATGCCAACTTTCTCCCTGCCAAACTATGCTCAGTACAGTCAGAATAGCTCGCTATTGTTGCCAGAAGTTTTGTCAGCAAAACTTCTGTAATGTTAAGTAGGTAGGAAGCAAGTCGGATGACGTCGGAACAATCGTCTTGCAACTCAAGCCAAAGGCATTGGTCGGTTCATCATTACATGCCTCTTAAGAGCTGATCTTGTTATACTATCAGCTGTCATAACGTCACCCGGAAGTTTGGTTAGCCTCCTGCACATGGCTTCCTAGTGCATCACCTAAAATTCTAATATCAGTCATCTTCCGGGTAAAACGAGTCCCTTCTGCTACACATATCACACACATCATATTTAGGTGAACACCTCTACCATAATAATAAAGTGTTATTTTCTGGGTACTCTATCGGACTATTTTAGCCAAGTTCGCACCAGTTGTGGCTTCTGTCCGTAGAGGGAATAAGATGAGCTTATCAGCTAGTTATTCAAGAAGCGTTCACACGGTTCACTGAATTTTATCTGTTGAAACTCGTGGATTCTGTTTAAGTCATTCATATCATGCACCCTAGTAGAGCAGAGAGGATATGTGATATCTCAGCTGGTTGCTCGAATTTATTCGGGAAAGCAAACCGTGCTTGTGTTTTGGTGACAACAACAAGGCTGCCCTTACAAGAAAAGCCAGATATTAGGCAGGCATAGCAAGCGGACAAACTTAAACAAGAGCACCGCCAAAGCCTGCTGTTTATACTGACGGCCAACAATCACACTTTTCAAATGATAATAGGAAAGCCTCATGCTCTGGCACCGATCACCATTTAGAAACCTGTAAGTGGCCTCTGATCATGTGTTTCTGTCGAAGGGAAATTCAAAACACCTAGTTTTGAGCGTGAGCTTCCATAATAGAAGTTACCGTATGCGGATGCTCTAATTAAGGAAGTAAATGACTATAAATGTGCCTTTTTTGGTCCATTTGAACATTTGAAAGTTGCTGTAGTTGTCTAGATTTTGAACGTTCACCTTTGAGTTTACGTCGTTACTCATCGTGTCATCTGCCCAGACAATATCAGATATCAAGTACCTTCACAAACTGAAATAGAGAGCCTCCTGACTTTTTTAATTATCGCTTGCGTTATAATCAGCGCTCTTAGCTATTAGGCGTGGTCATAGTGCCTAATCTTTAGGCTTTCGGTAAAATCCAAAGTATTTTTCCTCAGAGCTTTGTGTGACCTTCAAAAACGGGATATAGTAGTCACACATTAGGCCAAAACTGTAGATATAACAGGCCGATAAGCCGCACCAGGTGCTGATCAAGTCACCATCGATCTGTTCGAAGAGCACAGTAATTCATTTGAAAACTTTTGCGCACCATTCAAAGGGCCATCATCGGCCAGAGTGACAGCAAGCTAGTAAACGTAGGCATCTGTCTCCACACCGACAATGTCCGCTTGAATGTTGTCGATATACCGGTAAGGGTCAGTGAACATATCAACAACCACGGGTCAATATTCAGATGGCACACACTTTCCAGTACGGTGTCATTCAGTGCCAACTTTGGCCCTGGCAACTTAGCTAATGGAATGATCAGTTCTGTGACTGTATGTTCTGTGACTGGTATGTTATTTTTAACAGACAAGCACACCATTACTGCTAATATTAGGATGCCAATAGCCTCCACTAAAAAGAGAAAATATAACGAAACCCGGGTTCTAAAAATTATGATGCCTGGCCACAACCGAGGCTTGATTATAATCAAACCCTAGACCAGATTTACTGCTGGGTGTGTTCCGTAGACCGTAAGATTTCTGTCTCAGTGTGATGAACCTTTCGCACGTTAAAGTTTTTTAGACGCTCTCTTTTTCAAACCTGCTATGATACGAATCGTCTGACATTTGATTTCATATTTCTAACATCTGCGCTGTGATTTCTATCGAATTTCTAAAAACGGACCCCGAATTCACATAATGAATGCGTTCATTTTCCGTTCTCGTCCGCAACTTAGTCGACCAGTTTTGCATCTATCATGCTGTTTTTGGGTTAGAATTTCATCCTTCAGTAAAGCTAATCTTGTTCGTCAGACTGAAATTAATCCGTAGGATATATATGACTTACCTCATGGTCAGGGTCAAGTCTAACTGAGATAGTACATAAAAATGGACAAGGATGTCGACAATACCCACTCTAATTTAGGACAAGAATGATTCTGTGATTTTGTTTTAATCTTTTTTTGACAATCCTTTGCGTCTTCAGAAGCACGTGTGTGCCATATTCTTTTATTTACATGCTGGAACATTTTGATATGTTAAAAGTAAGATCATTTGAATGAAACTGGTAGATGTTCAGAAATTCCGTAGCGCAACTTGTTTAATCTAGTTACAAACATACCACATCTTCCTAACCAGGTCACACAAACTCTTTTCAATATTTGTCGTGACTCGGTACATGCCTGAGCACGTTACTAGCTCGTTCAAACAACTTAACAGCTTTTCCGCACTAGTAAGCACAAGCATCAGAAATAGCTAACCGACTTTTCCAAATATTGACATAAACGCTCCTGTACCAATGCTTTTCTGAATGCGGTCGAATGTTTAGTGAGACCACTAATTATTTTCAAAAATGTTCCATGGTATAAAAAATATCACTTTACACAGATTACTTTTGTATGTGTCTCGTTTATAGACTTTCGAGAAAAGGAAACAACTGCGCGGTTCACGGCAAAAATCAACCCACCCGCTACTGACGACCATTGAACCGACAAACTGCTTGGTAAGCAACACTACTGGAATGCCAATTGATCGGATGGAAAACTACCCGGTTACACAAGCTGTCAAGAGAGACACATCACATGTGAGCATGGTTGAAGGTTGTGGTCCCTGCGACCACCGCGAAGAACCTAAAGAAATACAACAACACTCAAACCTGCGGTCATCCGAATCTGAAGGGACACTCCAAGTGAACGAGCAGTATTTAGTACCTGCAGAGAGCACAGAAAATGGGCGCCAAATCCGGAGTTATGACGGAAAATCAGTAAACGATGAGTTATCTAGGGAGCAGGCAGGATTCACATCGCACCCCAGACTAACCATACATTTCACAGACTCTGAAACTCGGTCAAAAACACCAGCTTTTATGGACAGGCGCTCATTGAAGTCAGTTAAAAGCCTAGTGGACACAACAAACTTTCAAAATCTCAAGACAGCGGCTATGCTGTTCGTAGTGGCCCTGTGCTACATTGTTACAATGCTGCCAGCCATGATGATGATACACAATCTGATACCATTGTATCTGCCCATTTTCTATGTGTACTATGTAAATAACGCCATCAACCCCATTGTTTATGGTTTCATGAACCCAAACTTTCGGCGTGACATACGACAATTGTTCAATACCAGACAGTGTATTCCCGTAATCAGATAGATGAACCTGAAATTTGTCAATCGAATTTGAAGAACTGCTGATTCATCTGTATTTTCAAATTGGGAGAAACGCTCACATGATGAGCGAAAATGAATTTATTTATAAACTTATGCATGAATGATGTGCCGGTCGTTTTTCTTCCAAAGAATTCGAACAGCGCAAATTCCAAGTAAACGTCATAGATAAAACCGTCATTGTGAAGTTGAGACCATTCGGGTTTTTTAACAAGAGTACTATGGAAATTTACTTGTTTTAACTTGAAGATCTCTGTTGGGACATGTATAGTCCGCAAAATAATTGTTTAGTATTGACAGGTAAAGCAGAGACTATGAGTAGCAACAATCAGACTTACAGTGACTTCACAGGACACCATAAATTCTGACAGCCGGAACATAATAGCCCACCTAATCAAAGCTGACATTAGGCTTGTCTTAAGTGGCAACCTGGAAGTTTTATGTCCATCTCTGCTGTATAGTCAATGCCAGTTACCATTCACTAGTCTCATGTTTTCTGTAATCAGTAGATCAATAGCCTGCTTGATTAAGTGGTTAGTCACTGAGAGAGATTACCTTTGAAAACCTATGGCACACTAAGGAGATTACTCTAGGAAAAATGATTCAAACCGTAATAATGGCTTAATATTGTCAAAATGATGTCATGTCACACTCGCTGAAAAAGCAAATGAGTGAACAATTACATCAACACAAACCTCGGAATACTAACTCTCTTGATGCTGGAATGCAGAAGATGATGGGCAAAGGAACGTGTATATATATGTAGGTTGACCAGTCAACAAAGTGCAATCCGAGAAAGGACAAAGCACCACAGCTGAAATCTTCTGAGGCATTCCAAACTGCTACTGCCGACAGTATATCCAAGATGAAGCAACCTAGCTTGTCACAACTCACGCGACTTCTGCCATCCATATCTTGAATGTAATTCGCGTCATTCGTCTCGTCCATCAGATCTGATTTCAAAAGTCATCAGGAAGTTTATAAATAACTCATTCAATAATCATTTTTTCCAACAGTGGAGACTCCATGTGCCTTTCTATGTTATTTTTAAATTTTTGATATTAGGAATTTTGTATGTCTGATCATGGCTGTTCCCACTTTAGTACTCAACCACGACCACTCCGATTTTACCCCTGTTCTGTGGTTTGCCTGATTTTGCATCTTAAATTTATACAGCCCCGTGTCGTGGCATGTATAACTTCAGTAAGAACCGCTGTTTCTGCCCATCTGTTCGGCAAGACGTGCACATCAACAGGAACATATTCCTTAATGACGAACGCACTCATCTTTCATTGCACAAAATGACGGATATTCCAGTTCAAGCTTGAAACGTTCTTGATTCAGATAGAATAATAATTGACAACAGCCCGCTAAATGTACGGAACTGCTTGCTCCATTCATCGCATAAAATGCTGGATAAATGGCATGTTGAACGAATACTCCTCTGCGCAACATGGAGCATGCAGGGAAGTGGGTAAACGGGCAGTCGTTCAACACAATCCCTGGTGGTGGCAAGAACACTTTTTCCTCAAACGAGCGTTGCCACGTAAAGAAATTATGTGTCATCCCGTTGAACAAAACTAGTGGAATCGTTCTAACCTCCTTCCAGAATGTGGAGCTCGTGCTCTCAGTGCATTCTATCCGCGTTTGACATAAGGAAATGGTTGGTCAGACAAAATCGGATGAAATGCAATAATTCTACGCTGCTGAACGATTCATGAGCAAATGTTCGACAGTTATTGTGGGAGATATCTCCTTATAGTACGAGGTTCTGTCACGGGATCACCGTCGACATCCTCAGCTACTGGCGATTGCTTAGGCTGACTAGTTCCACCTAGTTTGGCCAAGAACATGAAACTGCTCCGCCATGCAGATAATGCTTTGGTGGGCATCTTGGCATATATCTGAATGGGTTTTCGGCCTGACTAAACCCTTGCTAGTGTCAGTGGAGAAAGGCTCTGAAAATAAAATATGGATTAACAACTTATTACGTGGAATTATTCTTCGGGTATTTCTGTCACCTGTATGCGTTCTTGCTGTCCTACCTGGAATTCAATATTGACTGATCCAAGCCTGAACCAGGTTTTGCACAGTACTATGCTTTATTTTGTCCGCTGTTTGAGTCTTGCTCACGTAAGTTCATCCAGTGCCAGAATGAAGGAATAATCTACACGCTTTTTCAATTAAATGAAGCAATCGATCAAACATATCAGTTCTAAATACGTTACTCCAGTTTTATACTACCTGGAATAAAAGTTAAACAAGCTTAGTCAAAGGTAAGATTTGTCCCCAAATAAGATTGCTTACTTAAACAGTCAAAATGTAACGGAACAGCAGGCTGTTATATTTGTGGTAGGCTGGTTCGCGATCAGTTGGTGCCCAAATGGCTAAACTTGAAAAGCACTCAGTACAATCAACTAAAATGAGGTTCCCTATCTTACTTGCGACTTTCATCATTATTTTATTGTTTCCATTCTGCGGCCAATGGCTACCAATAAAAGGAAGAAGGCCTTCGCTGCGGAGTTACGAGAAAACATATTATTCGCATGCCTCATCAGTAGTACCCACCGTGACACAAAATCTCTCCTTAAATGTCGCTTACATGCCACCGATTTCCATTTACCTCCGTTAGGTTGACTCCAGCAGCTGGTCTATTCGGCAACTATTCGGGTGTATCATGCCATTTCCGAAGCTGAGTCTTGTTTACTCTTTTCACTCCCCAATCGTCTTGAATTATATAGACGTTCCCCCAGCGGTCGGTAACGGCAAACGGACCTTGCCATTGACTGCCCAGCTTCCGCGACCTCAGTCCCCTCCTCCCAGGATTATGATGATCCTTTTGCTTGACCTTCGCGCATACAGGGAATGATCGTGCCTTTCTACTTGCCGTTTTCTCACTAGTCATTTTCTGAACGACGGTCAAGTTTTCCCGAGCTTTCCTCGTTTTCTATCCTAGCTCCCCCGGTGACAAACGTGTTGCCGGCCACAACCCAATTTTCTGATCACCCGGAAGGCATGGAGGTCGACCGTACATCAGCATGAACGGGAATTTACTGTGGTTGGCTGTGTGGAAGCAAGATGAGCTAGCAACATCATCGGCGGGTTCAATTCCCAGTCACCTCTTTCGGCCGCCAGCCACTCCTTGATTGTTCGGCTAATACGTTCAGTTAGTCCATTTGTTTGCGGGTGGTATGGTGTCGTCTTTAGCCGTCTGATGTCCACTTTCTGCAAGTAACTTCTAAGCTCTTTGCTCTGAAAGCGATGCCTCTGGCAGGTTAGGATCATTTTTGGCACCCCATGGTTACCCACGATGTGATGCATTACCACTCCGCTAATCGTTGTTGCCCGTTGATTTGGCACGCACCGCGACAGGTGTTCTGTGATTACCACGATATATTGATTTCTGCTGGTCGTCAACGGAAAGGGGCCTATGACGTCAGGGGACCATAACTCGCCGATTTCTGAGACAGGAATAGGTTCCATGGGATGGGTTGCCCCTGTTGTGTCCACTTTCATCAGTTGGCACCGCTTACAGGACACCACATAATCCATCACCTCACTTCTCATCCCGGGCTAGTAGGCCCTCTGCCGAAGTAAGTCGTACGTCTTGGTGCACCTTGTGTGTGCCATCTCATGGCATTCGACGATAAGCTTCCGTCTCAAGACGTGAGGTATCACGGGCAGCACAACATCCGAATCGGTGGCGTTCAAGGAAATTATGCCAGCTTCATTCAGCCTCAGCCGATCGAAGTGGCTCTGGAACGCTTCCAGTTCCTTGTCTCCCTCTCCGTTCTCAATGCTCTTTCCATCCAACAAGGCGGTTGCAACCTTCCGTAACACAGGATCTTGCCTTTGGAGTTGCACCAACCTTCCGGGATCCAGTTCGACAACGAAGCTAGTGGCACCAATCATGATCCTGTGGACCTCATCTTCAGCATCTGGTCTTGACAGCCAATCAGCCGGGTGGTTCTCCTTCCCTGGCACATGCCGGATCGTAAAGTCGTACTCATGCAACCGAAGTGCCAAGCGCGCAAGCTTTCCGCGAGGATATCTGGTGGTTCTTATACACACCAGGGGTTTATGATCGGTTTCGACATGAAATGTTTGTCCAAGTAGGTATGGCCTCTGAATGGTCAAGTACTTCTGTTCAGCGTTAGTCAAGACACGACTGGCATATTTGATAACTCTATACCTCTGCTGCAGAATTGCGCCGCTACCCCGACCTCTAGCGTCCGTTGCAACATTGAACATCTCTGCGACCCCGGGCAGTTTGAGGGTCAATTGCTGATCCAGCATCCGCGTTTCGACACGTTGAAAAGCCTCATGTGCTTCCTTTGTCTATTCGAATTTACGATTTTGCCCGAGAAAATCGTATAGTGGAGCAGCAGTCGTGTTGCTCGTCCAAGAAACTGCCGTAGGGACCGCTATGAACTGGTGACAACACATCCCTTGAACTTTGCCAGTTTTTCTGGCAGTGGGTTAACCTCTCCGTGGTTCACTTTATTTCCCAGCAGTATCCCCGAACTCCGAGCGAACTGTGTCTTGGTTTCATTTATCCGCAGGCCAGCCTCCCGGATAAGCTCCAACATAGCCTTCAATTCAACTGCGTGCTATGATTCCGAATTGCTGTACATAACGATATCGTCTCCGTACACGGCAACATTCTGGAGTCCCTTCATTAGACGAAGCATCATGCACCGAAATGCCCCAGACACGCCAAAATGGCATCCGTCTAAATTGGTATTGGGTGTCCCCAACCCTGATCGCCTTTTTTATCCCGGTTCTCCACCTTTATAGATAGTTGTCAGTATCCGGAACGCAAGTCGAACATCGTGCAACATCAGGAATGCCAGTGGAAATCGAAAATCCCTGCAACCGAAGTGACAGCTACAACCCGATTTACGACCAGTTTATTCCAACGCCGGAAATCCACGCAAAACCGATATTTTCCGTTCGTTTCCTTATAAGCACAACTAAGGTGTTGTATGCAATGTTAACTTCCTCAGTTATGCCATTTTCAACATCTCTTGAACTTGCTTATGGACATCTTCCCGTAGATTGAGCGGCAGGCGACGGGGGCCATAAGGTCGAATGCAATCGCACGAGAGAGGAATTTCGTGTTCAATCCACGGGCACAAGCTAAACGGATCTTCATCGCCTGGGAACAGTTCCGAATATTCCTTGATTCGTGACTGTACTGACGGCACGTTACAAAACGGAAGCTATCGGATGGGCAGCTTACCCACGGCAGTGCTTGGGCAACCTTCAAGCTTGACTGCACCATACTTTGTCACCAGTTTCCCCTGCTTTACGTCAACCACGGATTCTGTGCTCTTTGGAAAATCTGCCCACAAGGCTGTCTGCTCTATGTCTGGGTTGATCAGGAACGCGTGCTGCACGGACTTGTCGCCTAGGCGCATTGATTGCATTGATAATCCGACAGTTTTTAGTCGGCATCCACCCGCGGTTCTCACGGCTAGCGCGCACGGTTTGCATTCAGCTTGGTTCCCTCTCCGCCTCAGCGATACCACTGCTCCTGTATAAATCCAGCACAGCTCCTCTTCCCTTCTATCTCGATAACGGCCTGTATGGTAACCTGTGTCACTGCACTAATCGCAACCTACCCAGGAAAAGAGGATTATTCCAAAATTTTATTATTTACAATTGGTCGGGTAGAACGATATTGATTCCTCCATTGACCAGGTCTGCCACACATATAGCGCCGGCTAGCTCAAGAGTGCCTCCGCGATTCTGTCTTGATGGCTGAGGGCTGTTCCGCTTGTTGGTACATTGTGGTCTGCTGTTCCTCCACTGGTGAACCATCCCTGTTCTCCTGAGACTGCAACGTGACCAGTGGTGCCTCGGCCAATTCCCGTGCCAGATTCACAAGCTCCTCCACACTCACCTGACCAGCTGTTCTCGCCAACCACAACTGGGCACCACACGCAGGCTGCACACCATCGACAGAATATGCTGGTGCGACACTCCCTCCAGTCCCGGCAAGGCCCAATCCAAAAACTGCTACAGCCTAACGAAGAACACGGTTGGGTAGCGTCCCGGTCTCATGTTGGCCTCCTTGCCCCCGGCCGGTGTGTCGAACTCCGCTGCGAGAGTTTGCTTCACGGCAGCCAACTCCATCTTCCGAGGGCCCCTTCTGGCCGCATCCAGGGGCGCCTTCGCCCGGCCTCTGAGGAGGGTTCTCAGCGCCGCCAACCGTCTCAAGTCCAGCAGTCTCCGCAATCTCCTCGATGTCCTCCAGGAAAGTCCAAACATCCCCATCCCAAAAGGGTGTGGCCATGGGATCTTCATCCTTATCCTGGTCACGGCACTAAATAAAAGGAAGAAGGCCTTCGCTGCGGTGTTACGAGAAAACACATTACTCGCATGTCTCATCAGTAGTATCGACCGTTACAAAAGCCTGTACTTAAGAATTAATCTCTGAACATTAGAGCAAAGCGTTTATACGGGTACGGCCAAACACGAATAATCCTGAGCCCATAAAATTCAGTCATGTGGCTCGTGTTTGTGTGCATATAATTTGTATACTTAACTAATGTTACTGACCACATTTTAACCTCAGTCGTCCTTGTGGTAATCAGGCATTAATTTGAATCGAGAATTACCATACAAATTAAGAATACCCAAAAATTATTTAAATCAATGAGATATCTCTAGACAAAGTAAGATAAAAGTAAACTGATTTTTGCACCAAATTACATATCGAAGGAACATTAGAGCTTTTGTCTTCGAAATGCAGACCGGTCTTTCCTAACATCGGTCTTCACAAGCAAAATGTCTTAGTAACCCAAAATAATCCCTAATAAATAAATTTACCAAGGACCACTACTGTTCACAGGTTATTTGATAAAATGTTATAATATGCGACCCTCAAAGAAGTCCGTATTTTTGCTAGAGTTCTGTTCAGTTGCTCTTCGATGCAAAGTATCCTGAGTTTGGAGTTGATGAACTAGATTTCAGTGCTCAAAGATCGATGGCAGTGCTACACAAAATTGTTCTGGGTTATACCAAAAGTTCTGGAGCTAGAAGAGGTCCAGAAATTGTTACTGGTGCGTTTTGAAAGCTATCGAGGCGATTCAGATTACTTGTCCCTGAATGGGTAGGTAAAACCGGCGGCATTTGCGTTTTCCTAAAATTTCCCCACACGAGTGTGGTTTATTCAAATCGGTAAAATTATTAATGGAAAACTGTAAACCGCGGAGTAACAAGGCGTACATAAATGCAGTCAAAAACAAAAATGGACACAACACCCTTTATGTTTGCGTCTCAGGCCAGCAGTTTGTACGCCAAAACTCACTATCATTATTATTCGGCTTCCGTATAATTTTGAACAGTATTCTGACCGGAATAGATTTGCACATAAATCTACGGCTGTCTGCTTCATCTGTCATCATCATTATCTTCATCGAAGACAGCGGTGTCAATGGTGACACTCATACTTCCCTGCTGTAAAACCAGAACATCTAGTTTGGTCATATTTAAATCCCCAAAACGAAAAGAAGAGCGGTTGAGAGTAGGACTTCGTACTAGCACATTTCAGGCATACCCTCAATCAGGCAGATCAAACGTCACTGAGATTGCTTAGCTGTCATTTCTTAAGAGGGCCAAGCTAAGCGCAGGGCGAATTACCGACAATACCTGAACCCTTCACACTATTCGGTTGCGTTTCGTAGTGTCGATCTTGCGGTTTGCTCCATTCTCAAGTAGGTTTCGAGGACGATGAGCGTCTCTTTGGCCGGTGTTTTAGCATGCCTATCACACGTCCGATCCAACGCAGTTGACAGTGAATCACATTTTCCGTGAGTGAAGTACGCAACGCACCACCTTAGTTAGAAATCCGTTGACATCGTCCGACACCACCAGCATTTCTGTGCGTTCGCTAGTCAAAAACCTAAAGACGCCTCACATCATCTGTCCACAGCGTCAATGCCTCGCAATCATGCGAAAAGACAGCTTCTACTATAGCCTGGTACATGAAACTCTTGAGACGCAGTGAGTTGCCTTTTTAAAGCCACAAGTCACTCAAATTAGCAAACACGTTTCGGGCTTTAGGGCTTCGTATACTGACTTCATCAGACACACTTCCGTTAGAGCTAGTATAGCCACGGAGATGTGCCAAATTCTCCACGAACCCCAGTGGAATTTCGACAGACCGAGTTTGGTTTAGCTTTTTAGGCGTTGTTTCGATCATGAAACCTGAGAATTTTCTGTCAAGAAAGATTACCACATTCCACACACCGGTACAAGTAACTTGATTAATTCATATTTGATCACGAGAACAGGCCAATGAAATCCTCCTATCTTTCATATCCTAGATGTAGCACACTTTGTAACGATTAATAAATGCGTCACGAAATAATATTTAACTTTAACATTTGATTCAGAGTTTCATGAATAAATATTTTTTTCTCTCTTCGTGATGCATCCTGAGAACCCAGCGTTTTGGTTTTACTGATATAATTGTTTCCGCATTGGTCGTGCAGAGACCATCCGAGATAATTCTCACCACTGAATGAACACAAGCTCATTTTACTTCGATTGGTGGCAAAAAGTTTGCAACAAAATCATTAACTTTCACCGGACTGTCAATGGTTGTAATAACTAGTCTGTGTAGATCATCACCTGAGGTTGCACAAGGTCCTGCAGTTACCATGCTTTAGGTTTAGGAAGCACGTGATCTTTAATTTTCTCCTCATTTGTGGAGCGAACGCTGATTGCTGTCGGATGAACAACTTAAAACGGCAAGGTACCCAGTACATTGTTTGTACGGACAGGATATACATCATGACAACGCCATTGTTTGTAGATAAGATGTTTGTTTTTGATACTTGTCCGGGATGACTGAATTCGCAGTCTGCCAGTCTGGATTACATAAGCTGCGATAAACTGGCCTAACTACATAGATATTGCTCAATCAGTTGAAAAACGCCAAAAAAACTTTCGGTGGACAAGAATATCCGGCCAAGGCCATTTGTTCTTCTTCCATAAAAAAATTAGCGAAAAGTAGGGATAGTGGAGATCCCATTGCAATACATTGTTCTTTTGAGTAAACGGTTGGGTGAAAAACAAACTGATCGAGATTTAAACACAATCCTATGCCTTCAACTATTTCACCCACCGGGACCTGTGTCCGTTTCTCAAGTATCATGTCTGCCAGTAACAACCTCTTAGTTACCTCCAGAGCACCTTCCCTAGAGATGCTTCTGTACATTGAGATTACGTCAAAACTCACGGGGACTTCGTCCATCTCCAGAGAAAGCCCTGCGACCTTATTGCCAAAGTCGTACGCATTTCTTATGAAGATGCTTGATTTCCCCGTGAGTGGTTTTAGTATACCAGCTAAGTATCTGACTAGCTCACGTGGTGGCGAGCCTATACCATCCACTATTGGTCTTATCGGAACATCTGCCTTGTGGATTTTTGACAGTCCGTATAGTCGTGGTTGAATTGCACTTTTTAGGTACAACCGATACCAATTACCTTGCCCCAAATGGTTCATTATGGATCTTAAATATCCATATAAAGCAGGAACATCGGAGGTTATTTGAAGGCTGCTGAACTCAGCCAAGATTCGAATAGCTTTCCAGAAGGGAAAAACGCCTCGCTCAGTCTTGGTGCGATTGAAAGATCGCCTCCCGATTGAAAGGACTAGGGACTGCGTGTATAAAATTGACTGAAACGATTGTTATAAGGTTTACATAGGACAAACCGCCGGGGAATTGCACACAAGAATTGGTGAGCATAAAATGAGACTAAAGAAACCACCAAAGAATGAGGTAGAATACCAAATGCTGGTCAAAGACTCAGCGATGGCTGTGCATGCCTTAGACACGGGACATACAATAGATCTAGATAATGTGGAAGTTTTAAGACGGGGACTGCGATTCACACCACAGCGACTGATAGCCGAGGCGGTGGAAATCACCAAGCATCACAGCGTGAACAGAATCGAGGGTGTGGAACTGGCGAGCATACGGAAAGCGGTCTTAGATAAGCGGAGTTGACACGTGACTGTGTGCGGGTGTCAATGTACGTAGAATCGTTAGTAAATCTTGGGGGTGAAAATCCCAACCCGACCAAAGTTCAAGAGGGATCTTCACGTGAACCGAACTGGAAGAACTAGATCCTAGGCTGGACCCAAATCCATGTAGGTTGCCCATCGGTCTAACACTTGGTCACCCACCCTAAAACACAAAATCCCTTGGTGGACACCTAACAAAGATTTAGCTTGACCTAGCTGATTGGTTCTCCTGTTTTGAATCCCGACAAGCCCCGTAACCTAGTCACATGACCTGACGAGGATTTGTGCCAGAAGCGAAACGTTGCCCAGCAATTAACCTACCGATTGTTACCAAACTTTTCCGAAAACGATAAATAGCAATTGGTTCGTTCGTCAGCATACTTAACTTTGCTGTTCGAGAAATTTGTAAACCTGAGGGTATTCTACTGTTATTTCTTGCGGTTTGTTGTCCCGCGGTCACCAGGTGTCAGGAGGCTAAACTTAAGGAGTCCTCACAACAGAACTACCTCTATTTTGTAATGTTACGAAGGTCTTTCTTTCCTCAGCTGGTTGCAGGAACGCTGGTTTTTTCCTCACCCAGCCAACTCTGCCAACGCACATTAGCATCTTAAGGGAAGCGGTAAAACCGTGGCATATCAGGATCTCTTACACTTCAAGGTTGCAAACGAACCAAGCCAGCGGTTTCCCAGCAGCATTGAACTATCTTTAAATCTAACAAGCCGGCGGATTGTTGCATTAACAACATTCCTAATTTTAACGCAGTTGATAGATTTTGACCTAAACATAAAGAACGGGGGATAACATTAAAATTGGGAACTTGTCAAGCCGCGTTTGAATTGTTGATGTTAAATTATTAACACAGTATGAAGTACTCCATTAAAGTTAATATCAGCGGATTAGGTTTGTTTGGTGAATCATCACTAATAAGTCAGTTAAACTCACAGATTACTCACCACGTCAGTGATAAACCGCTCAATGTGACAGGGATTTTTTGAAAAGTGGTTGCTTCGGTATCTCAACCATGTCATAAATATGGTGCACCCTCAGGCGAACTTCGAGAAATGCTATTAGATGTAAAAATTTCATCTTGTCCGTTCAGCTTATCATTGGAAATAAGCTATGACTTATACTGAAAAAAGTCAAAGCCAATCCAACTAGCTTAGAGCTGGCTGGAAGGCTCTTAACCCATAGTGAATGGTGGCTATTCATCGGAGTGCTTCATTTCACTCCGGCTGACATCCAAAATGTTGATAAGATGACAAGTAATGAAAGCACTTAAACCGTTTCTCATCAGTGGAGGCCTTTTGCAAAATGAGCCGACACCTTTTGACTTAACCAAGCAATCATCACTCTAACTCGTTGCGATCAACAACAAACCAGACTTCATTCAACAGCCAACCAATTCTGTTCCATATTAATATTTGAATATCTCTGGCAGTACTAACTAAACCGAATGAGCTATCGTCGCTCCGAGCGTCATTCTAACAGCTGTTACTAACCAATTGGGAATAGAAAATTGAGCCAACCGCATTCGACGCAAGTGGGTCGGGCGGCAAGCGAACGGAACCACTTTTGCACTAAAAAGGTACCGTCAGAGATTCAACTCTCGTAATTGCATTATTATCTTATTTCAATACACCCGTCGGGACTTTCCATAATAATGATTAGCCAACTGCTACAGTTTTCACCCGCTTGGTTCGAACGTGGATTCAATAGCCCCTCAATACAGTATAGCAGTTGAGAATATGTGGGCATACATGAAATTACATCCAAATCCCATGCACATAATTAACCGATAGTGTAAAATGCAAGCGGCTTCAGTGAAAGTTTCCAATTCGATCGGTTTTATTGTTTTGCTCAAGTGGGGCACCACATCAGGGCCTATTGAAATTTCTGACTAAACTGGCTTGCTTGAACCTTGCATGTGAGTCGCATGGAGTTAGGCTGGTTACTGACCATCCACAGACATTCTCCGGTTGACGACCAGTTTCAACTTAACGGAATGTTTATGAGTATCGAAACACTTTGGGGCTGGTCACTAAGGCCCTTTCCTTTAAACTCCGATAAACCGGATTGAAAATATATTATCTTGAGAAATCTTTGGCTGGAGGAAACAGGAACATACATGAAAATCCTGGTTAATCGAAAAGCGGTTGACTGGACAGTGCCGACACGCTTTTGAAAACTCCGTCGGTCCACAGTCGGTTCCTCTCTCCGGTTACCTTGATCACTCTTCCAAAGTAAAACAGAGCTGGACTCTGGGCAACAGCTTCGGGGGAGAATTACAAATAACAGGATGCTTAGCTGATATTCAGTTGACTTTGCAGTCAAACCAAGATAATTTGCAAAGCTGTGTGCAATTCTAGTTATTTTGGTGATATAACCGATGTGGTTAATCCCCGGACAAGAATTGACCGGAGCTTTTACAAATGATAATTACAAATGAAACGTCGCCTGTCCAAGAAAATCAATTAGACTGCTGCCGCTATATAATTATCGTTCGCAAAAGATTCAATCTTACAGCTTGGTAATTATTGGGTTCTCCCTAAAGATGGTGCAAAAATAAGGGCACTTTCGAAAATTCATTTGTATTCGGAGGCATAAGGTATTCTGACGCATCTTCTAAACCAAGAAAAATCTCCGGAGTTGTTTTGTGTTTCCTTAACTGAGTGCCATCAGAGTGAAGAGCTGTCCATTCGAATAAGGCTGGTATTTCGTAAAATGGCCCTGCCGTGGATGTTTTCCCTTGATGGGTGAATGACATCCGTGTTTAAGCAGAGGATTTCCATGCCTTAAACAATCAACATTCCTGGTTACATATTTACGATGTCCACACATTTGGGGGACATGGATGCGCTTTTTCTGAACCCTTAATTTACATAATGGTCTGCGAGACTGGGTTCACGAAAATATCCCTAATTGCGAGTGTGCTAAATTTTGTAACCTTTTTCCATGTAGGATTTGATTAAATGGGAAAAAACAAAGTAAACTGCTGTCTCCAGAGAAATAGTGCGTGTAGCGAATATGACCTGGAGTAAGCCTAAAGGTATTTAACAAACAACCAGGGAAGGCAATCCCGCTCAATGACTCTCTGCTTACCACGCAAAGGCGTTTTAATTCGGTGAAAATACGTGTGCTAGACGAAATCTCCCCCGTTAACCACGGTGGTAAAACAAATAATATGACCATAGTTACGAGTCGCGAGTTGTCGCCAGTGTGTCTATTTGCGACGGAAGATTACAATCCAAAGTAACTCTAATATACTGCTTCCGCCAATAGTGCCAGTAGTAGCCAAATTGCTGAATCATCATCTTGTGATGCCAACTGGGTGATCGAGACGTCATCCTTTGTGAGCTAAGCCACTGCAGACGGGTCTGAATGCCCTGTTTGGTTTAAGTATGCTGGTTACTCTTCACAACGGACAACAATATTAAGTTGGCGCTGTGCATCAGTTTCAACCGGTTCACAGAATAGACTCGTGGCACCTACGTACATATCGAATGCTGCCTTAGCAGCGAACGTCTAGCTCAGATCCATAGAAGCGCTGGCACGAAAAGTGGATGCCAAATGGGACTGCGCTGATGGCTTTCATCTGTTTCCGCCGAAGGTTGGCCTGAGTCAGCAGCTCAAGTTCGATATATCGCACACACATGTTAGTGCTGTAGCAATCACTTCCATTCGGAGGTTCACTGCCTCAGAAGAGTCAGATAGTGCAATCCTCTTTGCCCAGTATTGTTCAGCAGGACGATGGATGAGACTCATAGGTTGTCGATGACGCAGCTAAGATACCAGTAGCGTAACAGGTTAGTGTACGCTTCTAGCTTCGCTGACGAGTGGTTCGTGTGTGCGGAAACTCAGGTTAAGCTCAAGTTGGGGAAAACCCATTTTGACTACCAAAAATGAAAGGACACAAGAAATGGCTATTTGCGGAGACAGACACCACCGGGCAAACGCGGTTTCAGCCGAAACTTTTTGTTTTTCTGAAGAACTCTGGGTTGGACGGACATCCTAACACATTTGGGCGTACCTTTCACATTCAGAGTGAAAGGGGTATGCAACCGCCGGAAACATATGAAAAGGTGAAGTGTGTCCTGTTGAAGATGCCCAAACCGAAGGAGATCAAGGGCACCTTCTTAATACCAAGATTGACAAGCTCTTCGGCAAAGCTGAAAGCATGTTTGGAAATGCTGACTACTCAGTACTACGCATTGTGGTTAATGGTCATGCATCTGGCAAGGTTGTTCCGGATTTCATATCCAGATCCAAGGGAAATGCATGATCAAAAAGAGAGGAAAAATGGTATTTGTCTGTCCGAACAACAGTGTTAATGGTTGCGGTTTGCGAGAGTTGGATGCTTCGACTCTTTTGAAGCGATAAATTTCCAGAATGCGTATTTCTTCAATTATCTATCCGCGGTACCCAGCTCTGATGCATCCTGCTGAGGACGAGAGTTAGAAACGCACTGTGTGGTCATGGGGGAAGCTTTAATGGAAATTGTGGTGAATCAGGGCGTTTGGCGCATGTTCTGCAGTCCTGCTGGATCAGGCCCGATGCTCAAAGTGCCCGTCATAATCTGGCTGCAAGGGAATTCGAGAAACCTTTTCATCATTTGGATATATTACCTTTGAGGAGTTTTTAAAGAATCCACCCCGATGTCCTTTATCAAGCCTAATTTAACCACTTTTTGGAAGAGCCCAGCGTGGCTCCGGATGAACTTCGATTGCTAATATAGAACGAGATAAAGCAGAAATATGGCGCGGACGATTTCTTTCCGTCCATCATTTTAGTCGTACTTGTCGATAGTGATGTTGATTTTTTGGTTCACGAACCAATGATCACTTCATATCGATGTAACTTCTTCCTTCAATCCGTTGAGAATATCACCGCACTGAGGCTTCCTGAAGTCGCAGTCAGTGTTGTGTGTTTACCCATCAAGTTGAGCTCTTTGCGTGGTACATTTGTGCAACATGGCCCATGAATGCTCTTTTTCGCTAATAAATTTCACATAGACCCAAACAAACATATTGCCAAACATTGTGCAAGTGTTGGAGATGCTTTTCCCCAACTGAGAACTACTTGTGGCGCGCCTCGCAATGGAAAGTTTCCCTCTTTTTTAATGTTTCCGTGTCCATCCTTCCACACGTACAGATCGCATTTTTATGTTTTGCCCATGCTCCTCAAAAATAGACGGACAGTTTATTACCTCACTGCTGTGTCCCTCGAAGGACGTACGAGGGCTTATATACCGCCAGGTTACCTGGGCCAATACAAGAGGAGTCAAGATGCCGAAGTTGGGTCCAAACCATGGAGTTAAAATACTATCCCTTCGATTAGTGACGAGACTTTTGCAACCAATGTAGCAGATTTAGCTAATAGAGCAAAAGCCTCGGGTTCTGGGTGGTTTTCAATATACGTGTGATTAGTAACTTCGTTTGCACTATAGAATTACGAGCCACTGAGAACTCTGAAGGTTCTTCATTACGCCTTACAAGCGAATTTTACAACACAGTTTATTGTCCATTTGCTATTTCACCTAGCTAACAATAATTTGACATTTACTAACAATTCGCAACTGGATGTCAAAGCGAGCAAAATGCAACCATTCACAGTTTGAAAACCTCTGTTCAGCGGTTTGATTTGCCGCTGGAAACATCCAGAGTTTTTGAGTGTACCCGTTATAGATTTTGTCTCGATGGCTAAAAACACTCCAGGAAACTGATGTCCATGAGAGAAAATTTTTCTGACGTTGGTAGTGGGCCAGATGGACACTCGACATCTATTGATTCACTGATGCGGCAGAACCAGCTTAGGTGAGTAGACATCTAGTTGTAGCTCACACCTCCACCCAGAGGATGATGGGTTACTGCGGTCTTTCTCGGCAGAAGGGATGGTGACATTTTCGGCTTGGGTCGTATCTTGCGTTCATCGGTATGACGACCAGCGATAAGGTGCAGTCAGACGCGGCAACGAGAAATCGTGCGATAACATGACTTAACGCAACCAACTGAAATATAGGAGGATCGTGTTTTGGTGTGTTTTCCTGCCCGCAATTCGAAATTACACACAAAACCGCATTGCAAAGTGCCTTCAATGAATTGGTCAAATGATATCGCCAACTACACACGTGTTCCCATGCCGAAAGTAAAAGCCTGCATCCATTCCACTATGGTTACAAGCTCATGTATATTTAGTGGTGACTATTGTACACAGCAAGAACTCGTTCTAAAAAGCCGCTCGAAACGGGTGTGACGACAATAAACTGAGGGCGCCAAATGCACTTGATAAACAGACGAGCATTTCTTCTCGACCGGAAATTAATTCGCCTTACTGGTAGTTCTGAATTCGCAAGTGTACATTCACCGGGCTAACTGAATGGTCTATACACCTGCATGAGTCACAAGACGGATTCGTTAGGTCACATGGTCCGACGACAGTTACCTTCTTCATTTTTATCGTTCTTTAAGATACCCGAGTATTTTTCACCGACGGTAGAACGTGGTAGACTTACAAGACCAGTGTGATGAAGTGTCTTATTGTGGAATAGATTGGAATAACTCGTTCGTTGGAAGGAATCTTCCAATTCTTTTGTTGATGGCAGAATGAATGTCAGGAAAATGCAACAGTATGCAAACGTAGCCCCCAGAGTCTGATCGCAAACACACTTCTGAACATTTAATTGACGAATCAGACACAAACTGGAACACGTTCTACTTTTCAGGCAACTTTGGTAGTTTCGATTCAAGTGAGGATCCCCAAATCGACCGAAACACTGATCAAGATACTTCCGCCGAAAATCATTATATTCTGTCTCGCAAACTACATTCACAAACATGTTGGCAGCTCATTGCAAAAACCCCGTGTTAGCCACTATGATGTCTTCTACTGACCACTGGTGTGATCAGTACAAACTTTCTTGACTTGCACTTTGTCGCCGCTTTCCTACATTTCTCAAAAAATAGCTTTAAGTGCACCTGTAGATGGGCAGCTAAATTGTTTTTCTCCGTTCATTTAGGCCATGTCATGCAAAGCAATTATCACCCGATAGAAATGTTGGCAGTGAACACAAAAAACCGATTGTTAATTTTTCGGAAATGAATTAGCTTGTCCTCCCGACTTATTATCAGCCAGTATTCAACTGGTCAAAAATGACACGCTTCAGGCAGCTGCTGCAATATATGCCTGTGAATTATGTTGTCCAGTTAGCAACAGCTGTCCTTTTTACTGCCGCGTTTAGGCTTTGTGAGAACTATTAATCTCACAACACAAGCTTACCGGTTAAACGTTCCATGTCGATATAATTCCTGACATATGAAAACACTTCCCGAAAAGTAGCTAGAAATGAAACTTTGAGTTGTTGAAGAGGGGAAAACAGATATATGAAATTGCATTTGTGCGTAATTGGTGTACGTTGAGGTTTTGATGCACCAGTTTTCTGATTTTTTCAGCCTGACCAACTTGTTTAAAAAATCAGCTCTCTCCTTCCCCATTGCGTCTGATATACTTTTCAGTTCAGCTTCTTCATATTTCGCATATACACGACGCACGATCTCCTTTTGTTTATCTGAAGAAAAGTAGCGATCATGAAGGGCTATTGGAAGCATACGTTTGAGGTGTGAAATTCTAGTAAACTCGGACCAGTTTCTCGTAACGTTCATGTAAAACTCCAAAAAGTGAGGTTCTGGCAGTAAACTGACAAATGATAACCAAAACCGAAAGTTTAGTCGATATTTCGGTGGACTGAAGTGGTTCAGGTATATGACGGCCAATACCGATGACGAGACATAGCTGCAAATAGTGTTGGTAAGATATCATTCAAAGTATGGATGAGCTGGGATGAAAAAGGGGATACAAAAGAGCTGAACAACTAACAAAGTTTTCAATATGATTTTCTGGTTAATCCCTTTACCCGCGGTCCGAGAAGATGATGTGGTATTGGGTAAACGTCGGGGGTAAAAATTTCCGTAGGCTGCTGAATGCAACATTCAAGTTAAAAAAACGCAGTGCATCGGTTTGTCTAAGGATATCACTAACAAAATAACTTTCCTGACCGTTGAGGAACAGAAAGATAGACAACGTATCCCAGATTCAAACAGATTACAAATAGGAAACAATTAAATTTGTGACCGATATTCGGCACCGAAGACACACGTATGCCAATAACTGATGGTAAGATGAGATCACTGTGGGTGGTCCAGATGAATTCACGTGCGACAAAAAATAGTCAATCAGGGGACAATCTAAGATAATGGTTTGGGCGGTAACTGCTGTTAGTGGAACATGTTAAAGGTAAATGCTTGTAAAAACATTTATCTGCAGTGCGACTCAGTAGTCCGAAAATGAGTAATATCACGCCCGTACAATAAAATTATAGCTTAACATTCGAATCCCGTGAAAGGACACACGTGTCAATATAAACAACTCTGTTTTGCGCCAGGTGGCGCAAAAACACTGTGCCTATGCATGAAGCAATTACACGGTCCACATATTTTTAGTAAGTTTCTTAATTTGTGAGACATAAAAATCTACATTTCGAAACTTGCCAAGACATTCTGAATGTATTTTTGACGCACGTAATAAGTGACAGGTCGTTCTGCTTCTAGAGACTAAAAAGCCCCTTATGACGTCCCGTTATCTAGGCTTTTGTTTCTCATGTCGGAAATCTCAGAAATATTTCTCAATATGTATTGATAAATCACTTGGGACAAATTTAAAGGGAAAGTCATAATGTGTTTAAAATTACAACACAGAACATCAAGTGCTGCATGCCTCTCACATTCCGTAGAACACCTGCATTGATGAAGATAAGTTAAAATTTTCATCTGATGGCTCGCAGAAATCAACCGATGTGAAAAAAAGATAAGAATCATTTTCTTGTTTATTTCAAAATCTGCCTTTTCGTGTACTTTTGGGCTCTTTTGACTGACGTTCATGATGTCCAAAGGAATTTATGACCGGATAAGTATGAACCAAGACGACAACGCAATGCCTATGTTATAGTCTCACATATCCGCATTTATCGCCCTACTGGGCTTTTGTGTACGCAATTAAAACCCTTGCTTCATCCGTATCGCAGAATACCAATGACGAGGATACAGCTATAGCCCGAATAAGCGATCGACAACCTGCCAGATACAGACCAGACCTTCAGTTTAACAACATAGCTCAGCGTTACTCAAAATTTATTTTCTAAGCAGAAGATTTTCGTGCAGTCAAAAATCTTTTACCAGATTTAAACAGTTGTCACGCTGTACTCACAGGTGATGACCAATTGGGAATTTATCATTGTAAACAATCCATTTCATCCATTCTCTTAACTTTTGCGTTGAAAAACAATAATCTCTCCCTCTAACTGGACGAGAGTAATAGAAGCTTGCATTTAAACCAAGTATTTACTGCTTCAAGGTTAAAGTACCTTATATGGAGACAGACAGTATTTTTACTAAATTTTACATCCACTCAAAAATGAGGAGTGCTAAGACTTTCTGGTTTCTGTCTTTAAAAATCATTTCTGTTTACCCAATGCTACGCTTTTCCAAACCAACGACACCCATTAAAATTTACAGCAAACTCACAACCAGCAAAAGCTTGCAGCTTCATAGCAATGATTTTAAACAAGCTATTCGGAGCTAATAATGTCCATGTTAGCGGACGTTCTTGATATTTTCAAAGGAGCTGAAAACATTAGCGTCAACCAACTTAAGAGAAATTACTGGAAGTATGATGGCCCAAAAATTCTGGGCATCTTAAAGGGGTGCCTGGTGTTATGTTATCAAATATGCCCTGTAAGGAAAATGAACGGCTTAAAAGCCCACCTAGTTTTTTCAATATATGGCTAACTGTTTTCCCCCAGAGACGTGCAAAATGTTATGTGTACAACATCGGTAGACTTTGTCAAACTCGTGCTAGAGGTTGTGTCATACCATTGCTGAATGGTAAAAAATAAAATAATCGTTGGCTTCACCATGCTGAATATCCAGAGGAATGGTAAAATTCAGTTTGAAATGGTAAGGTTTACTGTAATATATTAGTCCGGACAAGCGGGCTTGTGATGTGAGAAATAAATGCAACAAAATCAGAATAAACTGACTGAAGTCCACTGACCATACGTCATCTTCAATGGAGTAATCTCCTAGCTCCGAAATCAGAAGAAAAATGTTTTGTGGTTGCTAGGTAATGGTACTTGTTGATAGATGAATTTTCGCTCAAACGTCACTTAATGATACTTGTCACAGACTTGAGAGACTCTTCAAAATAGTATCCATCACAGGCTGCATTTTATAGGGTACAACAGAAGTGGTCTCAGTTGATGGGAAATCATTCTTCACGGGTACGGAGAGAGAAGCGCTTGTTTGGGCAGTAGACTATCTGCCGGCATTGCATTATTACTCCCATAAAACTTTTTTCTAATAAGAAGGGAGTAAATTATATCAAGCCTATTGTTTTAGAAGCCTGAAAACACCGTAGAGTTAGCAAAATATCTCCCGTGAATAGCTAGGAGAGTAGAGCAATTCTTCAGGAACTACGGCTGTGTTTAAAAAATAGGCAGCTTCTACCGTTGTTTAAACAATGGCTTTAAATTTTTAACTTATTGCGACTACTTGTTTCAAACATCTCCCCTTCCGATTCATGAGTAAGGAACGTGTCACATGACAGAGTTCCCAAAGTACAAAAATCGTTAAGGTATGGAGTTAGTTTTGTTCGTGGCTCCCTTGTTAAGTCCACACTCCTAATTATAACACCACTCCTTAGATAAAAAACAGTAAAAATTTTTCAGGATCCGGCCCCTTTTGTATTGTTGCTAGCGTGAGAAGCTAATCTATGCTGAATGGCCTAGAAACACTGTTCAGCTGTTGAAAACGCACTGGTGATTCTATCTAACAGGGATAACACCATTGTAGAGATGCTTCTCTGCTCTTCAGCATAGTTTGGCTTTAACTACAGGATGAAATCGAAATTGAAACACAAATTCAATACTGCTGCTTTTGGAGGGTTGTCAATCATGAAAACTGAAGTGTTTAGTAAGAAGCTGTTTTCACTTGTGCGCATTTAATTCAACTGTGTTTTCGTGCCATTCATGTTTGCTTACCACATCGAAAACCATCAATCTAAATCCAACAGAGAAATTTCAGCCGTCTCGATAGCTCAAACAGTGGCATTTGAGGATTGCATAGTGAGTGACGCCCAATCAAACCATAACCAAAGTCAACAGAGAATTGGATTTATCAGATACTAGTTATCAATGATGTGACGATAAGTTCATGACTGTAGGTAAACTAAACAGTTCTTTTGCATTGTACCTGTCTGAATGTACACCCAGAATCTAGAGGACTCTCAGAAGAAACATTAAGTTGACAGCAACAGATTACTTGTAAGTACAAACAAATATTCCTATGTCAAGACCACTGAATGCTTAACAAATTAACTTAAAGGAAGTCAAAATCCAAGTAAACAGCATTTCAGCTAATCAGGTAACAGCCAGCTGAGGTAGGACGGCAGGTCCGCAAACAATCCGCGTAGAATGGGAAATCAGGTATAGTATAAGGCAACAGTATTGCGTGTTCTAATAATGCGAAAACCCCGTTCTCCACTACTTTCTCTTACCACATCAGAGTCTATCGACGGTTCTTTGCCAATACTTGATTGATGAAAATTAATCCCAGTTATATACTAATGGACAACGGAAGAAACAGCAGTGCAGTAAATGTAACACAGTCATCCTGTTCCTATTTGGAGTTGATTTCAGTTGTATGTTTGACCACGACGATGTGTGTTCTCTAGTAGTAAAAATAATGACATATAACGTGTGCTCTACCTCAGTAATAAGTTAGTGTATTTCTCGCAACATTATCATAGGTCATCTTATTATTTGATGGGTCGTTAGAAATAATTAACTATGCACGGCGGTATCCTAACACTGGACTTTGACCTAGATGTTTAAGAGTATGTCCTGTCTAAAATGACGTACTTTCTTCCTCACAGGGAGTTTATCTTCCCACTGGTTCACTTACATTATGTTTGGCCTGAAATATGACAGTCCCTGCTTCTTTTGTTCATGAGCGAGGACTAACAACCCCCGAACAGCTGGGCCTCTGACGCGACCCGTTTCAAGTATTTTGCTAATCACGAGGCCTTAAGCCATATAGTTATCCATGTCTCCGTTGCTGAGTGGGGCAACCTTTTTCTATTCTGACGGAATAACCAAAGTCGACCGATCAGAGGCCCTTTTTCTCCGCAGTAGGGTCTACGACGAGGAGACACCTAATGAAATGCACTTCGGAAGACAAAAAATAAAAGGTCCATTTTGAGTTATTTACTTTATGCTGGCAGAATTCCCAGGGTGATATATCTATACTCATTTAACAGAAAATGCTGACGTTTAGATGTTTTACTTGTGTCCTTCGACAGTCCCTATCCCAGTTCAGCCAAGGGGGATGCCGGCTTTTTACATTCGTAAACGCTTGACGCCAAGCAGGCTCATTATCATTCATTATATCTAAAAAATCAACACCTAATTAGCCTTTCTTCAGTTCTTGATGACATATAGAAAAAACAAGACCCTTAAACACGTGGAAGGCAGCACCGTTAGTGGTATTCGGTGTTGGCAGTTTTTATAGATACGGTTGCAAACCCGACTCATTTTACAACAAAAACATTATTCAAGCCTGTGGGCTTTTATCAGTGGAACGAACGCCATGTCGAAAAAATGATTCCAAATGGTGAGTCATTTTGCAGCACGATGGACGTTTTTGGATCAGCGTGTTTTTTTTCCTTCACATTTTCCAACAGGGAGGTGGTTGTTGTTGATATTCCGTGCAAACGACATTTCGCTCATGACGCCAAAAATGATTGGAATATGAAAACGTTCAACCTCAAAACTTATAATTCTTTTATCTACTTTGAACTATCCAACTTTGTCTTTCTCTGAGTGCGGCCAAGCTAGTACACAATCGCTATGCAGAGAATACAGCTTTCTTGACATGCTTAACTCAAAACAATTTTGGAGAAGTGCATGCTGGCTAACAAGTGTCGGCAACGTGCGCAAATCCATGGACCCATAGGCCTCTCTGAATAACCCATACCATTTGACGTTTGACTATTCGGCATGCAGATAGTTGAATGATGTGATCCTCCGGGTGCACTGCGCTTGAGGTATCACCGGAATTTCCGCTATCTTGGACCGCTGTCAGTACCAAATTGCTGTAAACTTTCTCTGATGGGTTTTAGAGTGTGCATGCCCACACATACCAGCCCATCGAAGGATGGACGAAGGAGACATACTGTCAAAGAACTAGGCTTCCATGGGCCAATCAACGGAGCTTGTTTATAAGAGCCGCTGACCCTAGAAAAGACAACTGAACTGTCCGAGAAATTCCCTGTTACTGTTTTTATTGAGGCGTCACCTATGTAAATCTTAAGAGAACGGATACAAAGTGAGAAACAGTCCATTTTTCTGTACTTTGTTTTGATGTCGAATTAGTAGAAAATGCTGGAAGCAAGCGAATGTAATGTGTATTCAACCATCATCACCGCTGAGGTTCAGGCGTGGCAAGTAATTATATACGTTTTCAGAGATTAGATGTATATAGCACCTAAATTTCAGTCATTTTGTTCAGCCACTCCACTGAAGAATCGTTCGAGTAAGAGACCTAAGCATGTGATTCAGTCCTCTTGAAGGTTTCTGCTTGTTCTTGACATTACCGATTCTGTTCTACCCACATAAACTAGAGACTTATATTCCATTTGTTTTCGCAGGATGAGAACCTCGGTGGTAGCAGCAAAACTATGGAGCACCACACTTGAATTCTGCTGTAGACATGCGTTTCGGTAGACGGAGATTTACTCTATTAAGATGCCTATTATTGCATTTGTGAAAAGACGTCTGTCAAAAATGTCACTGGAACGAGCCTGTCCGGATGTATATTTTGGGGATGGCCACCACCACCATTGGTGGACATTCATACGAGAACGTATTCTGTGGACCCACTGAATGCCACGTAAAATATCTCCCAATAGTTTCCGTGCTAACCATTTAGTTATCAAGATGTACTGAAATAAAATCCTTATGTGACCGTGTGGGAATATGAACGATATACTGATGTGTAAATCAGTCACTCCCCATCCAGTTTTATTCTTTTCTTTACAACATGGTTTTCATGTAAATTTTTTCCACAGCAGTGACTCATCAGTGTTTACTGATGGTTGATGATGATTTTAGTCAGTCATTTCACGCTGCGTAGAGCAAACCAACTTCAATAAATGATCATCTTTCAAATTTATGAATGAAAAGAGGCGATGAGGTTTTCAGCTATAGGTTATCCATTAACTCTCAAGCACGCAAGAGCTTGCAGTTACTTTCATTGCCCCAGTGCTAAAAAATAACCATGCAGACCCATGGACCTTACCTAATGAATCGAAGCGGATAAACTGAAAAGGTCTCAAGAAAACGGGAAGGGTGAGGTGAAACAGAGAGACGGTACGTATTATTGGTTGGTAACTGGTTGCATCGGCACCACAGGTAAAACGCAAGCGCTTTGTCCATAGCCGAATACAATGTTGGAAAACCGGACGTGAGGATTGGCCTGCCAACACAGAACTCTGTTGCCAACCATTCCCTGCCTATGCATAGCAGTGAGCAACGGCACCAATCCCGGCACAAAGCGATGACGCCGCCCATCAAGTCGCTCAAGTTTCACTCCGTGCCGCACTTCTTCCAAACATCTTAAAGTAAAGAGGCCTCCTGGAGCGTGAGTAATACAGCGTGGCTTGGATAAAAATATACTAATCAGTAGTCAAATGGCTAATGATATTGTCACCTCGGGTAGAACATTTCAGAAGACATGGCAAAGAACTCATCACATGCAGGCACGAGGTTTGGCGGAATGCGTGCAGGATTTCCGTTGCTGTGCACAGATTACTGACCCGGGGGTTGTTGTCCGTTTTCCACCAGCATCGCTTTCTTTTGAACTAGGTGCCATTGCTTCTTGTGCTCATGCGAACCCTCTCTGGACAACTTCGGTCCAGCCTTCGTAAACTTCACGGGAAGAGATTTGGGCTTTTCCACTAGACCACGCAGTTTAAAAGGTGTTTTATATAAGTAAGTATACAAAATTTGGTTTTTGCGAGGGACTCACCTGGAATCCAGATAAATCTCTCGTTTGTGATGTTTCCAGGCAACTGAATATGGTGCACCAGGCCGCCTCACGTTTCAATTGCTACGATATTCGATACGTCGCGATACAATGTACGGAGGTAACACGCTGCTCACGAGGTTACTAGAAACTCTTCGACAACCCGCGACCCATTGCGCCTTCTTGCTGCTCAGGAACGTCATAATCGAGAGATTCAGCTGGGTACCAGGTGATTCCCATCAAAACCAAATTGATATACAGATCAGTGTATTTATCTAATTAATATAACGCTCCTCGATGTTACATGGTGTTATAATGGATGAAACAGTAACTAAATGTCACAAGGCGAAACCGTCCGCGGATTGTCGAAGAGTTTCTAGCAACCGCACATTGTATCGCGACGTATCGAATATCGTAGCAATTGAAACATGAGGCGGCCTGGTGCACCATATTCAGTTGCCTGGAAACACCACAAACGAGAAATTTAGCTGGATTCCAGGTCAGTCTCTCGCAAAAACAAATCTATTTGCAAACGAGTATTCCGCTAATTTCATGTAATTTCGGTTCAAGTGGAATATAAGGTTGACGGAAACGGAAAAGGGCGTCTGATGATGATGAGTCCCAAGAAGGGCGGAACCGGTCGTGGGTTGTCGAAAAATTTTCAGCAACCTTATGAGTAGTGCATTATATATATATATAATTTTCACACAAAATTTTCTACCTGCTTCGTCCGTGCGATTTCAAAGAAAACACTGGAAATCAGTAAGCTGTCAAAATGACCTTAGGAAGCAAACTTCGCAACGAAAATAGCTATGACGCCACCAGGAATAACAGCTTAAACATCAAAATCCAATCCTTATTTCCAAAATGGTTTGTTTACAAAGGTACATCAAAAAGCTGTCTGCAAGCATTATTGTCTTCAACCTCCATTTGAGGGCAAGGCCAGAATTATTTTGTCGAACGTTCATGTAACTGTTAATCAAATATAGAAATCTCTCTGCCGAGCTAGGGACACCTCTGAAGATTTCACACTACGGGTGCAACTTAGTAAGGATTGAGAATAAAATTTCGCTGGATAAGAGATACCTTGTAAAACATGTTAATCGTGTTCCTCCTTTCATATTGTCTTCCCCAGCGAATAATTTATGTGCTTACAAATTAGTGCAGCAGAGTAAAACTGAAAGCAGAGGAATTTCAGAAAAGCACCCAATGCTTCATTTAATTTGGATGATCATTCTGCAGATAAAATACATTCTTCTGTAGACCTGCTAGGTTTTGCTTATCAGAAGGTTCTCTACTCCTTCCTATACTGAGTAGGAATTTTAAGTGGTCCGAAAACTAATGTCAACCGAATACTTTTCGCAGTAATCACAGCGTTCATGTCCTATATTAACAATGTTTCCCACTTGAAGTGATGACGTTTATGATGACAATTCTACATGTGACTTGACTCTTTACGAGTGTTTCAGGTCTTCATGTCCGACATGATGGCTATCCAACTAGGCTAATGAATATTGTTTCTAACCATACAATAATCAGATATTTGTCTTTTGTGGGTCGGTAGATCCAACAAAACTCCAGCGGTCTTTCGATAGCTGCAGCCACACTACCGAGCTCAGTGAACAATCCAAACATCAGCTGCTTTATCTGTGTTACCGAAATTGACATCATGGATAAATCAAATCCGCTGAACTCACTTGGTTTTTTAGTCTTTATGTTGCCGTTTTGTGCTCTGGTATTTGCTTGCCAAGCTTCCAAACAACATTTGAAAGGCCACAAAATCATGTTTACTTGATGCTCATTGTGGCGATACTATTAGCTCAGGTTGACATCAGACGGAAACTATTTTTAACGTGGGAACTCCTACTGGAATTTCGCACAGATGCCAGATGTCCTTCAAAGAAAACGATCCATAAGGCGGAACCCAAGTTTACCGGAGTAAAACATGTGACAGCATGCATTTTGGGTACAGTATCATGAACCGCTGTGACATCCAGTACAGAAACTCGAGGTTGGCAAAATGCTGATTGTCGGCACTCATCAAACGGTTGAATAAGGATAGTTCATTCTGCAGCAACCAGGAAGAATGAACAGCGTTCTGACAGAATTGTGAGCTCACACACTTATCTAGACCTTTCCCACCAACTACTCTGGTTACATTAAACATGCAAAGAAAATTTAACAAGATAACAACTGGTTTAAAAACAGTTGATCGATATGTAACTGAGTGTCAGGCAGGACTGAAAGTGGAAGATAACCTTGCCGAAATATACCGACTTGTAAGTTGACGCGGTGTTAACGGAAGACTAAACTGATTCACTTGTTCATGCTATTCTTCAGTTTAATATACTGTTCAAGTCTGCATGACATTTAATTTAACTCGATATTTGGAACGTCATGGTTTAGGAAGTGCTAATTCCTAACGGATCCCAAAGTCCACACCGACTCAAAGCCACGTGTTAACAAGATAGCGGAACCACGTGTTGACTTAAACAACACAACAAGGTCAAAGAACGGTTTATGTTCAGGTCAAAAAGAAGAAAGGTCGTATGGACGCAAAATCGAAATAACAAAAACGGGGAATGTCGTTGTACAAAGTAAGGGTAGAAGAAAAGAAATAACACTTCTATGGAATTCATGGTTCCCTTTCTAGCCCTAACCTCACTTCTCACTTAAGCTCCACTCGAAACTAGCGTTCCAGTGAATGCTCACTGCTGGTAAGACATTGTTTGCTGAGGATGCAGTTCCACTGTCAGCAGCACCAGAAATGATCCGATGACCGTAAGCGCCATGCCAAAATTGATTTATCAACTTGCAGGCATCTTCGGATCCACATATGTATATCCAGAAATAATGCATCTTAGAGTATGATTCGGTGAACGCATTTCAAGTTAGCTCCTGAGGAGTGATTTGGCTCTGCCGGAAACACAGAAGCTTAATAGTTGTTTGATACCATCCGCACCGTAGATCCCCTAAGTGTTATTTTGAATTCCAAGCACAAACGTGTTCTTCCTACCACTGGATCCATTGTAATCAACAGGTTTAGTGCTCCTGTATGGACGCAGAAACAGCTAGTGACTTGACACTTCGTTTATCTTGCTTTTGTTCCTCATTTATAACACCTTTTGTAATTTACTATCTCCAGCTGACCCTGGTTTTGTTTCATTCCATACACTATACTTACAGTATTCTCGTTCTACATGTCATTATGAATTTTATGTCTATTTTCACAACCCATCGCTAACAGTTATTCGCACTTAACCGTTTAGTGACCCCATGTAACATTTTCTCGCTGGCTGCCTGCATCAGTAGAGCCACCTCCAATTAAAATAAATTAGTTGATCTTTGCACCCGAAGTTTTTTACATGGTGTTTGCATTTGTCATTGCACAGGTGCGTTCGAACCCTCAGACCACAAGACATCTTCCAACACGAGTTAGACCCTCTTAAATACGGAAGGGCCAGGAAACCATTGCGGAATGCAAGCCTGTTTTTGCCCAACCATGAACAAGCTTGCATTAGGACCAAGGCCAGTTTCAATCGTCTTGTAGCCACTACTCCTCCTCAGAAAACAACATGGAATGCTTCCCGGTGGCTAACTTTTTGGATGATCTGAAACTGGAAAATAAATGTGGACGAAAAGGAGCACCACGAGGAGCATTAATAGGTCAAACTGGGATTCAAGCGCTCTAAGGAACAGAAACTAGCAGTGAATTTCAGAGTCTGTACGAACGTTTTATGTTCACGTCACTCACATGGAATGCTTATGCTGATTTCATTTGTTTCCGCTTTGGTTTTTCTGGATCAAAACATTGTATGTGAAACACATCTGCATTGAGACGTACATGAAACCCGGCAACAATAAGCTTACGCTAGCTTAAACATGATAATTTGCAGTTTGTACTTTCAGCGTGCGCGTATTCGGATTATACAGAATAGTCTGGTGCTAACAGTTCTCATAAACATTGCTGTGTGCCATCTTACGCATTTTGCTAAAAGCCCTGATTGAAATATAAACACCTGGATGATGGTTCACAAAGTCTATCTGTCTGAAGATCTCCATTTTTGACGTCTAAATGTAAAAATCTGTTCAATATTTTTGTAGCAAGATAATTCCGATCGGTTTTCTACTCTTTACACGTGACTTTTTTCCTGACAAACTACGCATCTGCAACAATTTGCTGATGTTCTTGGCTTTCTACAAACCCAACACTCTTCGTCCCAGAGTACTAATACAGCTTTGCTGGTGAACAGTTGCCAACTGTTGATTGTTGCCTGCGGTGAGAATAGCATTCTGGTTTTAAAAAGATGATTTCAATTAAACGGTCGGTGGAGGATGGTTTTGAGATGCCATGTAGTAAATTTCATGCCCCAAATCGGGATGAATCGACCGTTTCAACCAGTGTTCCCTGCAGAATTCGGTTGTTCTCTGAAGAACAAAATGTGTTTCACCTAATCATAATTGGCATTAGCACCAAGGAACAAAACTTTTGTCAGTTTCACAGAAGCATTATCGTTGTTTTGGCATGTCCGGTCGCGTGAAGTTTGTAACACTTCAAATATCTACATAGAAAACGTTACCCTTACCTCAACACAGGGTTTGCTACAAATCATTTCCACTGCAGTCAATGCTTCCGCGGTATTTCTAGAATAAACGACTCAATTCAGTTCGACGGTGCCTTTTACGGAAATCTGCGTCCGAGAAAGTTGAACAAGTTGACTGAGGTCGGAGATTTTTCCTCCTATTTTATTTTTGTTTATCTGGAAAGTGGATTTTACCCTGTAGGAGAGATAATTTAATGGTGCTTGAGTTAACCTCAGCGCCGAATAGCTCCCAAGAAACTTCACTCAAGCTAATCAGAATTACATTAGCTGCCCAGAAGTTGAGTCTGTTAGTACAGCGGATGAGGACTGTTGAGAGTGGTGCTCCAAGAACAAGCAGCTTTGGCGATGTTCATTTTGAGTATCAGGAGTCAGACATCCGAATAATCACCCAGCATCTCCACATTCTTTTATCGTTTGCCCCCGCTCATTTATTTTTCAGCTGAAAAAACACTCGGGGTCTACCAAAAATATGTCGACTTGCTGACTTTACATTTTAAATAAAAGGGAAAATATTCAACGTGCAAGATATCCTGGACACCAAGAAACTCAAACTGAGTTCGGATGCCTGGACCAGACTTCGCTGGCTAAGATTATTGAATCCGCTTACAAATCCACACAAAAAGGCTAATGGAAGACGCTCCGCAAAAGTCGAAACAAATCAAACGGTCATCCTCTCAAAGGACTTGCGCAAAACTAAGTGGACAGAATATCACCATAAGTGAGTCCGTGTTGGAGCAAAAAACATCTCATTACAACGTTGCGCTTGATTAGTTTGTGGAATTCATCCATTGTAGATTAACTCAGAAGAAGCACGACCATCCGTTGGCGATGGTATCGGAGATTGTCTTTTAAATCGAAATAGCCTGAACAAAATGTTCGGTATGTGGAAGGCATTCTTGGTCTTTCCCTGGTCTTTCCCTGACTAGAATGCTCTCATAAGCCATCAAATTTTTATATCATTTAGAAAAAGAATTACGGTTTCAAGACTTAGGCAGATTCGCTAACGGCAAAACCATTCATTGCCCCCGAGTGTTTCAAAAAGGCCGCGCAAACGTCTGTCACAATTTGCGGTGTAGCCCACCCACTAGATAATATGCGCAAGCCCCAACAATTTCATCGATGAGATATAGTTCTGAAAATTTCAGACAAATGTTGTGTCTTAGTGTCGATGGACTATTTTGAGCATCATATCAAATATCTTTCACAATCGAAACAGGTCTCCTAGAACAGACGAGAACGACCAAATAGAGGGATATCTCACCATTTCCGAAAATAGACTGAAAAACCGTTTCACGAACAGATTTGGAACGTTCCGGATCTAAAGGGATATCCACATTTCTGTTATATGAAGTTCCGAAAGTACACAATTTGGGCCGCACATTTCTACAGGTCTTGAAAATGTCAAATATCTGTGCCATGCAATGAACTCGCTGCTCAAAACTATGCGCAGACAATCCGCACGTTCGGTTTACGAAAGACACCCGAGCAGGGAAAATCCCCTCTGAAATAAACGACCCTCCCTTTCTTCCTCTGGTGAGTTCGCATCTAGGTTGAAAAACCCTTGACTCTGCTGTCGCTCATGTTAAAGCTCATCAGCAGTGTACTTACTTAGCCGTGCCGGAGTTTGAACTCCTTACATCTGACATGCTATACGAAGGTGCTAACATCGCCATGTGTTGACCACGAGATGGACAGACCTTAATTATCACTTTTGGAAAAGTGAACGTTCTCAAATTTAGCGACGTGACTGGTTTGCCCGACGGTGATCTGGTAACAATCCTGCTTATATCGATCGACTGACCCACTATGTCAAGACTTCCCGTTGAGGTCGTCACGGTATTTTATTTTCTATCGTTATGTTGCAAATGGAAAACCCAGTAGTGACTAGTCGAAAACATACGTATCAGCCGATTTTACTCTCAATGCAGATGGGAAAGTCGATGACACACAGTGTCTGCAGAAGCTGCGAAATTATTTCAGTTCGGTTGGATCTCTCAGATTACGACTCAGCTACATCCTATCTGAACCTTTCAGTTGTGATTTCATTCAGTTGAATGTGTTGTGATATGACCGCCCGTGTTTCAGTTGGTACGATATTCGAGACATCGCAGTGGGTTGTAAAGACGGAAAAAACTACTTGTAAAGCTGATGAAAATTTTTTCGCTGCTCTTTTTGGACCTCATCAATTAGGACCAGTCCTCGAAATTTCGTCAAACTTGTGTTTCGCCTGAAAAGTACGTTACAAGCACTTGACGAAGTCTACTCATTCGCATCTTTGGAACTGAGAAATCACTTGAGACTTCTTGATGCTTATTTTGCAAACGGTGGTTAAAATCCTCGAGCTTGCGTCTGGCTTGTGTTTCCTGTAGCTGATTACGAGTTCTATCGATAGCATGACTTCGCCGGGCTTTATGTTTTCGAAGGCCTCATGTGACTCCCAAAATTAAACTGTCACTAGCGAACCAGGTTCAGGGTATTCGTACTTAAATGGGTAAAGTCAAGAGTTTGTGAACCACTCATTAAAAGATCATAGAAAGTGCACCTTATATGAGGTGAATTTCTAATAAAAGAACGAGACAAGATCCTATGGTCCAAGAGAAGTCATTGAAAGTACCTAATGCGTGTGTTTTGTCCCACCGTGGAATCAGTATTGTCGTTGATAATCCTCAAACGATCAACCCTTCTCCTTCGTCTACTGACCACCTGTTTAAAGCCTTCATGTGCCTCTTTAAGGCCTGGCGTACTAAAGTTGGCTCCGATTTGTCAATATCACATTTTCAAGACCCTACAAATTACCAGTAACCAGTTCAAATCTAGATAGCTAAAGTTAGGCTTTTTATACGGCTGAAATGGCTTTCTGCTGATATGCTTTGCTCTGTTTGCTTCCCGCACCTAACACCAAATTTCATTCTACACGAACCACTTAACTTATACGAAATATGCGAACGCATCTGGTCGCTCAGTCACGGTTTTTTGCTTAATCTGTAACCAAGATCAGTCAAGTAAGTCAGCTACAACGGCTTTTTACTAATCAAACTGACTGGCCACTTGGGTTTAACACTAATTCTTGAAAAGAATCCCGAAATCTTTCCATCCCTATTACATCAAACTGGCTCACAGTGGCATTGCATGTTTCGCCTATTTCAACTTCTGGAATTTTTTTACTATTCTTCACTGCGGGTGGTGAATTCTTCAATAAAAATCTCACCGAAATTCCAAAAATGAAGGAGGCTTAAGGAAATCCCTGTTAGTTTACTTAAATTTAACCACAATGCTAAAACCTTCTGGTTGATTACACTTAATGCATTCCCAATGCGGCTGAATTGCAGACCGCGTGGGTCTCATCGGTTGGCTATCCCTAAAATTTGTTCTGTTTTGGTTTGATACAAATAGATTCACTGAATAAGACGGTTGAATACTGGTTAGTTTGCTGGATTGCAGATATTCACAAAAACACTTCGTTTGTTACCAGGACTATTTTTTGTCCGACTGCAGTGATTTTCTGATCAATATCGAGCAAAAAACACTGATTAACTAGTTGATTTACCGGATTTGGTTCACGCGAAACTTAACACGTGCCAACAGTCAACCTTCAGTATTCTGTGTTCCCTCTGCATACAGGTGAATAGACGGCCTTTCGATACGCATTCTTCCGACACTCATATGCCAAATACTGGAATGCTGACGTGAAAAAAAACTGTGTGAAACACTGAAGCATTGTATACCGACACAGGAAAAGCGGGAACTTACTACAGCACAGTGATCTTCATGTAGAAATGGAATCATAGTGATGTAAAACCTAAGACATGTATAAAGACCAACAGGAGAATATGAGGTAAAGTAAGATTTTTTGCATCCAAAGGGATATCCAGCAAGCAAAATCACGGCGTTCTCAGATAATCACATTAATAGCCTATCAAGAAATGGACAAACGTTAGAAGAGGGAATTAATCAAGCGGAAGGTTTTTGCCGTAGGCAATTCATCACCATTTTGCTTTCGACAAGGGATTTGGCCACACCGGAGAAGATGGAATTACCGTCGTTTTCGGTGCAGACATTTATTTGTTTTATTGAAGTACAATTTACCTTTGGCAAAACCGGGTGGAGCGGATGTTCATTATCCCCAAATTCCTGACGGTAATGGTCCGGTGTAAAGGTGGCTGTGTTTTCTGACCAGGAGAAGAACGGCTGAACTAAAAATCCTGCTGAATTTCAAAACATGCTTCAGAAAGCAAGAGTCGCTCACAAGTAGTCCCGTGAATGCAGTAGTGGAACAAAATCCAGCCTGGGAGGAAACAGACGGTTATAGATAACAGATAAAGGGTATTTGGCCCCGAATAGCAGCAGAAGTCAGTCACCAAGTTCTGCTGAAGGTTGTGTCAGTATACGGGAGCAGGTGTTATTTCTAGAGATTGTAACTCTCAAACACTTCAGAGTACAGGTTTTATAAAGAAAAATATCGTTGCCAGTGAGACGTGGAGCAATGCAGTGCATGTGTTGGTGTTGACTGTCTCGAAGAGGTACGTCTAAAAATAACGACGTATTCCTGAGACCCGTCTGTGGTTTGTTCAAATGATTTATCGAAGATTCGATACTGTGACCAGTAGAATGATCCCAAAGTCGCATGTTTACTTGCTTTCGATGGGAACAGATACGCCAGAATCAGCTGGCAATTGAGTTGATTGTCGGCCACCTGGGTTTCTAAATTATTTTCCGGTCGGTGAGAGAGTTTTGGACCAATTGATCACGCTGTGTTCCGTTCCACCTTCTCCAAGCAAATGCCGCCCCATAACTCTATTGGCTTTGCTAAACTGACTTGTATAAACACGCCCAAAGCTTTGCTCGATTTGTTGACACAACCTCTGCAGGGAACCGAGCGAAAAAACGATGATGGTAAGTGCTGAGGTGAGAATAAACTGATGGTAGATAATAAGCGTACGTCTGGCGATGATGGTAAGTGCTGAGGTGAGAATAAAATGATGGTAGATAATAAGCATACGTCTGGTCGTAGAGAACTGTGGTGGTGTATTTCCATTTTTAACTCGATCCAGTATTCGCAAAAATATGATTTCGCAACCCAAGGGTCACTTGCTTTATCACTCTAGTGGTGAGAAGTCTATTATTTCTGCCAAAGTGACCTGCTCCATAGTTGTAGCTGAACTTGTATGCAATGTGTGGTATAATTCCAAAAGTTTACTTGCTTTTGATGGAAAGTGGTATTAATCCCTGAGTCTACTTGGAAACCTGTAGTTCTGTCACACTGTATTTCCAGTTCATTGTCGCCACTAGCCACTGTCTTACTATTATTATCGAATGTCTGCTTCTTAGAGGAACTCACACTAGATCGGCTTCTTAGATAGAGCGTCACGCTTGATTGGTTTAACTGCTTCATTTGCGTGTGTCCCAATGAAACGTGAAATACAACCGTTTTACTTGAATAGGTCCTCTTGAATAGGTCCAATCAGCAACAAAGACTAGTGCAAAAATCCGATACGCTCTGATAAACCATGTCTTCATCAAGTTCCTTCAAAAGAGGCAAGTGGAGACGTTTATTTATTGACACAACCATGCTGACTCTGTGGACTCCTGACACTTGACAAGTCCGTCAGGTGTCTGTGTAGTCGGGATATCTGGAAATCACAGGGAGTTACCGAATTCCCCTTCACGTCTCGCCGAGGGATTTGAGTTGCATGCTCTGAATGAGCTGACGAATAGATCCCATCTCAGTGGCTGTTACAAGATTATCACCAGCAAAGCTCAGGTGGTAGGTTAATTTCAAAGTACATTCCGTGAACTCCCTCTTCACTTTTACCGTGAGCTGAACCATGAGCTGGCTTGGACCTGACGAAAAGACGTATCAAAAGTTCTTTTTTTGTTTTTTTACCTTTTCCACTGGCCCATCCAACCCGTAATCCAGTGATAAGATACGTTTTATAAATTGCAATAAAACCCTCCTCGTAGTCCGAAAACAAAAACCGTACGGCTTTCTTAGTGCGACAACACGCACAGAACTGCCGAACTGAATAGGTAGTCAGCGTCATCCGCACCTGTTAGCAGAAAAAATGGGGCAAGGCTTCAGCAAGTGTGGGGTTTCGGTTTCCAGTTAACAGAGTTCTTTGGGATATAGGAGACTGGTGGTGTGCACGATGACTTGAAACTTAATAGCCTTCTTTATTGCCATGAGTGCTGTTTTTACCACCCTCTAGCTATCGGCGACTTTTGCAGTGGGAACGAAACCTTTGTATCCATCGTTCAAACAAACAATTTTATGAATGTGGTCGGCTTTTGAGTGCACCTGCGAAGTAGGCTCATAATTTCATGGTTAACAGGTGAGCTGAGATGATATTCTCCCACGCAGTGAAACGGCTCATTGCACCTACTGTGTTAATCATTTGGCACCTAATTGTTCGTAAAAGCTGAATTTGTCTAGTTAAAAAAGCTTTCTTAGAACCCTAAGGAGTGGACAGTAATGTAACTGCAGTGTTCTGTAAAACAGTGAAAACATCTTATGTTACAATTGCTCACATTCACATCATTCTCATTTGAACAGTTGACCTCCTGTCCCGACACAAATAGATCGGTGAGTCCACATCAAAGAGAGGAAACACTGGAATCGAGTTTCTCCCCTACTGAAACTTATCATCAGTGAATATTCTCGGCCGTTTGGGGGTTTGAACTCTGGATATAGTGTTGGTGAGCTCTAATAAGAGCGAAACTCATCTCCAGTGCGTCCCCCTTTTGACGTGGACTCAAAAATATTTGCCGCAGGACAGGAGAGCACTTGTTCAAACGAGTGATGTGAATGTGAACGCTACAAATCCCGCAGCCACCTATAACAAAATACTACTACACTTGCTACAATCTTCTGCCCACTGGTCATAACTTTTCAGGTTTGCATCGACATGAGAGGCTTGTAGGTAACAGTACGTCCATCGCAAGCTGTCTGAATGGCGGAGATGCCCAAAGCATTTCTAATTCTAGGCAAGCCGGTCTCCAACCACAAAAATTAGTTGTAGACCAGCCAAGCTGTTTTCAAAATCCTCACCATTTCAAACAGGTGAAAAGCAGGTACCCTTGCTTAACATCGGTCTTCTCCCTTCTCTGACAGAAAAACTGCGGGGCTTGAATTCAAATTTCATTGGATTAAGGTCCTTACAAATTTGAAGTTTAGTCCGACCTGCAAAAGTAGGCCCATAGTTGGTCGTGAAAGATGGTGATTGTGATAGACCTGACGAAACTCGTTGGTAGCTTGCTACCTGTGTTGCTCTTTATGGGGGTTGTCAAATGTGTATAGCCTCCAAACTTTTGCTCGGAGCCAAACTGGACACAGCTGGAGTTACTACTCAGATGCAAAGTGAGCCTGAAACGAGTAATGGGTTTGTATTCTTCAACTGAATATATCATGTCGATACCAAGTAATTTCAAATAAAATTTATTGACACGAAGTTACTCAAACTGTTGACGAGATATCGTTAAAAACAAGAAATCGGTTTCGTCTTATGCGTGACTCACCAGACGGGCGTAGCACCCTAAATCTCAATAACCCTTTTTCAGACGTGAGAACCAAAAGAGACATGCGTGCAGTTAAATACTCAGTAGCAAACAATAGATTTATTAACCTACCACACTATGCAAACGAGCAGTTAAATCCATTTGTTACAGGATGCTGAGCTATCTCGCCCCTATGCAAACGAGTAGTTAAATCCATTTGTTACAGGAAACAACTTGACTCCACAGAATGTGATGTATGTGTACATGTGCAAGTTGAACCTCTTCGGTCAACACACAAAGGCTTTCACCATTGTTTCCCCTATATCAGAAACTCCACTAAGCACTGTGAATCATTTTAGGTATCCAAATTGGAATGTTTTCGTTCCCGTAGAAAATGGTCCAGTATAATTGTAAAAGATACACAAATAAACCTCGGACGTCTTGATAAAATGGCGTGACGAATTTTCTGGAACGGGGTGCATTATATGATGGCTGGTAGTTTGTTCGGAAAAAGACTTGTTCTTCACTATGTCCCTTTTGGGAAGGTTATTGCCAACAGTTTCCTCCGGTAAAGTCTGCTTCCAGCAAAGCTGTTTATAAGTGATGAAATAATTACAACTGATATTGAGCGGGACCTTAAACCCTCTAGAAGAAAGGCGAAATACTCACTACATTTCCTGTGAACCCTCAAAGCATATGTTGTCTGATTTTTTCGGACTTTCCTACAAAAAGGTGTTGCCTAGCTTCTGCAATCCCGTTCAAACTCACCTTCAAAGAAATAACTAGCCGGTCACCAGGATACGTTCAAAACCTCGATAGTTGTTAAAGAGTGTAATGCCGACCTGAATTTTGCAGAACAAACTATCCTCGTTTTCCGACAACCAGCCAAATGCGCAAGCCCTGATCGATAAATGGACCTCCATTATATCACAACCCGAAACACACCATGTGCTTAGAAACGGTAGAGCGATGCTTCGGAATGGTTAGCGTGAAAGTCTCCTGAGATTCTGAAGACCCTGGAGGTTAAAGTAAGTTTTACATACCTCCGTAGAGGTAGCAACTCTGATGAAAAGGTGTTTAAAAAGGTCGGTACACCAAAGCTATCAGTTATTTCCGCAACTTTTTGCAACTGTAGACTCCCATATTTATATCATAGGGCATCGCGTCCACTATACAGGTCATGTTCATGTGTGGTTGCGAAGCACGGCTATTCTGTGCCGACGACCTAAGATGACTTCAGATCTGTCACCACCGACCTGTGAGAAAGTAGTACTGTCAGAGGGCGTCCGCAAACTTTTTATTAGCCAATTGGGATGTGGGTGATAGGTGTTTGCGGTAGCCACCACTATCGAATAAAATATCCGGTACAATGAATTGCGAGAGCTCGGCTGAGATGACATGCCTCCTCCAGAATTTCTTGACACAAGTGATGGACGAAAAATGACTTCGGATGTATGTACTGAATCAATCACGTAAATTCGGAGATATTTCATAGTTCCTATTTCATGATGAGATCCGCGTGAACCGGTCCACGATGTGCTGGCAACTTCGGAACCAACACGACTGATGGTGTAGCACTATCCCGGGATAAATGGGCCTCTCCAAATATGCATTTTTCAGATTGAATCTGACCAATTTAAAAGTCTAGGTCTTAGATGCCACATTTAAGTAACCCAAGTAAGACACGCAAACCGGCTTGTCTAAACCAGAGCTGAATAAGTCTTCTGTTTTAATAAGTAAAGCTAATCTACGGAGAAAAACTGAAAAACACTGTGCAGCTGTTTCATCCCTATTGGAAATTATCTGCAGTGTGTATCCTACAAGATTATGGAGAGTTTAGAACCAGCCACCTTACGGATAGTAGTTTGAATATTTGACCGTTAGGCCACGAGCGATTGAGCAGCCGTATGAATGACTCACCAAAAGACGGGAACTTACGCCAATCCAAATTATGTGGTCAAGTGTTGATTGACTGGCCCTTTCTGAGTTTTCTTATTGGAACCGACCAAGTAGTTAGTCAATCTACTTAGACTTATAAGAGCCCAGCACACAGAATGTGGTTAAACTCTTTCATCCATATTTGAGAAATCCAGTATTTCAGACTTGGCGGCATGCCTCCATGTCGTTCACTCTATATTTACAAACATCTCTCTCCTTAAGACAGTGGAAGTTCCACACCTCACTACGTCGTATATCCCCGCATTTGTGGGGAATATTTACATCATATGTTCAAAGGATATATGCTGAAGACGCTGAGTTGAAATTAACGTCATGAGATTATCAATGCCTTAAGCCGCGAATCGGACGGTTACACAATAAAACAGAGACCAGTACTACACAGCATGATGGATTACCAGCTGATCTACCAACCGTCTGTCAGCTAGACGCCATTAAAGACTGAAGAAAATTCATACCACTACGAATTTGTCGAATGATAAGCCGATCAGAACTCACTGCAATAATCGTGACGAGATTTTTGTGAAATGCACGCACTTGCTGTTCACTTTGCCTCTTTTCATTGGCTTGGAAATTTCGGACCTGATTTAGTAAAAATCCCTCAGCTCAAGCTTATACGTATGTTAGGTTTTCGCCCTTTTTGGCAAGAACGACCACGTTTAGTTATGCCTAGTTTTTATCTATAACGAGGCTTTTGTGTGCATTGCAATTAAAGACCTATTTAACCCGAATTTTCCACAGTTGTATTTTATGCTTATAACATGTTGGTGATGCTACTCAGCTGAGAACATAACCAAAGGCTTTGGTTGTTAACCGTACCGTTCCCATTACAATAAGCGATACATACCCCCTCATCGGGGAAATCATCCGAAATGGGACAATTTCACGGTAGACCACGCTGTCAAGAGTCACAGTTTAATTAACCGACACCAATTGGAGCAGATGGTGTTCCTATATCCCCGGTAGTCAGTTTCCAATTCGCCTGAGGGGATCACTGGGCTCAGTTAGTAAACATTTGCAGGCAGCTGAACGCACGAATTGTTCCATGCGCTGCGCGTTCATGCCTACCCAAAATTATTACAGATGAGCGGAAAGAACCCGGAGAAAAATGGTTGACTAAATGTTTAATTTATGTGGCACCTCCCTCAAAAAAAATCCCTGGTGTGGATAACGCAGGATAACACCACGCAGGATGCAACTGACTCAAACTTCGACACAATTTCACTTACTGATCAACACCGAAACTGGTTAAGCCATTGACCATCTGAGAAAACTTAAGGAGTGCTACTTTATCTCATGAGCCTTTAACACATGATCTTTGCCACCCACTCATATTAAACTTTGCCATTTTACTGTAATATTATTACAGTAAAAAACTGCATGAATCACCAATGAAAAGAGGAACTGTAAATCTATGGGTGGAGGCACAAAGTGCACTGGAATACTCACTTCTCATGCAAATTTACAAGATATTTAGTCATACTAGAAAGTGCGATCCCTCAAGAGGGACATGCACCGGTTTCTCTCAAGGCTGAGTAAATCATCCCATTCAGACAACAGTTCCGAAGAAGCGCACATGATGGATGCCTATTTACGTGTTCCAAGCAAGATTTCCTACGTGATAGAATATGGGTAGGCGTCTACTGGAACGTCACTCAGGATTGCAGCAACCTACCAAAATGTGCTTTAGCAAATTCAACATCATTTTCATTTCCATTGAAGAAGCTGTCTTACTGAATAGTGTCGTATTCGTTTCAGCGACTCCTTAACTTGTTAGGTGCATCACGGCTGTTACTCTGAGGGTTCTTTCGTTTTTTACGTGCAAAATATCAAGTTTCCTTTTCACCACACTGCCAGTTGGTCACTGGATAATAATCTTACAAATTACCGAGGCGTCCAGCTTATTGTATTCCGGTTATTCGGCATAAATTACGTCGATGGTGTCGTTTCTTTCAAGTTAAAGCCCTAACGATAACCTTGCCACGGACGGATGATTAGATAAACTTGAAGGAACGAAACTGCCCCCTACCCGCTTGTAAATCTTCACAGCCGCAGTCACTCTACACGAAGAATCTGCCAAGCTGGACCCGAGAGCCAAATAAATTAGCTGTCCTATTCTTCTTAATTGTCACAGCGATTATGTTTTTTTTACACACTCCTCAAATGGGAAGGGCACTCAACTACCTACATGTCGTTCAGCCTTTCTACTATTAAGCAATCTTCTCACTCTACTGCACCACTGTGGTGTCATCCTAGCGCTCTCCTTACGCAGCAATAGTAATGTCGTTTTGGGTTTACCGTTCCGTTCCAAACTGGTTACGATAGTTCAACCGAATCCTGAAGTTTGACGTTTTATCACCTACGCTAAGAACAATCCAGTCAACAATCCAGGGGTAAAGCGCAAACTACCTCTTCTGTTGGTATTCATTTGGTTTTAAGTATATAGTAATGCTACAATTTCCGTGTCGTTTTCTCATGTGGTTAAGATATTCCTCCGTTTTTCTCAACGAAACCCAACATTTCAGAGACGGAACATATGTTTACCTTCACCCTTGTGAGTCACATCCACGCGCTCTCTTCTACTTGTTCAGAATTTTGTTCACCGTGTACAGTCAGATATCTCGTCAGTAATATCTTACAATCGAACTAGGATTGTCTTAGAACACCTATATGCCTGAATGTTCTAGCGGAAAAATTAACTATTCAGTTTGCACAATAGCCCGGGGACTTCCAAGTTTCAGGGTCAGAACGACCTTCTTTAGTTGCTGCATTTACGTCTTTCTGCACTGTAATTATTTATGTTTAACCAATTCGGTATTTGCGAATGTTCTGACAACCTGTCACTTCGTTAATATACATCTGTCTTCATTGGAAGATTGAGAAGTAAAGCGCCCATTAGGCAAATTAACAGTTTAATTTGTCTTCCTTAGACGAAGTGAACAATAAGATAGGCCAGTAATAATCTATTTGCCGTTGGGAGTTCCTTCAAGTTTACGTCATGCGTAGAGCTTAGGTGAACAATTTTACTTCATTTAATAGTCCACGTCGAAAGTACAAAATACAAAGAGCGTTGGTTTTGCGCATCCTTGTTGCGTTAATTTGAACCACATTATTGCTATAAAATGACTGGATTTGAGGAGGTGCAAGCGTCACTTACTCTATCAAGATAGCGGGTATTGGTTCCGAAAGTATTTGGGTCACTATTTAAAGGCAAGTCTTGTATGAATAGGTTGGTAAATTTTCCGCTACTCCCAGTGTTGAACGTGGACTTTTTGAATTGGTAATTGATCAGGTAGCTGCTGATCTGTTCGCCGAGCTTGCCAATTGATTTACAACCTTTTCCTCACCATTCGAGGAGACAACTTCAGTGCGCTGTTGGATGGGTGGTCTATTTAAAACACTGGACTAGTGAATGTCTTATTCAATAAAATGGAAATTATCCCAAGCACTCTTACAGCTTGTATTCTTCAATGTATTCGCCACGTTGTTGATACTTCAAGCCTCATCAGCACAAAACCGTCCTAGATAAATCATAAAATGTCTAAACAAACGTCCAATGAGAACTATTCCAGAATAAAATGCCAATTACGCATAAGCCTCACCAAGAAAACACCGTTTTTTTGGAGTAAAACACATCACCTTGGAAGGATCTTCTCCACGTGAAGCAGGTCACTGGCATGAATTGTACCGTGTGTGTTGTACGCCCGATTAAAGCTACAGTGAAATATCATGTTTAGTTTGGAGTCAACTGATCAATACTTCTTCGAATGCATGACTTATACATACGTACCGACCTCCCAAGTGGTAGCTGGCTTGCCACGTAAATCATTGTGAAGGACATCTACGTGCCACCTGGCCAAACTAGAACCGCAACCATACAAAAAGAATCTTCATGAAGACGTAATCTGTTATGACGAAGGAGAAAGGGACATTCCCATGCAGAAATAGATGACGCTAGGTACTCTTGTTCTCCAGCTGCAGTCGTTATCACAGTTCTAGCACCCGAGTAGTGTCTTCGTGACCAATTTGACTTGCGATTCGATGTAAGCTTCCCCATTTTTTTCCTTTCGCTTGCACAAATTTGGCTATTGTTCTTTATACACACTTGGATACATGTCCTAGGACACTGTGTGAATCTGGTGTAGAATCAGGTCAAATCGCATAGATCATTCGGTAAGAATGAGAAAATGAACCAAGTAATGCAAAGCTCGTATCCATGTAGTAACTCATCCGTGTAATGGTGGGAAACGGCGAAATACATATGAAGAAAGGTGTGCTGGGCGTTGATGAACACTGATTTGCAAATTGAGCTGAGTATGACGAAAAACTCAGCTGAAATTCATCTAGAACTCTCTTCCACAATGTTATTCAACTGTATGTGCTGCACAGAAATTATCCCACTCAAGATATCGAAGTATAATTAAACACTATACATGAGGTCGATGAGAACCCTGGAGAGCACTCTATTCCCTTCGCCTACTTTGTGGCGGAACGGAATGCCAACTTATTAACTAGGTTGCAATTTCGAAGGAACAAGACAGCGTTACAGGCGCGCTCGCCTGAGCATCTCGCTTTTTGGCTGCCTAGGAATGGGTGATGGACATGTGCAGTGGAGTGATTCTAGCAGAAGACAGAATGCCAAGCAGATATCAGCACAACAATAAACCTCATTTATCATTTCAGCTCAACTGCCGTGCAAAACTTGCATCCGAATATTGTGCACCACTAACACCGTAGCGCTCACCGTGTATAGACTGACCTCGTTCATACATGCTTTACAGGATACGATACACAGGAGTGACCGAGAGCTGCTATATCACTGAACTTCGCTTCATTTCACTCCCACTCTAGGCACTATTCAATCAGCGATTCAGACACAAAAGATTTTGAATTTGCGAACAACCCTGTGATTGTCTTTTACTTCCCACTGACTATCTACTTTGATTATGTAAGAGCCAGTAGAAGATACACACGATTCCGGCAAAAGCGCAACCCCCTAATAGTAGTCGAAATCATGTCAGTCATGACCGGTTAAGAGATATTCGACATAGTACTTCGAAAGTGTGCTGATTGTCTATGACATGACCGTTTTCGGCCAGATGTGACATAATTTCCTTTGATCTCCGCTTCTTACAATTGCCACTCATGTACTTGGGGATGTGCTCTAGAATTCTATCCAACAAACGCTCTCTAGCACGACCAACTTGTAGTGTTCTGTACAACCATACTCATGAGTACACACAAAAATTTGCGGTGGAGCTTGGCAGTCTGTCCAATGGAACCAGTAGTGGGACTGGAATTATGTTTGGCCATGTGTGCCGTATCGACGGAACTGGGCATACTAGTACCTAGTTCAGCAACCAATCCGCCTTTGGATAGAAGTTGTTTTTTGATCCAGCCATACTTAGTATTCTGCCTCATAGTTTATAGTACGAGCCACTCGTGATATTCGTTCACTGAAAACACCCGTGCTTAGAACTTGTAGCCATTTACCCAAATATCCAACTAAGCTACGCTTCTTTTCCTATCTCGAAGTTCTCAAACTTGGATTTTCTTTATAGGCTCATATCTCCCCACCACACTCTAGATCAATGGATGTGGACCGTTCGCAAACCGGTGCACAACATAGCCTACAAGACACTTGGATTCACTAGAATTACGCGACACTGTCGAACAAAACCACGTTATATTTGGATGGCTTTTCAATCCTTACTTATGTGCATTTGGTTGTGAGACCATACAACTAAATGAAACTCATACGGGACTCTCGGAGCTTCTTTTGCGCTATACCATGAATGTATAGTTTTGATTCAACGGTAACTATTAGAGCCAAATTGGTTGCATAGTCACTGGCCTCCTGTTAGTTCTGTGCTAGCCAGCGTCTTTATGAATAAGACGAAAGACTGTCACTGTCATTGCAACCCTGTCTTGGATAGTTAGATGACAAGTTTCTAACATGCAACAGAAACAGGGACCCTATGGATATTCCGATAACCGATATTTCGATAACCTCCACATGGTGGATGGAACAGAAGGAGAAGCTGGCACTTAGAGATATATTGTTCCAAAGATGGTCAGGTGGAAGCATACTCATCAGCTTTTACACAAAGCCAACATGGATCGGGCTGTATGCTAAGTTCTTCAGCTTTATACTGCTAGGAATCAATCGCAATTTTTACGTCCCCTTTGTCTGTGCAACAAAAATATATACAGGAAATACGTTGTCAGAAGTTGCCTTATTGTTTCATGTGCCTGGCAATCGCGGCTGGCCTCATAGGTGCTCGGAAAAATTAGAGCCATCTGCACCAAAGACGCCCAACCAGGAATTGTCACGGAAGCCAATGCACCGATGACTAAAAAAGTCACTCAGTCAGATATTTACAAAGAAGAATGTTCAGTAAGATGCTTAAACACGGATTTCATGCTGGCTGTTACCTCTTAAGGTTTGCCAGCTAGCTATCCGATCCACTAATTTGTCAGGTCACCTCTATGGGTGTCTATCAGTTTGCTTGTTCCTATGAAGATCGGTAAACCGGACGGGGGACGAGAATAATGACTAAACGCATATCCGGACATATACTTTCTGGCTTTCTAAAAGTGTGCAGAACCATTGACAGCCCCGTTCTAGCTCATTGTGTAGAGAGAGGACACCATGTGGATCCTAATGCAGCATTTGTTGTTATCTACAATGTTGATCTGAAGTTGCCGCAAATATCCAGGATAAAAGTCGTAGCGACCACAGAAGCCGCTGCAATCGGAACTCACAGGCCTAAGTTGTGATTTCAGAACCGTCTGATCCAAACTCTCTGTTTACAATGACTTCGATGTCATTAAGTGGGGGAACGTTACAAGGCTAATTGATCAACACTCGTGACCTTGGTTCACGACCTAACGTCAGACAGTGCGATCCTCCGTCCGGCCCATAATCATGTCTCTGATCCTTGTGATATCTGATTAGCAATTTTTGATCATACAAACATTCGTATGCTGAAGGGTTAAAGTTTACTGACGTATATGTTACAGCCTGATCACCAGATGCCAAAAAAATTCTTTCGCTCAATCGAGTGTTCTCAATCTACCTGTGGGTATATTTCAGTTCATATAATGTTATGATATATTAACCAAGACGATCAACCAAAGGAAACAAGCTTTCTTCGCTATCCTCGTACCTATGACGGTTTCCACGCTTGCAAATCTGAAGATGGCGCGAAACGACTCGCTTGGCTTGACCATCTGACTGTTGTCTGTAATATGTGATGTAATGCAACTTTTTATCCTAGGAGTGAGTCTAATTGTGGTCCAGCAAGAAAGGTTAGCGCATTCTGTTAGTAAATTGTAGTCCGTACGTCCAACTTCCGCCGAACAGCAGAAGTGGGAATACACCACAATATTTTAGGTGGGTGGCATCTTGCCTTCAGACAAATGGTTGGAGCGGGAAGCGTGTCGTGGGGATGAAAATAAGCTGCGACTGTGTGTAGCCTTTATACCTTGAATTCAAATAGACTGGCTGTCTTACGAAATGCTCATGAGTAATACTTAAAGTATAGAAAAGTATCATGCACCACAACGGTGTTTCTTACTGTACAGATAGCATACTGCAGCGGAATGTAAGTAACGTGTTGGAAAGGTAAAAATAGACACGGGTCGTGTTGGTAGACAGAGCTACATACAAATTGTTAGGAGGCGTAAGCTCATAACAAGGGTATCATTGGGTCATGTAGGTAAACAGGGTGTACCGAAAACCTGTAGCAATCAGCAAACATGAGTTGGGATTTAGGCGTCCAAAAACACCTTTGTATAACATTTACAACTTGGGACATTGCGTATGCACAAAAGAAAGGGGGAAAATACCTCCATTAATATGCGGATGAGAGAAAATCTGGCCTCTTAAACTTCAAGCGACACGGAATAGTTCTGAGAACAACTCATGAGGAGATTAGAGCGGTCTGCAGATCCGTATAAGAGGTTTTAAACTTATACACGGGTAGTAGATCACCTGTATTCACCTTGTATTGGGAGGTTAGGGATGTTGGGGCAATAACATTTGAAGGTAACAGAAATTTATACGAAAAAAGAACCAAGTCTGAAATCACGACAATTTCGTCGAACTACCAAGAAGTTCAACCAAATTCTGTGGGTTAAAGTTACAGTATGGATGGGTGTGTAGTATTGTTTGAGGTTGGGAAGTGATTAGTTAGTTGAATGATTCTCAATCTACCCTCACACCCGATGAACATGGTAGATTGGTTTGGCGAGGGTTTTATTTCAAAAGTGGAACGTTGTCCAGCAACAGCTCCAATGATTGTCTTACAAACTTTTCTGAAACGGCGATTTCCTGATGAGCGCCAAACCCTTTCCAGTTGACTGAAACACCTAACTTATTTCTTCTGACTTGTCAAATTTCACATAGCTGCTCGCTTTTCTCATGCTACTAGAAGATACCGAGAGGATGATTCCGAGCGTAATTTTTGAGCTACCCTTCCGTCACTTGTCCCTTGCAAATCAAAATACACCAACCGGAATAATGGGAAACGCGTCTCAACTATTCACTAGTGGTCACACTGTCTCTACGGAATGCACACTAGCACAACAAATCATTGATAAACATCCAAATTATGAGTGATACTGAAATCACCAGTAACTTAGATGTGACAAGCATGCCAAAATGCAAGCCCCTGGTAACAAGAATCTACTTGCTTCAGGCCAACAAACACTCAGAAACAAGCGAATCAAAGGAATCTGATCCGCGATTCATAATCGGAAATACTGGGACTTTTAAGGAAAGCCTATTGTGCATGCTGTGACGCAATCCAACTGGTGCACACACCAGGAAAAACCTGTTATCTCTTCAACGTATTGCCTCATCAAATTAACCCTCTGGAGTCGTGCTTTCATCATTCACTAGCAACCGGTAACGTGAGTAACATTCAGGGTTTGGTACATCAGACTATGCATTTTTAGCTCAATGTTTTGTTTGTCGGTTTGGTTGTGCGTACTGGTCAACCGAATGCTGTAAACTGCGGCAGACCTCTCTGGCTACAGGCACAGTATAGACTTGGAGTTTAAGACCATCGGCCGCTTTACGGCTGAAATTGTAAACGAATAACCTGGTGTGACACACATATGGGCCTAATTACTGACAGATCGAACAAACTAGGGTTACAATGTTTTATTGCGTCGCGTTTGGCAAGTGAAACTGGAAATCGTTAACAGCAGAATAAACCGAGAATACTTTGTGGTATAGCAGTTTGATAAGGTAACAAAGAAGTAAATGATAGGGGGATTAGCGCTGAGCAGTCACTGGTTACCGACTACGCGTAATTTTAGGTTGATCGAACAAACCCAGTGTCTGTCAATACTGAAAACCGTGGGATACTTCGCGTTACATGTGGGGCGAAATCCCCTGGAAAGTTATCTTATGAGACTGGGACATGCAATATCTCGTGAAAATGACAAACTGGCACATTCAAAGGGAGCCGTGTCCGATAGACGGTATTCTGAAAGAATTCCTTTGCTCGGATTGGAGAATTGATGCTTTACAGATAGCCCTCTATCGGCTAAGTCTCATTTTGGGCCAACCATATGAGCGTAATCCCATATTACTTGAAAACTGATTCATTAACCCGAAGAAGCAATCTATGAGGATGTAAATCCTGGCTTTTGAAGACAATCCCAAAAATCTTACAGAACACTCAAGACCAGCTAGCTCAAATGACATATTTTTACCAAGAGTTGCCTGCTAGCTGAAAGGGTGGACTTTCCCAACCGTATGGCTCAATTTGGCGGCAAATGAGTACTGAAAATGAAAACGACTTGATTCAGCTCGCACGTTGATTAAACCACCAAAAGTCATCGCACTGCTTGTTAAGAGTTAAGACAATACCGACATACAAATGCGCGGAAATGAATGAAGGTAACCATACCTTGCGATATACCAAACAATAAATTGAGCGGTCATGAAAGTGCTCGATTCACAAGCCCCTAAACCGAATTTGCACTGAAGATTCTGATGATAAGAAGTTATTTATATGTTGTTACTTACGCAGTATAAACGATCATCACATAAGTGGACATGGAAATCCTGAATACATTACCCAGCTCCGATACTAAGGGCTCGTTCTCGGGAATATTGCTACTGGTTTTGCATTCAAGCGTTTTCCTTGAGCCTGTAAAACACAATATGCCCCTCAGAGAACTACTCTAGAGATGAGTCCTCCCATAGGAGAACGATATCCTTCCATCAAGGTTTTTTCAAACACTGAATATCTTTTTGAAGGAGCGATCAAGTAAATTCGTGAATTGAACCACCATACATGAAATCACCGAGTGAACTGGCGAGCGTGAAATCGTGGTGTTAAGAAACTGAATCAAAACCTCAACGGCTTCCTTGACGTTGAGATCAAGTGGAGTTTCGGAAAGAACGGAGTTCAATGGTTCCGAGTTCGTGAAACACTAGCCTGACCTTCCAGGGCCGTAGAATTCTTTTCAAAACGTGCCGTTGCACAGTATACAACTTGAACGAATGCTAGGTGCACAAACTACATCTTTTTTAGACGCCGTTGCTGATCGACTTTTAAAATTTCACCTAGCGTGATCAGCTCATGAAAGTTCGTCGCGAAAAAAAAACATCATTGTGACCTGAGGGCAAATTACATTTTTACATTGCTCGTTTCGCAACGTCGGGAATAGCTGCGTTCCGTTCATGTTACTCATGGCTACATAAGTAGATGGGCTAGAATTGCAATCCTGAACCTCCTGAGCAATGCAGCATGAGGAAAACATTTTTGTGAAATATTGTATAAAACAGCTCTTACTAAATTGGAAACTACCCTCGATCCCAAAGAAGGCCGAAGTGTTCAGCTTAACATCGAGTCCACCTATCCAATGGTAGAAAACAAACGTGAAACAAGGGGTGACAGTTTACATTGAAATATACGACGCAGGGTACACGTGGACCGTGAGAAAATGATGAATAACCGAAAGAAGCTGGAAAAGTACAATCAACCTTCGAAAACTATTCATCGCTGACCCTTCAAAGATAGGACACCAAGGTGGAAGCACTCTATGGAGAAAGTGGACTGCCGTTCGAGGGTGTACATGATCATCTGCGTGTCGAGCCATTGCGGGATGATTCCAGAAATTCTCAGGCCTGTCCACAAACTGAGTGAGCCATCGTAGTTCCCCAATGTGATTAAATTTCGGGCTGTTGTTCAGTTATGTAAGCCAGATTTCAAAGTCGGGGAACGCATACTCTTTCCATCGGTTTCATAGTACATTGTCGATTTCATGTGACCTGCCCTCCAACACACCACAGATGGAAAAGTCCGTCCAGGTACTGACCGTGCTAAACGTGGGGCCGAGAAAACGGCACCGGAGGACAAAATCGGTATATCCAGCCCAAAACCGATAGATATTCGAGTTCATGGTCTTACTTGGTAAATGAAACTACCCGTCAAATGACTACAAGGAGTTGATAGTAACATCCCACAAGAGGAAACAGATTATGCCTCTTCAAGACTCTCCGGAAGGGCAGTCTTTGGGGGGAGGGAATAAATGCTCTGGGAATACTTTCAGAACATATGAATATGCAACTATCGCATGTTGGGACTTCCCATAGGGCGAGAGTATTCTTCAAAAAGCAATCGTATAAAAAATATCATGTCCACAGTAAACTAAGCTATTGTGGAACCAGCTTCGAACGCATAAGCCACCATGACTTGATTAAGAACTTTTTGAGAAAGATCTCATACCCACAAAAAGTATGCCGCAACAAAAACAGACATTTTTCGATATCCTTAGCACCTTCAACGGCATACCAATTGAGTGGAAAGCGAAGCTATCCACGCTTACTTTCCGTTTTCGTACTATGCTACAATTATGCAACGATTTCCAAAACAAAATCCCCGAAATCTGTTGACCAAAGCATAAACCTTAACCTGCACTGCGCATAATACAAGAGCTGCTACACGGGTATTCAGTACATTCAACGGTGATGCATTCTATATGACCAGCGAAGTGAGTATACAAAATGACTGTGTAGTGAAGGTGTTATTATGCCCTGAACCCCTCAACCAAATGAAATCAACCAAGACATGCAAGTTGCCAGGATGTGGGAGTATCAGGCTGTTCACATCGGTACTGAAGCCAACACCAAAATACAAACTAGGGACTCTTTATTTTGTAACCCTTGTGTAGAACAATGAAGGTAAAAATCGTAACAGATTAACCCAAAATTCTTTCGTGAGACCTACGGTTGGATGTAAGTTTAGATCTGCAAAAAAGCACCCCAAGCGCGTGTACTTTGGAGGATCTAGTAGCCCACGGATGACCGCACATCCATGTACAACACTTTTCCGCTGCCTAGCCGTCATGCCAACCGAAGGAAGCATGAGGGCTGAAATACTGCTAGGTTGCCCATGCCTGGACAGTAGCAGTCGAGATGGCGGAGATGGGTTCCAACCACGGACCTTCCGGTCAGTAACTCTGGGCCTTAACCACTGAGTTACCTCGAGTTCTCAGTTTGAAAGAAATTGAGACCCCAAAAGGACGAATGTGATCGTGGAAAGGTAATCTAGCCCAGTCCAATGATCCAAGCTAAAGAACAAACAATCAAACGATACGACGTTTCAAATGTATATACAGCGAGAGGACTTTGGCTATTTAACATCTCCTGGAGAAAGAATCACTCAACGATGTTCAGAAAACTCATTGTTTCTCTCCACAACGATTGGGCCTCCTGCATATCGTTCATATTGTCTGGCCAAGGAACTGGAACACAGTTGCTGAACAAGAGCCCACTGCCAGAAATACCAAAATTCTTATTTCCGTCGCTGTCCTTGCAATGAGCACCAGGGACGTTCTGGCTCACAGCACAATGAATAAGACTCTGGCATCCCTCAAAAGGGGTTTTCAAAAGGAGCTTGGCAAGTATGCTCCAGAGCCACTGAATTGGAGCAGGATAGTTGGTTAGCATGTGTCGACTGAGTCTTGTATTGACCATTCCACCGGTGAATAGACAATACACATCAACCTTTTTATTCGGCCCTGATCCGAAGCGACGATGAAGTTCCCTCGCAAATAAGCAAGACGCCAGTTTGGAATTGCTATACGCCTGCATTGCGTTCCACTGTGACGTTGGGCTCCAAGGTTCTAGCAGAGCATCCAGATGACCACGAGATGCAAGTGATGAGCTTACAAGAATGATACGGGGGTAGTACACCGAATCCCCATGAACTCGCCTCAAGTGGGGTATCATCAAATGAGTCAGATAGGCGGTGCCCAAGTAATTGGTGGCCACGTCAACAGTGACTCCACCGAAGGAGCTTACTCGGCCGGGGGAATACGTCATCACACCAGCATTGTTGACCAGAGCATGGACAGGAACGTCCTCAAACACTTTTGCAAAGCGATCAATGGATGGACGCTCCGTGAGATCCAGATGTTCCACGCGGATATCGCGGTTACCCGTTGCGGCGGTGATTTCCCGCTTTACTTGGTCTGCCGCAGTTATGTCCCTGGAAAACTGGTCAGCTAAAACTGGAAAACCTACCTACATCCAAGCGTAATTTTCCAATTCCTTTGTGCTAGCGCCATTGCCGTAGCACGTCCGATGCCCGATGTTGCTCCCGTGATAACAGCATGTTTTCCGGAGCTGGAAATGCAGTTACAGATTATCGTCCTCCGACGAAATAACCGAAACATCAGAATCAAAACTCCACCTGCTGCTACAAATCCCACAAAAATGGCTGAGAGCTGAGTCATTTACTAATGACTCATTGCACGGTCACTGAAACGGAAATAATCTGGACATTAAAGGCTGTCGCCGAGAACGAATGACTTATTGTGCAGCTAAAAGTAAAAAATGTGTGGTAAAATAGATTTCAGCGATCGTTGGTGACTTTGAATCTCTGACCTTCGATAGAAGCTTAGTATCAGAGTCGCTGTCGGATGGACGTCCTGAGTTGGATACGGAGCAAGAACACCAGAAAGCGTTTACGGTCCTGAGTTGGATACGGAGCAAGAACACCAAAAAGCGTTAGCGTCAGATGTCCATGTGTAGTGCCAACTTCCTGGACAGTGTAAATCACCTGGCAACATAGTGCACACCAATAAAACAGTTCTGGACTCCAAATGACCGCAGTGCCATCCACTGTTACGGCGAGAATCGACCACTGCCTACTGCTCCTCCTGCGCAGATGACAATCATGCACTTTCTCGTGGCCGCTTCTCGACTCTACGTAATACGTAGAATACGTGTATCTCGCTTGGTCATCCATCACTGACAACATAACATCACTGTCTAACACTGATGCATCGCTGCCATACAACCATTATTTACTTGAAAGTTTTATTATCAGAAAAATAATGAAAGTGGACGCAAAAAGGAACTTGGTGCTAGCCTACTGTTAGAATGGTCAGGTCCTACACAATAATTCAATCTTTTATATTTCACTAAAATTTCAATTTCATGGGTCGTCCCCGACGAAACCAGATGTGATTCCATGCTCCAACAAGTATTACACTATCACCGGACATGCTGGCTGCAAAGCGTCCGACTTGGCCGTTAGCTTGGGGATAAAATGACAGTCAATGAGGTAACAAATACCAGGGAACATCTTTTTTAAGACATGTTTAAGGGGACCACGAAGACGGTGCATATATGGCAGAAAGGCACTGCAATGGTTCACCAACTCCATAATAGACCGCAGCGAGGGCATATCCGTCGGTTGTAACATTCTCCGATTGGCATGAAGGTTGTCCGGGTCAATATGACGGCCCTATTTATCGGGAATAAAACCGAAATATTTGAAAGATATAAGAATGCACATTTTTCTGCTCGGAGATTAAAGCCGTATTCCTGGATTCCTTCAAGTATTGAGCTTAAGGAGTCCTTCCTGACCAGAGGCTGCCACAATGGTATCATCCAAGTAAGCCACAACTGTTAACCCAATTAGCATAGCGTCCATGATCTGTTGAACTTTGGCTGACGCCGTTTTTACCCCAAAGGGGAGACGATTGAGCTAGAAAAGACCATGGTTCGTGTTAATGGTTATAAGATGCTTACAATCATTCGCAACTTCGATTTGTGAATAGGCATCAGCCAGATCGGGTTTAGCAAAGCAAGTATCACTAATGCGTTTGGTGGACAGGTATTCTGCAACTGCAAAAGGGTACCGATGTGAATCGAGTACAACATTCAATCAACCAATCAATCAATCAATCAAGCAAGCAATCAATTCATCAGCCATAAACCGTGTACCGTAGGCACATTGGTTCCAGCTGCTACAGTTTCGATCACCGGAAAACGGAAGATTGTGGGACATACAGCCAAGCCTTGGTTACGATGACATGTTCAGTTTGTTCGGAAATTGGCGATTGAAGACGATAGCTTTGATGCACGAGCACCATTGACTGCGCGATTGGGCCATTTCTACTAGTGTCATCGACCATTTGAGGCAGGCAAAGAAATTTCAAGCAGCACATCAATAACCAAGTTGGAGAAGAACGCCGAGAGAGAGAAGCATTGTCTTACACCACTGGACGTGATGAACTCAGACGAAAGCTTGCCGTATACTCGTACGCGCCCACAGGAGTTCGCATACAGTGCCTTCATTAGGGATATAAATATGGAAGGGACACCTTTGATCGCCAGACATTGCAAAAGTTTCTGACGATCGACAGAATCAAAAACAGTTTTCAAATCAAGAAAAATGACAAAACGTGGTACGCTTGAAGGAGTGGCGCTGTTCAAGAATCGTCTCAAGTTAAAGATATGGCCGACACATCCTCCGCCAGGGCGAAATCCAGCTTGGTTCTCACGAATCTCTCTCCCGATAATCAGTCAACCTCCGCAAAATAATGTCAGAAAGCACTTCGGATGCGAAGGATACGAGGCTAATACCACGATGGTTTTCACATGACGTTCTTTCGCCATTTTCGAAGACCGGAATGACGGTTGAGGTGCTCCATTCGGCTGGTGTTGTTTTCGTCCCAAATCTTCTGCAATATGGTTGTCAGACTGTTCGCCAGGACCTCGCCACCTTCTTTGGAGAATGCGGAGTGCAGGCCACCCGGGCCAGGTGTCTTGCCGCGTATCAGGATTGATATCGCATTCTGGATTTCGATTGCTAATGACGGGTTAAAGTTAATGCCACATTCAGGCCCGCTGGGTTCTTCCAATAATTGTGTTGAAGGAGACCAGCTGAACTATTCTTGGAAGTGCTAAGCCCACCGCTCAAGATGACGACCGCATATTGTTTCACTGTGTCACTGAGAGCGCGACTGGGTCGTGTCTGACAATGGCCCTAACCATCGATGTGACCCGTCTCGGAGTCCAGGAAGATGGCACTGACCAGCGCACATGAGTTTGCTTGTCTTTTATACTTCGCTGCCAGGTCATTTTTTTGACCTCCTCTGATTGGCTTTCATCCTTCACGTGGTTGTGCAAAAAGAACCCTTCGAGGAAGTTGGTCGATTGGCATACGGAACCGGTGGCCAAGCCAGCGCAACCCATGCAGTGTGATCAGTACATTACACGTACTTCAGCGTTGCTTATACGGTGTTCTCACTAGACTCGAGAAATGCTCCGAAGACATCGATGGTCAAACAGTGAAAGTCTGTCTAGTCTGTCTGTCTAGTTGTGAGGCGGAATCATTCAGATTATTCAATATTGTTTGCATTACCACGGGGTACGATCCAAGAAGAGCTATATCGTTTGCTTATTCGATATCTGATAGCGGACGCCCCGGGAGCACACAGACATTAGAGGCGGGTCTTCCCTGATCGTATCAAAGACAATGTACAACGTTGAAGAGGAAAGGTGAGAGTGGACAGCCCTGTCCGACACCACCTGGTATGGTGAACCCAGGCGGGAGCTTCCCGTAAACCACACGGCTGCGGGAGTTGGCGTACAGCGCCTTAAGGAGAAACACCTTTGCTCCACAGACACTGCCATAGTGCCTGACGATCCCCAGTCAAAGACAGCTTCCAGACTAAGGAACAGAACGATTGTTGGTTGCTGGAAGCAGCGTCGCAGTTCCCGGATCTGTCGAAGGGTAAAGATGTGATCGACGCATTCTCTTGCAGGACGGAACCCGGCTTGGTTTTCACGGATGTCTCTGCCTGTGTTCAGTCAACCTTCGAACGATAAGACTAGAGAGTGCCTTCGATGCCACAGCTACCAGTTTGATGCCACGGTGGTTTTCACACAACGTCCGCATATCCTTTTTGAAGACAGCGATAACTGTTGACATGCCTTATTCTACAGGCACTTTCTCTTCACTCCATATGGCACCAATTAGTTTTGTCAGATTGGTCATCAGGGATTCTCCGCCTCCTTTGAAGAAGGCTGGACAAAGACCGCCCGGTCCTGGTGCCTTCTCACGTTTTAGTTCGGATATTTCGTATTTTATTCCTTCCTCCGACGAACGATCCAGGTTTACATTCCACTCGCCAATATGCACTATCTCCACAGGCGGTGTTGCAGGAGGCCAGCTAAACTGGTCTTCGAAGTTAGCGAAATACACTCATGTGCAAACTAATTTGGTTTTGCGGAAGACTCACCTGGGACCCAGCTGAATCTCTCGTTTATGTTTTCAAGCAAGTGAATGTGCCAGGCCGCCTCGTGTTTCAGTTAGTACGATATGCGAGGTATCGCGATACACATATGGACGTAATACACTTGAAAACATCATAAACGGGAGATTTAGCTGGGTTCCAGGTGAGTCACCCGTAAAAACAAAATAGTTTGCAAATGAGTATAGTCCACTAATTTCGTGCGATTTGGGTTCAACTAGAACATAAGATTGATGGAAACTCGGGGACTGTGACCACCTGATGAGCGCCAAGAAGAGCGAAATCGGTCGAGGGCTATCGAAGAGTTTTTAGTAACCTTATGAGTAGTGCATTTTTGCGAGTGAATTAACCAGCCATCTTTTTTTAAATTATCGTTTCACTGAACCTCAAACGACGTGTACCAAGCTACAGTGCGGGCTGTTTTGTTGTATGGCTGTGAGAATTGGCCTGTTCGACCAGCGGAACTGAGACGTCATCAGGTGTTCGACAATCGTTGTCTCAGGTCCATGGCTCTTGTGGGTTGGTGTCGGCGAATCCGTAACGAAGCAATCAGAAGGCAAACCTTCGGGTGTGCAACGGATACTTCCATTAAAGAATGTGTCCAGCATCAGAAGCTACGTCGGTTGGGAGATTTGCTGCGTATACCTAATCGTCGTTTGCCGAAGAGTGTACTGTTTTCCATGCCTAACTCAAAGCAGAGACGTGGCCAACCCTTGACTTGGCAGAAAGGTATGAAGGAGATTACGAAACTCGAGCTCCAGGTGAGTCTCTCGCAGAAACCAAATTGATTTGTAAATGAGTGTATTTATCGAAATCAGTCCAATTTGGTTTCAAGTAGAACATAAGGTTGACGGAAACTCGGGGACTGCGCCTACCCGATGAGCCCCAAGAAGGGCGTAACCGGTCGTGGGATGTCGGAGAATTTTCAGCAATTTTCAGCGCATTACGACATTACGGAACGTTTGGGTGCTGTCAGTCTAGTCGCCTTCCAGGATGAGGACCGCGTGATCCCCATTGCGCCTCGTTCAAGACACTGCAAGATATGGCTGCCAACCGATGTCAGTGGCGTTCTTGTTGTCGGTTTCCATCCAGATTGCCTGAATGAGTCTCGGCAGGTGTAGGCATCTCGGAATGATTGTAGTAAGCCATTCCCTGTCTATTCTTTTATTCACAACAAGGCCCACGTCATAGGCTAATATTATGAGCTGAAACCATGGGTTTCGAGCTTTCTGAAGGGACGTAGTCGCCTGGAGTTCTTGCGTGAGCCCTGCTGGCGTGTGTTTAGAATCCACCTTGGCGTCTTTGTGCCGATTAGAACTGGAGGTAATGCCTTCGTTCATGACGACGTGCTGCCAGATTCGTACAGCAAAGCTCTTGGCTCCCGGTGGGGCGTTCTACGAGGTCATTAGCGTCCAGATGACGGACAGCAGTTCAAATTCTATGGGTACCGAGATTGCGGTTACAACTGTATTTATAGGATAATCACAGAGTGTTCACAAGGTCGTGCTAGAATCTCCGTGAGGAGTCGAGAAGCGTCGAGCTAAAGATGCTCCATACCGATTGGCTCACATTCTGACCAATCAGCACATGTGTTCGTTTGCTCCGAAGCCCGCAAGTGAAACATCCACCCAATTGACGTGCTGTTCGGTTATTAGAGGTGCATGGCCACCGGACTGGTATCGACTGCATGGTACAGATCGACAAGGTTGTCACCAGTAACAACCTGAACTCCAGGGTTCTGGAGTACATCTAGTGTTCGTTTTGTTATTTAACAAGTCCACAATTATGTGAATAAAGGGACTGGATTATGTTTACTACTTTCTAGGGGCATACCGTGTTCAGAAAGTATAGATAGTGACACTGACCGACTGGCAGAATCAAACACACCCTTGCAGTCAAGGAATACCAAGATTGAGTCACCTGTACATGTGACATTGCTCTATCACCTGATGGAGTGTGAAGACGACAAAGAATCACGGATTGACGGACTGATGCACAGGATCGAAGCTTTCACCCAAGTTTCCCGGGTCGGTTTCGTTCTTGTCGTTCAGCGGCTGTCGTTTGCCTGAAAGGCACAAGTTAAAAAAGCGTGTGGCACTGCTCGTTAATTTCTCGGCGCGGGGCAGTATGCATGCCAGTGCGAGGACTCGCGTAAGTGTCTAATAGTGTTTTGAACTGAGTTCTAGAGGGAGCGTGGACAACCGTCTGAGGAACGTTACTCCACGCAGCAACAACCCAAAATGAGGAAAAAGTTTGTCTAATGAAGGTGTGCGCTCTGAGCTTAAAAATCTTCTTACCATGTCCCCGCCGTGTGTTTGCTGGGTCAACGGTGAAAATCTTGTTCGCCAAGTCTTGTTCAAACAGGGCGTAAGTAAGAAGTAAGTCCCCTCGGAGGTGACGATACTCCAAGGGAAAGAGGTCGAGCACCGCGAGACGCGGTTCGTAGTCCATGGACCTGAGGCCGGCAACCATTTTCGTAGCAGCTCGCTGGACACGCTCAATAGGGATTACGTCTTTCGTGCGTCCTGAGTAGACAGCCGGGTTGGTACATTCAAGGAGCGGTCTGACATAGGCCACATAGGGTATTTGGAAGTGACGCCAGAAGCCTTATTACAACACAAGCCGAACTAGCACTCTTATGGTTACTACACCCGCAGCCAGTACCCCTCTTAAAAATGGTCTCTATTATCTCTTCACCCCAATTTTCTGAAACGTTCTCTTCCTCCCAGATAAACCTAATCAGGCTAGACGGGCGCTGGTGAAGTAAGCTACCGCTATCCTTGAACAAAACAGGTGGAACGCCACCAGGACTGGCAGCACGATCACATTTGCGTGAAGATGTATACTGGGATAATTCTGAAGTTTAAGGCGGCTCCATATTCACAGTTCATCAGTCTGTTAAAGGCCAGGACTTCGGACTGAATGAGAGAGGTGGTAAAATGAATTGCTATTCAGCGTACTTTGCCCGCTGGTCCAGAAGCCCTTCTTTGCTGGATATCGCGGAGCCGTTTAAGTCGCTTGTTTTATGGTTGACAAGAGGCTTCCGAGGGCCGGTCGAACGAATCAAGCGGAACAGCTTGCGGATATTCCCAGCGGTTTTTGCATCTTCCATTTGTGCGACTTTTTGGCTTCACCAAGTTTGTCGGTCCGCAGAGACACACGGTTTCGCCTGACGTCGGATGGGATGTCAACTGGCGTTATGCCCGCAGCTAGGATGAATCTGCGAATGCAGTAAACGGAGCGCGATGGATCTATTTCTCGAGGTTCTTCCACGGGTACCGACAAAATAACGGCGCAGAGGCAAATGTCAACGGTTATCCAATCAGCCTGAGGCTCTTCCGCTCGGTCACTCACTATAATACCAACGCTGAAATACCCGGCCTCAGCAGCTCCTTCATCACTAGAGGTGCGCGGCCAGAACCTGGTAGAGACTAAGGGGACAGTCAGTTCAACTACAGTAATTGCGTCCTGCACCCCTGTTCCTGACAGACAGCGTGCCGTGCTGTATGCGGCAAGATCAGTCGACTGATGATGCAATGCGACGGATGATGCGGGATAAGTATATTTGTATGTGTAGAATTCGGGGATGTACATGGGATGGGATACCGCCAGAGTGCCCAGATCTAGACAGATGGACTATTAGAGTCCTTGACCAAAGTCTTTCCCTCCAAAGGCTGACAACAAAACAGCTGTGTTTGGCGGAAAGTGCAAGCGCTCTACCAACTTTATAGAACAAGCCGCTACACTTGTCCTGATCTCCAACTGGCAGGGCCAGGTAACTGTTTTGCTCATACCTCTAGCCATTGACGAATCTGGAACGAGAGACGGTGTCGCAAGGTATAGCTCAACGGGTCACGGAGACACACAAATCGTCACATTACGATAAGGTCCAGCTTCTCCTTGACGGGGTTGCAAGGGTGTCCACGATAAAATCCTCCTCGTTTCCGTCAGCGCAACCACCTATCAGGGCTGTCTTACAAACGCGTATCCGTAAACCCTTGATTTTTGTTGCCGCGAGATTAATGGAAGTTATTCCACAGACCCGATGCCCTACAAATCCAGCGGAACAACGTTGGTGTAATCTGCACAGTAATTACGTCCTCGTGACCTTATTCAAAGGGACGAATTCAATATCGGAGGCTTCCGCTCAGTCGGACCCAATGAAAACACTATATCTAGGCCAGTGCAGCTCAATTAAGATCCCAGCTATAGAATGTGTCTGAAGTTGGGAAGTCCCCTTGTCAGCCTTGTCAGTTGCCTTAGTCTATAGTGAAGATGAGTGTCAGATGTGCGTTAGCGCCAACTCCCTCCCTCAAGGAAATTTTACACCACATCCCACTCCAGTACTGACACTAGTGAATCTCCACAGTTTCAATGTACCCCGTGACTATGAGATTCCTGACACCATTTGTCTGTATTGCTGGTTCCTCTGCTTCATCACCTCCACTTTCGCTTTTTGTGACCCTGGCCATAAACCCAACAGTCCAGGGCCGAATAGGCCTCATCAGAGTCAGCGTCCTGCGGTCGGGACCGGGTTACTAGTGTCTCAAGGCCGTAGAGGCCCTATGTTCGGATGGTATAAAAACCGGTGCGGAGCTACAAATGGTCATTCCTCCGCTTGCTCTGCTTAAGGTCCGGGTACACACGACAGGGCGAAGGTGACCAGTACGGTGTCGACGACTGTACGGCCGGTGGCCATTCTACCGAAACCGGGTAACTCGTCTAATGGATCGGTGTCAAGTAAGATGGTTTTGTGGTATAATTCGTTGTAGGTTCACAGAATATCTCGCCGGATGAACGCAATATAACTAGACAGAAAATGGAGTACTTCCCAGGCCGTGAGTGTGGTTCCTTCGTGGAATTCGAGTGCAAACCACTTTTCTTTGACCTATTTGCGGTCAGCATAACCGGATTTCGGAGTGAGTTCCCTATGAAGGTAAGCTTAGGAAGACGAAGGTAAGTTTTGTTTAATAATTCTGTTCAAATTTATTAACTGTCATGTCTTGTTGGATGTGTGGGTGGCAGCTGGCTTTGGTCTGCCGTAAAATCCATCTCTTCGTCACCGTGGTGCGGCGGTGGCAACCAGTGTGCGCCTTTCACGCAGGCTAGACGAACGGAGGTCTAGTCATTAACGTTGGGTTGTCTTTTACTAATTCTTTTCCCAGTTATTTTCAAGGGAAAACTGCGGAACACATTTTTGATGATTTTGTAATTTGCTTGCAATCGTCATAATAAAATTGTTTCCAAACGAATGGCTTCATAATTCCTGACAACGCAAGCTTCATGGCAATCAAGGCAACCAGGCGTTGCGTTGAAGACAAGCTTGCGTAGGGTTGCCACTTCACAGTGTAGAAAGTCGATGTCCAATGTATATGCAGGTGTACTACGAAACTTATCCACACTGGTGATTTGTTTAAGTGAGGGGAGCTTCAAGGTCAATAAACACCACCGACTGTGAATGCGTTGCCTAATGTACTAAGAAATCGCAAGTTGCGGAAAAAGCTAACTCACAAAGGACGGAACGTTCAGCTGGTTTTGCAGCTGAACTAATTCTCTGAACATGGCCCCTGCGGATGCGAAATATGCGGAGGTGCCATTCCTGTAAACAATTTTTGCTCGCTAATTACTGTTACCACTTAAAATTGCGTAGGCCGCGCTCATTATTGGCGAGAAATCGTACAAGTTTGTATCTAAACAGCAGTGTTCCATCATAGCTTGTGAATTATGCTAGGAAGTCCTTGACCTTGATCACTTAGCCACCTGGAACCTGCGTCGAATTCAGCGGACAGTTGGACAAATCTAACTGACGCACACGACTAAAATGCGGCTGGGGGCCCTCGGTGCCTAATCAGCTAGCCACATGGAACCTAAGTCGACCATAGCTGAATGAACCAAGCTGGCCGGAGCGCGCACGCCCATTTCGACCAGGGAAAAGTTCCAAGATAGGCGGCATAAAAAGTCGAGACCTATTGATCGTTTTGATGTGTACATCTGTTTTGCCTGGAAGCACGCGAGCTTCCTTCGGCCACTGACGTCCTGAAATGGAGGAAGGATATAAGTTGGGTTATCGAAATATCACCACGAGGCAGGCGGCTGACGAATTAGGCGGGATACTCACCCTAGAATGGGAGCACTTTCGCGGTTGTAATGTCGTGGGGGCTTGTTTACACAACACCATTTTCAGCGTATATTTCGCATATCTGCTTACTATATCCCTAAAGAAATATGAGACCTATATGAAATGCACGAAGTCTCATTAAGAGATGAATTGTCTGGAGCTGATGGGTTACATGAAATCATCTTCGTCTCTTTCATCCAACTAGTGCTCTACAGCATTGGTCGTAGTGGTGAGACATTTACTCACGACTGTCGAGTAGTTCCTCCTTGGACCCGAAAAAACGGACAGACCCAAACTTCCCGGACGGACTGTAGTGGGATTTTGTGCTTCGGTCAAGGTCAACATCATACAACGCCCTCCTTGCGGACCGGGTAGCAAGCACACCTTTGCGTTTTCTAGACAGGTCAAGGGCAATCATGAAGGGCATCACCGCACAGCGGACAAGGTTCACCTTAACGACATTCAGCGTGATATGATACACGATTCGTTGCACACCACCGCTCACTGTAGTAGTCACAGAGCCGGTCACGGAGCACACAAATGCCAATGTCTGTGCCCCTAGACCACCATCCGGGCTGAGGTGCAGTATCGTCGACCACAGACGACAGGGCGTCAGTTGCAGACTTTGGGCCGCGAGGCTGCAGGATCTGCTCCCGAGCAACAATTACTTAAAGATGGCTCGTTTTCAGGTGATGTACAGCCAGCGTACCGTAAGATAGGAGGCAAATAGTGGGTCCGTGCGGCGGAGGTGTGGATCTTTCCGGAATCTGTGTGCTTATAATACGATAAAAAACCTACTGTACGGCGTTTTCCAGGCGAGCTATGTGGTGGAACGTATGTCGGCTGTTTGCAGAGTGTGTCTGTGACCAAAAATACATGGGTATTAAATGACACATACGTGCCCCCTGATAGCTTTTCTGATATGAAAGCAGCAAAGCATTACGTCGCAGCCGAACACGACTCTTGTCGCCCGTATTTGCGCTGCCAACTCGTCCATAACGAAGGACTTAACTGAGTAATGCACGTCCACCATTTCCTTAAATAAGTCAAACTGTTCACGCACAGGAACAAACTGTTCACTCTCCATGAACACATACCGAACCAAATGCACAATATTCATGCCATCCAACATCATGAATGTTTACCACTTCTCTCTAAAGGCAGAATATTAGATGGTTTCTGCAGAACGGTTTGTTGCGTGCGTTCTGCCTACATTCGCTAAATCTGGAAAGCGTCGGAACAACGCTATCTGCTGTCATCGGGAGAAGCATATGTGGCTGCTGCACAAGCACGCGTTTTGTCTCTCGAAGTTTTGTTAGGACCGAAGGCATATCATCTGCCACAATAAAACCTAACTCTGTGGCACCTAATTAACGAAGCCGGTCGACACTTCCGGCGGTAGTTTTTTGTAGAGTGTGGTAAGGTTCTTGCCAGATTCATCGGCCACAAACTGCCGCACGTCACACGACGGTGTTTCATAGTTCGGAAGGGCCCTGCAGGTGCTCAACTCGTCTTCCCTTCGCCATCGATTAACCGGAAGCCGAGCGTACAGAAAGTTTGACACCTTATGCTTGCACACAAGAAAATTAGAGGTGACTCCGTAGGCAAAACCGCACTGGAGAGCCGGCGCTTCGCGCACTGTATTTATTGGCAAACACTCTCAGCTCACTAGCTTCTTCAGATTCCCTGACTTTCTATTAATCTTGGAGATCGCCTGCTGCATCTGTACTGCACTCATTCGCATAGTAAAACAGCGTTGGTGCCTCGATTACTGAATGAACTCAGATATGCCACATAATTATCCTTCATGCATTGACTTAAGATCATCTTAAATGCCGTGAAGGATGAAGGGGGTACATCCACAAATTTCTCAACAAACGCGTGCGAAACCACTTCCGAAGCCATACCACAGCACGTTCAAAGTCGCATGTGCGCCAATAATTTTGTAAGGAGATTAATTAAAACGACTCGCAAAAATGACGGTTTTTTCGATTCCCACAACTACGGCGAGGTTCTACTTAATAAGCATGCCCCATTAATTGTATCATCCTCCCTGTTGTGTCGTTGTCTGCCGTGTTCAGGTTGTAACGATCCCGATCATGCCTCATTCGGCATGTTCCCTACAAGTTGGGAAATAAACCTATTATGATTATTATAAAATCAAAGTTGCCGCTGCTTCGGTCATTGCCTGAGGCACGAGATATCGATGCAGCGTTCTATGACCATTAGGTTGGATATTTTGTCCGAGTCATTAGAACGCGCCTTAGACGCTACCGGCGAAAACCACGCTTTTGCGGATGCTCAAACATTGAGCGGGCGATTTTCTCAACGGCAAGTTAGGACTAGGTGGGTTGCGGCTTTGAAAATGCGAAGCAGTAGGTAAGTTACTCTGCCATTTTGCTAACCGTTATCCGATTTAGCAGCCGTATTTGCTCACCGTAGCTGCCAGTGGCCCGATCGTGCTCCTTGCGACGTCATCCCCACTGGCTGAAATCTCAATATCGGAATCCTTAAAGATGTGACTCTGGCTGTCTGAAGGTGTATGGTTGGCCCTGCTGAACACAAAAAGGAATCACCGCAAGGGGATACTTGATAAAAATTTACATGAGGGACCAATTTTCTGTGTATTTTAGCAGAGATTTCATTTGCAGTAGTTAATCACAGTCGGATTTTGAAGAATGGCATCTTCGATCTTGGTCGTAAATGGCAGTACTAGACAATTCGACGGTGATTTGGCGGTGTAAGTCCGCTGATAAAACGCCAGCCATCTGATAATACAAAGCTAGTTATTGCGCCAGTTTAAACTGGTTTCCGTCTCCTTCGGTATATGGTGGTCAAGCTAGCTGTTGGACAACGGACACCGAATTGATATGTGTGAGTTGTTCGGTGACCCAAATGCACAATTCCAATGTCTGCTGACATGCACACCGATTGTATTAGATACGAAAACCCTTACTTTTGCATGTTTTGGTTCATCGTTGATGGCCTTAGCTCTGATAATATTGATAATATTGTTGCACGCTTCGCAGCAAACGGATAACGATAATATCTGCTGTTATGCCAGAGTAGTTTGTCTACTGGTTAGTTCTGTACAATCAGATGAGTCAAATCTTGATGGCAGATTTCTGTGACAGAAAACAATGATGATGTTCCATTCATTCAAATACGACGTAGATTGGGAGGTAATTTTTAGCAGATGCTTACCTGGGCTGCAAGTCATGAAGACTCACAAAATATCTACTGTTGGTGGCCCCGGCCTACTTCCGGTGGCTTACAATTTTCGCCAGTCAATTTATTACAGCCCGCTCTGATAAGCTTGAATCACGAATAGCCTGAAGCCCACCTCATATTTAGGGTTACAAGCTTGGATTAAAGCTCCAAAGAGAACTAGCCAACGCATATGGGCTGCGGACATCTTTGTAAACATTTGTGTTTTCAATCGCTACAGAGTGGCCACCCGCTTTCATCATGGAAGCACTTTGGTACACGACCTGCCAAGGCCTTATTAGCAAATGTTCGCAAGAACTGACAACACGTGTCAAAGTCAAACAAACCCAGACGGACAGTTGCCCCGCGAACATCCGATGAGGTATTTCGGGCAACATGCGGGTTAGATCATTTGTTTTTTGGGGACAGTCTGTTCTAACTCTCTAGTCCCAGGACCGGTAGCTAGCGGTCGAACATCGTGAAGTGATAACAGCCACCTCCTGGATTCAATCAATGGAACCGATGACTGTCCGTGGTATTCAGCGGCAGAAGTCATTAGGCAACATGGCGTTAATCAAGAGCTGGTAACTGAACTCGGGCATTTTATTAGCTGTCCAACTTGCAGTTTATTGCCTTCGTTCAAAACTAGGAAGGATTCTGTGCTGTGGCCGTCTCGCTCGCTATGGTTGCGACATTTCGCTCCTGGGGTCAGCCGGCTCAAACACTCCAACTGAGACGTCGGAGTTGCACTGTATGATCGGCCACGCACGGGTGAAACGGTAACGAGTTTTCTGCACCTTGCTTTCAGTCGTTAGTTTCTGTTGATAGTGGCCTAAAAATAGGTGAGCAACGAGGAGGAGTCAGTTAGTTTCCGTTCAACGTCCTCATTGGCTTATTCAACGCGGTCAAACGTTTCATCACCAAGGGCTACGGTACGCTTCCGAGCATGCTTCACTCAGGTATTCAGGTCAGGCATCGAAAGTTCACTGAGTAGGACCAGTATCCTTGACTGCAGCTAATGATGCTAGTGGCGTAGACCTTGAAATTACTCAATTCCCTGCAGTGCACCATTCGTTCTGACGAAGCAAATAAAACCAGAATTCCCTGCAGTGCACCATTCGTTCTGACCAAGCAAATAAAACCAATTTACCCAAGCGACTTACTTCCCGGCCCTGGAATTTTATACCACATGAAAAGAACAAAACTGACAGTGGCGTTGGGTATTGCTGCCTTTAGGTCACCCAGCATCTATGCTTATCTTGCACAATTGTGCAAGATGACACAGCTGGGACGGTTCGGTATGACGGTTCAAAAACTTTTTGCTATCAAAAATACTCCGTGACCTAAGCCTTACACATTTACTCATGTTCCTTCCACAAATAACCGATGAACAAAGTTTGCTGCCTAACATTCGGTACTAGCATCTCAAATTTGCAGGGTAAGATAGCGGAGATTTTATCACCCACGCAGATGTCGTCATCATCACTGATAACATGGCATCAATGTTCGACAATGAAGTTTCGTTGCCGGGGGTAGTTGTTGCCAACAGCGTGAATGATGATCAATCCAGACACCTCAACGTCGTGGCTTGCCTATTGTTGCCACAGGTTGCTTGTATCCTGATTCTTGGATTCCTGCTGAGTGTAAGTCTGGGGAGTGGACTTCATGCACGGCTGGTGCTGCGATCACTCAAAATGCCCGAGCCTCAGGTAAATTTGGCTTGCAATTGTCCCCCAAAACGCTAACCTACTCTGAAAAGACCTTAGTTGGGATATCGGTAGCTGCCGTTTTTGTGACCAAAAGCGCTTTACATTTCAAAGCAAATCCGGAAAACGATAGCAGGCAATCAGCCGTAAACGCGAATTTTTCCGCCGGTATGTATCTGGTGGAACCCGGAATCTTCTGGTTCGTGCGACCTCGTGTGTCACACAAGCCTCGAGCACTCAGACCCACGCTAGCCTAAGGAGCGCCGTTGCGTGAGGAGCCTTATTATTCGAATAACACAACTATTAGAACAAGCCGCGTAATGTCAACATATCACTTTTACCTTTCCATCTACAATCAAGTTACATCATAGATAAGGAGAGGTAGCAACAAAAGACTGAAACGGAGTCAATGCTTATGTCAGTGTCTTCCCTATGCAAAGAGGACCCAAAGACCAAACCGGACTGACCCCCGTCGCGACTGGCTGTGTTTCGCTGTTTTATCCCTAGTTACTTCTGTTTCTGATGTAAATATGTTGCAGCTGGACGGTTAAAGGGACGGGTCACTATCATGCAGCATATGTTCTCGTGCCGCACTATTCAAACGGATAAAAACTAAATGTATCAAACTTCAATACTGTTTACGACGACTGTAAATTGCGGTGCTTGGATTATGGTAAACCATATCCTAGAAGTTGTGTCAGTTAAGGTTACAGCCAAACCGGGAACCAAACCGAATTTGCGCGACTCAATGGCTTTCCCGCTCACAACGCCTCACACCGAAAGTTCTCTGGCTTCAATTCATCCTTGCGAATCTTGCCGATAGCCTGTGATTCCCATCCCTCAGTTCACGCATCGTGGTCTAATGAAATATTCTTTCGCCACCAAGATGGTCAAGAAGGGACCGGAAAATGAACAACCACGACACCTCAACGAAGGTGGGGTGCCGAGTGAAGAATTTGCCAACACCATCCACAGTAGGCTCCAATTGAATACTGCACCGGATGCGTTGTGAAGTTTAACTTCCGGCCGTGAAAGAGGTACGCTCTTTAGACTCAAGCAACCGGCTACGATTTCACAGTCAAACCGCTAGTGTTATCAACAACACCCAAGGCCTGACTAATTCAGCACGCCTCTGAGGCTAACTGCGCAGTTGGATCTATCTGAAACAGTTCTTGGATCAACGTCCTCACTGCCCAGTTGACCGGCCGGAAAGTGACAAAGGCTCATGTGGAAAAGTAATCAGCTTAAACCAAGTTGCGGTCGGATGGGTAGCGTTGCCAAGGGGAGTTGTTTAACGAAGCAGGTCGTTGAAAGTGAGCCAGAATCATTCAGATTGGAAAAATTTAACGCAAACCGGCCGTGTATCAAAACAGGATATTCACTGACCGCTATAAGTCTGATTATGGGACCCTTCCGTATGTGGCGATGGTAGTCTTCCTTTATCCTTAACAAAGGTCGTCTAAGGTCACCATGCTATTTGTTGCACCCAAGCCGTCAAAGAGGCATTTAACCTGCCAGTGTTTTGGGGTACAGCCAAAATGTTTCGCCCCATAAGATTCATTTAAGCTTCAGACGATGTATTCTGTAATATCAAAGCAAGGATGAATCTTTTTGAGCATGCTTGATGGGTGCAGTGGCAGAAATCTTGTGTCGAACTGCAGAGAGGCGCTCCACTTCATCAGGAAGTTACTTACTACGCCGTTGCCTGCGTGGAGAACGTAGTTTTTCGCAGACCCGGGGACCACTACACGGATGCCAAATCGAATATAAACGCCTTATTGAACTCCAAGAATTGTTACCAAATAATACAATGCCCCAAGCATGTTTTAGGTGTACCAGTTAAAAGCTTAAGAGTAGCCACCCTCTGGCGCCTGTTGTGTCCTGGTAAACAAAACTGAGTCCAGCATCTCCGGAAATAAAATTTCCTTCGTCTAGAGAGAGGGCTGAAATGGAACTCGAGCCTCGTCAACGAGCACCAGCACGGCAGACAGTCCACAGCGACCCACGGTGGATAGAGTAGAGAGCAGCGCAAATGAAAATGAAGTGGGCAGCGGTAAGCTGCTGCTATATGGCTTAGTGTTTTTCAGATCAACATAGAGTGGACGTTTAGTCCAGCTAAATTATCCTGGGGTGGTAACTGCCTTGAACTTGCCTTGGTTGTTCACTACGTACGATGGTGCATCTTTGGAGGAAGTGCAGGGGACAGAAACTGTCGTTGTCTGTTAGATTGGGAAGAATGGGTGGGATAGGCCGAGCAGGAATTTAAGGAACGAAGCTAGGGAGCAGGTCCTGAGGGGGTGTTTGGACGGTAGGGCGCGAACCAATGGCACACGCTTGCACGGGAAGCTTCTGCCGGTTTTGATAAAGTAATGAAATAATCCGAAGTATATTTTGCTGCACTCCCCAAACCGCTATCACATTGCGTGTCAGTTGTTCACTACCACGATTTCTTCCAGGCCGACAAAATATATATTGGCGGAGATTCACGTCTAGCTAAATCAAATGGACGGGATCCATCATTGCCTTGCATCCGTGCTTGATAAAAAGTGACACATGGGAACTTTGTAGTAAGCTGTTTCCACGTCATCCGTGATGAAATAACCCGCAACTGGGTTAGGATAGAGGTCGGCAACGTCCCCGTTTTTGCCGTATCTTGCGGAGCTGCAGATTACAGAATGGAAAAGTACGGCCGTAGAACATAATTATCTCACGCGCCAACCCCGGGAAAATAAAATGAAACGCTGTTCCGTGCCTTATTTTAATTCCAGTCTGACCTGTTCATTGTCCGACAAGTTCAACAGGTAAAGAGTTTTGCTGGGGTCCACTGCTCATCTATGTTGGTTGAGGATATCATGGTAACATGACAACTTGAAGGGCCTTGAACACGCTACCACTGGCATCTCGCCTTTCACAAAGCTTGTTAGAGCGTAGTTACTCCTCGTGGTCCTGGTATAGGGACGCTTCGGGAGACCAATATACATGATATGCACCACGCTGTATTGATAATCACGTCTGAACCAATCAGGTAGATATATTTTGATTATTGTTATCCTCAACTCGCCCATACGGTTATTGACTAATAAATTGGCTAATGCTTGCCAAAGAGTGCATAATGAGCCCACAAACACAGTCATAGCGGCATTAGCAGTTTCAGTTTATCCTTAACAAGAATCATGGTTTCTGAGGGGATTGTTTAACGATGAAGGGTGAAGATTACATGCCCTAAGTTTAGACAGTAATAGTCCGCGTCAGCGGAATACATAGAATCCTCTTTCGTTAGATGACATACATATATCTACACATTCCAATTCTGCCAAGCGGATTATTTAACCCATTTAATGTATAACGCGGACGCGTTGACAAAAGGCGCTGTGAGTAGTACCGCGGTGTAGCTTGAAAAAGGATTTTCCGGTTGGTACGGCGGGCTTACCGGCAGTGACACAGGAACAAGTTCTGCTCCAGAAAGTCCCCATTATTTGAACTTTAGAGCTGGTTTTGAGTTCTCGGGTTATTAGATTTATTGCTGTCAAGATTGAGTATCTTTGTATTTTAATATACCGCTTAATAATACCGCGAAAAACTACTCGCAAAGTTCAGCGTCAGGGATTCACGGAACAATGCACAGGATCGAGTCTTTAGCCAGAGTTTCCCGGATAGGGTTTGTTCAGCGTCGTCCGAGTTTGCAAAAGGCACAGGCAGGAAAAGGGCTTAGCACTACTTTTCAAGGTCCCAGCGCAAAGCGGTGAACTTACCGGTGCGGAAGTTTGCATGGAAAAGGGTCTAAAAGTGTTCAGAAATGGGTACTGGATGGAGCGTGGACAACCGTTGGAATAAGATTACTCTACGCAACAACTACCCGAAATGAGATAAAGAGTTTTGCGTAATAGAGGTGCGTACTATGAGCTTGAAAACTTCCTAACCATATATTTGCACTATGTTAGCGGGATCAACGGCGAAAAGCCTGTTGGCGAAGCCTCGTTAAAACAGGGCATAAGTAAGAATTAGGTCTCTTCGGAGGCGACGGTACTCCGGGTGAAAGAGGTCAAGCACCACGAGGCCTGTTTCATAGTCCACGGATTTAAGGCCGGCAACCATTTTTGTAGCAGCTCGTTGGACACTCTTAATGAGGATTACGTCTTTCTAGTGTCCTCAGTAGATGACCTGGTTTGCATAGTCAAGAAGCGGTCCGAAGTAGGCCATCACAAAGCATTTGGAACTCCGTGCGAATAATACGGGAGAAGGCGTACCGAATCATTGGTAGAAGGTCGAATGCCTCTTGAGACGATTTCTCATGGTGCAGTGAGAAGGACATGTACGAAGAGAGCCAGATATTCAAATCTTCTTTGGCATTCGTCCTCTGATGTCTTCTGATTAATCCTCATCACGCACGACAAACATTTTTGCTGAGTTCCCACTGAATGACATATGGACGCAATTTTTGTCATTCAAGGGAATCTGTCAGTCTAACAACCACTGCTTTGCAGCGTCTACATCCACTTAGGGAGCACTGGCATTTGAACTCCAGGATTTCAAGTCGTCCGCAAAAAGTAGACATGGATATGAAAGAACGTCTGGTAAGTCACTGACATGCATGAAAACAACAGTGGTCCCAAAACGGAGCCTCGAGGAACTTCAATAAACACCGGCACTGGAGAGGAATAGGTTGAGCCTACTTTCACATAAAATGTTCTCCCTGATAAAAACGCCTTAATCCAGCGTAGGATTTCCCTTGTATTCCGAAAGACTTGATGTGGAGCAGTGGGACTTGTGGGACTTGATCGAATGCGTTTAGGAAATAAAAAATATGGCATCCGATATGAGTCCCTCGTCCTTAGCTTAAGCTGTCCACAAGTACGAACATGTTCGTCACGCATGAACGATTTGGAAGGAGTCCGTGCTAGAATGGGGATAAGTTCGAGAGGAACCAGGTTGAACGGAGATATCAAATTTTTGGTGGTGATGTGACCCACGATGGCTAGCTTCACAATGCGTTTCATCATCTTTGCTCGGTACGCCGGCGAGGCTAATAGGACTGTAGCTGCCAGGCGATAGTCGGTCACTAGTTTTGTAGATTGGCGTGAAAATCGTTTCCTTCCGAGCAGAGGGAAGTTCGCCTTGTCGAGTGACTGATAAAACACCAGGTAGAAATGCTTTGCTGGTGTTAACGATTTTTCCTTCAGGATTCTTGGATGGACCACCTTTGGTCTCAAAGCACAGAACGGGTTTGTTTTGTGCAAGAGTTGACGATTGTCCTCTTCCGTGAAGGCCACTTTCCTTAGACGCCGTTCGTATTAAAACTTTGACAACAGTAGGTGCGACAAGGTCACTGGAACCTGCAGTGTTCTATGTAGACCTTAGATACCACTATTGGGTCACTCGTGAGTTCCCGTTCCTGCTCCTCAAGGAGAACGCGGTTAGCTTATTTCTGCGGCGATGTCTTTGGAGAGAACATTTTTTCGGACGAGGTCTAGTATGGTGGCTTGTTTGTCGTATCTTTCATTGGCAGATTTCTGACTTACAACAATTTGCATTTCACGAAATGCCACCTCATCTTATGTCTCTCCAGTATTCAAATTTCTGAAGAATATTTGCGACATCTTTTCCACAAGACGCCAGATACTTTTAGGTAGCTTGCGGTCCATCCAAAAGTGTGTCAGTTTTTGGGTGAACATCGCTTCAACCTCGTGAATTTGCTGGATAGTAGTCCTGTATAACTCTTCCACTGAAGCTGGTCCAAGTTTAAATTGACGGAAAACGATGCGCATTCCTGAGAAGTCTGCACGGCAGAAGCTTCGATCCACGCTTGAGGTTTGGGATTTTTGTCCCAGATGTACTCAAATGTCTGCACATAGTGATCACTATGTTCCAGTGGAGCGTTACTGAACACCCCATCAGTGAAGTGTATTTTGCTGGTAATGACCAAATCCAAGAGGAATTGTAGTTACCCTGCGCGATATCTATTGGGTGTAACAACATGTTGAGCCCAAGCGCTCTGTTGAACGACTTTAGTCAGCGCCACTGCAAAATGTCCACTAGACCCGACGCGTTGTAGCTCTATCCAGGAGGCCTTGGGGGCGTTAAAATCACCTACAGAGTGAATTGGTATTTGTAGGAAGGTTGCACAAGTGTTTGTATTAGAAATCGGTCATCTTTTAGAGGACCTGAGTGGCAACGGTGGACCACGCCGAGAAGATGAGAGTCGGTCCCGCGCAGCGGGATTTGGGTCCACAGTGCATCGCAAAGAAATGCAGGAGTGGTATCGGAGAGGATGATCGGGATGAGCAGGGACGCATGGAAATATAAAGTAGCCCCCCAACTTTCCCGCGTTTTGAGTCAGCTGGGAAAATAGAGTAGCCGTTTGTCGGGATCTCTGCGTCAGAGACATCTGATGTGAGCCAGGTTTCTGTAAGTGGGATTATGGACGTCTATTCAAAAAAAGCTGATTGTTTATTATTGCGATTTTTTAGAAGACTGGGGCAGCGTGTGGACAGGTATTACAGCACTGCCTCTGCTGCCTCCGACGGTGGAAAGCCGGGGGGTTTGCTGGCAGAGAGGTTAGCAGATTTACTAGCTGTACACCGGGTTTAAGACCAAGGCTCCGGAAAGGCCTGTGTGAAATACTTGCCTGCTTCCTGCCTTGCTGGTTTCGAGAGCTGCTTTTCATTTGCAGGGTTTTCTTCCGCCCTGTGGGAGTCTGTTTTTCGCGGAGACACCTCTACTACCGCGGCCATATTGGATTGGTCGTTTGTAAACCGGTCTCCCCACCAAACTGATTATTCCAGGCAGAATACATTTACCGCTGCACCCTTCATTATTGCACTTTATGCTAAACATGTTTACCCGACAGCGTTGCAACTGAATATTTCATTTTCCCAAATGGGATTGCTACCGCCGGATATTGTACGCGGGGGAACAGTGAGCCTATATTCAACGAAGTGGGTCATTCGCTTTCTTCTTAAGCACAGCTTTACTGGCACACATTTGTGGTCACGTCAGCTTTTGGGATGGTTAATCTTGTAGCTATGGAGCGGCGATGAACTTGAGAGCTCTGTTTAAGACCCTGTAAAACGTGCGTATCTAACAACCACAGAGACTTATGCACGTTAACGCGATGCCTCCATCCTGATTTTTGTTCTTCTTCAGTTTTGTCCAGCTGCTCTTCATATATAAGCTTTCTTGTAATTTTCCAGTGGCTATGGGAAACATTTGCTCCTTTAATATCATAGCCACCTGCGCACTTGTTTATCCGGGTTTGGCTCAGGTCATCGAAAGTATACTGCCAGGTGTAGCTCCTGTGTTTATGGTGACCTCAAGCCCAGCAGCGGCTGGTAACACGAAGGCTCAGTCACCTGATCTGGCGTCATCGGGAATTTTTGAGGATACGATGTGAAGCATATTCGCTTACCTTTACTGCATCTGCGGCTGGGTAAATTGGCGGAACGGCTCCTCGACACTGACAGTTCTGCGCTTAAGAAGTAGAGAGACGAACCCTACAGGATTCTTTTTAAAGCCCTCTGTCAACATCTTGAACTTTGTCAAAGCGCCAGATGCTCTGTTCTGGTACAAGCTTCGTCCGAAAATAGACTGATTCCATACACAACATAACATCGTTCAAATACGTGTAGGCTTCTGCTTCTTGGTGCATTGTGTACATCCTTTAATGTAGGCGACAGTTACCGTGCACTAGTACAAGCAATTTACTGAGCACCCTTGTTGACCGAAAAGGGTGAGATAGCCAAGTGATCACAGAAAATGTATACTTCGTTCTTCGGGCCAGGCCAGTCAGTTAGCTGTTGGATATTTTAAACTTTCAAGTAGGTCTTGATATCAGGTTGGGAGCCTCGGTGAAGGCATCTAGGAAAAACTGAAAGATATTTAAAGAGAGACGGTAAAATAAGATCACCGAAAATCTGCTATGCCTTGGTATAATAGAAACCCTCTTCTTTTGCTCTAACCTTTAAGAAGAGTTCTAACAATGTTGACACTGCCAAGTTGTTCGATCCATGGGCTCCTATGGACGACATACATGTATAATTTGGATCTTTGATGTTACTCGGCCCGCATGTTAGGTACGTGGCATAAGCGCAGTAGCTCCACCCGGGTGGAGTTTATTATAATACTTGCTCATTTTAGAGGCACTTCTTCGAAGATAGCAAGCAGGGAGTTCTTAGATATACGCGGATGCACCTGTAACGTGGCTGGCAAGCTAGAAATTTGCGTCCAGCGCGCTCAAAATACCAATGTCTGAGCTTTCAATACCTACAAAACAGTCCTGTAAAAACAGACATCTAAGTGAAGAACTTGTGCTTGCAAATGATTGAAGACCATTCAGAGTGCTTAACAATTTGCAGAAAAATATGAATGCACCCACGAAATTCGTCCTCTATCATTTGCCTTTGAATAGCTTGGTCTATTCAACTAAGTAAGTATTCACACCAAAATGGTGTCGCGTAACTAAATCACTAATGTTTATATTGGACACGAACAGCATATGCCGAAATTGTAAGTATGTAATTCACAGTTGACCCATGAATGACAATTCGGCTTGCAAATACTGTCGGAATTCCGCAAGCTACAGCAGTCACCGTTGTCTTGTATGCCAAACCTACTGACTGCTTATGATTATTTGAGGTCTCAAACTTTAGCAGTGTCAAGTTAAAATACTTTAGTTTATCCAAACATGATTTGAAAATCGGTGTGCGCTTTAACCTTAGCACGTTAATTTCGAGTCTGTCCTTTTGAGGATCGCGGTCTAGTGGCCTATTAGTAGTGCAGGTGCATATGTGATGATTGCCATAATATAACCCAGAAAGTATATGCACTAAAAATAGTTTTTACTACGGTTGGCAGTGGTTTACAGTGGCGAGTTGCACCACGTATAAAATAAATGCAATGCGATGTGTGGAGCAAATCAAAAGAGGGGACTTATCGTTTGTGAGAGTTCCGGAGGGCAGGAACGTGTTTTTTTCGCAGTCAGCTGACGAACACATTTGGCCGGTGCATTAATGACCGCTTTTTAAAGATAGAGGATATTATGTCCAACATGATTACCAAGACAAAGATTATCACGCGAACCTGGTCGAAGAGTGAAAATAGTTTGACGGGCGAGCAAACGACGGGCACCCGATTATTGAAGTAACCTGGCCATAGTTGTGATGACAACTCCTGAAAATCCCTGCTAAAACAATATCGCGTTTTTCAATTCAGCCATTCCCAATTTTTTGCATTAAGTTCAAAATAATCACGATCGCATCAGTAAGAAGTTTTCAGTAATGGATTTACTGGATTTACAACTTCAATGTTCACCCTAACCAGCTGTACTATTAGTGCACAGTTGATGATAGCCATAATATGGTTCAGAAGGTATATATGCACTAATAACAGTCTTTGCTATGGTTGACAGTGGTGAGTTGCAACACGTATAAAAATAAATACAATGCGGAATGTGGAACAGGACAAAAGGGGAACTTATCGGTTGTGAGAGTCCCTTGGTGAAAGTCCGGACGGAGGTAACGTGTTTTCTCCGCAGCATAGCTGTTACACGTGTTCCATAATTGTCCGTGGACTTGTGGAGACTGGTTGACCTCCTGCTCCCTGCGCGCGAGTCTGTGTGTCTTGACTGTGTTCGGCTTTCCTATGTGTAGATGCGTTTGCGTGTACGTGGGTGTCAGCACATGACTTGTTGCTACGCGTACTGGCCGGTAGAGACAGTCAATATCAGATGAGTCACCCTTGTGTGTCGCGATTTGGAAGCGTAGGGTAAAAAGCGAGTCTCGTGATCTAGGGAGCGATTGTGAGCTGTGTAGTCAAGTTAGTCACGATTGTGTAGCGTGGTTTGTGAGTATAAAAAAAGACAGATCTCGTGATCTAGTGAGTGGCGGTGGGCTGTACAGTCACGTATGTTGGTGAAGGGGTCGCTACAGTACTATAGAGACAATCCGAGTTGGAATCCAGTTATAATGATTTCGCGAACTGCACACGTGCACCTTCCGAGAGTATTTGCTGTCGTCATGGCTGAAGTGCACAGGGTTGAAAGCTGTGAATGCTGTCTCCCGCTCCGAAGCTTTGATGTCAGAAAAAGACTCGCCAACAAGAACACAACAGCTTTAATGCAAACAAGCGAGCGCAACAGTTACAAAGGTCTTCGCGCTAGTTTGCATGACACTTTCCGTCGATCCAGGCTGTTGTTGGATTGATTGCTTGAGTGACTCGCCTGGACGCTTGCAGGCTTCCTTACCGAGCTTCTGGCGGAGTTTGAGGATCTCAATAGGTTTCGGGCATTCTGGGATTATTTACAGAAACCCGACAATAATGTTGTCTTCTTTTCATTTGTTGTCTGTTTTACAATCTTCAGGAGCTCACATACTATGTCAAAAATTTGAAGGAATTTCCGGATCGCACTAGAGCTTACAAACTTCCGAAGCAAACGCCTCATTATACATTCTATATCAAGTTTTACCGCCTTCGTAATATATTTTTTTGCATTTCATCCAAATGTAGAAACATTACGTCGACTGGTTCACCCACAGTGGTATATGTAACTCTGTGCGAGGAAAGTGAGTAATCTTTTTGAATAACCAGACTTTCTGTGACGCACAGTGGTGAGCTTCCAAATGAAAAGCGTCAATCGTTGGGGAATTGAAAACCACTCGGCCAGTCCCTGAATGTCGTAGCCGGTGCTTGAACAACCCGTTCTCTGTCCGATCCATGTCTGGTCACCACCCAAAGAAAAGTGACGCCGGAGATATCCAGAAGCAGTCATCCCAAGCTGACCAAACTCAGCTAGTGGTGTTCTACTGATATGATCCCCCACAGCCTGCATTTCTTCAACGTACCGAACTGCTGAGTTTGAAAAGAATCAGGAAATTCCTTTGGAAAGTCTAACGGACGGTGTTTGACACTGGTTCTTCATCTCTGAAAACGCATTGCATTTATATATAAAACGCGCGCAAGGTAGTGAATAGATGGGGAATGTGTAGTAAATATTATTAAACAGAGGCTACGTTCACTTCTGGGACGTCGCAGAATTAAACGTATCATGTGCAACATGTGTATCTCGAAACTGGTTTGGAAGAAACCTGTAATAAGACAGTGATGTTTTGCAGCACAACATACAGCATTATACACTTCATTAACAACAAAATATAGGGAGAAATCTTTGCTCTGAATTTTATTCGGTTTGGCTTGTTGTTCCCTTGTTAGTAATACCGTACTTTTAGGAAAGCCTCTGCTTTCTGCCACTAACAGGTTAGTGAAAGATGTGATGATAAGAAATCGACAAGCCGATCACGTGCTGTTCTATGTGCAGTGGAACAGTGCCGCTAAATGTTGGCGAAAATATGTGGGAGTATGTTCAACCTACACGGTCATGGTTCGGAGAAGAATATTTATAACCTGTCATGTACTTGAAGCCAGTAATCGTATAATGTGAAAAATCAGTAGTAACTTTAGCGTTTTTTTCAACTATCACCCTCTGAATTACTCATCAACCGACTACTCAAAAGTAACTTCCAAAATGAACATATCGCCGCAGATTTGTTCTACATTAACATAGCTAAATGTGAGTCACATCACCGTGCTGTGCACTATTTTCTGCTAATATAACCCATCACCCCATTAATATTGGCTATTCATCAAAGGGCCTTCATAACTGTATAAAACCTGACAAATACCATTGTTCGAGGATGTCTTTTTATCAGGAATAATTAAACGTTAGCCGTACGCAAGGTTGTCGGGCCCACAAGCATGTGTTTATAATATCCTGAATCTACTTTCACCGATAAAAATGGCGGACACCGTTTCGGAGAGGGCTGGTAAACAATCGGTGGATTTGTTGCTGTGCAACTTTCGCTTGACACAAAAGTTTCGTCAGGTCAAGGAGTAAGTAATCAGGTTGATCGGTTTTAAGACAGTCAAGGAACCAATCCGTGAGATTTCTAATGACTAGCCGACTTGATCAGTGCTGGGTATCAGCCTGATGTTCCTGTTTGTTGGTTAGTGATGACTAACATTTACGATAGATTGGTTAGGGGAAGTTGTCTTCAGGTTGAAACCGGATTTTTCAGCAGCTTCCTTGTCTAGGCCAATGGAATATTCGTCTTGGGGTCGTTCACAGAATTTGTTCGCCTGTGTTCTTCGCGTGCCGGGACAATTGGCGTTGGTGCAATTGAATGATCGCCTTCCGGTTTTTAGGACTAGGGACTGTGTATACAAAATAAAATGTAACGACTGTACGAAGGTTTATATAGGTCAGACAGCCAGAGAATGCACAGCAGAGCTGATCCAATAACGGACCACGACAAACGTAGATGTATGTCAGGCGATAATCAAAGTTTCGGCAATGGCAGCGCACGCACTAGACACTAAATGGATTTGGAAAATGTCGACATTCTGAGAAGATGACTAACATTCATAACACAGCAACTGGTGGCCCAGGTGGAAATCGCCAAGCATCCCAGCGTGAACAGGATTGGGGTAGAACTGGCAAGCGTGTGGAGAGCTGTTTTATATCAGACGAGATGACACGAGGCGGTGTGCAGTTATCAGCAAGTTGCTCTCAAAGTAAAAATTCAAGCAGAGTAAGATCCAATTAACGACCCCACCCATCATTCCCAAACCACTTGTCCCGGCACCCCTCGACGAACACAAGTGAACAAAATTTGTCAACTACCCCTGGACGAATATTCCATTAAGGCGTCCTAGACAGGAAAAGCAAGGCTGAAAAATCCGGGTTCAACCTGAAGACAACTTCCCCTAACCAATCTATCGTAAATGTTAGTCATCCTCACTAACCAACAAACAGGAACATCAGGCTGATACCCAGCACTGATCAAGTCGGCTAGTCATTAGAAATCTCACGGATTGGTCCCTTGACTGCCTTAAAACCCGATCAACCTGATTACTTACTCACTTGACCTGACGAAACTTTTGTGTCAAAAGCAGAACGTTGCACAGCAATAAATCCACCGATTGTTTACCAAACCTCTCTGGGACGACTACTACTCAGTAAGTTCTAAACACTTCCGAAATAGTGGACAATCCATTCAATGAAGCAGAAGACACATCGCTGTTTGTTTCCTGATTCAGCTGGCTAGAGTAAGCAGGAATTTGCCAAGCAAGACCTCATGTGAATGATTCCGTGATGTTGAGTTGAGTAATTGCTGTGGTTCTAGGAACACTTGAATTGACGGATTCCACTTCAAAGTTGACAAGACTGATAGGGAACCAGCGGGCGATAATTGGCTGGGTCGGATTTTTTTGTGATTTTCCAGATTGATGTGATACAATCATTTCTGTCCTGAACACTGGCAGAACTTAGTGGTAATGCACGTTTCCGTCAGAAACATGAGACAGCTTGGATTCAGACATTCATTTGAATAAGTTCAAAAGGGATATCTTTAACTGGAAGTTATTTGAGATTCCCATTAAGACCAAACTAGTCTGCAAATTTATTTATTTATTATTATTTATTTATCATTATTTATTTATTATTATTTATTTATCATTATTTATTTATTATTATTTATTTATCATTATTTATTTATTATTATTTATTTATCATTATTTATTTATTATTATTTATTTATCATTATTTATTTATTATTATTTATTTATCATTATTTATTTATTATTATTTATTTATCATTATTTATTTATTATTATTTATTTATCATTATTTATTTATTATTATTTATTTATCATTATTTATTTATTATTATTTATTTATCATTATTTATTTATTATTATTTATTTATCATTATTTATTTATTATTATTTATTTATCATTATTTATTTATTATTATTTATTTATCATTATTTATTTATTATTATTTATTTATCATTATTTATTTATTATTATTTATTTATCATTATTTATTTATTATTATTTATTTATCATTATTTATTTATTATTATTTATTTATCATTATTTATTTATTATTATTTATTTATCATTATTTATTTATTATTATTTAGCTTAAAGGCGTTAACTTTGTGTTTCACTTGTAAGAAACATGCGACTAATATTCGGTGGAAATTGCGACTTATTCCGCTTGGTCTTATTTTTGCCTAATTACTGACTTACTGATGAAAAATGACGAAAGGTGAAATGAGACGATTGCATGCCTAGGCCAATTAAATTGTCACTGTTGAGACGCTTAGGCCTGAAGCCTGGACTGCCAAACTTCTATGACATTAAGCAGGAGTTCAAGTTCACGTGGTGTCATTCCATTTTCAGAAGAGATGTGTGTGACCATTAGTTTCCTTCGAGACCATGTTATGCACACATGCGGTTTAACTGGGAGTGGATAGGGCATGAAGTTATTTAGGCCTACATCTTAGGCAAAACTGCGATTTTTGATGTAGCTTTGCGGTGCTAAAGATGTCCTGAATCCTTTTCGCAAGCATTTCTACTTGAAAAATATAAATTGCTGAATTGACAAAACCTGTTCAGACTATTGGGTAACAGGCAAATTACACCATGTCCCATTTTTGTTATCACTCTAGTATAGTGTAGTATAGTACAGTACAGCACAGCGTATTATAGTATAATATAGTCATAGTGCAGTACAGTATAGTATGGTATAGTACAGTGTAGCGCAGGATAACACAGCACAATGTGGTAGAGTGTAGTACAAGATAGGGTTAAATAGTATGATGTGGTAAACTTTACCACAGTATAGAATAATATGGTCCCTAGTTCGGTGCATTAAGCAGGCAAAATTAAGAAATCATCCATTATGGGAGACCTCCCTTCACTTCCACAGGGTAAAAAAATCACATTTTATTGGCAAACGGTATTTTGGTACAAGCAACGAATTGCATGTGACGGCACACATGTGTGCAGATAAGTTTTATAAGTTAAGTTAAGTTAGGTTAAGTCAAGTTAAGTTAGGTCAAGCTAAGTTCCAGGTATGCCTCTCGCAAAACCAAATTGATTTGCAAATGAGTGTATTTCGCTAATTCCGTGCAGTTTGGTTTCAAGTAGAACGTAAGGTTGACGGAAACTCGGGGACTGCGCCTATCTGATGAGCCCCGTAATGCATGTAGCAAATGAAGCACGAGGCGACCTGCTGCAGCACATTCAGTTGCCTGGAAACATCACAAACGAGAGATTCAGTTGGGTTGCAGGTGAGTCTCTCGCAAACCAGATTTGTCTGCAAATGAGTGTATTTCGCTAAGTTTACATTGGTGTTTGCGCTCTGCAAGCAACTGGTTTTCCCAGTTGGCTACAAATTCCTGTCAACTAGGGGTTCACCGAAGTCCACACCAATGGTGGTCGAAAGCAAAGTTTCCCTTCAGTAGGGCAGGTAACATGTATCGTTGGATTTCAGCAATGAATGCTAGAATTGAAGTAAAACGGAGCAGTAGAACACTGAAGTCAGAAAGGTGCCGTCTTTGAGCGGACTCATCTAGGTAACTGATACCTCTATAAATTAGCAGAGAAAAGCAAGATACTCATTTACCAATGAGGTGAAATCGTATGGGATGCTTTCCAAATGGATTGAATGTTTCGAGGTTCGGCAGGTTGCAGTGAGGAAGATGGCTCAATACTTTAAAAAACCGCTCAGAATCTCAGTGCTATTCAACCGCCCTGGAGTCCCTTTGTTAGTTTGCTTCGCACCTGGACAGGACATGGCGCCACTCAGTCTTCAGTCACGGAATCTACTTGTTATGGTCGAGCTGGAATAGGGACTTCTACCATGGCGCTATATCCCGTCCAATTGCGAGCTAGTTACACTGCTGTTCAGTCGCTAGTGGCCAAAAAGGTCTTCTTTAACATACCAATCTGGAGGTCGCGGATTCGAAACTCGGTGTAGTTTCATGAATGCCACCGCTGATTATTCACAACAAATAAGAAATGGCTGTACAGTGCTTCTTGGCTATTCAACGTAGATTGGCTCCACTTACAGGACAAAATCTTCTTCGTAAAACCTTGTTTGCTGATTGCAAACAGCAGCATACATCTGCCAAAATGAAGCTCGTCAGTAAGCGACCCAATCGACCATTTCGTAGGAATCTATCGTTTGGTTAACTGAATGAGCCGCCTGAACACTCAATAGAAGATCGGTCGATGGTGAAGTAAACGCAAATCTGTTGACACCAGAAAGACCGTAACCAGTACAAAATGCTACCGGAATGTCAAAATAACATAATCTCACCCATTTAACTGTTACGAAAGACTTGAAAAACCTGTGGGTTTACTGATTTTCCCTTCGTTTAGAAGAGACTAAATCTTTCATGGTAAGGCAGTTCTTAACCGAAGATAACTCTTTTGCTACTGATTTTCTCACACGCTGCTGTTTACTACAAGTGATGAAGGGTCATTCAGGAAAGAGAAACGGGTGTGTCTTCCTCTGTCTTCATCGTCGTACTCGGGGGCGCACAGAATCCCTAAATGCGAGGTCAGCTTTACTTGCGAATTTTCGACAAATTTTCAGGAAAATTGTAGGTGGCTTCAAGAACGGCTCATTCGGAGTTACTAATGAATTGCTATTCTTATTGACGATTCTTGGGAAAAAGAATGAATAATTAAGTTGGAATATGATTGGTTCATCACCTACGAGGGTTAACTTGTAATCTGCACTTTGGGAGGTTGAGAATGAAGTCCCTGATTGATTAGTATGCATACCATGGGGTATGTTCCCATTTCGGGGAAGTACAGTAATCTTCATCGATCCAGTTTTTTCAGTTCCGCTATCGACTTCTTCAATGTACCATTTGATGGAGTTTTCCTCGGAGCAAATAGTCAAACTGAAATTCTCAGGATGCAGTTGCCGTTTTCCTGTATCAAAAAAGAACAAAAAATGCAACAAGATGGTTATTTTACACCACAAGGACTGCAGTAGGGCGAGTGGGGTAAACACGTCCAACTTTGGAAAACCAAGTTAGGTGAATTGTAACTGGCTGTATGCACCTTTGCCGTAATTATAACATCCTTCATGCTCTCGAACTTTGTTTTCGACCTCAAAGTCTGGGTGCATCCAATTTTGGTAGCCTAAGTTGGTCCAGGGTGAGTGGTGGTGTGGTATCGTGACGAAGTCTTCCGCTGGAAGTACACATATTAGAGTTTTCTTATGTGCTTCTTTGAAATTGTAAATATTGACATTCTTTAAAAATTTTTTCTGGGATTGCGCCTGTTAGGGATATTTCCAGTTGTTCCGTTTAAAAAGTTCTCGGGTTGTCAGTGAAATGTAGGTCAAACAAGGGAACACCTCTGATTTCTCGGTGAGAGCTACTCATGAGTAATTAAGACCGCGGCACAAAAATATGAACGTTTGTGAGCAGTGGTCAAATCCACCGGATTGGTTACACTTGCAACTGCCGGCCAGGTAGGCAGTTAAGGTCCACTGTGTCTTCTGTTGTTGTTGTTGTTGTTGCTGCTGTTGTATTGCTGCCACACAATCCCACATTCTCCCGCAGTAAAGCGTGATGTCAGAGCGCCAAAATTGTTCTTCGATCATGCTGATTGCTTCCTTGTTACCCTGATTTTTATAAAGCGATATCATATAGTTTGACGAAGCTGATAGAATAGTACACGAGGTACTTGAAGGCCTGGGCATGCTCATATGGCTACATTACAAGTGCAGAGTGGCAGCATTGTCCGTAGGTTATTCTCTACTTTCTACTTGATGAAGTATTTTATCATCAGCTTTAAGTTTGTATGACAGACTCATGGGAACCTTCTGCGTGGTTGTCAATTTGGCTTCAACCGTATGTCAAGTTCAGATGAGCTGAGAGCCACGAGACAAATCCAACCCAACTAATGTGAGCGCGTGATTGTGAAAACTACAATAGAAAGTTTATTTCGTCTTCCATAATGATGATCAGGCTTAAAACAAAAGGAAAAAAACTGGACAGGCTTGACATTCCACCACTACCAACACATTTGAACATTTTAGTGATTACTGCATTTGACGAGTTACAATCACCTAAATTAAGCAGAGCGAACAAAAAAGCAACTGGAATTGCGATTCCATTTAGTGGCACGCTCTACAGATCAACATCGACTTACCTTGTGCATAAATGGGAAGAAAACTCAGTCGTCACTCTTAAATTGTACGCGATAATCAGACCTGTAGATTAGGGCTATTACCATTGAGAATTTGCATTTAATCTGATCCAACTAAACGCAAACGCGTTATTCGAAATAGGATGGCTTTGTGCAAATACAATTATGGGTCCATATATGTTTATGCTAAACCGAGCTCCATTTGTGTAGTAAATGGTGGGTGGATGCAGAAAATCCGTGGAAGTGGAAAAAATGGCCGTATGATTTGCTTCTTCCTGGGTTTGATGGATTGTAATGATATTTTATAAGGTGTTCGATGTAGATTGCCAATGGCGTTTTAGGTTCTATTTAACAAAAGACCAGAACCTCATTGTTGTCTCCATTTTCACTGAGATAGATTACTGAAGCTTTTTGGGGCCGTCTTCCCCCGCATCATAAGTGCTGGGGAGCCACTAAATGAAAAAGCTTTAGGAAGGAAGATCATGAATGCAGCCACTTCAGTCTAGCTTAACTGGACTAAAACAATTAAGAACGGACCTCAAAATTTAAATACACTTGCATTTCCTTTTGATAGAAAGAGTCTGGACGGTGATCGTGCACCCAAACTATGTGGCTTGCACGTGGTAATATCTGAACTAGATATCCGAGCGTGACAAGCAAAGCTCGATTTCTGTGACTGTCACGAGGCCAGGTCATTAGGAGTTTGTAGTAAGATGTACAAAAGTCAAATGAGTTCGGTGGTTCATATAACATTATGTGGAAAAAGAAGGTAAACAGGTCCCCAGGATGGCTAGCTTGACTTAGAAAAATACTTATGTCATTGTCATGGGTGGCCAAAAGTTCAAAGGTTGTGCTGGCTTCTATTGAACACGGAGATCAGGGTTAAGTGGCCGGATTGCAGTGAACCAGCTTTCGACAACAGCCTGATTTTAAACAACCTGACGGTGCTCGGTAGGTTTTTCGGAAAGCAATTTCTTTATATAGGGTGACCAATCTTGGCCAGATACACACCCCACTAGAAGCGGGTTATGCTCCAGAATTATCTTTGAGAAACTCCTCATACTATAATCAACAAACGATCTTAGGAAAGAATACACATAGATGCTGGCTGGTTTTGTTCCGGCTGGAGCCTGGGGATAGGGTAGTGGAAAAAAGACTCGAGCTTTAATTGACGATATTATGTGTGAGAATGATAATGTTGTTTGTCATTCCTGTAACCGGGTTACAGTTAAATCTGCTTTAATTGAAAGATTCAGGTGGATCTCCTTCCTCTTTGTAGATGCGATTTTCGCTGACTGCCTGATTTTACCATTAACCGTTTTGAAAGCTACTCATAACAATCGTTTTCACCAACACTCCTAAAAATAAAATTGTTGTTGCCCGTTCATATGAGATTTCTGTGCACCTTGAGCTGAGGACTTTTGTCGTTTTTATCACGTTTATTGCCATCGAAGGAATGCAGTCGGCCATTGTCTTCATGCTCCAGGGTAAAATGAATATAAGGATGTTGTAATTTGGAGGATTCCGAAACAGCGGTTAACTCGATATCATCTACAGTAATCGTTTACAGAGCGATAGTGGTGTGGGTTATTGAGCTAGGGAAACTAATGCTCTTGTTTCGTGATTACTCATGAAGAAGCCTGAATGAATGGAACCAAAAAGGAATGCCATTGTGACGCCACCTTTGCTCTGCTTATTGCTCTCTCGAAAGTGAACTCAGCGTGGTACGTTCAGAAGACCAACAATTCTTTCTGGTCTGAGACATGATCACAGTTGTCTCTTTGTCTTTCGTGAGATCCGCGCCGCTGCTGATCCCTTCCAAGGATGAAAGAGCTGACCAGTGCTTCTAAGCTTTTCAGGACGGATTGGCCCCCCTGACAGCATGAAATTTTTACTGCATTTTACCAAACCTTCTCACATAACGATGAATATTGTAACCCTGTCATATACTAGCTATCTAACCCTAGTTGTTTGTTCTTTTCCAGGGAAGTGGACATATCTTGTAGACTACATACTAATATTTCTCTTGTGATTTTCACATTCTATTGATTAGCTTTCTCATCCTGTACAATGTACGAAAGGCTACTGAGGCTCCTGTCATTTCGTATTTTGTAACAGGATTTTCAGCGCCTATCACATATTTTCGGCTCAGCTTAACACATTTTAAAACATTTAAGCCAGGTTTTTCAACCCCAGATACCGTCAATCAAGCTCATTTGTAACTTACTTGAAGTAATCTAGACACCCTCAGGTAACCGAGGAAGGGCAAATGTTATCTTGCCCGCCGACTAGACAAAGCTGTTTGTATAGTATTACAAAACACCGAGGCTATGTTTACAAGGTTAGTATTATTCTCAATTATCACCATTTTCTAGGTTCTGTCAAACAAAAAAGGCAGAAAAAGCTCAGAAAAAACAACCACTAGCCATACTCAAGGACATGTAAGAAGTAAAACACTTCGGAGTCGACCTACCTAACCACATGACCCTTACGGTTCACATGTTCATTGTCTGCAGGGCTAACTCAAGTTTCACGAACATGGTGCCGCACCACGCACAATTCTCGCTATATACTGCCCCACCCCCTCAACATCAAAACTTCGCTCAGTGGCTCCATAGGATTCTTGTATCTATGGCTTAAGAGGCTGCCAAATGAGCTCCATGAGGCACATTTGTCTTCGAAGAAAGTATCAACCCAAAGATTACCAAATAAGCCTGTCTTCTTCAGATGTTTCGGACGTTTATCCATGGGTCTTTGCGTAAAACCGTCGACTCCATTTGTGACGACTAAATAATATTCATGGAGTATTTCTAGTATCAATTTGTTTTTGCCCTAATCCGCGAATGTCAGAATTTTATCCAACAGAAGTTAACCTTGAAAAACTGACAGGATAGACATGGGGCCTTCTTTTGTCCTGCGCTAGCCGATATTTTTACGGTAGGGCACAATTATTTATGCTTAACGCGCTTCACAATAGGGGTTATCTTGACAGGTTTTTGAGAGTCAGTCTGAAACCATCTGCATCAGAAGCACTAAACTACCTGGCATAGCTGCAATTACCTCATAAAAAAGATTGTGTCAGCCAGAAATTTAAACGGACGTCTGCTCAAACTTTCGAAAGCACACCTGCGGCTGACATCCTCCATATAACAGTCGAAAGCTGTCCGATGTTCAAACGAAAACTAAAAGACTAGCTGCCTTGCTAGGCCATCGGTGTGTGCTTGCCCGTTCAATTGCTCCTATGCGGTTTGCTATATCTGCTGGATGACGAGACTGTTTTGCTAAACACTGGACGTATACCTTGCTGGTTCTCTAAATGTCTGTTTGATTAATAGCTCTTGGTGACGAGAATAAGATGCATTACAGTCGATTGGTTGTAGGTAAAACACTGTAAGGGAAAGTTCTAAAACAGCTGCACAGCGGACACCCAAGAATCAGCCGAACAAATTCTGTTGCTCCTAGTTACACAAACTTGTCGTTCATAAACCAAGAGGTAGGAAAACTTGCTAGTAAACGCTGCCAGCGAGCCACGATATCAAAGTTTCCTGCTGTCCTGTGCTCATCAACTTCTACTCAAAATGGCGACTGATTTGTTCGTGATTTTAGTTGTTCCGCGATTCGGTACTATAGATCAAATGGTGAGGGGCGATTGTCTCGAGTTCACTTTATCTCAATTGCTTGAGTTGTGTAACTACTCTGCTGTCAAAGATTTTTGGAATCCATCATACCAACACCTTCACTAGCCTTGCAACTGCTAGGGAGAAGATCAACACAATTGGCCATGACACTAGTATTACCACGCCGAACGAACACACAAGGGAACAGAAAAATGGTGGGTGTATCAGAGCGCGCAGCAGGTTAACTCCTACAGCATCGTAAGAAACCAACAGTTCACTGGTGTGACAACTCGTAGACACAAGACACCAAGTAGCCCCTGGGACGGCCTTTACTGGTATCAACGAGGTTGTTCTAAATTCAACAGTGACAACTGGAAGAGAATTTTTGGCGCCGCTGAAGTCTTAGGTATCGGTATTTACAGGTTTGGGTATTGCTCTCAGGGGGACATCGGGTGCCGATGCTTTTACTTCTCTGGTCTGACTAGTCCGGTACTATTCCCTTTACGCAGACAAGGTCAGTCAGTAAACTCTGACCCTGGTTCCCAGATTGATCTCAGGCACTCTAACGTCACACCTCGCTTCTACTTAAACTTCCCTGATAATTTTAACATCTGACTATTTGAACGTGCACCTGGGGATTGGCTGTAGACGTTCAAGTGCATAATCCTAATCCACCTCTTGGCATAGTCCGAACAAGCAAACTAACGTCTAGTTTATTTGCTGTGTTCCAGTCAGAATACGATTCCAAGAATATCTACTTGTCCGCCGGGACTGCATGCAGTACTGCTGCAGCTACAAGGTAATAGGTGTAAAAATAACGAGTTTCGTCGCTGGAACCCTGTAATTCTCGTAAATACCTTTAACCTACTTTGTACTATTCATCCCATTTTCATCGGATGCCTACAATTTCCTCCTTTAGCTCATCCATGTTGTATATGGATTTGTTCCGGTCTCACATTTAAAATGGGTCGATTTCCAAAGCTCTGTGCACGTAGGTTGCCCGTCAAATTACCGGAAAAGGAATGATAATTAGACGTAACGCGTAGAAGCAACATTACGCGAAAATATCGTTACTAGTTGTAGTGAAGCACACAGGTGACCGACAGAGTAAATGCTGTAGAAATCGGCTATGGTTCCCTCGGTTACTTCAACATAGAATCGTAATCTCTAAACTGTCTAAATTCCTCCATCACGACACCGACCACTCTGATTATTGGGCTCTTCTACCACACGACATCAGTGCTAAACCCAGACTCTGGAATAAACCAGATCTAAAGTTAGGCTTAACCTTTGCACTCTGCTGGGACTCAGTAAACTGGTACCATCCACAGTGGGACAGACCACATTTACGTCACGAATCACCAACAGAGAAACAGTGTCCTCACAGAAACATACCCAACCATAACACATTCAGTGCGGACCCGATATAAACAGTTGTGATCACTAGAACATAGTGACAGAACGTAACGGAGTGTGTCACATTCCACGCCACCCCATCAAGTACTTTAGTAACATATCTGTCAACATTTGCCCCTAACGGTATGTGTCTTGGTGTAAAGAATAACGCTCATAAAAGGGAGATTGAACCATGACTTTAGAATTCTTCCTGAAGCAACAAAATCAGTCTGAGCCCATAGGGATGTCATGTCAAGATGACGTAACACGGAAGCTGCGGTTGAAGTGTGACATCAATTGTATTCTTGTATGGGTACCGAGTGACCCGCAAGCCTCAGCTTGAGCCAATGAACGTGTCATGGCCGCATCCTGATGAAGTGAAGTCTCCTAAAGGCTGACCAAAGATGGAGTCAATCTTTGCTTCCTTTGTCCTTTGTGATTCCTTTGCGGCTGCTCCTAACGTAGGTCAGTCATGGTGATCGAAATTTTGGGTTATAAAAACACTGCGACTGTCGTTGTCTTCACACCACAATAGGTGTCACACAGAGCGTACAATCTATTCGACCTCAATCGTACACAGATATTCTAAAAACCAGCGGGTAATTTCAAATATGTACTTTTTGATTATACTTAAGGCAAAGCTTTACAGATTTAGCACCATAAATGACCTTGAAATGATGTACAATTAAGCGTATAAAGAACTGCCATCGTAATTAGCTGCAAAGATGAATATACCGTCAACCGAAAACGGATGTAATCATTACATAATGACTGCGGCAAATCGTATTGGCCATATTAGAAACGAAGATTTCATGATTGCGGAGCTTGAACAATTGGAATCATATTTGTCTTCCTGTGTTGATCTGCAAAATTTATCCGTACAAACAACGCAAACCATTTCACGTTTGTTGATCAACCTCATTCGTCAAGACAAACTACAATCATCGTGTATGCGAGTGGTCTACCTGCTGCTACAAAGCGCCTGTCATCCGATTTTGAAAAATATTTTGCTAGGAGAACTCGAATCTGAAATACACAATCGATTTCCCGTCTTTCCTCCATCCCTGCAGCAAATTGTCTGGTTTTGCTATCAGGCGCATCTCTTATCGACCAGCAATTCTGGGCCGATTTTGAAATTTCTGCTCTTTCAAACACGAAACCAAGAATGGGACAAACATGCGTTGGGCATCACGGCCAGGCGTGTGAAGGCTGTTTTTACAAACTACCCGGAAGCCACTTTGAGCTATCAGGATCTATGGATTTCGTTGATGTTTTTGTTGGAGCAAGTCATGCAAAATAATTCATCCGAAATGTTCAGATTTTGCATGGATTGCATCAATTCTATTTTGGGGTACGTGGATTCACAAACGCTTAGCCGTTTGGTAAAACAAATTCCAGACCGGTTAACAAATGTCCTGTTCAGTCTTTTGGAAACCACCCATCACAATATGCTTGCTGAAATCCCTTCAAAAGTTCAGGCAGTAATGTCTCATCATGACATTAGCTCCTTGAATGAAAACTCGGTGGACCAAAAAATTCATTTGGTTGATATGATTAGGACCCCAAAAGGCAGGGAGATAGAACTGATACCGCGCCAGATACGCCTGCAGCTGTCTCATAAACTGGAAAGTTGTTCCCGAGAAAAAGCTGCGGAATGCCTGAAGGAACATTATTGGAATTACATGGATAAAATGCCATCCCAATTTCACTCTGCTTCAAATGAGAATTTGTCATCGGTTTTGTCCTGGTTCGTGCAACTTGTAAAGGATGATAACTGCCGTGTTGTTTACAAAGTATTACAGGCACTCGAGGTGAGCACCTTCCGGTCACTGGTTTAATGCTAGCATGTTTACAGTCTGCTCACTGTCACGCGCCATACTGTTGTTGAAATTCATATGAGTCAGTTGTAAAAGGCATTTGCAACGAAATGTCCACACTGTTAAGGTATTTCTCTCTGATCATCTCTGAGCGCGCTACTAGATATACTTCGTTATAGAAAGCTGTCGTGTTTAGCTTACTGCCCAGTGAATAGTTTCGTCGGAATGCTAGCATTTAGAGACACATTTTATATAGTGCACGATGACTTTGTCCCCTTATAGTATGTTGCATACAAAAATCCTGTAAGTAAATGCACGCTATTGGATTCGACTGATCTCATATGGCTTTTTGGACTGGTCTACATCAACAAAGGAGACAGAGGAATTGGTTTATCTTCTGTTTGGATTTTCTAATCAGTGAATATCGTCAAATGTCGAGAGTTTGGCTCAGTTTGCCTGACATGCAAGATGCACTTGTGTGACCAGTACGTTGTCGATGCAAGCACGGAGGTGCTGCCTCCTTTGATGACCTGGAGGCAGGGAATCAGATCCCTCTTGCGGTGGATAATTCAGGTGCGTCTAAAGTAACAACGACTTTACGCGTCAGATTACCAGCATTTGCATCCTAGCATGAAAACGGATATTCACTGCCGACGAGCTTCACAACAACAAACATGGCGTCACTTGATTATCCTTTTTGGACTAATTACACATAACGAATGAACACTTTTGATTTAGGAGGATTTTTACTGCGGCTAATTATATATCTACAAGAAAAATTATATAGCTACTGAGTTCTACCGTCAAACAGAAAATGTTTTAATCTACTCGGGAATATTTCCGCCTAATGCGCGTTAAAAACATGTCAAATTTGGTCACATGACTCTGAAAAACAGCTCCTAAGTTCACAATCAATTGGAAAAAGTTTGGAACCGATTGAGAAGTCATCGTTTCAGAAGAGCTTGGTAAACAATCGGTAGTTTTTATTTGGGCAAAGTTTCGCTTTTGACACAAAAGCTTCATCAGGCCAAGTGAACAGGTCACCAAGTTGGCCAGGTTATAAGGCAGACGGGCACGAATTAAAAAGTCCTCTTCAGATTATCACAATAGGTCACTGATGAGTGTCAATTTATGGCCGTCGGCTAGTGTGGTTGCCAAAATCTTGAACTGATAGGTTGGAGGAGTTTCAACTGGTATATCTTCCTTGGTCTTCGTGGGCTTGTGAGTGATGCGACAATTTAGTTGGGGGGTGTGATGAGGTCAAGTGGAATTGAGATGATGACTACTCCTCCTGATGACCGCACACCAACACGTGTCAGCTCGACTGATGCAAAACCGTTCTCCACACGCTTGCCAGTTCCACACCTACTGTTAACACTAGGATGCTTGGCGATTTCTACCGCCTCGGCCATCAGTCTCTGTGTGTGGACCGTAGTCCTCGCCTCAAAACCTCAACATTTTCTAAATCTATTTTGTGCCCCGTGTCCAGTGCATGTTCTGCAATTGCCGAGTCTTTTAATAACGCTCGATATTCATCTGCGTTTCTCGGCGGCCTGTTTATTTTCCTCTTATGTTCTCCGATTCTGGTGTGAAGTTCCCTGGCCGTCTGTCCTATATAGACCTTAATGCAGTCGTTACACTTGATTTTGTAGACACAGTCCCTAGTTCTGTTTGCCGGGAGGCGATCCTTCAACTGCACCAGTGCAGAGCGCAGAGTGTTTCCCTCTGGAAACCTACTCTTATGTTGGCCGTGTTTAGAATCCTTCGAATGATCTCCGATGTCCCTGGTTTATATGGAATAACAGCTGTCCCAAGCCATTCTCGTTTGGGTTTCGCCACCGGTACCAGCACCCTTCGCAATTGACGCCTAATCAAGCTGGCTGGATATCCACTACCCCGAAGTTTGTTGATTACTTCAATTTGGGCCGCTGTCCGATTGGCTACTTCTGTGCGCAGGACCCTTACACACTTAAACGTTGATAAGGCAAAACTAGCGAATACCGACTTTGGATGGGCAGGCGAGTAGTTCAAAACTGTCCCAGTGTCAGTTGGCTTCTCGTATACTGTAATCTTTAGTTTCCCCCGACATTGTGTGTCATGCAGTCTAAAAACGCCAGTGTACCCGAGGTTGACTCTATCTCCATACTAAATTTGATGTGTGGACTCAGTTCATTCAGATAGTTGTAAAACTCATTAACCTTGTCTCATTTCATCACGACAAAAGTATCATCTACATAACGCCAGAATACCTTGGATGGGTATGGGAATCTGCCTAGAGCTTTCTGTTCAAATTCTTCCATAAATAGATTTGCCAAAACCGGGGATATTGGAGATCTCACTGCTAGATCTTGTTCTTGAGTGTAGACCAGTGAGTCAAAAACGAAGTGAGTGAGATTCAGGCATGCTTTCATGCCTTCCATGCCTTTTTCAGTTACCTTAAGCTGCGTCCGTTCTGAAAGGGAGGTGTCTGCTAGTAGCAGTCGCCTAGCTATTTCTAAAGAGTCCCCTTTTGGCACATTTGTATATAACTAACTGACATCGAAACTTACAAGGATGTCATCTGGTTCAACGCTGACTCCCCACTACTTTGTTGGCAGTCATACGAATTCCTAATGTAAGTACTAGATTTCCCGGTGAGGGGTTTTAAAATACCGGCCAAGAATCTGGCCAGCTCGTGCGGTGGGGAACCTATTCCGTCTACTATCGGTCTCACCGGAACGTCTGGTTTATAGATTTTTGGAAGGCCGTAAAGCCGTGGTTGGATTGCACTTCTGGGGTACAATCGATACCAGTTACCTTGTCCTAAGTGGTTTATCACGCACGGCAAACATTTGCCAACTTCAGCTTTACTCCTATTCATTATAGAAGTAATAGTCGCGTTATCGATCTGCCGGTAAGGACCCTCAGCTAGCTGTTGCTTGACCTTCTGTAGGTAGTCACTCTTGTTCATGACAACAGTGGTCTTACCCTTATCCGCCTTTGTAATCACTATGTTGTCCACTTTTTTAGGCCGTTTAAAGCTCTTCGCTCTGCTGGTGTAATATTTGGAGCTCCTGGCTGCTGGGACTTAAGGACTGTGACCAGTTGTACCCCTAGCTTCTCCGCCTCCATTGGCGGAAGTTTTTGAAACACAGATTCAACGCTAGGGATTATTTCTTCCGCCCTTATCACCCTTTTGCTCACTGCGAAATTCAAACCTTTCTGTAATAGACAGCGCTCTTGCTCACTTAGCGTTCTGATTGTTAAATTTACCAGGCTACAGTAGCTAGTACGGGTCTCATGCTTGGTCATGGGTCCACTAGAATTCTAAGTTTTAGAAAGTAACTTTTCAAACTTACGGATTTCTCTCTCTTTGCAGTGTTGTCCTTGGGTGGCTTTAACTTCTGTTGCTTTGGTTTTGAGTAACTGGAATTCTGCGGGCAATTGCAGAACATGCACTGGATACGGGGCACAAAATAGATTTAGAAAATGTTGAGGTTTTGAGGAGAGGACTACGGTCCACATCACAGAGACTGATGGCTGAGTCGGTAGAAATCACCAAGTAGCACAATGTTCACAGAATAGAAGGCGTGGAACTGGCAAGCGTGTGGAGAACGGTTTTGGATCACAAGCATCTTTTATTGAATATGCGGTGGTTCTCCCAGTTTGCCTCTAGCCTTGCCAATCGAACGTAGTCACTTGACAATTTGCGAACACATGGTCCGTAGTTGTTTTCAATCAATTGGAAAAAGCTCCTACGTTTGTTTGTATAACTGTAAATTCATCAAAAAGACCACAGCTTTTGATGCCGGTATCATTGGTGCTCGCGGTTATTTAGATGTTAGTGAGGGAAGCAAAGGTGCATCTGAACAGTGTACATATCAAGCTACCTGAAAAGAGCTCTTTGTTACGAAAACCTGTGAAACAGACCTTAATATCTCGGTGATTGGGTGCACTTCTGAACACCATTCAGATTTTTCCCATGCGAATATGATCCATTAGACAATCAGGATGTCGCGGATACAAAACCAATACTTGATGTCAGCATTTTTGTCTTGACTCATTCCTCCTGGGTTTTTGAACCATTACCCTATTGGATGCTTCGGATTTCAAACTGCTTTAATTTAAGCTATCTAACTTAAGCTGATTTTGGTTTACTTATACCCTTATAGGCAGTCTTCAAGTGCCTTTCTCGTGATACCATCGAAAAGCATGTCAAACCTATTGTTGACCTTTTGCTAACCCCAACACTGATGAGATCAAAATTGGTGCAACGTTCTCTGCAAAAGCTAATTACAGTGCTCCTTCATCCAGTGTCAGCAGAGCTCATCTTCAATGAGATTTTCCGACAGGCCACTGGGACGTATTATTTTCAGAGACAAGTACAATGCCTGCGTGCAATGTCAATCATACTTACACATTATCCTCAATTGTTGATGGATAAACGTCTCATTATCTCACACCTTATCGTGTGGCTGAAAAACAAGGATGTACAGGTTAGTTTCTCTAGCTACCCAAATTGTTTTGTCATTATGTACTTTTTCGTGGATATGAAGAATTCTGCCCCAAGAAAGTGCATGATCTATTTCATGAAAAAGCTTATTTGGTATCTAGGATGGGGAGAGCCAAAACTTGTTTTATACTCCTGGAGTTGAGACCAAACGCTGTTCAAGTATGACATAAGTTTGGCAGATTATCTTGTTGTACCTAACGGGCACGTCCACCGACGGTGCCTTTTATTAGTACACGTACGCTGATGATTTATTGAGTAGCTGCGGCCAACCACATTCAGTCGGAAAGGCAGGAATGAAGTTGGCAGCATGCCCATCTTCGATATTGAGAAACCTCAAGGCGCTTTCTGTTCCATCGGCTTGCATTAACCACTATTGTAAATTTCAAGAGGAAGCATTGTGCATGTCCTCTCCCCAGAATTATCACTTAGGAACATTCGGGCGTCCAACTACAACCACTCGAGTTTTTCTCAACATTTCAGCATTAGAATTATCAAGCTTTTCAGCCAACAAAAGAAATGCTGTTAGTTTTCTTAATCTTATTGTTTGTTTATTTGAAGAATTTCCTGTCACAGGATTTATTTTTCCTAGTTCCCGGTGTTTCTGCTTAGGAAAGACCGCCGCCTCACTGAGGGGTCGGTAGATCATTTCTCTAAGTGTAATATGATATTATTTAATATCGTTACCAACAGAAAGCGTGCCCGGTGTACAAGAGCAGTCTGGTGTCCAACTTGTTTTAAAGTATCATATAAACTGAGCGTCGGAGGTTGAAGAAGGGTTTCAAAGTTTCCACGACTTTGGCAGCCGAGGTATCTCCGGAACTGAGCAGCGAATAAGCCCTGAGGTTGAAGAATGGTTTCAAAGTTTCTACGACTTTGGCAGCCGAGATATCTCCGGAACTGAGCAGCGAATAAGCCCCTGACAATGAGCTCGCGGTGCTACTGTTAGTAAGATAAGAAGGGTAGAAGAACGAATATGTGAAAGATGAAGAAGGGAGGTGTCAACAGTAGCCCTCTTTGCTTACTCTTCCTACATCAATTGAGGTGCGCTGGCTGATGGCACTATACGATGGCCTATGAAGCATCAGATTATCTGTAAATGTGTAATTCACTGATGTATGTTCTCTTTGAAATGATGATTCAAGACCCAAACACTGGGCTTTAAATGACTTCCCAGTCGGTTTCCTCTTCCATCTGGTTGCGCATCTCTGGTGATCCACGGGCCGGTGCCGTTGGTTCCGCTGGGTTTGGCACTGTTCTAATCCATCGAGCTGAAGGGGATCCGACTGAACGGTTAGCCTTTGTGTGGTCCATCGGGCATCATCTCTGAGAGAACCCCGTAAAGCCGCCATTGATCGCTGCTTGTTCAGTTCTCAAACGGACATTCAAAGGCAGCTTTTATGACACTATGAGTGATTGTTGCGGCTGGCGTGGAGTGGTTACCAGAGATATGACTGCGCAATTAATTAGACTTAGCTCTGTTGAGACTCAACTGGGCGTTTGTCTAGGAACGAAACTGAGACGCAGGAATAACTGGAACGCCCGATGCAGTTTTGGGCCAATCATGAACTGTTTATGTGTAATGCTAACTTCCGAAACAAACAAACCCGCTTGGCCACGTGGTGCTCCTCGCATGTGAGCCAATCCGCAGAACTGATAGGCTGTATCACAATTAGCTATAGGTTGTGCTGACCATTTACTGACTGTCACTCGCCCTGGAAAACCTATTTGAATAGGGATCACGCAATTTTGTTACCGCTTTTCGTTAGGCTTTTCAGGGAGGCGCCATATACTTGCAGCTCGTCTAGCCACTGAGATGTTCTCGAACCCTGATGCGGAACAGGCCTACCAAAACCAACTGTTAAAGTATCCTCTGGACATTACATATTCTGAAGTTGACTTGCTGGAGGGTATTGTCCACAGCCATTCAAGATCCTGGGCGTTCGCCTCGTGGAACGGTGCAACCTGGATCTAAGCAGTGTATCATGAGTACCACCAAAACTTCGCAAACTTCGGATAAATATTGGTTGGGACGAACCGTTACACCTAGGGAGAATAAAGGCATCTGTGCGGATCAAGAAGTTTGGTGGGTCGAGGTAGCTGACGAGATGAAGGAGGCAAGAGGTTTACGGGGAGAAGTGAAAAAATTTCCAGATAGTACGTTCAAAGGAGCCTTCTGTGAGCTAAACAACCACTGATTACAACGGCACGCTTTTCTCCAAAATAGAATGCCAAAATTGTTGCGTTGAATATATCCACCTGCAGGTGCACAGTCGGGTATCTGAATGTACCGCGATCCTGGTCGTTACATTTTGAATCCTCGAAGTTTGCAGAAATAAACGAATGCCTTTTACCATTAAGCATGAACCAGCTGCTGCTTTTGACGATCTCCAATCCGTTTTGTTCACAGATAAGGGTGAAATCCTGGGTCGGTTCTTGTCTAATTTAGTTGCCTCTATCTAGGCAAAAGAGATCAGTCGACAAACAGGAGCCAGCTGATAATAGCATTTGTTTTCAAAAGGCGTGCTCAAGTGAGTATGGTAATCGGAAAAAAATTAGTTTGATCCCCACTTTAACTGGAATCTTTATATTGATCATTCTAATAGTTTTACGAAGGCCACTGAGAACAACAAGCAGGCGTCCGATGGAGAGGGGATGTTTGGATTACGCCTTTACACGCCGTCAAGTGTTAGAGCAGAGGCGTGCGTATACGCGCCTTCTAATTTTGATGTTCCTTAGCTTTGAAAGTGCGCTGAAATTTGTCGCCTATTTCGGTACTTCCAACGCATTTGCGCAACTGGTCATGCGCCAGAGGTCCGTGAATAATCTACGCTGCTGGTATTCGCTTATATTTGATTGCTGGAGAGGCCCTGCACTGGCTTTTCTAGAAATGCCAGTGTCCGATACGTGAATACGCTTTTCCCACTTTCGTCTGGTTGTGTCACTAATGGAGTAATCAATCTACCTCTGGAGCGACTTCAAAACCCCGGTGTTCAGAACCTTGCCGACCTGGAATATGTAAAAAGAAATTGTTCTTACTTTTTAGAGAAAAAAGTAGTTGACTCAAGCCCTATAGTGCTAGTATAGGATTAATTCGTCCTTCAATATGCTCTTTGAACCCATCATTTTTGAATTATCGTGTGGGAATTACGGTCCCTGAACCAGTTTCTAAGACTACAAGGAATAGCAGTGAAAGTTCTGTAACGCTGCAAGCAACTCAGAAGTTACATTAGCTCTGACGGTAGCGAGACGGGCAGGAGCAACGCACGATATTCAAAGACTAGATTTGCGTTTGTCAATTTTCACTACCTGTGGCACCAAAAGAGCATGTTACTGACTTTCAAAGTTGGCGTTTATCAGACTACATTGCGGGCAGAATTACTGTATGGCTGCGAGGCTTCGCCAGACCGGGCTGAATATATGAAGCTTCTTTAAGTCTCTTCCAAAGATGTCTCAGAACTGTAGCTGGAATCGGCTGCGGCCAGCGAATTCGCAATGAGGTGATCAGGGGACGGGTTTTTGGTGAGGCAGAGAACGCTTCATTCAAAGAACCTATCCAGCACTGCAAACTAAGTGGACTGGGCTGCATGTTAAGCGTGCCAGATTTCCAGATGGTGATAACAGCTTTATCCGCACGTCTAATTCGGGCGGGAGAAGACCCAGATGGGAAACTACACGATATCAATCGATCTTAGAAGTCATCAATCTACTCATTCAGAATAAATTAACCATTGCATTTGCACTAAAGTGCAGAGCAAGTCACTATCACAGAACTGACAAGTATCTTCACAACAAAATGAAGAAGGGCGCATCATTTTGTCAAAAACTATCCCAATAAAAGTACCGGCCGACATGCGAACGGAAACCACCACAGCTTTCCGTGACCAGTTATTCTTAGCCCAGATGGATTTTACTTGTTCGTTTACCATCCTTCTCTACCAGAGAAAGTAACGATCCACTCAATATTTTCTGTGTGTGAAAGCAAATTTCCGTAACAAATGGACTTGATAGGAGTTTGGTTTCTTTCTCTTTTGGTTGATAAACTGACTTATCCGTTTCATAATCGTGTGATGCACTTGGCTTTGGTATTATTAAGTATCAGGTCTGGTGGCGGGAATACGACACGGAAGGTGTCAATTTATCTTCTTTAGTCTTTACACAATGCTGAAGAAACACTTGGGTTTATCCACCCATTTTCGATGCTGTCATACACACCCATACTTGGATATTGTTTAGTCGTTTATTAAGTTGAATGCTCGAAAGTTTTTAGGTAATCACAGACATCCTAAAGGAGCAAGTCAAATAAACTCAGCCAAGGGATGAAACTACAGTATAGAATAGAATTTGTAGTGCTGTAACGGATTTACAGTATCCATGTGAGCCGTAGAATGAATTATGGCTTACCAGAATTATGTAAACTCACTCATCGATAAATTTTAACTGATTGCTTAAGTGGTAAACTCGATAACTTCAGGTTGGATGACCAGGGTACAAGCTTGATCGAGGTTTACAAAATAAGCAGAACTAATCGGTCAGAATTCCTGATACTTGCAGACCATATCAGTGTTAGTTATCCGCTGAAACTTTTTGATTTAAGCGTCAGTGAGCAACGACGGTGACGGAGAACTCAGATAGGACAGGGAGACATTGAACTTTACACACCACCACCACCACAGATGACCGTAACATGGAAAATAACCAAACAACGAAAATACAAGAGAACATAAGACGTAGGACAGAGACTTGGAAGTGGTAAAACTAAACAAAGAAAAACACATACGGGATCCAGAAGAAATAGAAAAATTTTATACTTTTGAGACAGTGGCTGCTTGCTGTGCCAGCAGAAACCACTAAACTTCCCAGTGTGGTTTTAGGTGAGCTCAGTTGAAAATTGTTGTTTGCGGTTGTCAGCTAAATGTTGTTATTAGATATACTGACTTAAATCTGAAACAGAGGGCCTGACCCCAGGAAGATTGTTGTACCTTTCTTCAAGCCTAATGTTATACCCATGACTCACCGATGAAGGTCATCGTTGGGTTTGAACACTCAATCAATGTGGCGTTAATTCACCCTTCCTTTCTTCTGGTGGCAGGGCAGTTGGGCACCGAAGGGATGCTACAGCTGAAGGATTTTAGAGGCGAGGTGGCTCTGTGTTTAGAGAGCGGATTTACTGGCCGGAAGGTCCGTGGTTTGAACCCCACCTCTGCCTCTCGACTTCCCATGTCTAGGCTTGGACAACCTGGCAGTATCCCAGCCCTCGTGCTTCCTTCTGGTGGCATGGCAATTAGACACAGAAATGGTGCTATAGCAAAACGATTTTTTCAATTCACCCACAGAGGCCAACAAACAGTACAAGCGACAATTATGAAGTAAACCAGAAAGACCGGATCCAACAACCGACAAAATCCCATGTGTGTTTCTCATGGCCCGTCGGTTATCAAAATACTGAAATGTACCAGAGAATCTGCCAATGACATAGTCCCCCAGCCGGAGGAGTTCTTGTTCGTTGGAACTTCTTCTGCCGTGAAGTCTACCTAACCTTGTTAGTCAAGGGTTCAACTTTGCCTTTGGATAAATATCGACCGACTTTTGTAGACCTGATGGCACCTTGTTCAGGCAGGAGAGCCAAATGTGCTTTTTACAGTACTTTTCTCGAAAGCTTAAACAACTGGGTGAAATACACTCATTTTCAAATTAGGCTGGTACAGCGAATGGGGTGTTTTGTCAAGAACCACACGTCCATACCCCTAGTACAATAAAACTTATCCTGGCATTTTGCGAAAATGCTCAACGCGTACTTCATTGTACTTTACATATGTTCAGTGTGCCTGGTTGCAAAATTCATTACATCTCGTTGTACATATGATGGAACTGTGTGAAGTGGATTCATCCGTATTGTCATTGAGATGAAATTATGGTAGTTTTTGTTTTCCCATGTTAAGCATTTGAACTAATGTTCCATCAAATCACACTCTTTGTCCACCACAGCTTCAAGATACAGCAATCGATTTTGCTGCTGCGCTATCTCGATTTCTTGATGCTCAGCAAAAACACGAGTCTATCAAGAACGGAATCACAAGGTTTGATGGTGATGCACTATTCAACGTAATCAGCGAATCCTTACACAATCAAATGCCATGCTCAATTGTTGATCTTATTTTGAGAAAACTGGAAGAGCGATCGATGGACAATGCCGACAAATTGAGAAGCAGTTTGACGAATTATCCGAAAAGTGAGTTACCAAATTATTTCCTACTTGGCTTGCTCCTAAAAGCAAACTCCAGGACACAATATCCACTAATTGAACTTTGTATAGGCTTTTCCTCTGTTAAAGTATTAGAAAAACCTCAGGAGAATGAAACACACATGAAACAAATATTGGACTGCAGTCAGTATGCAGAACAAGCGAATACTGCAGTCGTTTTTATTTAAAATCAATCTGGTTGTAGGTTGTAGGCTGTGATTTGTTACTGAAATGTGAGTGGAGATTTGTTGGGAATTTAGATTCAACTTAGGCTAGGGAGCAGACAAGCACTACAGAGAGGTCTCATTCTATACGGAAATCGTCAGTAATGCGTTTTTTTATGAGTCGCTGGGGAGGGTTGCTATCCGGAATAACAACTGGTCAAACAGTAATCATTTGCAACTCGGAATCAGTGCTAAAACTTCATGAGCTCTGCACCAGTAGAAAACCAGTCTACTCAAAAAAGAACGGCTGTCCTAATTGCATGGGCAAACGACCTGAGAAGTCGTTTTTTTAAGAGACAGTTAGTAAAACAGGTTACTTGATATAATCTGAGCGATGAATCGATAGTGGCGCTAAACTGTATCTGTACACAATTTAATCAAATGTCGAACAGCAATCTGTGACGGAATTTTCTATTACCTAACTAACCAAAAGCTGGCGAGTTCAAATTGCTCCGACGGTTTGTAAGATATACGTTGCAGAGGAGTTCTAACATGCTTAAAAGAGACGTACTGTTCTATTTGATTTACGCACATATATGGCTTTATTTGAGTGAAGTTTCAGGTGAATTGCAGTCGACTAACTACTTCACAAAACGTCCAAATCTGGTGCTTTATTATGATGACTGAGTGATATATTCCTAGGTACGATTCGGCGATCAGTGTACAGTTAAACCAGATTTTCCACGCAAGTGTGCGTAAAAATTAAAGTCCTCTTCTAACCACCGGCAAATAAAAGCTCATTTGTTGATAGCTGATTTTATAGGTTAAGTGCCCTTGTTTGGCCAAAATTTGTGTCACTCTATGACCGGATTCCGTAGACTCAACCATCCAAAATCTCTAATTCGATTCCGGGTCGTTTATTTCACGAAACCTTTCATCTCTAATTAACACCACCACTACGGAACCCCTTGGATTATTCAGTCCTTTTGCTGACCTTGCCTGACTGTAAGATATGCATGCGGTGAGTGTAAAAGGCATTTCATTACAAACAGTCATTATCTGAATGTTCTAGCATGCACTGCAGCCTCGATTTCCAGAAATTTACAGACAAGAAGGAACCACTCGAAATAAGTTATCACAATAACATTCCACTTGAAAACGCTTTAGCATTCGGACTGACCATTCCACTACCAAACTACTTAAGCTCATGGCCTCCGGAAATTGGATGGTTTATTCATTTGTGTGTATAAAATGCGCGAATATGACGCTGTCAGAAAAGAGAACTGCGATCCAGAACAAGACACTAAAACTGTTCCCGAGTGAGAAGTTTAGTGTTTCACGGCTGTTAAAGCAAGACAACAGGTGAACATATCCGGACTAGTCCATCCAAATATGGTCTTTCAGTCTTATCAGAACACTCGAATCATGCGTAGAATGAACATAATTCTTTGGTTGGTCGGTAGAAAACCTTACGCCAAACGACCGCTTGGTATACCTATGGGCTCGTAATGGATATGGATCTTTCCGAAAAGAGGGTTGGTTCCCTCAGTCTGCTTCAATGCCGGTGAACGGCCAGGATATTTGACCCATTTATGTCAACCTGCTGGGCCTTGTTAAAGCGGAATGATTTTATGCGACTAAGAACCTTTTTTCACCAAACTCCTTTTTATAAAAAAAACAAAGTCCATAAGTGTGCGTCTGCCAGACTAACCACGGAGACAAATAACACTATTACGAGATCCGGCCCAGTTGTCACGTAATCTGAATAACTTAACAACTGATTGTAAAAGGATCCAAACATTGAAGCAACATAGCACTCACGGGTTTATTCGAAACTCCTCGACAGCCCGCTGCCAGTGTTTCGCTTTTTTCGCCTCAGCAGGTTGAGGCATTCCGCGAGTGTCCATCAAACTTATGTTCTATCTAAGTGCGAAATTCTACCCGTTCACGTATGACTATTCTGACTTAGCTTTACCAACTGTTTGTTCCCTATTTCGAAGCCGATGATTTTCTCCGAATGTACTCCAGGGACGTAAATATGGAAAATGGATCTCGGAAAAAATACCAGGTAAACAGTATTTTGTTTGAAGGCCTAAACACATTTACTTGTTTCGCCTCAAAGCTGAAGCAGATTTCTCTAACTTTCAGTTGCTATTTTGATGCCATGCAGCAAACTGACACATTGGTTGACTGTACTATGAGTGTCTGAGTTTCAGCTGCCTCAGTAGGTTGCATAATTCAATGAGAAAAATTTGCAAATGTCCCTGATACTTTCATCTTCATGATCATGAACCAGATGATACAAATACCCATTTAACGCGTTTCCTGAACAAAAAAGCAACAGTTGCTTACGAGGTCTAAAGAACCGAGAATTCTTGGGAGAGCTTATTGTAAAAGACAACAAGAGAAAGCAACAAGAGTAGGGAACCAGCAAAATGACCTTCAAGAGATAAAACCTCTATACATGTGCCTTGTGTTTACCACTAATCAAAGTTCATTGTAAGGAAGAGGGTGACAAAGAAAGTTCGTTCCTTCTGATTCGTCTTACCGGTAGTTGCAAACAAAGAAAAGCAGAAGATACAAGTGCCAGTCGGTCACAGAATTGAAAGAAACCATGTCAAGGCCAGGCAGGTTTGTTGGAAGGAACTGGCCATAAGCCAAATCACGCACAGAGGTTGTACACATTTTGCGAGCACAAAAGTGTGCCTCACTTTTTCAAAAACTAGTGAAATGCCGCTATGTGGCCGGCAACAGTCGGAATAAAAGAAAACCTGGTTTGAGCCGACAGATGGACAGTTGTATTAATCAAACCTGTTTGACTTTGACTTCCACATGGCAAACAACACTTTTGCCGCTGCTGTAAAAGGTGTCAAACGGCTGATTTCACAGATCTGATTTCCAGATCTGACTAAAAAAATTACGGTACGATTATGCGTTTAACGTTTGTTATTTTTGTGGCAGGTGCCGGTTCTAGGCACTATAATCTCAAGCACAATAATACGCAGTCTAAATTTGATTAGTAGTCACCTTCCAATACCTGCGAATAAACAGTCTGACTTAGGATATGCAATTTCGAGTTTGGTCAAGAGAACTCGGGGATTCATAAGCATGACTAGTGATTTGCTGCACAACTGCAGTCGACGCTGTTGACGTTTTTGCACCTTTAGTGATTGCATTTCGTTATAATTACTAAAGGGTGAAAGTCAACGCACGTACCTGGAAATACATGCAAATGAAAATCGTGTCAAATTGGTCTTGCCCACTGCAAACAGACAGCCGTCATTTGCAAACAGTGAGTTGAAATTTCGTGCAAATTCACTTAGTAAAGATCCCTTGCAAAAGATCTATAGCCCGCTGAAATAGAAGAAAACTTTTGAGCTAAGTACCTCTTAGCTGTGTGGCAGTTAAGGTGATTCCCCCCCTCCTGAGATCTGCAAAGCTACAGGTTTTTATTGAGCGTTCACATACTGAAATCTAGTAGTGGCAGGGATTCTATGACGTGCACTTGCTTAAATTCATGCAACCAATCATTTTGTTCACGATTAAACGAGATTCTTTTCTGTTTCGTACAATAATGCTTGGTTCTATAGTTCACTTTCGACACGGATTCCAGAGCACCGTTCTCACTGGATTTGGAAGTGATTTAAGTAAAGTATGGTGAGCTCTTCAGAACGAAAAAATACACAACAATTTTGAAAACCCTCTGACAGCCATCATCGGTTTGGCTGTTCCTGGGCCAATGGGTTGGGCCTAACGCCCGGGTTTTTGTCAGCCTTATGTTCTACTTAAATACCAAATCGTACATAATTGGCAAAGCACAATCGATTGAAAATTACCTTTGTGGTAAAAGGAGGCCTGTTATATTCGGGACCATTTACGTTTACGGCAGGATTATGTATAAGTTTCGGTCCGTTGAGGTATTGCACCTGAAGGGCTACAGTATCAATGGAAAGTGACCAAATTTTTATCCACACTTGGAGCTTCATTTTTTAGTTTAAGGGGATAAACAACTAGCGGACAGTCTCACTTTAGGTTGCAATCTCAACGCAGCTCAAGTCATCCGTATTTAATATATATTATCTGCGTAAAAACAAAGTGGGACAAAAACGCATGCATTCATGAATGAACAGTGGGCCCACGTAATACGCAGCAAAGATGTCTTCGCGAAGGAGATCATGATTTTCTGAAACAAGTTCGTGAATAATAGTTATTCTGATTGACCTTCAACCGCGAAACTTCACCAATCAAAGCTAAAGCATGCCATCAGCTCAAAGAAGGGCGCAGCATATGCATAAGAGTTTAAACCGAGTGGGTCAGGTAGCAGCTTAACATAGCTAATTCTGAAGCTGCTTCCAATATTTATTCTTTTGCTCGTCCAGGTAGGACATCGACCTTACTACTAATGGTTTGTTTGAATATGTCAGCGCTTATTATCCAAGGCGGTTGGTAAAGGCCGGGGTCTACACAAGCACTGATGTAATAGCACTTCTCGCCGAGTGTGATCATCCCGTTATCGTTTCAACACATCTCGATCCCGAGGGATTCGAAGACCATCAGAAGCAATGAAGAATCGCATTTCTCTCACAGATAGGCCTCTGAGATCCAAGTCTTCAACCCGCATATATATGTTATTACAAGTGATGAGTCAATGCTCTAACATTAGGTTAGCCTATGTACCGTCTTGTAATTGACCTCCGATCTCTTTCTCAGTTGCGAAATTGCCCCTTGATGTAGGCAATAACTGTTTTGGAGCTGCATCGGTAATTCGCTTCCATACCGTTGTAGTTAACCTGGTTTCTACGCATCAATGATTCTTTGTCTTCTTTTGTCTTCTTTGTCTTCTTCCATTAGTTCTACGTAGGAGCGGATATTATTAGCCTCATCAATATCGTCTAAATCCACGTAATATTTTTCAGGCATTATTCATTCTATCAGTTGCAAGGGATTACGCCACCAACATTCGGGGTATTCCAAAGTCTGTGAGGAACTTTACGTGCGTGACAAAATGACTTTAAAACAGTTTCTAAGCTTTGGGAACAGATCAAATTCTGCTTATTTAACAACTGATTCGTGATGCTTCTGCTAACGGCTAACGATAAAAGCATGACCACTGTCGGCACTAAGCCTCGAACTATGAAAAATGTGCACCAAACAGGATAACTTTACATGAAGAACATATCAACTTTTTCACTTTATTTTACCTATTGTTTGCGTTCAGCGAAGGAATAAACAGTATTTTTCGCTTAGTTTTGTTCTGTATAAGCTTTTAGACCCTACTGATATCACTAGTCAAAACAAAGGCTGTGTTTAGCATTCGGGTTTTGCTTCCTTTAGAGCTCAAAATTGTGCTCCACCAATACGGGTTCAACCAATCAAAGGCTGCCAAGAAGTGGCAACATGACGTACAAACAGAGATTTTCCGTATTTTCAGCTAGCAAAGCAGCTCATTGACTAAAAGCAGATAACAGAATAATTTAATAAAAACTGTGGGACTGGCGAGACCTGCCCGTCATACTTTTCATAACAGCGTCTAGATACGTGAGCTATATAAAACCAACCAACGCATTTTTAAAAAATATCCCTCCGAGGACAGTATTTGTGAAAGATGTATCAAATTGTGTTCTTTCACCTGCTTGAACAGGATATATAATCTCACCTCAGAATGAAGGGAATTATTGTGAGGCTGGTTAAATGAGACATTTCATTATTTCCCCCAGATTTTTTACCGTGTAAGACGTATACTTACCGCTCGCTCCGGGTAATGAAACTTTATTCGCTTGATACAGCATTTGAAACAAGGCAGAACGGGTGGAAACAGGCTTACCAGGCCTTGCGAACTGATTGCCGGCGTTCATCAAAACACTGCAGAGGTGTGCATCACGCACGGCACAAAACGTTTGCGTCACAATCGGAACTCGGGAACGGAAAACTCCCCGCGCCTCATCAGGCCGAGGGATTTTTTGGTTGCGATTATGCAAACAGAAAAAAACGAACGAATTTTAATAACAATTCGAAAAATGGAGCAATTGCTGCGCGACCTTCTCAGCTTTGTAGCGATATCGAACTTTCCGATGAAAGCATCTGCAGCTTGCAAAATTTAAATGAAAGTTCAGTGAAAACAATGGAAGTGAGTTCAAGGTAGAAATATGTCTGACGAGTGTATGCGTAAAAGCAGAAAGGTTAGCAACTTCACCTAAAAACGGCTTTACTTATGATTTTTATATCTCTCTCACACTGAACCCGCTTGGAGGAATGGAAACAGAATCACCGAAGCAAACTAGTCAATAAATATCAATATCAATAATTCACAACACAGAATATCTATAGAGAGAAAGTGGACTCCTGAGTTTGACTGTGAGGCTTTTTTTACCAAACATTAGTTATCCGAGAAGAACTGCAAAGCGCGTTCTCATATACGCGCGAGCATTTAATGGCGTTCATAACGTATGCATCTGTCCAGCGGAATGTTCGAACACCTCAAGAAAATTTAGTGTTTGGTTCCTCATGAATTATGTTAAGGCTATCCGCTACTCGCTTCCTTAAACATGTCGACCACAGGAGTCAGTAAACTGCTGTTTTTTTCTTATGGCGATCTATGAAAGCTGTGGCCGCAAAAATTTCAAACAATTAGTAAAAAATGTGGACCCAAAAGTTTCTACTTAGTCCATGCATCAAGATGTTGCTTGGAAGTAATACTGAAAAAAAATTTACTCTGATAATAAAACACTTGAGAATACGGTATATTTTTCCCATTGTGAGACGGTATTCAGCCGAAACTAAGGTGTTCATCGGCCACCGATATTTTCCATCGAGTAATGGCTATGCGTGCTTATAAAGACATCGTTTTTGAACCTGATATCTTCATGGCTCTGCAATTCCGTTCCCCTTTATTAAGGCCCCGTGCTCTAAGCTTGTGGATGACTGCCAACTTTCTTGATCGTTCTGAGCGAAGGGATTATTCTAAACTGAGACATGCCTTTGCACTTTGCAGACGGAGGAGAAATCTGAGAATGGGAGAAAAGAAATGATCCATCAGTGTTATCTAAATCAATCCCATGCTACATGCCGGTGAGTTGTGATAATAAGCAGAATGCATGAGTGACTGCAGCAACGCTATTCCTTACAAGTCTTTTCCAAGCGAAGGTTTGTGCAACTTGTAAATGCTACTGGTGCATAACTAATGACAGTATGAACTTGTCAGAACTTTATTTAGAATGACCTGTTCAGTTCCTGATAACCTAACCTGTGAGCCACAGCAAATTTGTGTACGTTTAAACTACTTTTTCGAATTCTGTAGGTCAGACAGCTAGCCACCTATGCTTCGTTTCTTTGAATTATATGAGCTCGACCTCAAGAAAATTTACATATGAATAATGGCCTATTTTCTCCACGAAAATCTTTTTCAACGTCTCAAGGAGACATAAACTGGGAGAGTATTGAACACCACCTAAGGTCCTTTACACCATAAACATCTCTCTTTCTCATATATTTTTGAAAAACATAGCAAATAGCTTCGAGCTAATCCATTTATAATTATTTCCTCTTCCAAAGCAATCCGACTGTGGACAGAACGGACCAACCATCACAGAAGCATGATAATTTGAAGACGGAGCGATCAGAACAAATTCCTGTATCCCGAACAGAAGGTCAGATGTGCTCATGGTCCGCTATAGTCAATTCGCCACGTTATGGGACACATTTTTCTTTATTTCGCGGAATGACTTTGAAAGTTCACAGCATTATATCATGTTCTTATCACTTTAGATTGACCACCAAAGACTGTTTGACTGATGGTCTGTGGACACCTGGTCTATTATGAGATGGAGTTAGCCCAGGAAGAAGCTGCCAGGAACAACTAAAAAGCATCCTTTGAGGTGCTTCTTTCTGTAGCCTTGTAGGAAGACGATAACAAATTACAACTGATGGGCGCACTACTTTTTGCACACACACTCTTCAATCCTGCGTTATTCTTCATGGTAACTCTTCACGCTCACAGGTTCAGCAAAGCGTGAACTGCTTGCACTGAACTAGAAATCTGTATCTAATGTGACAAGATACGCTTGTCGTTTTTTGCGCCGGACCTTTGTCCAACCGCAGCACAACTCCTACAAATGGACAGCGCTCAACGCACATATTTGATCCCTAACAAAACCTTGCCAACCTAGAGGTCCAGTACCGAATGATATAGGTAATCAACCATCTTCAGTAGAAATATTATCCTCTTGGTCTAAATTCGATATTGCTCGGACCCCGTTCCCAAATGTGACGACAACAAACAAGGATGTAGACAGAGGTGACCTTAGGTGTTTGCAAAGTGAAAACTTTTGGAATATGCCAGTTTTTTGCAATGGATCATTCAAGAAGAAGAATTGGGAGAATTTATCTGCGACTCCGGTTGTTAATCCTTCATGGGGAATCACGAGTCTTTGTAGACCACTGCTGCCGTGCTATTGTGTTCGTTAGGATATGTTTGAGACCGGTTGATTCCGGGTCGGCTCCCTCAGAGTAATCTCTATCCAGAAAACAAAGCACTGTTTTCATCGTTTAATGTTTACAACCAGAAGGAAGATTACGTCGCAGACAACACGGAGAATATGATGAACCAAGCAGTCGTAACAAGCGTGTCACACAGTCTGTTAGTGTTGAGATCATGTGAAGTGTGTGTCATCACGGAATGAATACGTCACTTGGACTTGTTGCCTCTTGTGATACTTGGCAGGACGCTTGGGGGTGCCAAAGCACACTATGATCCGAGGGAGAACGTAATCCCTTTGGGCAAACACGGCCTACCAATTGACCGGCAGTCCTTAACTGTTCATCAGTTGCACGATGTATCTTAAATGTGCGATTAGTAAGATGCGTCATCTTGATACTAAATACGTCTTAATTACCTTAACTGATAATTAGTTACAGTGACACAAAAACCGCCTCTTTGAACCTTATCCGAGTTGATGTGACGAAAGCCGACGCAAGTTCTACGTTTTACGCTCAGAAGTTGATAAGGAACGTCCGTAGGTTGACGCGGCTAATGTGAATGTTACGTTTACTCAGTTTGTTTCTAAGTTCATCATAGTCACGAAGTACAATCGACCAGAAGCAGTTAAGGTGCTTTGCTGCATATAGTTTGGCGAATTCGTGACTAATTTACTTTTCTCTTCCTAGCCAAAACAGTGTTTGACAAAGAGGCAACCACGACATTCTTGGCTACGCATCACATTGGTGGTGTGTTTAACCGAAAACATTCTCAACAAAGTGTGAGAACAAAGGATATCAAGAAGTCAAAAAGGTTGTTTATCATCACATAGTTTGTTCCTGAGTGTTTGGTTACTTGACCATTTACCGCCATCCGCCTAAATGGATTACTTTTTGCTGCACAAGTCATTTTCAGAGGAGCCATGTTGGAATTATGCGCAATCCAGGAGGTAGCTTGAGGACCCCATTGAAAAGGAAAGGCTCAGGAGAGGCTTAAGATCTATTTATCCGTAATGCCTCCACTTTGGGTGGATCACCACGTAGTATAGTTGGTTTGCTATGTATGCAAAAATAATAATAATAATAATAGGGAGTTACGTAGACACGTGCAAGATTATCGCCAGTGTAGATGAGATATGAACATCTGTTTCCTATGAACAGCCAATTAGAACTTTTCCCTTAAAATGATTGCATCCGGTGGGGCGTTCACCGGCGTTCACGGCGTTCACCGTTCCTGCGCAAAGGTTGATATATTAAACCGAACTTACGGGGTAACATATCCGTGATATACGCAATACATATATCCTCAATATCCTGATATATCATCGTTTAATCGTATGTGCTTGTGATTTTTCCATCAGCAGAATTCATAGAGCACACTACAGTAGACTTGACTATTTACAAAGCTGGGCTATCTTCCTGCTGGCCCCGAACGACAAGAAAAATTGCAAAGATTATGGACATTTATTCCAACCGACTGTTTCGTTATCTCGAACGGACACCAAATGATTCATCCCTTGTATTTTGGTCACAGCGAATTGTAAGGAACAAGGTAAATTCAGCTTTGTTCCAGGACCGATCAACATTGACCGAAAGCTTACCTAATCTATTTGACGTAACGGTTCGCAGATCTCCGGAAATATTCGTGTCAACCTGAGCTTGAGCACAGTTGGAACACAACGGATGTTTCCGATGTGATTCTTGGTCCAATTAGCTGATACATTGTCTAGACAATTATGTACTAGTGAATGAGTGATTAATTTTGCCTGGACAGCCCTCAGTCCTCCTGATATTTAATTACCCAGCGGAACTCTAATTTCGCCAAGTGCTCACAATGAGGGTGTGGTTGGATCCGGCTTAATCCGGCCACAAGGAAATCTTCGTACCTTTGCCCAATTAGGTGAATCCAAATAACTAGGTGAGCATTCTTGTGAGTGCGCTATGTGGCTTCGACCGCACTTTTGCTGTAAACATTTAACGAACGTTCAAACCATTTGCATGAATTTACCAGGTCATCCGTTGGTAAAAAGACAGGTAAAAATATCCCAATGGCTATCTGAATAACTCGGAAACCAGTTAGAAAAGAATCAACTAAAATACGATTGATGCTCAGATTGGTCGGCGGATGTGTCGTTCAGAGCCAGCAGCTTGAAACCGCTAACCATGAGTTCAGGTGTTCGACCTCACCACGTCTAACCGGCCAATTTTGGTAGGATCAGAAACGCTCCCATAGGTGCGATTTTGACGATTCATTCATAATTTTTTGACAAATGTCAGACTTTGTGATTTTTTTTCATTGCCATGTATTGTATTAAGCTTTCGTTGAACAGCGAATTTAGGATTTTCCAACTTTCCACCGAGTTTCCTAAAAGGCAGTTTGCTGTTGGTAATTACTGAGACAGTGGTTTCAAGGAAAAAAATGGATGATTAATCAGTGTCCCAGAATGATGAATTTTGTGGGTTCCGATGGGGCTCGTCAACAGATTTCTACGTTGAATGAGGAAAGTCTAATGTGGCTGAACATAAAACAGTGGAAACCCCCTGGGGATATAAGTTCGCCTATCGGTACAGGGCCTCAAGATCCTGAACAACAATGGTCTCTTGAGGGGAATGGTGTATCGACCATAGTAACAGTAACCAACATTCACGAAACACACTTTGACTTGGGCCAATGGTGCGTAATTAATGGGTGATTCCTTACCCAGGATAGAATTCGACCCATCTAACGTCCAAAATCTACTAATCGATTCTGGGTGAAATTGGAGGGGATGAAAGTTTGATGGCAGCCGGACCTTAGCCCACAGGAGTGTGCGCCTTTTTGCGTGAGAAGTTTAAAATACTTCAAAACTTGGACTTGGAGGACCCAAGTTATATCCCCACAAAGTCCCCCATATGTTTTCACTGACTACGCCCGACGGTAAGCTGTCGAATAGAAGAAATAAGTCTCTGTATTGCTTTCTGCTGTTGCTACTTGATTGTGTGATTAGATTTGGTCTGATAATCGGACAGACAGCGGGCCTCTAGTATTATGCTTCACAGGCTTTAAATTGGTCAAGGTCCGTAACTTTGTCCATGACCTACTGAAATGCAAAGCTAATGTGATCGGAATGATCATGTTAATTAGACGGTGCGAATCAAGACATCTCATTGTTAAGATCTTGATTTTTCTAACTGCTGTTCACAGGTTGAAAAAAACTGGAGATGGATTAATGTTCTGAGGTAGGGATTTGTCATGGCTTTTCACTCTAGGATAACGAGGCAACTGTTATCTATTACATAAATGGAATCGCAAACAACAACGTCTTTCCACTATGCCTTCAGCTACTGTAAAGCCCCCTCTCTTTCCCATTTTTTACCGATAGCAATGCAAGCAAAAAATGACCCTCAGAGATTAGAGTACATAGCCTTGCTTCTCTCATGCTTCTCACGATTGTGAATGGGGCTTCCTCGGGTCTGTAGGGCTGCCAGTCTGTGAAAACTCTGGACGGCTTATAGGACCTAAAAGTGCACACTGAAAGTGGTGTCAAAGTGCCGCATGCTCACTAGTTTTTCAGAACTGAAATCTTCAGATGACTGATCACAACAATGGAGAAACAGCTTTGCTATCTCCATGAAAGATTGTATACAGATTGGCCTGGTTCTAGAGTAACTTGAAGAGCGGTTTGCCAATTTGGTAGGACTGACATTACAAAATTTTGACTGCACATAGCTCGAAACATCTTGAAGGTTTTTGTCTAATCGGGTTACAGGACACGTGCAAGGAACACCTGGTCTCCAAAATCTAGCGGTGATGAAATTTCCCATTGTTTGACCTTACTTCGGTCACCTGAGTGGGATAAACAGCTTGAGGGCTTGAAACGTGTGCAAGCCTTACTACAGCTTGAGCCCAGTGGTGGATTTGACAGGCTCTTCAAGAATGAGGAAGAACTTCGAACATTTACTTCCGCATTGTTGAGTGCTTCCAGGAACCTACGTTCTCAGGTAAGCGTTTTACAAAAACATCCAACAAGATACCACAAAAAAGCATAAGGCATGCAGAATTTTCTTTACTGCGTCACACTCTCCAAAGATATAGTATCTGGTTATGGTGTGCGTCAGTGCAAACACTGTCCGGAGCATAGCCATGTGTGGAAATACAATAAAGTGTTTGCAAGCAGTGTACCGACCACCAAGGAAAGCAAGCCGTAAATTCCAACATCGGCAACATATGGACTGGGAGTTGTCCCATCAGTTTTATATGAGTTCTTCTATCATACTGGAATAGGTATAACATTGTTCCTTTGAAAGAAAAAATAAGACAGTCTGGTCCATCTTCTGATTAATTTTTTTGAACTTTCATAGTGGCAGATTTATTGTTCAATCTAGGTAGTGACAGTCTTAGGAGGCTATTGATATTTTGTTGACTGACCTAAATGAGTGAAGCACGCAAAATTTCACAGTGGTTATAGCCGTTCGAAAATTCTTTTAGCAAGTAGACAAGGGCGACCCCAGACATTGATTATAAGACAATTTATAACAAAGAGATTTGGTCTGTTATCGTCTCTCGAAGATGGCCTCACAGCACTAGACTATGAAAAGATATTGTAGGCATATCTTGTATCAACGTCAACCACTATGTATGATTTTATTCTGGCCGACCAATTGTGTTCTCGTCAAATATGTAGAAAACAGGAAGTTTCAACTTTCAAGCGGTGAAAACCCTCGTGGGAGCAAGTTCCTCTCAAACAAGGGCAGACCTGGACTGCATTGGGCTAATAGGCCCTACCATTAATTCACTGTGGATATTAGTTGGACTTGGAAATGCAGGAATTTGTTCTAGTTTCGGATGAGTTTTGCCTCTGTAACTCTAGGTGCAGTCGGATAGCTCAGATCACAATTCATCCAGGCATGCCGATTATGATTTGGAAAGTCGTTCGTGAGCGACATTTAGTGGCAAAGGTTGAACCTCATCACTTCGCACTTTGACCGACATTATTCTGGTTACTTCATTCTTGAAAGCCTGGTTTTCTGTGCACGTAGTTCGTGTGTGAACAGGCTTTGGCACCACATAAGCAAGCAAATTCAAGCAACGGTTTGTACGGAATCGAGGGGAAACAACTTTAAACACCATGTGACAGACCTGCCAGGCAGTTCAAACCAAGTTATAGTTACTATTTCTGGCGTGTCGCAGTATTGAAAACGACGAACCGCACTGCACGCAGAGCGTGAAACTGTTCGGTTAACATAAAATTGGAGTGATTCAGATAACTTAATTCACTTGTACGGTTTACCTTAGCGTCACAATGGTTCGGACGTAAAAGCTGGCCAATCCACTTACTCAGAGTTTTTAATTTCAACGAAAACATTTTGCAGCATAATTGGTGATAAGCAGTGTCTGGACTCAAGTAAAATTGGAAACAGAATATTTTGCAATCATCAATCCACGGAGATTGAAATAGTCACTGTTTTTTGCTGCTGTCAACAACTTTTGTACTATTGTTATGCAGGTTAGTCGCGCGGCAATCAACACGATACAAGCGTTTGGAAACCTACTCATTTCGAACGGTCGGGGCTTCCTTTGGGATTCTCAGGCTGACAAAATTTTGCATGCAATCCTTGCGCGTATTGGCGGTGATACAAGTACCAAATTCCTGTTAAACGATGCATATAAAGCCCTAGAGGTTGTTGTATCGTGCCTGACGCCTGCACGCGCTATCGTGACACTTCTAAAGCCCTAGAGGTTGTTGTATCGTGTCTGACGCCTGCACGCGCTATCGTGACACTTGCTAAACAGGTTTACGAACAAAAGGTCAAAAGTGCCAACAGCCGATTAGCTGTGGCCACACAACTGGATCGGTTGATCGTAAAAGCCAGAAATACGTCATCTTTGCCAAGACAACTTGGGTCCGATGGACTGCAGCGGTTACTGAAAGTATCAGCTCAATTTCTGGTGGATGGAATTTTAAACATAAGGTGAGATATAACGGAATGTTCTTGATTTGTCCTGGGTTTTGTTATTTATTGCAAAGCCACTGTAACCGGAAAAAGTTGGCCAAGATAAAGTGTACAGACCGGTCCAACATGCAATCCTTAATGCCAGATATTTTAGAAATTAAAACAATTCAGACGTTTCGCCTTCAACTGTGCTTTCCAAAACTGTCAATGAATATTTGGTTTGTATATCTTCAAGCCATTATCCTGGTCACAAACGAAACGCCGCATCGAATAAAGATAGTATTACGGGGCTTCAATGGTGGCTTTGCCACCATTGGAAATAACATTCCAACGAGTTCCCGAGAAGCGGAACGTAGCACTGTGCTGATGTTGTTATCAGAAGTTTGGTATTTGTTAGTAGTTGTCCTCCATCAGTTCACTTATTAATCTTCACAGTACACCTTATACACTGAATTTGGTCCCACGTACGCGGAGGACAAGCTGGCTACAGACAAGCTTATGACGTAAAAACCACCCACAATTCAGGCTACAAATGTGTATGGAAATGAAGGAAATAACCAATTAAACTTCATTTCCTACGATCGGTTGAGTCCGTCAAAATGGTAGAAGCTATCCGGTTAATGTCACCGGACTAGCCACCTTCATGGATGTGTCCGGCAATCCTAGAGGGCGGAAGTCGCCTACCATTTATTTTATCGGCCTTTTTCAGTGGCAACAGAAATAGGTAAACCCAAATCCTAACAACGATTATGCTTTCCAAACGCACTAAATGAACGACATCGCAGATATAGTGGGATAGTGATAAAGCGGGCATCATGTGGCTGCCTTCGGTATGCATAAGCAGTGTCTGGACTCAAGTAAAATTGGAAACAGAATATTTTGCAATCATCAATCCACGGAGATTGAAATAGTCACTGTTTTTTGCTGCTGTCAACAACTTTTGTACTATTGTTATGCAGGTTAGTCGCGCGGCAATCAACACGATACAAGCGTTTGGAAACCTACTCATTTCGAACGGTCGGGGCTTCCTTTGGGATTCTCAGGCTGACAAAATTTTGCATGCAATCCTTGCGCGTATTGGCGGTGATACAAGTACCAAATTCCTGTTAAACGATGCATCTAAAGCCCTAGAGGTTGTTGTATCGTGTCTGACGCCTGCACGCGCTATCGTGACACTTGCTAAACAGGTTTACGAACAAAAGGTCAAAAGTGCCAACAGCCGATTAGCTGTGGCCACACAACTGGATCGGTTGATCGTAAAAGCCAGAAATACGTCATCTTTGCCAAGACAACTTGGGTCCGATGGACTGCAGCGGTTACTGAAAGTATCAGCTCAATTTCTGGTGGATGGAATTTTAAACATAAGGTGAGATATAACGGAATGTTCTTGATTTGTCCTGGGTTTTGTTATTTATTGCAAAGCCACTGTAACCGGAAAAAGTTGGCCAAGATAAAGTGTACAGACCGGTCCAACATGCAATCCTTAATGCCAGATATTTTAGAAATTAAAACAATTCAGACGTTTCGCCTTCAACTGTGCTTTCCAAAACTGTCAATGAATATTTGGTTTGTATATCTTCAAGCCATTATCCTGGTCACAAACGAAACGCCGCATCGAATAAAGATAGTATTACGGGGCTTCAATGGTGGCTTTGCCACCATTGGAAATAACATTCCAACGAGTTCCCGAGAAGCGGAACGTAGCACTGTGCTGATGTTGTTATCAGAAGTTTGGTATTTGTTAGTAGTTGTCCTCCATCAGTTCACTTATTAATCTTCACAGTACACCTTATACACTGAATTTGGTCCCACGTACGCGGAGGACAAGCTGGCTACAGACAAGCTTATGACGTAAAAACCACCCACAATTCAGGCTACAAATGTGTATGGAAATGAAGGAAATAACCAATTAAACTTCATTTCCTACGATCGGTTGAGTCCGTCAAAATGGTAGAAGCTATCCGGTTAATGTCACCGGACTAGCCACCTTCATGGATGTGTCCGGCAATCCTAGAGGGCGGAAGTCGCCTACCATTTATTTTATCGGCCTTTTTCAGTGGCAACAGAAATAGGTAAACCCAAATCCTAACAACGATTATGCTTTCCAAACGCACTAAATGAACGACATCGCAGATATAGTGGGATAGTGATAAAGCGGGCATCATGTGGCTGCCTTCGGTACGCGAAATCGAGTTTAGTTGTGCTGCGAAGCATATTTTTCTCAAGGTATATACATTTTTCTTTATCTTCTCCATTCAACGACATCTCGCGAAAGGTCTGTTCAAATAAGCCCATTTTTGTTGAATTTAGTTAGACTTCGCCTCAAAGTTGTGTGAGGAAGTGGAACTTATTTTCAATCTGCTGGTGTTCATACTCGTACGAAGTCTTTAACACCAATTATAGCCACCCCATAGGTTATCTTGAGTGTTAATCAGCGTTCTTATAGGTCAGTGGATTCAATCAGATAAAAATGCAAAACTTAAGAAGCCACCCATTGCGCTTAGAGTTTTTACAGTTCAATGGATGGAGAAATTTAGGAATCTGTCTATAAAATACACAAGGACTTTAGGTTTTCGCGTTTGTATTTGTGTATTTACTCAAGCGGTTGGTTAGTGGTGTATTTATCTCCTATGCATAGTGAGTGAACTGCCTCTCTTTCGGAGCTCGATAGATTCGTATCAATGGACTTGTCTGAAATAGCTGTTCGAATAATTGCTTCGCCTTCCTATCTATGAAGGTGCTCGAAATCAATAGCCTAAAACTTCATCTTGCATTCATTCAGGTAGCCTTTTAAACTGGCATCTCTGTGGAGCCCCGACTCCTGTATAGGCAAGGACGGACTGAGATTATCTCAGCCCTTTTGCTTTCTTCAAGTGGTGTGGCAGCTAGACACCGAATCGGTGTGTGGCAGCTGTTACCGACCACCTATTTCCAATTTCTATTTGCGATAACTAACATTCTGAAAGCTAAATGGAACTGATTCATAATTAACAGTTAGCTAATACCGCCTTGAGCTTCCTGTCCTGATGAGGACGCACAGTAAAATGCAGCCATACTTAGCTTCTCAGTTTATTAGGTATTTTGCAGTCGCTAGCTGTTTGAATACTATGGATCGGCCTATGTGACCCGGATTACGGTCAGCCAATTAATAGGTATAACACTTGCTCCTTTTATGAACAACACACTCCGTGAAAAGGAAATCACATCACTTTCGCTGTTTATTCACTTATTCCCATTTTTTTGTTTCTACATTTTATTCAGAATTTGTGGCCAGAATATCCTGACAGTCCTATTGAACAAGTTCAATTTGGAAGAAACTTGTCGGCGTACACTGTCGGAACCTCAGTGGCGAAATGCTGAGAAATTGATAGTTGTAAGTCTATTTAACTTGACTCGGTAACACTGATTTAACTAAATGAATGAAGACTATTGAGAATTCTACAGGGTAATAGAATTAGCCGCAAATACCACGCATTCAGTGGATTGATAACCAAAGTAATACGCCCAAAAGTAATTTGAGAGCGGATAAAAAAGTTGGTGATATTATTTTACTAAATCTCGATAAACGATGTATCTTGAAAACTATGAACCATTAGTCTGTAATTGAACGACCTTGTATTTTGCAAACCCTTCGAAGCTGCCGAATTTCGTTAGTGTTCCCGGGCGGCCGAAAGTGCTGCGTCATTTAAAAATTCCGCTGAAATATACCACCTATTATTAGATCAAATTAAAATTGTGAATGTTTAGATCATTCATGTTTGACTGTCAGATCTTTCACGCCACTTCCCGAAGTTTACAATTTATAGCCCGATTTGATGAGAGCGACTTACATGTTCTGAAGACAAAATATACACTTGATAGCACGTATACTCGGACAGTTTGGAGATTAGGTCATTAAGTTTTGATTGCTAAATACAACGGGACCAAAAAGCTACTAAATCAGTTGCGGTTTTGGATTCTGCTTATTGCTTATTTTCTTCCTTCTTCAGTCAGGACTTTTCGTTTTTGTCCCTCTTTTTTGTGCCCCTGTCTCCTCTTCTGGTTTACGACCTGAACGTTAATCACTCTATAATCTTGGTATCACACGCATAGTTGCACAAAGCACCGTGAGATTCTTCACCTTGTGGCCACCTTGACTTGGCTAGGTGTGAATTTTGGGTAGAGATGGTGTTTTTACCTTCTTTATTTGTGCAGGAACCCACCTGAAATTAGAATTACTCAGCCTGGAAGTTAGAATCCAACGTGATCCCACGGTCTGAAGTTTGCATCACATTATTATTTGATTATTGTATTCATAGTACGCATTTGTTGAAAATTCCCCATTTGAATGGTTAAACTTATTTGGATTCTGCGCTAACACAACGCGACCCACCTAATTGCTGGAAACAGTCAATACTGCGGGTCTTTTAATGCACACAAGCTCTATGGTCTTTTTGATATACACAAAGTGTTTCACCCGTACTCCACCTATAAAACATGTGAAGAAGATAAAAATGGGTCAAGCGCTGTAAGCCGCTGACGAATACTCCAGGTCTTATGGGGCAAGTTTATTGTTAAAATCAAAGAACAAACTCGTGATTGGTATGTCGGTATTAATCACTTTGTGTCTTAGTCGGTATTACACAGGCACGTCATTTTCATTTTACGTGTTCGTATTCCAGGCAGTCAACTTCACTCGGTAAGCTTAAGAAAACCTAGCTTTATCGTCACATGGTGGTTCACTTGAACCACCCTGTTTGATATGCTAAGATACGGTTTTTCTGGGTCCTGTAGCGACCTTGTTTTTCTGCTACCTGGCTATGTATAATGGAGGCGCTTCGACAGGGTTCCATGGTTTGCATCGTTATGCACGATGGAGCATGCAACTAAGCTGATTGCGGGCCATATGTATCACAAGAAAGATGAAGAAATCCAAAAACACATTTTTTGTGATCCCTGGATTTTCATGATTGGTAAAGCATCCTGCCACTTTTTCAAATACATTTGACCATCTTAATAACCTTTTTATCTATATGCAGCCACGAAAAACAAACGTTCGGTGATGCATTTGGAATGCAATTTTTGATGTGTCATGCTACGTGGAAAGAAATATGGATAGTGTTGGCATCTGACTGTGTTAAATGTGGATCCTCTTAAAACGATGCAATTCTTGTGTATCAGTATGCCCACATGTATGTACATATAATCGATTCTTACCAAAAGGTGATCGCTCTGGAGTGTAACTTGTTGTAAGATCTTGATGTTACTTTGCACTTTCTTGTGTAAACATGGTATCTCTTGGAATAAAAGCCAGATAACAACCTATCCAATTTTCTTGTTCCCTTTTGTAACCAAATGTTTCTTTGGTTTGCACGGTGGACGACATACATGTTGGTTAAGAATTACAGCTTTTACAAACTAAGCAGAAGCAATTCAGTAATGTACCATGGCTATCGGCTTAATCAAATCCGCTCAAAGTAACTGATACATCATAAACAAGACGGAACTTCTAGTGTCGGAGTTCCTGACACTTGAACACTGAAATGAACACTTGTGTGTCACTTCACACCCAAGACAGTTGCGAGAGGGATAATGGCTCGGCTGTATGGGTTTTAGTGACCCCTTCCGAATCTAGTCTCCTGATTGTGATTGGCAATGTGATCGCACAACAGAAAATGTCAGGGCAGAATACGGACGTGCATGGGTGATTAGGTCAGAAAACAAACGTTAGTATGCCATTGTCGGTAAAGCTAGCGGTGAAGCGGTATCGGTGCGAAATTCCGCCTAACACCACGTCCTTGAAGTTTCCTGACAAAGCTTTGAAGTCGGGGATTTAATTGCAGTGACCCCACTACCCGCGGATTCTGTCTGTCCAGGGTCACGGTCATAATGTGTGCCAGGGTTGGGCCCCCATCAAGGCGGCTGATGGGATTTCTGCAATGGTACATCTCTAGACTCAATTCATCGGTCCGGCGGACAGGATCTGCGCATTCGTCGGCCGGATTTAGATCGTGTGTCGGGAATTTTTTTAAGTGTTTTGACGTCAAACACGATCGCCAAAGCTTCCTTTTCTATCTCACCGTAGTTGCGCTCGGCTGATGTCAGGGTTCCGGCCGCGTGAGCAATGGCTGTCGCGGAACACATGTGAAATCACTGCGTCAATACCATAGTTCGAAGCATCCGATTCCACAGCGATTTCAACTGACACGTCGTAGTGGGTGGTAAGCAAATCGGAAATGAGCACGGATTTGACAGAGTCAAATGCGCGTTGGCATTCTTCTGACCATGTCCACTTGTCGTCCTTGCTGAGTAGCTGGTTCACCGGACCCAGGAGGCAGAAGTGAGTTGTAGAGATTAGCGAGACCTAGGAATTACCTGATATATGTCATATTTCGGTGCTGTCATACGTCTGATAGCGTCGATGTTTGCCAATAACGAACCTGGGGAATTTTATAGACCGCACTCTGAAGCCTTGGTCTTGAATACGACCAAGAACATAATCAAGGCACTGCCACAGGTTGGGGGTGGAAACCATGACTATGAAATTTCCAAGTACGCAACAACGCTGAGAGCATCATTCAGCGTCGTCTCCATGATCTGTTGAAATATAACTGGCGCAGTTTTGACACCGAATGGCAGTCGCACAGGCCGCGGCGCGTATTGATGTTCAGCGTCCTCGAGATTATTCCCCAATTTCAACATGTAGGTGATCATCGGCCAAATCGATCTTCGCGAAACATTCACTCCCATTCAGTTTAGCTAACACGTCCTCTGGAAGTGGAAAAGGGTGATGATGGTTGTCCAGTCCAGGATTTAGGCCGGAGGAGAAATATGCACAAGACCAAACAGTCCCGTTAGCCTTCAACAATACGATCGATGCGGCCCATGCAAAGTAGTTAGTCGGTTGGGGGTCATCTAAATTCATCAGTCGGTCCAGTTACTGATCAACGACTGGTAATGCTGCACACGGTACTTGGTATTTAGACATGAAAACCGATTTGGCACTGGGGAGGTGGCACAGTCTGGCTCTCGCTTATGCGCAGCGTTCAAGCCGGTCGGTGAATATAAATGCATAGTGTTGTAGGAGGTCTTCAAGTGAACTCTTCGGAAACTGCATTTGCTTGGGGGCACCTCCGGATGCAGCTTGCGTGAGGTTGCAAATAGAATCAATAGGCTTTTCCAGCGGGTTTAGCTTGTCGATCCAATCTAGCCCCATGAGATCAAGATTGGGACATAGCCTCAGATGGCACGTGGCTTGTGCCGTCGAGCCATTGAAGCTTATAGAGAAGTCAACCTCGCCGGCTAATTTCAACTTACCGCCAGAAGCATCACGTGCCGAATGTTCAGTCTATTGCACCTGCGGCTTACCAATTCGTTTCTACGTTCGTTCACTGAGCAGCGTGATGTCGGACCCCGTATCAAGCTGAAAACGATTTGGGATATCGTTGATGCGAACCGCCACAAACTTCCTTCGACAAGCAAAATCAAATTTGAATGCTGCGGCCACCGATTTCGACCGCGATTTGTGAGCTGCAAGGTGATGTGCCGAGAGCTGCGGCATCTGGTATCGACCTATATCTTGTTTCTGGCCACGACAATTGCACCTGAAAAAATTAGGATGACGGAAACGGCAATGAAGAGCGAAATACCACCATCCTATTGTCAGCAATTTGTGAGAGGCTTGCTCTGTTTTTGACCCGGCTTGTTTTCGGGCTTCTTTGGGACGTTTGGTGGTCACATGGACACAGCAGCTTGAAGTAGTAGGTGAGTGACCGACCATAGCCATGTTATGCTTCAGGTCGATGAGTCGTAGACATTCACGTGTGAGGATCCTCAAAGTCCTTTCGGTATTCTGTTCAATTCTGTGGGGCAGCCGGGTTCAGATGTCTGCATCTTGGGACGACTGGAGACCAGATACAAAAATGAGGCACTTGAGCTGATTCTCCGTCCTTGGGATGAGCGAGAACTGCTTGCAGTCCCACTGACAATACTGACAAAAGTGACGAAACCGTCATAAGTTTTCCTGACTAGCCTGAGGCTTTGGTAATGGATAGTGAACAGCTATGTTTGGCCGCCGAATATCCGGGACATTGTTCTGACCGTTTCTTTAAATCTTCGTTCACTAAATATAGGAGAATAAGAGAATGGCAGCCACATGTTGGATGCGGTCACTCAATCTGCATTGAATCTGTTTGTCCTGTGTGACAGACATAAGTTGTACCCAGGGAAGGCGATATGTATGACAAAACCGCCATTGGATATATGACACAGCCATAACTGCCAGGGTCACTAATATTTTGCTTGTCTTGCCCGCCGTCCCTATTCGAGGAAAACGCGTCTGCAATTGAGTTGACTCGTAAGGGCTTTCATGCCTCGTTGCGAAGTCATGGACTGACCACCTCTTGGTCGTCTCCGTCCGATACAAGGCTGAGCGAAGTGTTCTCTACTAGGTAAACAAAGTACACAAAGGTATACAAAGTGCATGGCCTAAGCAGCACAATCCGTGTAGTGTGACCAGCTAATACACCGACATAGAATAACTTTTCCCGAAAACCACTTAGCATTATTCAGCATCGCTAATCTGATGTTCCCCAGCCAATCCGCGCAAACGTTTGAAGGTACCGACGGTCAAACGCAGAGTCCCTGAATATCTTCCGCAAGCAGCAACCACGCCTGTGATCCACAGAAGAGGACAGATCAGACCACAAGCTTGCACACTCTACCCTTGATAGCTGCTTATCCATACAACTTTACCGTTGTTTTGCGTTCGCAAGAATTGCGTTGTTTAGAGTTGGTCTGGATTCAGAATGGTTCAGTGAGAAATAAACCTGACGACTGCAGTATTGCCGCAAGACCGCAGAAGGATTGTTTCTGAACGAGTGAACAGCATTCTGTAAGAACCCACATAAGTTATTTCAAACCACCAGATTTCAAACAGATTATGGAGCATTTTAGCTTTTACTCAGCAGTTTTAATCGCCTAAAGCTCAGCGATTGCCCCATGGGATGTCATATTCCAGTTCGATCGTTACACTAAAGATTTTCCACTATTGGCCTGCTTCTTCTGCCGATAATTCGAGGTCGCTCTTTAAATCCCTATCTCTTGTGATGTCGAACTCCACTTTTTACCTCCACTCTCAAAATCCGGTGACAGTTATGATATACGCCTCAGTCATGCGACGACCCAAGACGATGATGAATACCAGGAGTTTCGTGTTTCAGCCTTTCGCTGGCATTAAATAAATAAGTATGCTTGCTTATTCACCAAAATTTACACCTGCAGTACTTGTGTGTGGGATGGCTGGGAATATCTTTGATCCGGTGCATGTGGTAGTGGATCTGCTGATCCGAAAAATGAACAGCTAGTATAATAAACCCAAGAAAACTAAAAACACAAAAAAATTCAGAACTGTGAGTATGCTGCAGCTACTTAAATGTCCGCGATTTTTTGCTTAAATACTCCTACGTGAGTTTTAAAAGCATCAAGACGCAGCCCTAGCTCTCAAGAAGTGTGTGGACCCAGATCAAGGGCTTCTCTACAACCATTCACTTAAAAGTTGAAGTCGTTTAATTGCTTCGACAGCTAGGGTAAGTCTTTGGTTCTTGGTTCATTCGCCAGGTTTAAAGATTATTTTGCAATCTGATCTCTGCCAACCGATCAGTTGTGCACTTTTTCTGCAGCTTTCTAAAGTTAGCTTTTTAGTGGTTTCATTCCAGCTTTGGAATGAATTTTCTGCTAGGGGGTATTTCCTGACACATGCATAGTCTACTGTCTACTTAGATCCTATATTACTCCACGTTTTTCCTTCATCTGTGCTCAATTTATATTGCGTTTTGGTATATTTTTGTCACGTCATTAGGTTGCTAATGGTAGAGCGCCACACTTTTAATGGAACTACAAGTATTAAAGAAAACCATAGCCACTATTCTACCAAAGATATTGCAAGATGTGTTTTCAAGTTTAAAAACAGCCAGTTGATCCTTTCCAATCAAATAATCCAAAGTGCTATCGCGTACAAACTTTTAACTTCAATAACTGGGTCACAATTTTGGCCGACGTTTCTGAAATCGTAACGTGTCCGCATGCACCGTCATAACTGTATTCACGTACCATTGCTGTTTATTGTCACCTTCAATGCACACTCCTCTCATTTTAGGTTATATATAGGTTATATAGGTTACATATATATTATATTATTATAATATTATATTATATATCATTATATTATTATTATTATATTATCATTATTATATTATATATATATATTATATATTAGGTTATATATGAAGCATAAAATCATTAGTCAGTGGGACATTAGAAGCAGTCAGAGAAATTTTGTGTTGAAACATTTCCGACACAGCCTCTTCGTTACCGCTGTACTGCGACAGGCAGCCCACAGTAAGAAAGCAAAACCACGTGGCTATAGAGTTGATGTCACGTGAACCACTGCCAATGATCAATATTCAGACCATTTAATACAGAGGATCAGTAACTAATGCGTCACTGAGAGAATAGTGGTAATATAAAATCTGATAATGATTTGCAGAATAACGAAAATTAAGGCACAATTTTTACTGTAAAGCAAGGTAAAGTCGAACTCCGGCGATAAATAAATACGGAAATCATGCACAAGATTGATAGGTTGGAGAACTTAGCTATCGCTTCTGTTTAAATAAATGGACTTCCAAATAAACGATAACAACACCTGCAGCATTGCTGGACAATACTCTTCCTTGAGTACCAAGTTATTTCAAAATACATTGTTGAGACTCTCCGAAGGTAGTATCCACATTTTTGAGTACTTGTAACCAATGAGGTATATGTTAACTTATGATTGTATCCTAATGACTGGTTTCTCACCACCGTGTCTTTGTTGAACTCTCTGACATAGCTGAAAATGCGTACAAATTACGCATCCACAATCTCATGACTTCCTTCTCTAGGTTCGTTAAGAAACACAAGTGCGGTGATTTCTTTGAGTACAAAGAGCTCGATGAAGGATCCAGCAGTTAGATCACCAAAATGTCAAAGGATGGAATAAATAGATGATGCAGGTACAACTGGGTCGCTTACTGTAAAAAGCTGGCATGGATCGGTCGATGTATCTTGCCTTACCCTGTAAACAGTGTCACAGGTGAAAACTACAACAACTTGAGACGTTTTTTTAGCTCTCTGGCGGAAGCGACCTTGAAATTGGTGTCAATACTTTTTACTCTTAAAACCCCCCTCGCAATGTAGTTCGCAGAGTGCACCTCCAGTAGAGAGGGATTATCGCACATGAACATATTGTCTGCCAAGTTGACTCAAACGAAAAACAAACTACATCATATATAGCCGCTAACGACGTTGTTAGTAAATTTCACTGGTGTGTGGAATGGTGTGTTTGGGAATCTCATACGTATTTCCTGTCTGTTTCCAACAAAGATTCTCTTGTTTCGCGAAATACATTTATTTGCAAACAAATTTGGTTTTGCAAGAGACTCAACTGGAACCCAGCTGAATCGCTCTTTTGTGATTTTTCCAGGCAACTGAATGTGTTTCGCCAGGTCGCCTCATGTTTCAGTTGCTGTGATATTCGAGATATCGCGGTGTTTGTATATTTGTAGTGCACTACTCATGGGGTTGCTGAAAATTCTTCGACAACCCACGACCGGTTTCGCCCTTTTTGGGGCTCATCAGTTGGGCGCAGTCCTCGAGTTTCCTTTAACCTTATGTTCTACTTGAAACCAAATTGCACGAACTTAGTGAACTACACTCATTTCCTCCCAGATTTTGATTATTTCCATCAACTTCCATGTTAACGCAATCAGACAGTAATTCGGGCAGCATTCCAACAGTATGTCAGGAAAAAGCAGAAACTGGCGGACTGGTAGAGGACCGATCATTTTCCTCCCTCTTGTCAGCCCCTTCTGCCCGTGAATTTTGAAGCAAAAAAAAATTCGGTTTCAACATTCGGAACACAAACCTTTAGTTACAATTTGGCACAGTAAAATAAACATGTGGATATTTCAGATCACAACCCTTTAACTTGGGACACAACCAATTTACTCAGACAGTGGTGGGAGTTACCAAATGTCGGAAGAATGATGCCGTCAGTCCGGAAAAAAATGCCAATACGATTAAAGTGGGTACAGACCAGAGTTACAAAACTGGGTTGCCTCATGGGAACAAACATCATCCTGCAACTTGGCCTGGTCTGATCGTCTCTCCTATGTGGCTACTATCTTGTGATAAGATGTCCCAAAAGACATTTTCCACAAAGTCCCAACCCGCCTGCTCTTAATCCCTTTTTAGTGGGTCATTCCTACGAAGAATAAGAAAGTGAATTCCTTGTGGCCTAAGAACCACAACTATGTGTTCAAGGTAGGGAAGATACTGCATTCTGATGAGCATGGTTTAGCTAGACATCAACGAATAGAGCCCAGTAACCAGCACAGCATTCAGCTGCCATCGCATCCATATTTTGGGCACATACCTCTTCAAAACGAATTTCAGGCAGGTGTGAATGCCAAAAAGAAAATATCATGCTGATGACGAGGTGCGATTTTTAAGGTAACTAAAGTCCTTCGATAGCTTATGCCACAATACATTTTTCCAAAGTCGTCTGGCGTTCTTATACTGGGATTCTCAAACTGGCGGTGCGCTTCAACAGAAGACAATGAAACTGAGGACACAGTTCAATGAAAGCAGGTCATGGAGTGGAAACATGTTGGCTTGGAATGAGAGGACTGCACGTATGTTTCGCCGGGCGCTGGAAAAACGTTTGGCGAGGGATGGGGTGCGCGAGCTTTGTGTGAAAAATTCACGGTAGGATACCTGGGTTGGTGGATCCCCAGGCCACACAACATTGCGGGCTAATAAGTCCACTTGGCTCTTGGTTTCCCGCAGGTAGAAGGGAAGTGGGCCGTGTAGTACGGTTGCGAGCAATAAACTGGCTTGGCAAGAACAGGCAAGTGGCCCATGCTGCTGTGCGAGATGGATCCGGGGTTCATAACTACGTATGCTCTAGTATTGTCAGTGTGAATACAGTCTTGAATTACCCAGCATGAGGGACAACCTACCTATGAGAGTTCGTCCGGACAAATGAGGATGTTTCTATTTAAGAAGAAGCATTCGCCCCTCCGAGGAGAACAAAGTGGTCATTCATCCCACAGGGTAAAGATATTTATCTGGAAAAATATCCAGCACTGTTTGCCCCATTGTGCTGCGTGGCTTGTGGCGTTTGACCTCTTTTGGATTTTTCCTTTTTCTTCCTTTTACCCTGGTATGAGGGTAAGGTTCGAACTACCGGAGTGCGATACACTGAAGCGCCTAATGTACAGTTGTTTGGAATGTTGCACTGTGTGTGCCTTTTATCTAATGACTTTTGCAATCGTACCCGCGTATTTTGTGTGCGCCAATCCGAGAGCCACATAATATTCCTGAAGAAGATTACGAAATGTTATAATTAGTTTTCACAACTCAGATGGATTCTTGTATTGTTGTCTGTTGCTTGTTGTTGTCTGGTGTCTGTTGCGTGCCACATGTTTTCTGGCTCTTTCAGTAACACGCAGTTGTTGATGACGCAAACATCTGCCACAGAAACCTAGAAAAAATGGTACGAATTGGTATTTAGTCAATCAAGTGTAAAATCAATAGCAACCATGGTTTCGGCGAATCTGACAAGTTTCCGCCTCTAGTGATTGCTGAGCTCACTTGTACATCGCCAGCTTCCGAGGTTTAATCTTACCAGGCTCTCTAACAGTAACATAACTTTTCTAAGTTTTTCTACCTTTTATCACATCTCAGCTTGTTTCTCAGGGGCACAGCAGATTGCGGCTGGTTAGATCCGTCCAAACTCGAAAGTCCTGTGGTTGTGGATGAAGAATGCTCGGAACGTGCTTCTGACTGAGTTTTCTGTTCTTAAGAATATTATAGGTCAAGGAAAACGGTTTCAGCCTTTTCTCTGACGGCAAGTCACCAAAAGGGTAACAGTGCAGGACATGGAAAGATGTACAGAAAAGCCTGACCCATATTATGTTAGGAGGCGGCAGTTCATTTGTGAAAAGGCAAACAGAAAACGTACTATTGTGCATTGAGTCATGGTCCCGCATCCAGCGAACATGTAAATGATCGTCCAGAATTTGTTTGTGTGTTTGAATGGGCGTCTTTACAGTCACCTGGCTCCGTGCTATCCCATATCAGGCATAAATTGTTCGTGTTACAGAAGACTGACAACTGTGTTTAAATCTGTATAAATGTATATAAATCAATGTAACAGTTTCTGAAGAATTTAATGTGAATTTTGGCACGTCGAACGCTTTTCACTAATGCCACCTCTGAAGACACTTAGAAAGAAAAGTATACTTAACGGTAGGGTTTTACCGTTTGACTGGCAAGATGAACAAACTCTTTATGTCTTAAGCTAATTACATCAGTACTACTTTGATCTCTATCACAATTTAATTTATTTCGTCTTAGGAGGCCGGAGGCACCTTCGTTAAGTTAACCATTAAGAGTACTTTTTTGCCGGCAGACCCTCTCCTTTAGAGGGTTCGGAAGAAAAGCGCATGGCACAACTTGCAATTTGAATAAAACTCACCGTTTGGTTTGGTGCGACAGATGAGGATGGCAGCACAGTATGAGAAGCGGCACAGAATACAACAAAGTGTTGAGACCTATTCATTATGCACTTAAGATATCAATAGTCAACGATAAGAATTCCATAGTCCCCATTTGGACACCAAAGTGTATTCTTGGAAGGTTAGATAGGTATCGAGGGGAAAGAATTGTGGTAACTCGCGGAAGTCTAGTGTAGGCAACAAAGTTAAACTGAGCGACACAATTGTGGGCAACGTCCGGCATTCACCTTTCAACTGAGACACTCAACTGCACAGAACCTCTTCTAAACACCCGAATAAGTTGAAAAACATGGAATTAAATCCCTGTGTCGGAATTTGTTCTGGGTTTGCTATTCAACTCGGTCACGATTTGCCCTTTAATGGGTAAGAACGTGGATGTAGCAAATTCATGTATGCCTCTCCAGAAACTTCAGAAGTTTCACTACTTACGCAGGTAAGTAGTGGATATTCATTGCAGAAAGCGCACCACTGAGTTAATCCATTAGCAAACGTGTCAAGCAAGGATATGAAAAGAACTAAATACAGTTTTCCAATTAAGCAGCCTCTCTGTAACAGACTCTTATCTAAAAAGACGGGCTTCTTAGTTTCTACATCGCCTTCCCTTTGTACAACTTTGGAAAAGGAATTCAGTCTCATTAAGAGGTCGGTGGGAATTCACCTTGCTCAAGCATGTGGGATGGACAATGAATCAAGGCAAACGCGGTTAACTGAGGATATCTATAGGCAGCCAAGCAGGGCCTTTGCTAGGAATTCTGTCACTCCTCTTTGAAATCTCATGTCGCAAACAGCTGAGGAATAGCTATTCGATACGACAGATAGATGAACGCGTTCAGATTTGGAAGCTATCACCACACACTTAGAGGTCTAATAAATACTGTGTGCTGAATATCCGACGGAATTTCACCACAATGGAGGTCATGCCAAAACGAGTGTCAAAAGTTGTCGTTGCTACACGCAGTTTAGATATAAACATTCCATGGAATGAAGCAGTTTCTCGACTGTGAGATGTAGGCACTGCTTCCCACAGAACCACTGACCGTTTGTCTTTGCAAACCTAGAACTTGTGACTATTGATTGGTTTCAGGAGTGCCTGAATTTCCTGGCACCTTCTCAGTCCCCATTTAAGCTTGTTGGGATCAGTCTGTTTTACACTTTCTGATTTCCCGTACGAGCCTCGTTTTCTCTACAATGGTTCTAAACTTTCGTAAGACGAGAGGATCCTTGAATCTATTAATATTGCCACCGACAGTTTCTCCTCACAGCTTGGAAAGCAGGCATCTCAGATTAATTGCCCGACTATAAAAGGCGTAAGTAGTTTGTGAAATACTGGACTGGGTGATTACCCCTTTGACTTAACGATCATCAGAATATGTGATAATAATTCATCCTGCACGTTAGCATAGTAGGCAAAATGAAATTTTCCAATGACTCTAGCATAGGCTGCTGGACTGTATCGTTAATCAGGTTCACAAGTTATGCGGAGTCGCACTAGCCGTTTCCATTCCCACCATCTCAAAAAATTGATTGGATAATTCAAAGGAAAACATTCTCAGCCGACAACATTAAAATATGCGAAGTTTTTGGCAGCAATGACAACTTGTGCGTAAGACGGATGAATGATGAATAATGGACGAAAGTATTCGTCATAGTGAAGGCAAAAAAGGAATGTTCATTTCATTGAACATGTGCGTGAAAACAACACAGGAAGCTATTCTTGCTGAATCAACAAACCAAATAAATAATGAGGTTGTTCGTGATAATAAAGCCAACCAGTGAATATGAATCGTTTGCACCTCTTGTATTAGATAGGATCCACTGGGCCAACACCCGCTGCAGAAAGACAAAATGCATTTCTTCTATGCTCAGATAGCCGTAGCAACCGTTCCGACATATATCAGTAGACTAAACGTTATTTGGACTTTCGCTGGTCTCTCCTTCACTTACACAGAGCTGTTTATCTTGATGAGATGGGACATGTAAAATTCGCGCTCAAATTTACAAGAACACGGGCTTTAGTATGTGAAAAGCAACTTATGAACACCTGGCATATAGACTTTGTAAGGGAACTCGGAGAAAGTTCTTATCAGGTGCTCCACCGATCATCCCTTTCAAGCTAACCTGATTTCTTGAAAGGCAGCAAGTTATGCAAACAACTTAACCCAAGCTGCTGACGGAACATCAAACACCTTTGTCCCAGCTACATTTTAAATGGGAACGTTTGATTTCATGTGGTCTGTACCCCAATGGATCCTATTCACATGACCACATGTGCACGCCTGAGAAAAAAGAACCAACTGAAATACTAACTTCCTCGTAATTTATCGGATTATACAGTCGAGCGGATAGATACGTAGGAGTCACAATGGTTTGTAAGACGTGTTATGCAACCGCCTCTACCATCTGCCAAACTCCCGGTGATTCGTAAACACTGGTTGGGTGTTTCAAAGCAAACTTTCCTACTTTGACGGCTTTTAAGGGTGTAGCTCTATCAGGTTTGAAATGACAAGCCACGCACATGGGCCATCAACATATGAGAAGAATGTACATAGTCACGATCATCCTACTGAATGCAAAATGGAAAGCTTACTTCAGTAAGCGAGTTGAATGACAAAATTGAGGTTAATCATTGCCATGTTTTGATTCATCAGACTCACCACAAACCACGAAGAATAGGTATATGTTGACGAAGACACTGACTAATACACATGTTTGCATACCAGTGTGGTTTTCACGGAAAACACACATGCATCCCACCTGAATACCTCGTCTGTGATGTTCTTCTGCAACTGAATGTGCTCCACCGTCTCATGTTTATGTTGGTACGATATGCGAGAAATTGCAACGCGTTGTTGTCTAGGTGTAAAACTCAACTCACCAAGTTGCGGAAAACTCCTCAATAGCCCACGATCTGTCTCGCCAATCTTGGGGCCAATTAGGTGAAAGTCTGTACAAAGTCGTGCCACAACTCGAATATTGTAGTGAACGAAACATGAGACACCCCGATGCAACGCGATCAGTTGGAGAAAAACTCTGTAAACCAGGGATTTAGCTGGGATTTAGTTGAGTATTCCCTGTAGACCAGATTTGTAAAACAAATGGGTGTATTTGTCGAATTTCATCCACCTTGGGGTCAATAGAACATCTGGTTGAAGGAAACTCGGAACCGCCTAACTGATAAGCCCCAATAATGGTGAAACCTACCGTTGGCAGTTAACGATCTTTCAGCCACCTTATTAGTAGTAGGAAAAGTTTATACAAAGTCAGTGATTGTTAATTAAAAGCAGTTCCATCTCCTGCTCCTTGTTTATTAGACAACGCGATTGCAGGGTGAGAAGCAAGATCAACCTTGCTATATTGGCTGTAAGGACTGTTTGGGTCATTACGGTTTTTATCCTAATAGGACAGTAAGACAACCGAAAGCAGTAAGATCACAGAAAAGCTTCATTCAACCTGAATTGATGCGGTGTGGAAATGTTTAGTACTCACAAAGGTTTTGGTTTGAATTACTATCACCCGGCCCAGATGACCGGAAAGATTGTAAATCTTTGGAGCAGAAAGGTAACTGAGAATCTAAACGGAACCTCAAAGTTGATAAGAAGCTCAGACCGAGTGTGCCTAGGTTTTTATCTTTGCTTGCGCATACCTGAGTGGAATTCTCGATGGAAGGCATCCACTTCACCACAAAAACAATAAGCACATCTTTTGTCAGTTATTCCCTGTAAGTGTTGTAAAAAGAAGTCGTTACCACCAAATAACAATGAGTTTTGAAAAAGTGATAATTCCAATTTAATTGTATTCCAGAGAAGTGTTGTGCCTTGATCAGGCATATCGAAAGAGAAGAATGAACAGCTCGAACGAAAATCGCATGCACCTGCATTGTGCATAACCGAACCTGACTGGCAGAACCGAGACATTGAACTGTACGACGGATCAAAGAGGCATTCAGGTTGTATGCACCGGTTTGGTTAACCCAAGCACAATGAGTTACTTTAGCCAAAACAACTCAAAAATAGAGCAGAATCTAGGTGATCCCAAGGACTAATGAAGTGGTGGGTGACTTCCTGAAACATTCCAAACGCTTGTCTACCCATCGCAATAACTGAGAGCACTTGACATTCCGTTTAGACACACACCTTACGGTGCTTAAACTGTCAAGCATCCCTAAACTCTTCATTTCATGAGTTAACAAAACAATTCGTATCAGCACTCCGAAAAGGAAACTCATTCATGCCTGTGTTATTTAAGTGTGTTTATTTCATTGACGAAGTTCTTCTGCTCACGAAAAGCACAACAGCTCATTCCTGGATCCATCTGACAATAAATTGGGTCCAAAATGAGAGGCACTGAACAGGAGGTCTTTTTATCCCGATAACAAACATCGTTTACTAATATTTCGACACTGTTACTAATTTGTACGTTTTCTAAAGATGTTTGGTGTGATGTTGTGAATGCAACTGAAAGGGAATTAACGATCGCAATACTAAAAGGTTGACAAGAATCAGTGCGCCCATGCATAAGCTGGAATTGTCAGTATTTTCATTCAGTGGCATCCATCACGAAGGGAGCGAACCTTACCGTAGTGCGCCCATGTAACAGTGAGACACAGTAGAAAGTTATTGTCTCTCACGTGTAATGGTTGAAGTTCTGACCCACAAAGTCTCCTGTTTCTCCAGTTTTGGGTTGGGTTACGTCTAGTCACTTGTTCTTTGCAAAAAGGGGCCGTTAGTTATGGCCAAACATCGCTATTCTGCGGTTAGGCCTTTGAGCCAAAAGGGTTTTCGTCTCGTTCATTGAGCCGGGCACTTCAAACGACAATTCTATAAAATTCCTGCTGACACTAAGTTGTATCCGGCAGCTGATGTAGCATCCTTGATGGTGAACCTGCGATCCCCTACAACGTCCGAGGTTTATGACTGCCTACTTTGTCACAAGCGCCACCTAGTTATTGGACCGCACACTCCTAAGTGTGCGTGGAAGCAGATGGATGATGGGAGCAGAATCCGTACACAGTAGTGTACGGATAATGCGAGATTGGCTATTTGCTATATGACTTGTTGCAAGGACATGAGACAGAATGGTTGGTTTATCTCGGATGATTTAATGGTAGATGAGAAAAGGACAACGAAGATCCTGGGTCACTCCTTCGGCAAAAGATCTCTGTATAAAAGTCATAAGATGATATATTCGGCGAATGAACGTACGATATTAGGTGGCTCGGTACTCCGTGTATGACTTTGATTGACACAACGAGTTCACACGGATTTATCAATCTTTCACTATGCACGCTACACGACTATCAAGGCTTAAACTTCTGTTCATTCCCGTACTATGCCGTCAAAATCTATTTGTACAACCTCTGCGTCTGTCTCGGTCATGCGGCACATGCTGTTCGATCAGAGTGCTCAACATCCAGTAAGAAAATACTTTAGATTCGCTAATACCTCACTGACAATTTCTTCCTACCTTTAAATTTATAACCAGACAGCTAAGGGTTGCACCAACCTCTAGCGTTTCTCAACTATTAGGTATATACAGACCTGACTCCGCTTCTGCTGAAAGTACAGGGGTATTCGGGCGATAGACGGACGATCTGTACAACTTTAACGGTACACAAACGTCTAAAAAACTGCCTTACGAGAACACTTGCTTCAGTTCAGCCCATCCCAAATTGCTCTGGGTATATGACTTTTCGCAGCAAGACAGTGAAACAGTAGGTTAGCTGTTGAACTACTGTAATAATCTAGGAACCGATGCAATTTTCAGTCAACTGATTATTTGATGTTTGTGAAAAACATCACTTGGACCTTCCAAGCATCTGAGGAGCGCGTTCCTGCGGTGAGAGATTTCCAAACCCTCGTTCGGGCTCAACTCAAGGGTGTGAATATCACTAGGCTTTTTAACACAGCCTAAAAGTTTTGTTGAGTTCGGAGAATGAATTAATTTTTGTCATAATTGTTGTTCTTATGTTTTGACACTCATCATTTGTGGTATAAGGAGAAGACAACATGCGCAATAACATAGGTAGGTCTATTTGGTCGTACTGTGAATAAACTCTTCAAAGCTGTGAAGTATTTGTCTGAATAGAAATGAAGATAATAGCTACACCGTGCCTTCTCTCAAATGTCTGTACCATCATTATGAATCCACAGGATTTTGGAGTTGTGTGGTTAAGTTACTGTCATAGGACTGAAGATATTTTGGTCTGTAGAACATACGATTTGTAATTGACATTAGCGGTTTGGATACAGCTATGTAAAACCAAGCGAAAGCAGAGAAACAAAGGTTGGCTTTGATGAACATGAAATATCAAGGCACGAATCAGTTTTGTAGGTTAACAAATTTACTGAATCAATAGTGCATGAACTGCATAGTGCACTGCCTCCTTTCGGAAATCATCCTGCAATCACAAGTCAGTAAAATTCCCGAAGTTAACCCTAGATCTGAGAAGGTGTTTACGAAGTATCCGGGTTAACTCAAATTTCGTGCGAACAAAAGAAAATGCTACCCTGTGATAGCTTGTGTCTTTCCAAGAATCGATAATCGTGGTCTTAACAGATAGCCCTGTGATATTCATTCCAGTGAATACTGTTGCCCTGATATTGTCTAGCGGAATTCATATTAAATAAACCCTGTTACCTCGATGAGTACACTCATTTTCAAATCAATTTGTCTTTGCGAAAGACTCACCTGGAACCCAGCTGAATCTCCCGTTTGTGATGTTTCCAGGCAACTGTGAATGTGCTGCACCAGGCCGCCTTATGTTCCAGTTGCTACGATATTCGAGATATCGCGATACACGTATATACGTAATGCACTACTCATAAGTTTGCTGAAAATTCTTCGAAATCAGTCCAATTTGGGTTCAAGTAGAACATAAGGTTGACGGAAACTCGGGGATTGCGCCTACCTGATGAGCCCCAAGAAGGGCGAAACCGGTCGTGGGCTGTCGAAAAATTTTCAGCAACCTTGTGAGTAGTGCATTACGTATAAACCCTGTTACCTCTTATGAAGAACTTGTTTCAACTCATTTCTCTACGTGTTAACGTGCGTAAACACTGATGAGGACCACGTAATTCTACTACATCCTAAAAGACTGATGGCCTTCCATGGTTGTTCAAACATGCATGGACTGATGCGGCTGTGCGCGCAAGTTTGTCCGTTCTCTCCAGGCTTACTTTGAACTTGCACCAATGCGTTAAACAATTAGACGGAAATCCCCGTAATTTGAGGTGTGTATTCCTTTCGTATACTAACCTGTACGTGTAGAACCACGATTTGTTGAGGAATTTCAGGAGTTCGTGCTTGTTGCTTTGTGATTTCGCGCGTCACTCAACTGGGCTTCCCATAATATGTCACATATTCTACAAAGACAAGCTGAATAAACAAAATAATTACTATCTAGCTGATGAAAGCCCCCGACAGTCCATTTCAAATGAGAGATTCAGCTGGATTCAACTGAGTCTCTGTCAAAACCATATTCATATTCAAACGAGGCTAATTGGCGAAAACAACCATTTCATTCCGTTGTTTGATATAGCTCAATTCTTAGGTTATCGTGGTCTCTCCATTCCTCGCTGCAGTAATTCATCCAAGCAGTGTTTAATTTTGTTTATCAGATTAAGGCCCCACGCACCTTTCAAGGTGATTGCATTACACCACTTTCTCTTAAAGGCTGTCATTGTCTTCAAGGGTTGCACATTTCCACTTATCGGAGGACAAATCTGGGTTGTATATAATGATTCGATTCTAGCTGGATCCCCCCATCTGTCCTTTCTTCCTGGAACAAAGAATCAAAATGCTTTTGATACTGCTTAGTTCATGATTTCGGCTTCCCACGGAATTTTTCATACAGTTGTCTCATTCCAGTAGTATGAATCCGAGAATAGAACAGTTCCGTTTGATCCGTAGATCAACGAATTCACATTAATGAATTACATCTTATAAAATACGATACAGCACAAAATGGTGTGGTACATATGGCGTAGTACAGTGTAGTATAATATGGTACACCGTCGTATATTATAGTGTGACACAACGTGACACAGAATGATAAACTATAACATAGAATATCATAGCATACTATGGCATGTTGAACAAGATTAAGGCGCTATATGATGTAGGTTAATATGGTATAATATAGTACAGTGGGGTACACCACAACATGGGGTGATATATCTTAGTAAAATACAGCGTACTTCAGCATAACATAGTATGATATGATATAACATGTGATACATCACAAAATCACATACTAAATTATAGGATATGGTAATCTTTAGTGGCATAATTAATACTGGGAGCATAGCTTTCCTCAATATTGAAGGATAAATTCCAACGAATGCACTTTTAGTGGAAGGCTGAGTTCTCCCAAAAATGATGAAGTTGACAGCTTATTATAAGTGGGTTCGAAAGTCTACTGTACTATTTACACAAAGCTAATCACATTTATGCAACAAGCCTCGACTACATTTGTGGCGTCAAAAACTGCGCAAGTCACTGGCCGCAGTGCATTGTCAAGGTTCGCACACCAAACAACGGCGAGCGGAATGCAGGCTCGGTAGTGTTGGTTGAGGTCATTGCTTCCTAGGCCAGTCTCGTGATTCTGATTCGCCGTGCGATTACATGGAAATCGTGACAGAACAAGTCAGGGCTTGCTCAGCAGACGACGCACGAATAAGCACCGGTAAGAAGTTCAACTGCGCACATTTACACAGACACACATGGTAGTATACCAGTGTCGGACGGGACGGCCTTTGTGGCAAGGTGAATGGCGGGTACAGATGAGCAAAACAAGTTGAGATCAAAAGTAGACGGGCAGATAAAGCATATGAAAGGGGAATTATCAAGATGCCAATTTGGATTCAAAAATACTCGAGTAGATAAACTTGTCAGTAATAAATTATGAGGAACAAGTTTTTACACCTGTTCCAACCCCCAACCTAGAGGGCCAGAAAAATGTTTGTCAGAACTTCATCCAAGCAGGCGCATGACAGTGCGTAGAAACTGCACGAGTATCCTCAAGTAACGGTCACTGTGTCACTGATGTACACAAACCGTCGCAATACGATAAAGTCCAGTTCCTTCGCGACGGATTTATCAATTAGTAGATCATATCGCTAAAGAACATTTGTTGATGGTCGGTTTCACAACCCGGTGCGGCAATTAGATTGTCGGGATTAACACCAATTCATCAAAGCAGCCCGCTGCGTTTTGCGTAAACAAACCCGCGTGACAACACTTCCATTCATTCCTTGTGCGCACAAATTAGTGTTAAAAAACACCCACCTATGTGCCATTTTTCCCTGCACCAATCTATGTGCTCAGTGATATGACAGGAAAACCCATAGCCTATTCACAACACAAACCAATACTCAGGTTACGACTGTTTTTGAAGGCATACCCTAGTTGTTAGTGATGACCTTCGGCCACTAGATTCCCACTGTCTCTGCAGCAAGACACTCATCATCGTCAATCCTAAATTACCTCATCTACTCGAACTAACACAACCACACAATCCACAATCCAGTTGTTCCATTCACGATTCGAAATGAAGCGAATTGCACACCCTCAAATCTGCAGAAAATGTTATTCTAGTAACTGTTACCCTGTCGCAAGTAAAGTAGGATGTCTAGGGAACGGGGGGGGGAAATCTCGCTGCTAAAGTCCCAGAACAAGGCACAACCGGCACACATCCCACGGAGGTGAATGCGGCTAACTCTGGATGGGTTGAGATTTATTCTGTCAAAATAAGCAGATTTTTTATCACGTATCACTGCTAAACTATGAGGAGCGATCTAAGTTGTTAGCCCCAAAATTTGGTAGTAATGGATTTAGAAATCTTGACATAAACTGGTCTAAGTGTCAGAAAACACACTTTGAGATGCGCTAGTTTTTAATGAGTTCGAACTCACCCTGTGTTTTGCGTCATACGAGCGGGTCTTTTAAGTAGTACTCCGGTTATTTAGTCTTTTATACACTGGTAAGTCGCGATGTAAGTATGTAAAGATGCTCTCAATTTGTGCTTTTGATTGCATCTATGAGCAGAAGATCGTGCAGTGTCTGCCAACTAATGTCCCCGTACGCCCTATGCCTATCTTCTCCACATGTTTAGAAGTGAATTTTCCCACAGCTTAATTCGATTCCATCACAATGAAGCAATCGTCTCTAACGAGGCTTCTCACCATCTCTAGTCCAGCCTACCAGTTGAAATATATTACAACCATACTATGAGTCAATACGCAGCTCAGAGGAAGGGTAATTTCACCGGATGTGTGAAACTTCCTTCTGAAAAGTCGTTACCCGAACAAGCAATCAATATGTGGCCACGTGATGTGATTTCTATCACTGGAGGATGAGCGGTGCCACATCCTGCCTAACTGAGAGCTCACCAGCGCTCATGGCCAATAGTTTAGGTGTTCAAACACTGGCTAAAAGTTGAGGGTTCGAAACTCTCTGGTTTTCGTGAGATGTGCACTGTTGATGAATCCCAACAAGAATGGAACAGCTATGTGGTGCTTTTCGGCTTTTCAGCATAAAGTGGCTTCACTGACAAGATGAAATCTCTGCTCAATGTTGGGATACCTTACAACGTATATATACCCATGCTTCTCGGTGGGTAATTTCACGTTCTCAATTTTCAGCTAACTACATCACCAAGACTTATCTCAAATCAAATTAGACCAGTGACGGCAATTATAAACACCGAGTTCCTTATTAAAATATACCCACGAAGTAAAAGACAGAAGCTTACTTTCAGGTTTCAAATGACTATCGCGTGCCGCTCAAATTTTCGTAAACTCCAGCAAACCAAGAGTATTGAATCTAAATTGACCTCATGATAATTCCCCCTTTCATTCGCTTACTCTGCCTATGTACTTTTGATCTCTACTTGTTCTGCTCTTCTGTATTCGCCATCCGCTTTGCCGCAAAGGCCGTCCCGTCCGACACTTGTGTATAGCATGTGTGCTGTGCATGAATGTGCGCAGCTGACCTACATACCCATGCGCGCTCCTGTCTCGTTTGCTGAGCCTGCCTTGACGTGTTCTCTCGAAAGTTCCGTGTGATCGCATCGCCAGTCAGATTCACGCGACTGTCGTCGAAAGGGACGACCGCAACCCACACTACTGAGTCAGTATTCCGCCCAAAGTTGTTCGATGTGCGAACATTGACACTCGTTCTGTGCCGGGCAGTGACACACTTGTGCACTTGTTGACATTGCGTAAGTGAGCATTTGAGGTTTGTTGTATAAATTTTGCTTACCCTTGTGTGAATAGTACCATATATTTTCGAACCCAGTTCTTCCTTTTGATATTCCGGATTGTCGAACCTACGCGTCACTCAAAGTTCCGAATCGGGAACCCCAACAAAGAGGTACTACCCATCTGATGCTATGTGGGGCTTGTGGACAATGGATACGAGTCTGCAGTGGGTCTAAGCAAAACGAATCTTCCTAATTTATGTCTACTTGTGCAATCCGAACAGGTGAATATTTCTCCTCAATCAATCATACCTTTTCAGAAGAGATTCCAACTTGTCAGTGAAGGCAATCTATGTTGCAAAGCTGGGAAGCACCGTACAGGTTTTTCGTCCTTCATGAGAATGTATCCTCAATCAGTGGATCCGAATGTTCTCAGTGGGTTGTTTTGAAAACAATCTTCAGCATCAATACTGAACCAAACAAAAAGTAACAGCACGTTACTCCGTCGGTTCTATTTCGCTGATAAGTATTTGAAGGACGCGAGCCTACGCAACCGTACCTAACTATTCACTGATATCAAGAGTTTTGGTCTAACAACCTCCTGGTTCAGAAACAGATCCTATTCACATTGCATCGGAACACTTTCACATTTATAAGTTGTCTATGCCAAATGAAACACTGTGCTTTAATGTGACTATCATTCCCCCCTTTGCAATCGGAAAAAATACGGCTCCAGTGAATGTGATAAGTATCTGCAAATGCCATGCATCTCAAGGTTACTACTCTACAATTTAGACTGCACGGCATAACAAGCGTCAGTAACTATAGCATTTGCGTCATCCTGAACTAATAGTTTGATTCATTCATCAACAAACTGGAGCAGACATGAAGTGTGTTTGTTACCGGCGTCTGCATTCCATCGTAGCATTATTACCATGTTCATCCGAGTCTTCTTTAAATCATACTAACAAGCAAGAATATCACTATCAAGCTGCGATCTGGAGCAATGTTTAATGAAATTCCTCCACTGAACGAAGTCGCTTTCAGAATGTCTCCTGGTGATTTCGGGAAGGTGAAGGGGGCTAAAGCGAAATCCCGATCAATGCACAAGAAAAAGTAAAGTGAATAACTTTGAAGTCAGCCTGAAGACATGATACCAGATAGACAGCGCATCTTAATGCAGACCTGAAGAAAAGATTTCATTCGACCCTGACTTTCGTTGTGGTGATACTGTCGGTCTAAGTTGGGGCACGTGAATCACATTATAAAGACTGGTAGCCCTAAAACAATATGAAGAAGGAGGTTTACCGAGCACGTACTTTGCGGTACGTTGACGAAACGAGTGTGATTACGTAACATCGTAACAGATCTGAAGCAATCGTTTTATGATCACGTAGAATCGTGTATGTTTTTTTCTAAGACGTAACATCATTTTGACAGCCAGTTCTCCGGAGTCAAGAGAATCAAAAATTACTTGATTCAAAGAGAAATATTTGGCGCAACGCTCCCTAACTCTGGCGGCCATCGTATGAGCATCTGTCATTTTGTTCATGCCATAACTAGTAATAATCATGATATGCTCAATGCATTCACAGAACGCTCTCCTCATTGGTCATCACGCTTATAGTGAAGTGGGGATCTTTACTTTAGTATGGTAATGGGCTTGTGCAGGCTGGCCATAGAATATGACGCTACGATGAGATAACTAAAACAAGCACCAAACTTCCTGTTGATACCAGTCCGGCCGGCTTTTGCAATAAAATTATGCGCTGACGCTCGCTTGCCACCGCCGAATGTTATTTAATTACTTCCACCGAAACAAGACCTTAAACATTCACCCTGACATGTGTTCCAATTGACCCACAGATGCAGAACTGTCTGTAGTTGTTAGCTGTAAAAGACATGAAAAGCAAAATGGGATTTAATCCACCTGACAGTAAGATGAATCTTCGCCCGGTTCCCTTAAAAAGGTGAAGTTAATGTTTTATAGGTTGCTCCATCTTGCCCCTGCAACCGAAATCACATAACACGATCTGGAATTTACACCGTCAGTTCACGAACCTTGCGTAAACTTAGGGGAACCGGCAAATGATAAAGCCAGACACATCTGAGATATAAGGGCACTTTCGCTCTCAGGAACAGGCAAAAATATAGCCAAGTGAGTGGAGTAATATCATAATATATAATTAGCTCCAACTGAAGTGGTTCGCAACCCGACTTCATGGATTCGTGTAACAGGGAGTTCATCATCATCAACATCATCGACGGCATGACATCAGTGTTGAACACCGATGCTTCGCTGCCGTACAACCATGATTTATTTGAAAGCCTTATTGTCAAAAGAATAAAGATGGATGGGGAGGGGACTTATTACTGCCTTACTACAATCATTTCGAGCTGCCTTCACCTCCAAACACTCATTCAGGC